>CM053598.1:10437046-10564623 GCA_028646575.1 Pseudocheirus occidentalis | reverse complement strand
CCTCCCTCCCTCTCTGTCACACAATCTCTCCCAGCTCTACACTGCCTTAGACCTTACCAAATCACTTTGCTGGTGAACTCAGCAGGCAGGGATTTTCTTGTGATAGATAAAGGCAGATAACTGTTTTTCTACAGAATGTCTTAAAATTTCAGGAAGCCCCCCCCACCCCCATTTCTAGGAGAGTTTGTGTTCTGTTGTGTTTTTCCTAAGAGCCACAAATGACTCCAAATACTTGGACACTGGATCCTAGGCTTATTGGAGCTGGAACCAACTTGTCTGATGCCCTCATTTGACAGATGGAGACACTGAGGCCTAGAGAGGGGCAGGCATGTTGCCCGGGTCTGGTTAGTGACTGAGCTGGGACTAGAGTTCAGGTCTCCTGAATCCTTGCCTGTGTTAGTGTCTGAAGGAGTAGTTTGTCAGGTACTGCAGCAACTTCCAGCTGCTTGCAGCTGGGGTAAGTGGACCGGAGAAGCTTCCCCTAAAGCTTCGTGCTCTCAGGAGGGAAGCCCAGCAAGCTCTCCCCCTGCAGGGCTTCGATTGTTTACTCAGGCGTAACCCAAAGCCAAGATTAGGACATATTTTCTAGGAACACACCCCTTGGTATTCAGCCTTTCCCAAGTTCAATGTTATTGCGACACATCTGCAGTCAGTTTGTTGAACATGCACCGAGGACAGACCCGGTGCGGAGGCGTTCATTCTCGTTGAGCTGCTCGCTCCTCACAGCTAGCCTAGGATTGCAGCTGTTTTTGTGTATGTCATGTCCCACTAGAGCCGAGGTCCTTGAGAATAAATTCCTGTGCCTTGCTGCTTCCCCAGAGAACCCAGAGCAGTGCCTGGCAAAGCAGGCTTTAGTGAAATCCTCAGGGAGCTTGAAGGTGTGGGCCCTGCCCTCAAGGACTTTATAAGAGATTCAGGAAGGGGGCGGGGGGAGGATCTGAGATCTTAAGGACTCGTTGAGATTCTAGAATTGGAGCTGGAGGAGGCCAGCCTAAGGCTGAGAAAGGCTCAGGGATTTGGCCTTGGTGGCAAGACAGGGATTTGAATTCGTGTCTTCTTGCTCTAAATATTACCTTCTTTCAGGTACAGGACTCACAGCATGGGAAAGTTCCCCCTCTTCCCCCAAGCCCTGTTGCAACCTATCTGTGACCTAGTAAATAAGTCATTGGAACAGAATGTAGACATGGAGAGTCACCTGCCATAACCTCTGGCTTCCACATGTACTGAAGTTGTTGAATTCCCATGTGTAAGATTTATGTCCTTTGTGGCACACAAAGGGTATATTTCCTTTTAAGAGGCAGCACGATGGTGGTCTCAACAGTGATGTAGAGCCCCCTTTTCTGGGCTTGACTCACTTTTCCCCCCCCAAGGGCTTATCTCTACTAGGATTAGGAATCAATTTGCATTTATATTATTAATTCCACTCTGTGGAAAGTTGTGCTTTCTCAGAGCTACTATTTCAATGTGCCTCTCTTAGATTTGTGATTTCTGAATGGAGTCTGTCCTTGGGAGGGGGAGAGGGAGGAAGGGATGTTTTCCCCCCTACTGAGATCTAAGCCTTTTCCTGAATCTCTGCCTAAGCTTGCATCGATTGCAAAATCAAGGTTTATCAACCGCCATATTTTCTTTTATGTGAAAGTGAAAATAAAATACTTTAATAGCAGTGAAAGAACAGTTAACAATGGGAGAGTCTAACTGATTGGGGAAGGCAGAAGCCAGTGACTGAATAAGTCTGGTCGCAGAAACTCTGCTCCATCCCAAATGGAGGGGAAATCATTCACCAGCTTAATGGGGAGACAAACCTTGAGCTAGTGGCTCTTTAATACGCAAGGGAGAAGAAATGTGTAGCTTCTTCTGGCCCCTCTCCAGTCTCAACAATGCTCATTCATCAGTTCTCAGGTTTCGTAAGAGCAGCTTTGACTTTTAAGGGTCTGAGACCATTGTTTACCCATGGAGTCCCAGGCGGTTGGGGAATAGGAAGAATGAATGTTCATTTGCTTCTGGTTTTTCTCTCCCAGAAACCCTTCAAAAAACAAAGTCTTAGAAATCTGTATTCAAACACATCAACACTTGGTGAGCTCAGGGATGATACTTGCTTGAGTCTCCTGTCTTCACAGGGTCCCTCACAACCTGGAAATTTATAACGATACGGCACATATATAGCAAAGTACACAGCAATATTCGACAATAAGAAGGAAGAATATTCTGGCATCTCAGGATACCATGTTACTCTTGAAAACAAAACCCCATTACCAACGGCAGCTGCCATTCACACTATACAGAGAATCATTTAACCAGGGATTTCAGCAACTTGGTATCCGAGTGCTTCGAGGGACCAGGGGCACACGTGTGAGGAAATGCATCCCCGTGGGACGAGATGAGACGATTCTTAGCAGCAAAAACCAAAGCTAGCTGGCCAGGGGCAGCAAGACCAATAGTCTTACAAAGAACAGACTTCAGTACAATCACAGGCATGCTACAAAGAGACCACAAATACACAAGGAAACAAATGTAACAGCAAAACTGTAAATGGGGACCTACCAGAGGGTCTGAGACTTAGAGCTAGAAGGTATTTTAGAAGCCTGGCCAAAGTTGGGTCCCTCCCTTTTAATAGATGAATGACTAAGGGCTGAAGCTCACACAGGTTGTAGGTCACAGAGTCAGGATTTGAACCCAGGTCCTTTGATTCCAACTTAGCACTCTTTCCACTGTACCACACTGTATTGTAGACGCTTGCATCAGGACCCCAGAGGAAAAGAGGAAAAAGTGATTTGTTCAGAGTCACATAGTGTTTAGTATCATAGTTAGGGCTTGAAGCCGGGGCTTTCTGATCCCCAAATCTATCCATTTTGTCACATTACCACCATACTGAACATAAACGAATGAGGAGATAAGTTGACTCTTCTATTTTAATCCTTAACTGGCTGGAATTACTTTATGACATTAAGGTTTGGGTCATCTCACCAATGGAGGCATTCTTCCCCAGGTTCAGATTCCAACCCACCTGTGCCTTATCCGGTGTCCCAAGAAACTCTTCTCCTTAACTTGTAAAAACTGGCAGAAAGGTTTCTTCAGCATTCACAAATATCACTTGTCTACTTGCAGAACAAATGACCTAAGAACAGGAAGGGGCATGAAACAAAGATTCTGATTGCACTTCAGTCAGCTGATGCCACCAGGCCTTCTTTCCTCTCCCACAGAGTCAGTACTACCATTGGCAAACCAAGAAAGGGCACATCAGTTACCTTCCCAATGGCACCACTCACCCACCATCCCCCTCATAGGAGACAGACACCCCAAAGGCATCAATTGGCTGTTTTCTGTTTGTTTCCCTAGTTCTTAACCCAATTCATGGCACACATTAAGGATTTAACAAATGCTTTTTCATTCATCTTCTAGTCCAGTGTGCTCATTTTAAAGATGAAGAAACAGACTCAATGAACAGAAATAACTTCTCCAGGACCACATGAGTAGTTATTATTAGTTTTTCTAAAAAGGTTTTAACCAAGAGTAGTATTTCTAATTAGTACCAGAAAGAAAGACATGCTATTAGCAGCAAGAGACAACCTGGGATGAGGCACAGAGCTCAGTCTGGCGCAAGATGGGTTTTTGTTCCTGCCTCTGACACTGCCAGCTCACTGGACCTCACTGAAGCACTAATCCTAACCCTCCTCCTTATTCCAAACATTGGTTAAGCACCTATTGTGTTCCAGACACATGCCAAGCACCGGTGATATAGAGAAGGGCAAAAAAGCCCAGTCACAGTCCTCAAAGAGCTCACAATAGGTAAACAACTACATACACACAAGACATGTAAGTATAGATGGTAGGGAATCTGAGAAGGAAAGCATGGACACTGGGGAGGGGCAGGGACTCAGGAGAGTCTTCTTGCAGAAGGTGGGATTTTAAGGAAGACAGAGAGGCCAGGAGGCAAAGAAAAGGAGGAAGAGTATTCTAGACATGACGACAACTAGTGAAGATCCCCAGAGTCAAGAGAAGGAGTGTCTTGTATAAGGAACAGCAAGGAGGCTGGTGTCACTTAAGGTACATGGGAAGGAGTTAGGTATAAGGAGAAAACTGGAAAGATGGCAAGGGGCCAGGTAATAAAGGGCTTATAAAGCCCAATGGGCTTTTCTATTTGATCCTGAAGCTAATAAGGCACCACTGGAACTTACTGAGTAGAGGAATGATATGGTGATTGTGACTGTGACAGACTATGGTCACTTTGGCAGCTGAGTGGAGGATGGACGGGAGTGAGAGCTTGAGCCAGGGGATCGATCACCTGGGAGCCTGTTGGAAGAGTCCAGGCCTAAGGTGATGGAGGCCTGCTCCAGAATGGTGGCATAGTCAGAGAAGAGAAGGTGGCATAAGTTAGAGATGCTGGAAAGGTAGAAATCACAAGACTTGATACCAAATTGCCCAGGTGGAGAGAGTGAGGCGCTGAGGATGAGCTTAGGTTTGTGAACCTGAGGAACTGAAGGGATGGCGGTGCCCTGGACAGCAATAGGAAAGTACTGGGTAGGGGGGAGGAAGACACTTGGGGAATCACTGTGTTATGGACTTGGGAGATTTCCCTCAATGTTTAGCTCCCCAGAGTACCAGAAAAAGGATGGAAAATATAGACATCTACCTTCTTTCTACTAGTGGAAACCTCAGAATGTGCAGTATGTGAAGCCCTTTCCAAGATACAAGATTCCTTGTGTCAGAGAACCTTTGTTTTTTCAGCTAGTTTCCTAAATCACTTCTGGTTTCTTTGAGACCATCTATGCTCCATTTATGGAAGCTAAATGTAAAGCCATCAGTGTCACATTTAAAGCATGGAAAAAAACACACAGGGCAAGACTGATCCATGAAGTGGATATAGGATCCTACAGGATCCCACAGGATCACTGATTTAGAGCCAGAAGGGGTTTGAGTGGTTATCTAGCCTGTAAATGACAGTGTCATTTACAGTTAAGGAAACTGAGAGCCAGAGAGTGCAGTTCATGGGATCAGAGTTCATCTATTCTAACTCTTTCATTGTATAGAAAAGGAGTTGGGAACCACATCAGGGAAGGGATTTGTACATGTGATAGAGCTGGGATTTGAACCCAGGTTCTCTGACTCTAAATCCAGCCCCATCTTCATTTTCTATACTTGGCAAACTATTGAGTGTGCTCCTGCCTTTGTAGGTCTTCCTTTGTTTGAATGAAAGCTCCTAAAGGGCAGACTGTTTTGCTTTTTGGCACAACTTCTGGCCCAGAGTAAACATTTAATAAATATTTGTGCCTTCCTTCCGTCCTTCTTTCCCACTATGCCATACTGCCCTTCACATTGTCTTGCATAAAACAAACTTCAACAACAGCTTTGAAGTTCATTGTTGATGGGGGTCTTGGTGAGGGAGGTCATCTTGACACTGGTAGCTTGTGACTTGCCATCTTGGCCAACCGTCAAAGACTGCCTTGGTGCTGGGAGGCTTGCCAGGCAAGGCGGAAGCCTTTCTTCTGCCTTAATGTGACTTGAAGAGGTTATTTCACAAAAATGGGGGCTGGCAGTTGGCCAGCTTCTTTTCTAAATGTTCACATGGCCCTTTAGTGATTTCACCCCTCCTACAAGGCACAAGCTTTGTGCCATCACACTTAAAAGTTGCCACAACTGAGACATTGATCATGCTGAGATGGTATATGCCAGTCATAGAGAAAATGGCTTGGTTTGAAATAAAACTTGTTGGTGTGATTATTCTAAGTAACTGCAAAGGTAGAGGAAGGCCTCATGTGGCAGTAGGAAGCAGGTTGTGGCATCTTGCCAGTATCTAAGGAGAGTCATGGCAGACATCATTCAGAAAGTGGCTTCCTCCCAAGCACAGCTGAGGGCCCACCTCGAACTCAGAGCCTTTCCTAATCCTTTCACCATCCCCCTCCACCCCTGCACTTCTAGTCACAATTCTCCTTTGGAATCACTTTGTATGATCCTTGCAGTGATCTCTCTGGAGGCACCTCCACCCCATCTTCAAAGGCAGATGGCTGTTTTCTGTTTTGTGTGTCTTTTAATTCCCAGCTCCTAGCATGGTGCCCACTACATTGTGATCCATCAATCAGCAAATACGTGTTGAGTTCCTACCATGTGCCAGGCCCTGGAGATATAAATACAAGCAGGGAGCTTTCATTCTAATGGAGGAACACCAAGCATATATACAAATGTGTGTGTGTGTGTGTGTATAATACAGCACAGATATAAAGCTTATGAATACATATCGAAACAAAATAGTTCAAAAGAAAGAAATTTGGGAGGGAGGGTGCTGGCAGCTGGAGGCAAGGCTTTGTGTATGCCGTGTGTGAATAATGTCTGAAGGAAGACAGGAGGTCTGTGGTTTTCATCCTTCATTTTCAAAGAGGACCAGGGACATGTTGGGCAAAGTCTTAAGCAGCATATGACTTGAAGTGAGCGGAGTTGCCCAAAGTCACTGTCACTTTTCCTGAGTCACTGAAGTTCAATTGCAGGACAAAAGTCAAGACAACTGGCAACAGCCCAAGAGTGAAGCAGATATGAGATGGCAATGCATTCCAGGTGTGTGGGAGAGACAGAGCCTCATGTGTGAGGGTCAGAGGGAATGTCAGCTGCCAGCCATCTGGAAGCCATCTGCATTGAGGTGACAGTTAAACCCAGGGAGCTGAAGAAGAGAATGTGGAGAGGGAGGACAGACCCAGAACACTGCCTTGGGGAAGACCCACAGTTGAGGGGGATGATATGGATGTGCACTTTTAATAAATTCTTGTTAAATGCAATGGGCCTATTGGAAGTGGAAGTGAAGGGAGTCAGGAAATGTGAGGCCAGAAAAGGAGTGGGGTCAGTTATGAGACTGACAGATAAACAGCCCTAACATCGGAGCTTGCCTTCAAACGTCACAAGAAGTGACATGGGGGAGGGGAGAGGCACAGGTAAGCATTGCCCCAAGGGTCAGGGTCTTGGGAGAGCTACAATGAATGAGATCACATATCAAAGCAGGCTCAGGAGAAAGCACTTATGGAAGTTCTGTACTGTGTACTGGCTGGTTTGTCATGAGGGAAGATCGGAAACCGAACAGACCCCCTCCTGCCTAGGAAGAGCCAGCGGCGTTTTGGGGAGACAGATGGATGACTGCTTAGACATGGCCAATGGTTTTTTTTTTGGTTTGTTTTTGTTTGTTTTACTTGACTAGATATAGGGAAAATTTGTCTTTAACAGAGTGAGGTGGGAAACTGTGAAGGGTAATCAATATGGGGGGAAAAAGTGCCAATAAAACATTTTTAGAAGAAAACTAAGTACAGAAAATGATGCATTACAAGGCAAACCATATGTGGCAACTGTGCACAGGTCCTTATACAGCCATCTTGGGGGAAATCTTTGTGTTTGTCGGTGAATAAGTTCACAATCCACAAGAAGCTGTTAGATAAAATAGCAAATGTTAACTTTCAATATAATTAAGGAAATGATAAAATACCAGCAATACAGTTCCTGTCCACTAAGTCCTATAGGAGAGATTGCTGTGGGCTGTGGTGGTCAGGGAAGACTTCATGGAGACTGAGGCTGGGCTGGGCATCAGTGGATCCAGAGAGGGGGGAAAGAAAGGATGAGGGAAATCTTGGCAAAAAGCACAACGTGAGCCAAGACTTGGAAGCTGGGTAGAGACGGTGTTTTTAGAAAATGTAGTAGACTAACCACACAAGGGTGGAGAATGCACATTGGGGAGCAGAGAGAAATGAGGTGGGCAAAGGATTGGTTTTTTCCTCCCTCTCCTGTGCACAGCTTATTATATCTTTTCTGTCTGTCTGTCTGTCTCTATCTCTGTCTCTCTCCTCTTTCTCTCTCTTTCTTTGTCTCTCTCTACCTCCCTCTCTTCTATCTCTCTCTCCCCTCTCTGTGTCTCTCCTATGTCTGTCTCTCTGCTCCCTCCCTCCTCCCCACCCCCCAGGTAATGACTTCCTTTGGTATCTTGATAATAGAAAGATTCTTGGCTCCCAAAGCAGAAGGTATTTTCTTGGTACATATTTTCAGAAAAGTCACTTTGATCAATGTTGTTGCCAAAAACAGGTGCCAACCCCATGCCAACAGGGACCCTGTTTCCTATTTTGATTTAGCTTTGACAGATCGATGGGTATGAATGCCCGCGTGCTGTCTTTTACTTTGAATTTTGTTCATCATTAATGAGGTGGGATGTTTCTTGAATTTTTGCTGAATATATGAGTTATCAGTTTCTGCCTATATGCCCAGTAGAGATTGGACACTGTACACATAGATTAGGGAGACTTTTTAAGAACACACACACATTCTGACTCTGTTTGTTCTCTTTATCTCAGTTAGAGTAAGCTTTAAAAATCATTACCTGATTCTTCATCACCTTTTGCCTTCTAAGTTCTGTTGCTTCAATAGTAAAGATATACTGTGCTTCTCTACCCCCTTCACATTGGGGAGAAGCACACTGTTCCATTTTCTCTTGGTTTTGATATTTTGGGGCCCCAGCCCTTTAAAATATGTGTTAAAGTTTAGAAGAACAAGTTTGTCCTTGCCAGCTTCTTCCCTACTGACTATATAAAGCATGAAGTCACACACTGAAGGGGGTCTCTGGTGACCCATAAGCTGGCAGCAGCTCTAGGATGCAGTAGAAATAGGGTAGACTCGAGTCAGCCAAGCAGGACAGAGGCTCCAGGGTTGTTCTGAAGTTTTTGTAAGAGTGCAGATGTGAGCTAAGAAGGGACTGGGAATAAGGGGAGACCATACGTAACTCATATGTACTTCATTATTCGCCTGTTGTTTTCGCCATTGGAGCAAGAGTGCCCTGAGGGCAGGGTCTGTTTTAGCCTTAACTTTGTAGCTCCGGAGCTACTACATTCAGTTGCTTCTGATGTTTGTGCAACTTTGTTCAAATGGTTTGACTTTTCTATTTTTTTTTTATCCAGAACCAAATAATTTTGATAATTACTGATTTGCAGGGTACTATGAGATCGACTACTGCTAGGCTCCCTTCCTTTCCATATTTTCCTCATCATTTCTCTTTTGTTCTTCCAAATAAATTTCTAAATTCAGTAGTTTGATTGGTTTGATACTGAATAAATAAATTAACATAGGCAATAACATCATTTTGATTATATTGGCACAGCCCAACCATGAGCAATTAATACTTGTCCATTTATTTAGATCTGTCTTTGCTGTAAAGAATGTTTTATAGTTTTATTCCCGGCCCTTTTATATCTTTCCAGCCTTCTTATACATTAATTCCCTTTGCCATCCAATGACATTGATCTCTTTGTTGGCCCTCAACACAATGCTACATCTCCCAAGTTTGTGCATATTCCTGGCTGACCCCTCATGCTTAGGATCCTCCCCCTCCTCGCTTCTGTCTTCTGGCTTCTCTAGCTTCCTTCAAGTCCCAGCTAAAATCCTACCATCTGTAAGAAGTCTTTCCTGATTCTCCTCAATGCTATTTAGTGCCTTTCTTCTGAGATTATCTCCAATTTGGCCGGAATATATCTTATTTGTACATAGTTGTTTTCTAGTGTTGCCTCCTCCATTAGACCACTAGCTCCTTGAAAATCAGGACTTTCCCCCTTTTCTTTGTATTCACATCACTGAACACAGTGAATAGACCTCGGTAGGTCCTTGATAAATGCTTGTTGACTTGACCTGTATTCATACAGTTTGTGTGGTTCTTTATTGATGAACTTCTAAATATCTTATGCATTTTGTAGTGCTTTTGAATGAGATTTTTCTGTCTATCTCCTGACTCTGGATTTTGCCGGCAGATATAGGCAGGCTTATGACTTGTGTTTGTTGGGTTGTTCGCTACTAATTTGATGATTATTTCGGTAATTTGACTTGACTTGCAAGGATTCTTCCAGGTAAGACCATAATATCAACTGGAAAAAGTGATCATTTTATTTCTACTTTGAGAATATTTGTTCCCCCGGTTTCTTTTCTTGTCGTCCTGTTACAGCCAGTGTTTCTAACACTATTGTCAAATAATAGTGTGATAATGACATCCCTGGCTATCTGATCACTCCTTTTGCTGCCAGAGCCTAAGTTTCTTCAATGGTAAATGGGGGTAATAATCGGTATGCTGTTTACTTCTCAGAGTTATTGTGAGTCTCAAATGAAATAATGCATGTGCAACAACTTGTGTGCCTCATAACATTATATAGGCTCAAAATTAATTTTTAAAAAAGAATGTTAAAGTTGTTTTTACTTGTGATTTGAGAAAAATACATTTTAAAATATTTTTAAAACATTACAGAAATGTCCGGGACAAAGGGCTGTGCTGTATGTACACTCTGAAAGTGCTAGAGCAGCAATGACCCGCCGCTGACCGGGGTCCTGCCTTGCTTAGGCCCACAGAAAGACTGGCTTCCTCTTCAGTCTGAACCAGTTTGAAGCCAAGTTTATAGTGTTGCCCACCAGGTGGCGCTTTGCCGCAGCGACCACCTCTGGTTTCATCAGCGGCTCCTTGCTGCCTGCTCCAAGATTCTCTCTGTGTGTATGTGTAGACAGCGCGGCTCTGCCAAGGCATTGTCTTCAAAAGACCTGGCGGGGGAAATGCTTGTTGATTTCTGTCTAACCCTAGGCTCTGATACAAAGTGTTTGCCTCAGATTGTAAAAACAGGATGATGTCCAGTCCCCCCCTCCACCCCTCACTGGCTCTCCTGGAATTTCCTGGTTCGGTCTTGACGCTTTATGCTCAGCTTATGGAAGCACTCAACTCTTCTGTGGCCACATCATCTCCTTTGGGCTGTGACTACGGCCCAACAACTCCCGAGTCCTTTGCCACCAACTGTCCTGTTTCATCACTGCTTGGTCCTTTCCTCCTACCTCCTGGGGATGGGGACATGGCAGCAGATAGAAATCAATAAGGCATCAAACATTTATTGAGGACCTTCCATGTGCCAGGCACCATTCTAAGCACTGTGGATGCGAAGAGAGGCAAGAAACATCCGGTTCAGGAGGGGATGGCATGTGAAGAAGATACCTACAGGCTAACTTGGAGATCATGAAGAAAGGGACAGCACTAACATTACTGGGGATTTGGGAAAGGGTTCTTGCAGAAGGTGGTGAGATTTCATGTGGGACTTGAAGGAAGCTGGGAGACAGTGATGAAGAGAGAGAACATTGCAAATTGGGGAGACAGAGCAGACTGATGACGAGGGGGCCATGGGTGATTCTTGGCACCCCTGGGTTACCTGTTGGTCTCTTTAAATCATCATCATCATCATCATCCAGGTCCACAGGGAAAATTCTGAGAGATGAGGAGAGGTTTGTGGGCTCCACTTCTAGGCCTGTCAAAGTGGTTCCAAACAGAACACAGCTGAAAGATTCTGGACGAGCGTAGGAGGAAGAAGGACATTACTGATGGGGAGCTGGGCTTTGTGTGATGGTTAAATAATTCAGCAGGTAAAGAGGAAGAATACTTCTAGGCAGAAAGAACCTTGCCCATGGGCACCCAATAAAGTCTTTGGCATTTTACATGGAGTTGAACCAAGGAGGCAAAGAAACACAAAGAGGATGTGTGGAGGATGGAATCTGGCAGTTCAAGAAGCTTGGCCTGAGGGCAGCTAGATGGCACAGTGACCCTGGAGTCAGGAGGACCTAGGTTCAAAGAAAGCCTCAGACACTTGACATACTTACTGAATGTGTGACCTTGGGTAAGTCACTTAACCCCAATTGCCTTGACTTCCCTGGAAGAAGAAGAAGAAGAAGAAGAAGAAGAAGAAGAAGAAGAAGAAGAAGAAGAAGAAGAAGAAGAAGGACGAGGAGGACGAGGAGGACGAGGAGGAGGACGAGGAGGAGGATGAGGACGAGGACGAGGATGAGGACGAGGAGAGGAATAAAGAAGCTCAGCCTGGTGGGAGATGATCGAGTTTCCAGCCTCCTGGGGGTATAAGCTACCTTATTAGAATAAAAACCAGTCTACTCCCTCTGAATCCCTGCCTCCCAAACCCATTCAAAGCATCCAGGCTCTGAGATGTGCTTTTCCCCTGGCAAACCCCACCAGGGAGTGCCTCTGACCTCACAGTAAGCAAAAGAATGCCACTGGCCTCTAGAAACCAAGCCTAAACTGGTCTCAAACATCTGACCCATGCTTGCAGGCCCAGCAGCTGGATGAACTTTTCCTGACACCATGGCTTTTCCTGAGACAACTGAAAACCCTCCCCCTTTGCTTCCTCCTCTTCCTCCTCCTCTTCTCCTCCTCTTCTTTGTCTGTCTCATCATCAAGAACTTCCTTGGAGAATCCCTTCCTGCCCTCCACCTCCATCCTACCCAAAGTTTTTTTTTGTCTTTTTGGAGGGAGGAAGGCAGGGCATTTGGGGTTAGGTGACTTGCCTGAGGTCACTCAGCTAGTAAGTGTGCCAAATGCCTGAGGCCAGATTTGAACTCAGGTCCTCCTGACTCCAGGGCCATTGTTCTATTCACTGTGCCACCTAGTTGCCCCCCACTACTACCCCAACTTGTACCAGTCGAAAAACTTACCAGATTTGGGGTGGCAGAACACAGGTGCAGATTGAGGAGGCCCTCAGGCACGGCAGCTGATTTTCTGGGTAACTTTTTCTTGGCTGCTCTTTTTTATAAGGGATGATTCTTTTCAGAGAGGTGGAGCTTCCACCGAGCAGTGATAGGTATGTTAATAAAAATAAGTAAAACGTTAATTATTTTTTCAAGAGGTTCTGCTGTTAGAGGTAGGAAAGTTAAGCGGTTGGCAGGGGAGAAGGCCCTAGCCCTCCTGGTCCATAATACCAGTGTGCAAACATCATAACATCTTTGCCGCAGACACATTATTTTCTTTGAAGAAAAATGAGACTACTTCCCCCTTAGGGTTAGGGTTAGAATTACCAGCTGCATAGAGATCACTGCCAAGTATGTTTATACCCTTTCCAAATTTGCTCTCAAAATGTCTCGCATGTCTCTGTGGTTTGGAATGGGTTTTCTGCCTTTTCTCAGGTTGTTTTCCTGCTCTAGACGTATCATCATCCCTTGACAAGATTAAATCCCAAGCCCACTGGGAATTTGGTATTTTCTTGGTGGGGAGGAGTCCTTTTGTCCTTCTAACCCCACCCCCCACTCCCCCCCCAGGAAAAAATTTTATCTTCCTCCAGCATCTGCTGGCCTTGTCTGCTGTCTGAGAACAGTCCAGGGTGCTAAACTGTGTCTCGGGCCTCCTGGGGGAATGCAAGGGCACAGAGGAGACCAGAGCACACCTCCTACTTCTCATTTAAGACCAGAGAAATGGGTCAGCTGAGGGAACAGGAGAGCAGAGCATTTTGGGTAGAGGAGGGAGCTTCTAGATACTGAGCAGAGTCTGGGGGAGGGAGAGTGACTTCTTGGTTTCAGGTTTAGGACCTTAGGAAGCGAGACTCATCACCAGCTTGGGACATCTGGGATGTGATTTGTGAGAGCTCAAAGGATTTGGTGGCTGCAGAAGAGATTTGTGGGGCACGTCTTCCACGTACAGGGCACTGTGTTGGGCTAACCCAGGGTGGCTCCCTAAAGCAGCCTTGGCATCCAGACTGAGAGTCATGTTTAGAAAGGAGCAAGGGAGCAGCTAAAGGGTTGGATTGAAGATGGAGCAGCTCAGCATCACGTAATGCTTAAATATGGACACAGACTGACAGACTGATAGATAACAGAGAGAAAGACAAATGGATGGACTGAAAGATAAATAGAATGATAGAGGATAGATGGAAGGTTATTGAAGGACATGATAGGCAGCAGAGATAGATCATGGCCAGATAGATTAATAGATCGATCGATTGATAAATCAGTTGGTCAATAGATGGATCAATAGTAGATAGATGCTCCCAGAGTGTTGTGCATAGAGAACTGATGTGGACCGTGAATCTGTTGAGCTCGGCTCCTGCCCCAACACATCTAGGGGGTTTCAGCTGTCAGTCAGAGGTGGCAAAGCCAATGGTAATACATATTCTCTAATGTCATCCCCATTAAGAAAGTTGTGTCTGTTTCAGATGTTGAAGCATTTGAAAATGCCAAGAGCTCTTCTCTTCTGGGTCTCCAGTGGCTGTGGCTCCAGCCTCCTAAGAGACAGTCGCCTCTCCATAGGGTCCCCCTTGTGCCCCTCTGTTCCTGTAGTAATGCCCGTATAATATAACTGCACAGATCCCAAACAAGGAACCCATAATGCCCCCTCATTTACTTGAAGTGAGGCAGGGAGATCCCAGGGCACCACAGAGTAACTACAGTCTCCAGAAAAGACTGGGCTTTGATAAATCCAAGTGGAGAGAGGCCAAGGAAGAGTTTGGGCATCAGCTGCTGAAGGTGCCACCTCACAGCTCTCAATTTTTACTCAATCCCCTTGTTGAACTTAGTGGTTCCTTTCCTGCTTGCTCCTTTGCTGGTCTTCTCACCCTTGGCTTCCCTCCACTCTTTCTCTGATCTAGCTACCCTGCTCTCCTGGCTGTCTGTTGCACGTGTCTCTCCATTTCCCATCTCCGTGCCTTTTCCCCTCTTCATCCCACATGCCTGGTGTGCCCTCCTTCCTCACCTCTGCCTCTCAGCTTCCATAAAGACTCCACTCCAATGCACCCTGTGCAGAAGGCTCCTCCCTCTTCCCCCCACTGTCAGTGCCTTGCCCCTACAGTTCCATTCCATTCATACTCTGTAGATTCTCTCTGTCTCGCTAGCTATTGGTAAGCTCTGTCTTCCCCACTGGACTGTGAGCTCCGTGAAGGAAGGAACCAGTTTTTGCTGTCTCCAGCCCTCAGCACACACAATGCTGGGCACATGCCCTGTGCCTGATAAATAATTCTGAATGTTGTTATCCTGGATAAGCAGTGCTGTTCCCATTATAGCCCCAAGGCCATAGGCAGAGAAGGGAGGCTTTGGTAGAGTCTGATCCTCCACTGGGAAACAGCGTCTTTCTGCTGACTTTTCTGTTCCAATGTGTTCACAACAGGATGTGCACCCAGAGGGTGAGGCTTTGGCTGAGAAACAGAACGTTTCTGGTGGCCATGATCCTTGTCAGACTGGACACTGTGCAGAGATCAGTTTGTTTTTGTGGCCCAGATGACCATAGATGAGTAACCAAATAGTTTGCCTAAAAAGGAAAGAAATAGAGTGAAAAGAAAGAAAAGAAGCTGATCGAACAATCCCCTGCTCCTCCTCCTCCTCTTCTCCTCCTCCTCCTCTCCTTCTCCTCCTCCACTTCTCTTCCTCCTCTTCCTCCTCTCCTCCTCCTCGTCCTCCTCCTCTGGGGCAGCCACCAATGCTGCTGCTGCCTGGGGTAGCTGAAGAGATCACAGGCTCTGAGGCATCCATGTGTGAGCAGCCCCTCTACCACCCCTGGCTGGGCCCATCAAAGCCTTCATCCAGATCTTATGAGAAACATCTCTTGGAGGGTCTACCCAGTGTGCTTTGGCCTTCCCCTTGTCCTTTTGGTGGCTCCAGGATAATAATGACTAAGAATTATAATCCAGACTGTGTGGGACAAAGTCCTGTCTACCTCATTGTCCTGAGGATGGTCCCTGCAAATGAGCCTCCAAAGGATGGGCTGACACCCCGAGCACTGACTGATCTGAGCCACCTGTGTGATTTCCAGTCTAGAAACCACAAAGAGCCAGAGAATGGCCATTTCTATCTGAGGGCCATTGAAGTAAGAGGACAGGAGCCCACTGAGACAGGAGGGGGCCTGGAGCTGGGGTCCGCTGCCTGTGCTCCTCATGTCCACTTTGCTGCCATCCAGCACCATCAGGGCCTTCCATCTTGTGGCTCCTACAGAAACATCAGGCCCATCTCAATGATCAAAAGATCAAGCCCAGGTGTAAGGGGTCACCCGAGTGGAGGGAAAGGGACCAGGCCAGCATTTCTTTGGTCTGGGGAAGTCCAGGATAAAGAGATGCCTTCTTGTCAGGCAGGGGGGCCCCTTCTCTGTAATCATAGTCCCAGAGCAGGGGTGGGAAACCCAAGGCTTTGAGGCCGGCCACATGTAGCCCTCTAGGTCCTCAAGTGTGATCCTTTGACTGAATCTAAACTTCACAGAATAAAATAATTTGCTCAGTAAAACTTGGACTCAGTCAAAGGTCACACTTGGGGACCTAGAGGTCCACATATGACCTCAAGGCCACAGGTTTCCCACCTCTATCCTAGAGAGTTTCCTAGAGCCATGAGAAGGTGACACCCAGAGTCACACAGTAGGCGTGTGTCAGAGATAGAACTTCAGCCCAGCTCCTCCTGGATCTCTTTCTAAAACATGAGTAGTTCTTGGTTGGGCTCTTTTCAGGGGGATGAAAAGCCACAGACATGAAAAAGCCAGGTGGCAAAAACTCAACCCTAGTTGCTGCAGAAGGTAAGCAGAGACCTGGCTTATCCTGGGTCTCTTCCTGCAGCTCATGAATCAGTGGGGAGGAAGCAATGTCCCGGTGTGAGGAAGCCAGGAGCCAGCCTGCCCTTCAGGCCTGCCGCAGGCCCCTCCTGCCTGTATCTGCCCAGGGAAGTCCCCAATGTGGGGACCTTTACCTTCCCAGAAACGGCTCCTTCCTTGGTCCTTGCCAGGAGCAATACTGAGCATGAAATGCCCTTCTTCTGGACAGTCATGGGTAAGGAGTGAAACAGAGGGAGAGTTCTAAGAGGAGGCTTTGGTTGAGAGGTGTGCAGAGAGGCTTCTGGGAGGCCAGGCTCCCTTCTTGTGATTGGAACTCCTTCCCAAAGCCTGGAGAACCCCAAATGTGGCCAAGCCCAGAGCCTACCCCTCTGGAACACACTAACTCAGGCAGTCAGAGATTTGAAATAGACTTTAGAGGTTAACTAATACAACCCACAATTTTTACAACCCAAGTCAGAGTGTCATAGATTCCAAGCTGAAAGGCCCCCAAAGACAGGTGACAAGATCACACGGGCAAGAAGGGGGCATAGATGAGATCCAGAGCCCTAAGGGGAGACAGGACATAGAAGGAAAGGGACAGCAAACAGGCATGTTTGCCAAGACATAAAATACCCAAAAGAGAGTGAGATGAAATCATCCTGGAAATGAGAGAGATGGCAGAAGGCCAAGGGATTCCCATTTCATCCTGAAGGGAATCGGAAACCATGGAAGATTTTTGAGTAATTAGGAAGGTAGAAAGATAGACAGGATAAAGACAGAAGGATAGAGAGACAAAGAGATGATCAAGCACTTACTAAATGCTTACTATATGCCAGGCACTGTGAAGCACTGGGGATCTGGTGATAAGCAAGACAGGTCCTGCCCTCCAGGAGCTTATATTCTCATACTGGAAACAACATGGGCGGGGGCGGCTAGAGAGTTCCTAGTGTACAACATGGCAGCATGATGTGGAAAGACTTGGGAGATGAGATGGAGGAGCCTGGAGCTGGGCAAGATAAGCTTGTGAGTTGGGGATCCCAGGGTTAGGTGAAAAATGTAACAGAGATAATGTGAACATGTGGTTTTTCTAAGTTAGTATGCTTCCCACGGGGATCCTTGTGTATGATTTGATGGCCTTGTTTTTATTCAAGTTTGACACCACCGATCTAGACTTCCTTTAGGAACGACAATACTCTACCCAGAGTACAAAGGGTCACTGGGAGATTCTTCCTTCCTTCCTTCCTTCCTTCCTTCCTTCCTTCCTTCCTTCCTTTCTTCCTTCCTTCTTTCTTTCCTCCCTTCCTTCCTTCCTCCCTCCCTCCCTCCCTCCCTTCCTTCCATCCTCCCTTCCTTCCTTCCTTCCTTCCTTCCTTTTTTCCTCTCTTTTTTTCAGAATTATTTTTGTTTTTTAATTTTAATACTGTCCCATCTCCTAATATTTCCCCCGACTCCCCCATGCCCTCATTTAACTCTCCACACTAACCAAGAAAAACATTTAAGCAAAACTGATTGACAAAGCCACTAGGATTTGACTATACATGCAATGCCCTGGTCTTATGGCCAGCGTATCTCTGACAAATGAGAGATGTGCGTTTTGTCTCTTATTCCCGGGAACCAAGATTGGTTACAGCGAGTCACCTGAGTTCTTTTATCTTTTAGGTGTTATTTACATGTCTCAATGTGGTGTTTCTTAGAAACTCCTTTCCCCCAAATCTCAGACGACTCCTTGTCTGGCTCCTGACTAGGACCCTGTCACTGACTCAAATCCTTTACTTAGGGTGACCTTAGCTGCAGTTTAATTTGGTTCTTCCAGCTGTGCTCAAGACAGTGGTGAGTCCATCTCCAATGAACTATGTCTTAGCTCTCTGCTAAGGACTGCCAAGCATCAGCAGCTCTTTCTCATTTTACCCTCTCCAGACTTTGTAAAGTTATGTGAATTGAATACCTACACCCAGAGGAAATAAAGAGCCTTCAGTGCCCATCATGGGTTAGGCAGACAAACCCTAGACATGCCCCTGGCCCCAGATGGCAATATGGCACCCAAGACACATGGAAATGCCTAGAATTGCATTCTCTGGGACATCTCTTCCCTTACAAAGGGAGCTAGTGATACATCTCACACCAGCTGCAGGTCAGTCGGCCAGTGCAAAGGGGAGAAATCACCAAATCCCATCACTGAATTCTGGTTGTATTACTTTTTGCTGTGTTTCCATAAGGGACAAAACCATGTTTCATTAACCCTAAAAATGTGATTTTCATCTTGCAGAGTGTCCAACAGAAATCCACAAATGTGGTCTACCAAGCTCACCATGTGAGTAGGAATAAGAGAGGCCAGGTTGTTGGGACCAGAGGAGGATTTCGAGGCTGTACAGTGTGGTTAACAGGTAAGCCAGCCAGTCTTGTCATTGAAAGCTGGTGTGGCCATTTGTCTAAAGCAGTTAAGGATGCCTGAAGGCATTAGCTCAGATAAACTCCGTGCTAACTCAGGATGGGCGTGGGGGTAGGGGTGAGGGGTGTCAGCCTGGGCTCAGCCGTTTGGCTTCTGAGGGGAGCACAATGAACAGTGGAGAAAAACTGTAGAGAGACACATTTAGGCTTGATTTAGGGAAGAATCGACTTGTTCGAAAGAGGAATGGCAGCCTGGGGAGGCGGTGGGTGCTCCTCCTGGCGAGTCTTCGAGGAACTTCTCTGTTCCTCTTGGGGCGTGCTGAGGGGGTCAGACTCGATCCTCTTTGGCCTTCTTTCTTGGGATGGCCAGGGTACTCAGTCATCTTTCTGATGATCTGACTGCTGTTACCTTACACCCAGTGTTCTGAAAGATGTTCATATCAAGGACGTAAAAGTACGTTATGCTTGGCATGAAATGATTTACACACAGGAAATGCACCAGCAGCTTACGTTTTGCCCAGTTCTCTCTGCTTGTATGTTTGGATATCACATTGCTCAGCTCAGTTCAGCAAACATTGATTAAACCATACAAGTGGTCAGCCACAGACCAGGATTCGATCGAGGGCTGTGAATAGAAACCCCCAGAAGGTAGAGATGGTTTCATTTTTCTCCTTGTTTCCCCAGTGCCTGGCACATAGTAGGCATTCAAATGCTTATTGAATTGAACTGGATTGGCTGCCGTGTGCCAGGGCATTGTGCCAAGCACTGGAGATTACAAAGACAAGAAAATTGTGCTTGCCCTCACAGAGTTTCCTTTCTTCTGGAAGCTGGAAGCTAATGATGGCCAGAGCATGGTTCCTAGTGGTGGTCAACTGCTGCTCACACCCTCTGCTTTAGGTGTTTCAGAGAACCTACGAATGTTAGAGCCAAAAAAAGACCCTTGTGATCCTGGAGTTTAGCTCCCGAGAAAAGTGAAGCCCAGAGAAGAAATATACCTTCCTGAACCCATGTAGCTGGGTTTTGGCACAGCCAAAACTTGAATCCAGGGCTACTGTGTGGTTCTCTTTACCATGATGTAATGGATCAAAGGGAACAGCTAGGTGGCACAGTGGATAAGTGCCAGGCTTGGAGTCAAGAAAACCCGAATTCAAATCTGGTCTCTGACACTAGCTGTGTGACCCTGGGCAAGTAAGTCACTTAAACCTATTTGCCTCAATTTCCTCATCTGCAAAATGAGTTGAAGGAAATGGCAAATTATCAGATGTGACAGAAATGACTGAACACAATGGGTCTAAGGAAGGAAGAGCTTCCTTGGGGTTCCAGGGATGTGAGTTCCCCAGTGCAAAATGGAGACTGGAGCTCATTTTTGTATCTAGCTTATCAAGCAGACCCAAGTCAATATGTAAAACCCTGTTGATTTAAGTTATTACATAATCTACTTAGCAGGCCTACCTAGCATGCAGCTACAAGCCTCAAGGCAATTCTAGAGCAAATGGGTAGGAACAAGTCCTCCTTCTTCCCCTATTCTGGCATTCCTTCACCCAGTTTTTCCATACCTAGGGCTGCTCCATGCCTTCTCCTCTCCCAGTGCCCTATTTTGCCCAAGTATTCCCACACTGATGCTGGTTCTGGCTTACAGGTGATACTACTGCCTCAAAGGCTTGTGGTGAGGAAAGGGCTTCAAGCATATCCATAAAGGGGATTTGTGCCTGTTCAGAGTTATCTAAAACCCCATCCCTCCAGAATTGTCACTGGTACCCATTTGCTTGTGGTTGTTGAGTTGTTTCATCTGAGTGACTCTTCATGGCTCTATTTGGGGTTTTCTTAGAAAAGACACTGGAGTGGTTTGCCACTTCCTTTTCCAGCTGATTTTATAGATGAGGAAACTGAGGCAAACAGGGTTCAGTGACTTGTCTAGGATCACTCAGCTAGTAAATGTCTGAAGCTGAGTTTGAACTCAGGAAGATTCATCTTCCTGGTCCCATGCCCAGTGCTCTATGGAGTCATCTTGCAAGTTCCTCAGTCTGGCATTTAAGATTTTCTTCAACCTGGTTCTAACTTACCTTTGGATTCTTATGTCCATCGCTGCCCTTCATGCCCTCTCCATTCCTCAGAAGCCAGACCAGCACCTACTCCCTGAGCAACCTGGTGTGGGTATCAGAAGAGCCTGGCTTAGATCCCTGTGCTGCCTTACACCTCATTTATTACCCGAGCATCCTGCCTTATCGGATCCCCAATTCCCTAATCTCTAAAGGAAAGGATCTAGATTCAGCAGTTTCATCAACCAATCAACATGAATTTCTTAAGCACCCCCAAAGCACTGTGCCAGGCCCTGGTGAGGGAAAGGTGTTCTGGGATCCTATCCTGGGAGTCAGGGATCTCTGAGGCATTCCTGTTCTGTGGGGGCGTTTAGAGTCAGTATGGTGTCAGATGCTCTGGGGGTGGAGTGGGCCTAGCCAACTGTTGAATGAACTTGCTTTGGCTAATGGTTGGTTAATTATGGTTAAATAGTACCATCATTTTGCACTCAGTAGGTGCTTCCAGCTAATCTGCCTCTGCTCCCAAACAGGTCTCTCTGGTGCTGGAAAAACAACCATTAGCTTTGCCCTAGAAGAATACCTGGTGTCCCACGGCATCCCTTGCTACTCCTTAGATGGGGACAATGTGCGCCATGGTCTCAATAAAAACCTTGGCTTCTCCTCTGGGGACCGAGAAGAAAACATTCGCCGGATTGCCGAGGTGGCCAAACTCTTTGCCGATGCTGGACTCGTCTGCATCACCAGCTTTATCTCTCCATTTGCAAAGGTGAATTGGCTCGCAATGCATTGCAATGGATCCATTTGATGACAATAGACACAATGCCCGCTATGTGCAACACTCTGTCTTTGCTAAGAATGCAAAGACCCAGAAGAGGATTTGTGCTCTCAAGGAGCTCACATTCTACTGGGGAGAGACGAGTGCCTAGATACAGATCAATGCAAAGGAAGACAAAGTGATCTTGAGAGGAAGTCTTGTGTGAGAGGCAGCCCCAAAGCTGTGCTCGGTGTGTGGTGGGATTCAGGCAGGAGTGCGTTTCAGACAAAGGCTCACAGGTGGGAAGCAGACTGTCAGGAGCCAGCAGGGTGGTGGCCGTTCAGTCCAACCATCATATAGTGAGTGCTCATAATTTTCAAGGCACTGGGGAAAAACAGACAAGAATGCCTTCTAGGGTGTCTTCTGGCTTTTAACTTCTGGCTCTATTATAAAAAGAATTTGTATTCTCCTTGGGCAGCTACCATATTGCGCAGATAGTGAATATGAGTTTGGTGGAAAAAATGCCAGCAGCTGGAGGAAGGATGGAAACTCAGATGCCTTCCCTTCTCTCCCTAATCTCTGGTCAATGACCTCTGCCTTTATCTTCCTCATTCCCCTTCCTGTCAGTGGCAGCATCCTCCCACCTTCCCCATGGCCCTAAACAAGAAGACTTCTCAAAGATAGAGAAATAAGGCAGCTGCTATCTCTGCAGCAACACCCCTTGGAAGCTGAAGGCTTCAGACCTCTGACCCCTGGCTGCTTAACTCATTTTCTCAGAGGAAAGGAGGAGCAGAAAATGCTCCCAGGTGTTTACCTTTGCTGGGATTCTGGAGTTTCAGGAGTTGTGACAAGGGAGTCCTCAGCTCCTGACTAGGAGGAGGCATCTGGTTGGGAGGCCCACAGAGGGGCCTTTCATCACTCTCATGTTTCTTTCTCAGCCCACAGTCTCCTCCACTTTCCCTCTTTGGGTCCTGGATGCCCAATGCCAGAGTCCCCTCTTATGTGTTCTCTGCTCTGGTGAGAGCTTAAACTCCAGAGGAAATGCTCCCAAGCAGCCCAGCCTCTCCTTCCTCTGATGAAAGGAGATGTTCCAGGTGCCTGGTCAGGTCCTGGGTTGTTGGTCTTTGTGGAAGCCAGCAAGCCGCAGGCTCCTGAGCCTCCAGGAGGGACAAGTCACATGGCTCCTGGGGCACATCTGTGAGTTCTCTCATGAATCCATCATGGGCAGTTTTCCTCTGTGACTTTTGTCCCCTGCTAGAGTATAAGCCCTTGAGGGCAAGGGATGGTGCCCCATTCCTCTTTATACGGCCTTCACATCCTGCCAGTGCTTTGCTCAATTGAGGTTTGTTGCTAACTACTTGACTTTCACTTTAAAACAAAGAAATGAAAAACCCTACAGCTGGCCCTGGTGATGTTGAATGCCTTTCACTGTAAAACTGGTGATTTTCTGTTTTTTACAGGACCGGGAGAATGCTCGTAGAATTCATGAGTCAGCCGGACTCCCCTTCTTTGAAATCTTTGTCGATGCCCCTCTGAACATCTGTGAAAGCAGAGACGTGAAAGGCCTCTACAAGAAAGCCAGGGCTGGGGAGATCAAAGGTAGGAAGGCCCACTGGGATGATTTTCCTAGTGTCCCCTTCCCACTTCTCCTTTCCCAAGATGGAAGCAGTGGGCAGGTATCCTTCACAGTGCTTTAGAAGGGGCGGCACACCTAGAGTTCAACCACTGGGTGGATTCATATTCCCACCCTCAGGTGCCTCCTGTGCACTAGACACTGCTAGGCACCAGGAAGACTGAGACGAAGCAATATGCTACTTCGAGAGTCACCTTGACCTCCCTGGGCCTCAGCTTCCTCATCTGTAAAATGAGGGGTGGGAACAGATGACCTCTGAGGTCCCTTCTTGCTGTGAATAGGTGATCCTATAATGTAATCACAGACCGGAAGTCAGGTGTCTGGGGTTCAAATTCTGCCCAAGTTACTTGCCTCTTGGTGACAAATAAACCATGGTGGGTTTATTTCAGTTTCCTCAAATGTCAAAGTCCCTTCTGACCCCAAATCTAATGATGATAATGATGTTAATGTGGCCACCAATAGACCCTTTAAGAATGGGCTAGGCTGGGGGGCCTCCCTGGCCCATTCTGGCTTGGAGATTTGGGGATTCTCAGGGAGAAGGAAAAGAGCTATTTCCCTGGTGGAAAGAAAGACAGCACCCACACTCTAAATGCTATGTTTAGCCCATAGAGGAAGCAGAGACGGAGTCTGGGAGAGCTGGGTTCAGATCCTGCCTTTTAGGGACCCAGGCAGCCCTCAGCTCCCAGAAGCCCCAGACATGACCTGACTTGAACGTCACAGAGTGGGTGCCAGCCTGCAGGGCAGAGGGAGCACCCTGGACCCAGGAAACTCTAGACCCTCCAAAAGAAAATGTGCTTTCTGTTTTTTGTGGAAGATTCCTGGGTTTTAAGCTCTGAGTTCTAGACCAAAACAGTTCAAAATCATACTGGGGGGAAAAGAATTTTGATTTTGCCTTTTTAGCCAGAGCACCTGGCACAGGGCCTGGCGCACATGAGGGGCTTAACAAAGGGGGGTGGAATATTACCCCCCCATGTGAGATATGAGGAATAATAATGATAATATTAATAGCTGGCATTTTCATAGAGAGCCTACTATGTGCTAAGCACTTCATAAGCGTGATCTCCTCTGATCTTTGCAACAACCTTGGGAGGTGGGTGCTATTATTATATCCCACTTCTCAGATAGGGAAACTGAGGTGATGTGAGGTCATATTTGAACTCGGGTTTTGCTGCCTCCAAGACCAGCACTCTACGCACTCTACCTAGATGCCCCGGTTAGAAAAAAGGAAAATGGCGTCTGCCCCCACGGGGCTTATGTTCTGCTTGGGAGTAGCGGGGAGGGAGGTGAGGCAGACGCAGCCTCACTCATCCCAAGCGTCTTAACTGGGGATGGAGAATCGCCATCAGCACTTATTCCGCCTCCCGGTGAAAGCCCCTGTCCTCGGTCCTGCTTTACAGGCTTTACGGGAATCGACTCTGAATACGAAAAGCCAGAAACCCCGGAGCTGGTTGTGAAGACCAACCTGTCGTCTGTGAGCGACTGTGTGCAGCAGGTGGTGGACCTGCTTCAGGAGCAGGTGGGTGGGGGCCTCCCCGTTAATGGGGGCGAGCTGGGGCTGGGGGGAGACGGGGACGGGGCGCCCGGCCTTCTAAGACCGTCCTGTTTCTCGCTTTGGCCTCAGACCATCGTGCCCCACTCGGCGACAAAAGGCATCCACGAGCTCTTCGTACCAGAAAACCAACTGGACGTGGCCCGGGCTGAAGCCGGGAAGTTGCCTTCCCTGCTCATCACCAAGGTGATCACGCTTGCTAGTTGTAGCTGTCCAGAGGAGGGAGTGGGGGCGGGAGAGGAGGGAGAGCTTTCCCCTGCAGCGTCTCCTCGCAGAGATGGTTCAGGCTTCTGAGCCCAGCCTCCTTCTGGCTGACTGCTCACTCGGAGCTTCCAATCTGCTGAGAGCAGTAGGTCAACGAGCAGTTATTAATCACCCACTACGTACCAGGCAAAAATTTTAGGATTTAGACTGGAACAGACCTCAGAGGTCAAACCTAGGACCCCTGAGTGACGAGAGCTGGCAGGACCCTCAGAGGCTGTGAGGTTCAACTCCCTCACTTGACAGGTGGGGAAACTGAGACCGATGGAAGTGAAGTGACCTGTGCAGGTTCACCCATCCTAATAAGTGAGAGAGGAGGGATTTGATTCCGGGGCCTTAGATTCCAAATTGCTTGCTTTTTCCACCAAACCAAGACTCTCTCGGGGTCTCAGAATGAGCAAGCTACTGGGGCAGACCTCTTTTCCTTCTCTTCTCCCAGCCTTTCTCCCTCTTAGCTTACACTCCTCCCACTGTTCCCTGCCAACATCCCAACCTCAGGTTGTTTCAGCCTCATGTCAAAGACTCATTCTGTTCCTTCCTTCCTTCCTTCCTTCCTTCCTTCCTTCCTTCCTTCCTTCCTTCCTTCATCAAACATTTATTGAACCCTGACCAACCATGGGCAGAGCTAGGGCAGAGGCAAAGTTCAGGGAAGATGGGCTCCTGCCCTCATGATGCTGACAGTCTAGTCATACTCCCAACGACAAAAGTGTAATCCCATGGTGTATATGTGTGTGTGCACACGCACGCGTGTGTGTGCATGTGTGAGTTTGTGTGTGAGAGAGAATGTGTGTGTGAGTGTGTGTGTATGTATGAGTTTGTGTGAGAGAGAATGTGTGTGTAAATGTGTGTGTGAGAGGATATGTGAGTGTGTGTATGTATGAGTGTGTGGTATGTGTGTGTGTGTGTGTGTGTGTGTGTGAGAGAGAGAGAGAGAGAGAGAGAGAGAGAGAGAGAGAGAGAGAGAGAGAGAGAGAGTGGGTGTGGAGGGGGAGTAGAGTGTGAGAGCCTCATGGCAACAACAGACATGTGAGGCTCAGCCCCTGCCATTGTAGGCTCTATTTTCTGTCTGTTCAAACAGCCCCAGCCTCTTGGGGGAAGAAAGGAGGCAGACAGGTGATTTCCCATTTCTCCTAGGTGGTGGGAGGTTCAGACAGATTGAAGCCTGCTCTCACAGCTTCACGTTGAAATGGGGTTGGTTGCCCACCTACCAGGCAATTGGTTTCTTACTCAGGACAAGTAGAACAGGAGGTCTCTGAGCTCCCGTATCATTGGCGCAGGGATCAGAGGAGGCTGAGATAAGAAATAAGCCCAATCCTTTGTCACCATGCTCCTAGAAAGATCATGGGAGGTCTTTGGTCTCTGGAGAGAAACCATTGACCATCAATTTATTATTTGCTAGCCTAATTGACAAATTATTAGTTATCCAAAAAAGAAAAAAAAAGATCATGGGAATGAGTATGTCCTAAGCCTGGGCCTCTAGGATAGAAGTCAGTTCAGAGCCCATTGGCACCAAGAAAGAGCCTTGGAATAGCTAGAGTGAGGGGTGCCCCCAAGGACAGACCTGCCTCCAGGGAGACAGGCCAGGGTGGGGGACTGCCCCAAGGACAGACCTGCCCCCAGGGAGACAGGCCAAGGTGGGAGCTGCCCCAAGGCCAGAACTGTCCCCCTGTTCCCCATTCACCCACCTCCTTCTGTTTTGTAGCTGGATTTGCAGTGGGTCCAGGTGCTGAGTGAAGGCTGGGCCACCCCCCTCAAAGGCTTTATGCGGGAGAAGGAATTTCTTCAAGTGATGCACTTTGACACCCTGCTGGATGGTAGGATTTCTTCTTTCACACTATTTCTCATCATGGGGGTTCCAAGCCTGCAGAGGCCCTGAGAAATGTTCTTGCCGAGCTGAAAACATGGGTCAGAAAAAAGGTCTTGGTTAGGGCTGGTCTGACCTGTTTCTATTACAGCATCCCAAACTTTGAATGTGGCTGGGTGCAAGATCACAGGCCTGAGGGCTGGAGGGGACTCCTTGCTGGATAGAGGAAGGGCCTAAGGCCTAGTGGAGGATACTGACTTGCCCACTTGGCATGTGACTAGAGAGCCAGACTCAAACTCAGGTCTTCAGCCCCCAAATCCTGGGCTCCTTCTGCCATATTGAGCTGCCAATGCATCCTGCCATCTTCCTCTAGGGATTTAATTCAAAGTTATAATGACCATGAGCTGAGATGAAGCACATTCTGCCCTCTGTACCCAGCAGAGAAGCTTTTAGGCAGTTTTCCTTCTGCTGCTTTGTTATGCCCATCCTGACTGCCTGTCCAAAAGGCTCAGGGGCCACTGGGGGCATTGTCTCCTGCCAGAGCTGCCAACTAGGGTTGGGAGAGGCTGTGTGAACCTCAGCCTGGAAGGGGACTTGGCATCACTCCTGTGGATGCTGCCCATGCAGGCTGAGTATGACCATTTGCCTACTCCCCAGGGACCTGGGAATCTCTCTTACACACATGCATAGAAATGCACATCTATCTATCTATCTATCTATCTATCTATCTATCTATCTATCTATCTACCTATCTATCTATCCATCTATCTATATCTATCTGTCTGTCTGTCTATCTGATAAATATACACATGCCATGCACATATATGAATGTATGAGTGTATGTGTATATATATTGAAGACAATGTGGCAGGTGAAACTCTCACCCCGAAGGCACATGTAAAGCTAGCTGCATGAATCCCGGACAGAGGGAGCCTAAGTCCTTGCACAAAGCTACCTGGTCAGGCTCTTGGAAACATACCAGGGTCCAGGCCATTCTATTGCCCATAAGACGGTTTCCTTTTACCACCAGCTGCCCTGTGGCTGAGATTCTATTTCCAGCCCCATTCCTGGAGCAGAGGGCCCAGCTACTGCTAGGGGGAAAGGTCAGACTGAGCTAGAGGGTAGCTGGTTTGGGGTCCAGGGCCTCATTCAGACCAGCCTTCCTGAGATATCTCTGCATTCCCCATGAAGGGGCACAGCTTCTACATGACCAATAAGCATAGGAGATGCTTCTGGAGAAAAAGAGGAAGGGGCATTTTTTGGTTCTCCTGTTATCAGTGGAGAAGGAGGACTTCCAGTCTTGAAAAACTGTGACAAAATAAAAAGAACCATGAGGAATTAGCAGCCTCCAAGGTTGTGGATCCATGGGAAAAAGCAATTTGTCTACCTGGTCCATTAGCATTGGCAGAGCGGGAAAAGTCAGAAGGACGATCTGGGTCAAATCCTGCCCCCAAGTAGTCACAAGCTCCATAATCTCTCCGAGCTTCAGTCTCCTGAAAAATGGTATAACCATAACCAGACCGGTACCACCTGCCCGAGGGGAAAGTTATAAGGATCTGATGAGACCATGAGTCGAATTGTAACCAACAGCTGGAGTGAAGGATTGCAATTGGGGTCAAAGCCTGGGGAGGGGGCTGTGAGCTTCCAACACGGAGCCATCACTTTGGGGGGCTGTTCCTAGTGCTTCTGGGGGCTCCAGGATGCTCTGGTCAGAATGTACCCACGCCTACTTCCCCCAAGTGAGGGTTTAGAAACCTCCTACCTCAGCTCCTCCGTTGGGATAAAACTGGGCCACTTACCATGGGCTGCCATTGTTGTTAGACATACAGCAACCCCTGGGGGAACAAAGTCCCCTCCTGGTCAGGTCTTCCCAACCTACAACTCGATGCATCAAGTCCAATGTCATGGAGAGCAATTGGGCTTCCAGATGTGGTTGTATGTGCTAGATTTATTGAAGAAGTTCCCAATGAGCTCTCCACAGCCTTGAAATGACTCTGAGATGATTCCAACAGGGGTTGAAAACATGTTTGTTAATTGTGTTTATGTTTCCCTAGGCATGGCCTGTCCTGGTATGTATTGTAATAACTTTCCAAGTAATCAGATTATTGTAATTAGATATTTTATATTAATCAGGACTAGAAGTTTTTAATAGCAAAAAACCCCCCAAAACAAACCAACAACAAAAACCAAAAATGAATCCAAATTAGCCAGTATGATGAATTGATTGGAGTTCATGATCCAACCAGTTATGGGAATGTGGATTGGGAGACAAAAGAGCTGGGTCAGCCAAGCCCAGGAAATCAGTGGGTCCCTCCAGCTGTGGTTCCTTGTGCCGTCTCTGGCCAGCAGAAGAGGCCTTTGGGTTTAGAATGATTTGGGGAGAGGTCTTTTGTCTGCTGTTGGCCACACTGTCTTTGAATGCTGGGCCATGTTCCTGTCAGGTCACTGGACCCAAGAACATTTCTTGTGCCTTTCCAGACCTTTAAGGTCCAGTGGGTTTTAGATGGGTGTTGAAGTGGGCACATCTGGTTGGATTCTACATGAACTATGGGGCTGCTCCTGTGGGAGATGAGTGATTTTGCATGAAAGTAATTTCAAACCATCAACTAATGGACAATGATAGAGTTTCTGGGATAGTGCCAAATGGGAGAGGGCACGTGCTCCATGTCAGCAAGGATGGATGTGGAAAATGCTCTTGATCTTTGGTTTCATCTTGTTGTTAGCGAGGGTGAGGAGGAAAGAAGGTAGTATTGTGGGTCAGGGTTCAGATGTTGGCTCTGTAATCCCTGTACCACTCCTGAGACCTCAGGTAAGTCTCTGAAAAGGACTCAGCGCAGTACACAGAAATGAATTTGGATGGCAAAGGCCTGGGTTCAAATCCTCACTCTGTCCCTTATCTCTGTGAGCCCCCCGACAGTCGCTGTATAGTGAGGGGCAGGATTGGATCACCTTTAATTTACTTTTCTGAATCTATGACCCTGAAATCACAAAAGTCCCAAAGACTGCCCTGAGTGACTAGATGATTCATATCACACTAGGGAATGTGTGTGGCATTGCTAGTCCCTGCCCCTTGCAGCAGGAGGAGAAAGGGCCCAACTTCCTTCCCTGGACACCATTTTCTGGGGACCCTGGGGTGATTGAGCAAGGAGACCTATTAAAATGCCTGTTAATGGCCTTATGCAGGAGGCTTTCAGCCCCAACTCCCAGGCATCTTATCTCAGTTTGGGGAGGCCATCACACTGTTCCCCACATCCTGTTCCATTTGGGGGGGCCTGTTCCATCTTGGAGCCTGTTTCCAGGGTATGAATGGTGATCCTCAAGCAGGTTGGCACACTTCCTTCTAAGCAGAGAATGGAGGGCTGGGATCACCTTGTTTCTGGAGGGCAGTAGCTATCCCAAGACTTTTTTTTATAAAAATAAAGTTTTATTGTATTTTTAAAATGGAAAAAACCATTCTTAGCTCTCAGGTCATATAGAAGCAAACTTGGGTTGGGTTTGGCCCTCAGGCTGTAGTTTGCCTTAATAACCCATTTTACAGAGAAGAAAACCGGGGCCAGAGAAGAGATCAGACTTTCCCAAGGTAACAGCTAGTTAGTGCCCCTGCCAGGACACAGAGCCAGGCCTCTGACTCAAAAGCCAGTGTTCTTTCCACAAGTTCATCAGAGATTAGTGATGCATGGTATTTTAGAGACCACCTACTCCAGCCTCCCTCATTTTACAGAGGGGGAATCTGAGGCCCAAAGAGAGTAAGTCATTTGGGTAGTGCTGAGGAGCACAGGTTTGGATGCAGATGATGAAATCAGCCCTAGAAGCCCTTGTTCATGTACCAGGCATGCGGGAAAGGACGAGGGGAGACAGGCACTAAGGCACTGTTATCTAGTGTCCTTGGACACCGAGGTATTCTGGATAAAGGAGCTTTCCAGATAACTGGAAGATGACGGGTTGGACTGGAGACCTCCCAGGTCTGAGTCCTGTGATGCCATGACACCAGGCCCTCTGGGGGCCGCACTGGAGTTTGTGAGGGGCTATGGGTGTCATGGGAGAAGGTCTTGTGATGCTGGGGTTTCCCAGTGCCAAAATTTCGCTCCATCACCAACCCAAAAAACCAGATCTGGTGTCAGGGGCCATGGTGACTGGCCAGACAGGGTCAGTTGATTTTTTAAAACTGTAAGATAATCGCAGCTCCCCGTTTTTATAAGGCATTAAGGCCCCCAAAGAACATTGCTCATCCCAGCTCTGTTGGGAGGTTACACAGCTGTAAAGAAAGAGAGGTTTTGAGGCCTGCCCAGGTCAGAAGAGAAGGAAGCAGCAATTCTAGTACAGGGCGGTCTGGAAGAAACCAGGTACAGTCTGAGTCAGAATCTTCAGACCCAAGGATGCCAGTGAGTTCAAACCCCCAACCCCCATTTTGCAGAGAAAACAGGCCCAAGGATGACAGGGGACTTTCCTAAGGTCACCCAGATTATAAGTGGCAGAGTCTCTTCTTTGGGATTCTCCTGGGCCATGAGGGTAGGGCCTGAGGCTCTGCCAGTAAAGGCTTCTAAAGAGGATTTACCAGTTCTGCTGCCGCATCTCTGGGCCCCAGACAGCACCCAGGCACTTCTCCACAGCTCTCCAAACTCCAGGGCCAAGGGGCCACACTTCTCTGAGAGCCTGAGCCACTTAGACACATGCTAGCTCCAGACCTTCTGGCTTGTTTTAGGGGATTTTTCAAGAGGGCCTTGGCTTCTCTTTCCTGTCCAGGTAGTGTGGTGTAAAGGCTGAATTTAGAATCAGAGGCCCCAAGTGCTCTGCACCTGGATGAGTTTGGATGGAGGCCTCTGTGCACCTGCCCAGCCTCAGTTTTCCCATCTGTAAAATGAGTTAGTAGCACTAGAAGACCACTGAGGTCTCTCCTAGCCCTGTCTGCTTCCACGCCAGGGACGACCCATCAGGTGGGAGGTACCGTGTGTTGACACTTCCCGGGGTTCTTCCCACAGATGGTATCCTCAACCTGAGCATTCCCATCGTCCTTCCTGTCTCCGATGATGACCGGAAGCGGCTCCAGAGCTGCAGCGAGTTTGCCCTGGAATATGACGGACGGAAGGTGGCCATCCTGAAAGACCCGGAGTTCTACGAGCACAGGAAGGAAGAGCGCTGTGCCCGTGTCTGGGGGACCACCTGTGCCCAGCACCCCTACATCAAGGTATGTTCAGAAGAGCCCAAGCCTGCTTACTTCCAGAGTGCCTGGGACAGATGCCATTCTACAGATGAGAACACTAAAGGCTGGATAGGAATCCAACGGGCAAAGAAGAGGAAGGAAGACATTCTAGGTTCAAGGAGGGCTAGTCCAAGCACTGGATGGAGAGAGGCCAGGATTCAAGGGATCAGCTGGTTGGATGATGGAAGGAAACAGCATATGATGGTCAGAGTTCTAGGTTTGGAGCTGAAAGGGACCAAGAGTCCAACCCTCCCTCCCCTCATTTTATACCTGAGATAGCTGAGGCAGAGAAGGGAAGGGACTTGGCCAAGGTCACACAGCTAGCGAGTTCCTATTCAAAGCTAGTACAATACCTAGTAGACCACACTACCTCAGAGAGAAAAGGTGGACCATGATGCCCCCAGAGTCACTCAAGAGGGTATGTACTTTGACCAACCTAGATGACAGCCATCCAAGAGAAGGACCCTTGTGTACCAAAGTTTATCAAGCATTTTATTAAGTGCCTGTTGTGTGCTAGGCACTGTGCTAAGCCCCAGAGATACAAAACAAGCTAAAATCCAGCCCCTGCTCTCAAGAAGCTTACAGTTTAGTGGGGGAGACCACATGCAAACAGCAGGAGCATTTGGAGAGAACCAACCAAGGGAAGGTCCTGACATCAAGGGGGCCTGGGAAGCTTTTCTTGTGCAAGGTGGGCTTTTTGTGGGGTCTTGAAGGGAGCCAGGAGGTAGAGCTGGGGAGGGAGAGAATTCTAAGCCTGGGGCAGCAGCCAGAGAAAATGCAGACTGAGAAGCTCAAAGAGTAAGGGTGTGAGTGTGTGTATGTGAGTGTGCATAAGTGTGTATGAATGTGTGAGTGTGTATGTGTGTAAGTATGCGTGTGTATGAGTATGTATGTGTGAGAGTATGTGTGTGAGCATGTATATGTGTGTGTATGTGTGTATGCATGTGTAAGAGAGAGCGTATGTGTGGGGTACCCATCAATGAGAGGATGGCTGAGCAAGTTATGGTGTGCTCTGTTCAGAGAATCCTGGGAAGATCCATATGAACCGAGGTAGAACTACCCACATGGCAGAGGCAGAAGCTTTGGATGCCTTAGGGTCTGTGCCCCGGGCAGGGGTCATCCAGGGACCGAGGAGGAAGCTTGTGCCCTGCCCTCAGCCCACAGAAGGGAAGGGCACAGTATGCAGAATGAGCCATACATTTTGGGACTTGGGCCAATGTGGGGATTTGTTTTGCTTCAATGAGCATGTTTGCCATAGAAGGTTTTGTTTTTTTAATGGGGAGGGGAGGTAGGAGAGATAGTGTTTCCTCCCTATCCTTGTACCAGGGTGTTTCCTACCTTTCCTCCCCCCAAACATACCCAAACAAAAAGAGAAGGAATCATGGACTGGTGAGGTGGCTTTGTAAGTGTCATGTTGGGTTTATATACTTAAGAAGAAAAACAAGCTTTATGGAAGAGATTTGCAGTTTCACTGACAGTCCTCTCTGGTTCCATAGTGTATATGGACATAAATGCTCATTTTATTTAATGTTGGTTAGGTTCAGAATTTAAAAAGAAATAATAGGGTAGAAGCAAATTATAATGGGCCTTGAATCAATTCACTTCACTGGGGAAGAATCCGCCTCAGATGTGAATCTAGGACTGCTCTCGAGGGAGGAGCCAAACAGATTAGAAGGGGCAAAAGGCACTGAATTGGGTGGTTTTAGGATGGAGGATAAGGGTGAATTGGGGCGTTGGGGCCCTGCCATCAGCAGCAGCTCAGGAGAATAAAGAAAGCTACTGCCGGGAGGTGTTTCTGGGCTCTTTCTTTTTGCCTTTGACTTCCTTGTAGGGAGAGCTCTGGATCAAAGGGTATGGGCATTTTGGTCACTTTTTTTAAAAGCGTAATTCAAAATTGCTCTCCAGAATTACTGGGTCCATTAAGCATTAGCAAGCCCGCCTTCCCCCCCCCCCCAGCATCACCAATGCCCCTCTGTTGCCTTCCTGTGCTTTTTCCAAAACACTTTCCTGCCTCTGCTTTGCTTTGCTTTCCCCTCTAAGAACAAAAGGATGGACAGAAAACAAGAGCCAGCTTGTTGCCTGCAAACCCTCAGCCTCAGCATATTCCTCTTTAAACGGGAAAGTTGGTGGGGGGGAGGCTCAGCTAGACAGTACTTTAGCGTTGGGCACCCATCTGAGCAAAGCCACATTCTCTAATCACCTTAATCATGCACCGTTTCCATCCCTTCCCTGGCTGTAATTATAGAAGCTGGTGATCCTCCACCCAGAGACACCAGAAGCCTTTCATTTCAGCTGGCTGCAGCATTCTCGGGGTTTGTGTCTTTCTGGTGTTTACAGCTAGAAGGGGTCTTTGAGATAATAGAATTGAGGGCTTCTTAGCCTGGAGTCCCGAGGAACCTTTTAGAAAACTGGCCTCTTTATTTCAGTTAGAATCCATGTGCCCTGCGCTTGAAAACATGATTCTGAGCAGAGCAGGGTCTGTCCACATCTGCCTTTGGCGACTATGGAAGGAGGCTCTGATCTAGTGCTGACGGTGTATTTTACAGAGGAAGAAACTGAGGGTCAGAGAGATGGGACTTGCCCATGGTCAGGTCATTTGGCCGGTCAGAAATATAAGTCAGGTTTCAGGCCTGGATCTCTGATGACACAGTTCCATGTTATGGAGCTCCAGCACAATGGAAGGCCTAGATCCACAGCCAGACTTTCCTGGGGTCCCTGAAGTGGAGCAAATAGTGGTTTGGTCCTTCTAGGGTCCAGTGGCCTTGGAGTGAGTGGGGAGGGCTGGAGAGGTAGAGGAGGAGGATGCCTTTAGAGGAAGAGCCAGCCCCCCCCCCCCCCCGCAGGCCCTGACAGGGATCGGCAACAAACTTGTGTGAGCAACCCAAGGAGGAATCTGTCCCCTCTCTGAGGATGAGGGGGAAGGACAAAGGAGTAAACATACCTTTCACTTCGCTGGTCTGGGATTGGTGGGAAGATGGGGAGAGGCATGCAGGCCTGCCGATTCCTCTGGACCGTTTCCAGAGCATCCCAGGGGGCCGGCCTTGACAGTGGTCTGTGGGATCCCAATGTGCAGCTGGTGTCATCATGACCCCCTTTAAGTTAACCCAGCTGTGTGACCTTGGGCATGTCCTTCACCCTCCTGAGGGGCCATAAATCAAAGGCTGGAAGAAACCTTAAATAACATCTTGTCCAAGCCCCGTATTTAATAGAACTGGAGCAGGGACATCACCTGCCTAGGGTCACATAGCTGGCAAACTGCAAGCCTAGGCCTCTGACCTTTCCATTAGGTGGCACCCCCAGAATCACACAACTAGTGAGGACATGTAGCCTGTAAGTGGGGAAGGAATGGATGGCCATCTGATCTCACCCCTCTCAGGGCCAGCCAGGTGAAGTGGCTTGTCTAAGATGACACAGAACATGGCCAGGTCAGCATTCAAATCCTGTACCTCTTCCTCACTTTGGGACCACTGTCAGGACTCCCCAGGCTACCACTGCCTCCAAAAAATCCTCCAGGGGCCCTTCGCAGGGGTGTGCCGGGAGCAATCTGCCCCCCCAGGGTTGGGGACAGGTGCTCCCAAGGAAAGTCTTGGGGGGGAACAGAGGAGAGGGCTTTGGAGAGAGGCTCCCCTGAAGCCTAGAGCCAGCCCATGCTCCCTCCCCACTCCAGAGGTGCAGCAAGGGGCCAGGGTTCGGAGGAGCTGGAAATGCTCATGCCCTCACAAAGCACGAGGACTCTCGGCCGCCTTTCATCTGGGACTCCCGAGCTTGGCCAAACCACTCATTATCTCTCCCTGCACCCTCATAAAGCAATGAAGTATGATTTTCCCCGTTTAAAAAGACAACACCGGGTGCCTGGTGGCCCCAGGAGGAGTGGGGCAAGGTGAGGACTGAGAGAGAATGTTTCCCCAGACTCCCCTCTAAGGGGACCAGGTTATTTTGTAGGCTCCGCGGAAGACCCGATGCCTCCTTGTGTGATCAGGGGCTCAGACAAGGCCAACAGAGACTAGGAGAGTAACCCAGAGGGAGTGTTAGGCTTGGCAATGGGAAGACTTACCTCAGGGGTATGGGACTCGGTTGTGCGATCAATGAAATGGGATAATAATACCTCCCAAGGTCATTGCCAGAAAAGTGCCCTAGAAATGTGAGGTTTTCTTCTCTCCACCACACGTCTTCACCATTGAGGCCAGATGGAACTGAAAACCGTAACTTTAGAAAGCAGACGTCAGGGAAAGTGGTGGCTTCTCTGGCAGCCCTCTGTGCTGTTTGGACATAACTGAGGGCCCAGCTGCCCGGAGGTGATCTGGGCCCACACCAGCTCTTGCTGATCCCACTGCCACCTCATTAAGAAGAAAATGTATTTGGGGACTTAGCAGCTTAATGACAAAAGGTGGACAAGAAAGTCACCTCAAACAAATCAGAACTTTAACAGAGACTGGCAAGTCTGATCCAGGTCAGGCTCTGCGGATGGATAGCTGGGGTAGAGGGGTCTGTGAGGAGCACAAGGTTACTGATGGTAGTTCATGAGACCCCATGGTAAGAGGTGGGTGCCGTGGAATGAGCCCTGCTGGATGGGGAGGCTGAGGGCCCAGCCCCTCTCCTGGGCACCTCTGGGCAGTCACCACCCATCTCCCACCTCTGTTTCTTACTCTGCAAAAGGAGAAGGTTGGACTCTGTGGCCCCTTTAAGGGTGTGTAAACATCAGGTAAAAACAAACAGAAATCCACCCATGATTCCAGGATGGAATTCCTGCCCAGCCCAAATGTTTGCTATCCAGGAAGCCCGCTGGGACATCCCGTCTCAGACCTGTCATCCCAGCCCCTGTTCACATCTCTGACACATTCTCCATTGAGAGGCATAAAGGCCTGGGCTCGAGGCCAGCTCCACCCCCCCCCAACACCTCCCACACACACTTCCCCCCCCCCCACACCCTCACACCCTCCCCACCCCCCACTTCCCTACTATGGAGTCAAGGACCAGGGGCCTCGGCTTCCTCATCTATGAAATGGTGAGAATGCCGCAGGGTTCCCAGGAGTCCCAGATGAAAGGAGAATTCTGTTCCCAGCTGCTGTTGGCAACATCAGTGCCCACAGGGCCCACAGCCCTTTCCCTCCTCATCTCCATTCCCTGGATTCCCGGACTTCCAGCAAGGCTCCCCTTCTGCAGGAAGCCCCTGGAGGCTGGTGCTTGCCCACTGTACTTTGTTCTCCTGCTTACATCTTGTCTGTCTTTGTTAGACTGTAAGCTCCCTGAGGGCAGCCTCCGACGTTTCCTGGTGTCCTCAGTAGGTGCCTAACAAATGTTCGCTATTTGGCTTTTGCTGCATTGAAATGCCTCATTTCCTTTGAAGATGGTGATGGGAAGTGGAGATTGGCTGGTTGGTGGAGACCTCCTCGTCCTGGAGAGGGTTCGGTGGAATGACGGTCTGGACCAGTACCGCCTCACGCCCCTGGAGCTCAAGCAGCGATTTAAAGAAATGAATGCTGGTCTGTAGTGCCCCCCCCCCCCCGTGCGGCCACCTCACCCCTCCTCAGCCCTCCTCGGTGCCCAGAAGGGCAGCCCTCAGGGTTGTGGGATTGGGGGTTTCCAGATGCGTCCCCTTCCTGGACTCTCGGCCTCCCTCTGCCCTTTGCAGGAGTGCGTGCTTGGGCCAGGAGGTGCGGCTCGCTGAGTGCTGCCGCTTCTGCCAGCGCGTGGGTTTGGAAGCCCAGGGTTGGTTTGGTCTCACGGCCGCCTGCGCCCTTCTGTTGGCTGTGCCCTCCAGCTCTCTGCCCCTTTCCATATAAGACCCTCTAACGGGTGTCTTCAGTGGCCAGCTGTGAACAGGCGTTCCCGATGCCCGACCTCAAACTTGGCCCGCAGTGACTTTGGCCTGTACTCGTCCTTTGCAGACGCGGTGTTCGCGTTCCAGCTACGCAATCCCGTCCACAACGGCCACGCGCTGCTCATGCAGGACACGCGCCGCCGCCTCCTGGAGAGAGGCTACAAGCGTCCGGTCCTCTTGCTGCATCCCCTGGGCGGCTGGACCAAGGATGACGACGTTCCCTTGCAGTGGCGCATGAAGCAACACGCGGCAGTGCTGGAGGAGGGGGTCCTGGACCCCAAAACCACTATCGTGGCCATCTTCCCTTCGCCAATGCTCTATGCTGGCCCCACAGAGGTGAGATCTTTCTTCAGCCCACTCTAACCTGAGGCAGAAATCCAGAGTCTTTGATGGGGAATGGGCTTGAGAGGGCAAAGGGAGGAAACATGGGTTCTTATGCTGGCTTTCCCGGCAGCCTCCAGTTCCCTCATCTGTAAAATGGGCAGACTGAACTAGCCTCATACCCACTAACTCAGGGACGCTTCACTTTTGTGTTGTGTGGAAGGGACTCTATTAGCTGTCCTGGACTCCACCTCACTGACATTTGTAATGTCCCTAATAAAACACACAGAAAACCAATGATGTTGAAATGCACTTCTCACATAATAAGGCTCTGGGCCTCCTCTCCTGATCAGTAACATGAGAGTTAGGTGGTACCAAAGGGCCCTTCCAGTTTCCAACGCTATGATGACTGAAGGAAAGCCTTTCCCTAAGGTCCCCAGCCCCACCCCCTGCCTTCTCCCTGGGCCACTTCTCTCAGGGTGTCTGGCATCAGCCCCGGGCCTCCCACGAGGAGGCTTTCCCATCCATATATAACCACCCTTTCTTCTCTAGGTCCAGTGGCACTGCCGCTGCAGAATGGTAGCCGGGGCTAATTTCTACATCGTAGGCAGGGACCCTGCCGGAATGCCCCATCCGGAGTCTAAAAAAGATCTGTATGAGCCCACTCACGGGGGAAAGGTCCTGAGCATGGCTCCTGGCCTCACCTCTGTGGAGATTATCCCTTTCCGTGTGGCTGCCTACAACACGGCCCAGAAAGCCATGACCTTCTACGACCCGGCAAGGTGAGGCCCCCAGCTCCTGAACCATGTGCCAAGCGAGGGAGGGGACTCAGAGCTAGCCCGATCTAGAGGCTTGAGTCCTCCACCAGACCGACAGGAGATGTCTCTTCATGGGGCAGTTTGGGCTGGGGGGTGGTCTTCTGGAGCCAGGGTAACCTGGTTTCTAGTCCCTCCTCCAGCAGCAGTGGGGCCCCAGTCCTCATCTCTCCAATGGTCTTCTGTCTTCCTTGGTCTCCCCAGTGCTTAGAGAGGTGCTGGCTACTGGCCAGCATCCATTTCATGGTGTGCCATGAGGCCCAAATGAGATCATGGAGATAGGCCCCGGAGAAACGTGTTAAGGCCTTAGCCTTCTCCTTATTCTCTGCAGACCCCCTGATTCCCCTCAGTCTCCCTCCTGACTTTAAGAGGAACAGCTGTTTGACCAAGACCTTCTCAGTCTAAATTACCTTCCTCCAAAACCTGTTGCTTCTGTTTGCATGTCCAGAAGATGTCCTGCTCCTTCCCTCTGCTCAGAAATCCTCAGGGGCTCCCTATTCCTTCCCAAGCAAAGCTCTGCCTCCTCTGCCAGCCTCTAAGGGCCCTGCAGTACAAGACAGGACTCCACCTTTCCAGCTTTATTTCACGGCTCTCCCATCAGGCTACATGGAAAGAGTCTGGGATTTGGAGTCAGAGAGCCTGGGTTCAAAATGAGGGGTCTGCCTAGGGCCTCCTCCCCTCTGATCCTCCAGCCCCCTTTGTGAAAAGCTAGCTAGTCTGCCTCCCTGACTCACTCCCCATCCCAAAGACATACAGTTCTTTCCTCAGTCAAGGGAATGCTCTTTCTCACCCTGAATTCCACCCTTGTTCTGTATGGAATTCTCCACTCTGGCCCCTTCTTCATCCCTGTCCTTCTCCTCAGCCCTCACAAAGTTTCCCTGGCTATCTGTAAGCCCCCTGAGGGCAGGGGCTGCTGAGTTCAGCTGTGCCTCCCCTTCTGGGGTGTGCAGAACCCTGCCTGGCCCCTCCAACTTTTCACTCTCCATTCTGTTTCAGGCACAATGAGTTTGATTTCATCTCAGGAACACGGATGAGGAAGCTTGCTCGGGAAGGAGAAAACCCCCCTGATGGCTTCATGGCCCCCAAAGCCTGGAAAGTGCTCACGGACTATTACAGGTCCCTGGAGAAGAATAATTAGGGAGCTGGGGACTCCCTCCCCTCGAACCCACACTCTACTCTTCATCTTTCTGCTTTGGTGATTAGAGACTTAGGAATCATGCAACGTCCTGATTTGAAGGGAAACTTTCTAAGTAGGGCCAAAGTGGGCCTAAATTCGGAATCCTCTCTGAAACCTGGAAGAGGGGTGCAAAGAGGGCATTCCAGCTGGGCAGGAAGGCTGTGCTCATCCAGTTCAGAGGACTACTATCTGTAAATCTCTGTTGTTGCATTAAGGACCAGAGCCAGAGAAGGCTGATCCCCCTCCCCAGGGCCTACAGCCGAGAATCAGCCCAGGAGCAGCATGCTCCCAGAGTATCCAAGACACAGAGACCCCAGAAGAGAGAGAGAGGAGGGAGAGGGAGAGAGGGAGAGAGGGAGAGAGAGGGAGAGAGAGAGAGAGAGAAAGAGAGAGAGAGAGAGAGAGAGAGAGAGAGAGAGAGAGAGAGAGAATGAGAGCGTGCGTGTGCGTGTGAACGAAGATCCCCATCCCCTGGCCCAAGCCCAATGCATCTTGGTCTCAGACATTTCTAGGACTCAGGCTCACAAGGGCCCTTAGAGGTTGAGACCCTGAAAAGGGCTATGACCTCCCTGGGGTCCTTCACTGCCCAAAGGTTGCCTGATGCAAATCCCTCATTTCACAGATGAAGAGACTGAGGCCTAGAGAAGGGACCCACTGGAGGTCAGAGCAAAGCTGCCTAGACTCGGTGCTGAAGGGCGGCTTCCTGGGTCATGCTGTGCTTTGGGGACAGACTCAAACAGAAATGGATCCCTGTGGCCCCATATTGGCTTAGACAACCACCAAATTAACATTATCTAGGTTGTATTGTACTCCTATTTATTTTGTTAAATACTTCCCAACTCTACTTTATTCTGGACCGGGGAGCCAAACCAGTATGTGTGGCAAGTCTGACAGCTCTATTAGGACCCTTCTCCACACCTTTATTTTTACAGGGAAGGTCACTGAGGCTCAAGGAGAAGGGACTGGCTTAAAGGTCACAGCAGAGAAAACACTAGTGACAGAGACAGGGTTTGAACCCAGGTCCTCCGAATCTATGACCTGCTGCTCCTTATAACAGAAAGGTTTCAACAGCCAAATTAAAACTTGCTGCAGTCCTTTGTTCGGGTACTGTAGCATTTGGGGAAAAGTCTCTACCCAGAAGGAAGGCCCACAGAGACAGTGACCAAGTCTGGGAGCGCTGCCAGCTGGGGGCCTTGGACTAAGCATACCCCTTCCTGGGCCGAAGTTTCTTTCTCTGTGAGATGAGCACTGGGCTAGGTCTCTGCCGTCCCATCTGCCTCCTGGACCCAGCGAGTCCATCAGGTCCTAGAATATTATAGCTGGAAAGGAACCCAAGGTCACCGGGCTTCACACCCTCAGTGTATAGCTAAAGAGTGGAGGTGGTGAGGGACTTGTCCAAGGTCACACAGCTGATTAGTGGGAAAGCTCTAGCTAGAACATCTCGACTTCCAGTCCAAGTTTCCACATATCACGCAAGGTTACAACTCCGTGACCTCTTTCTGGCTCAAAGTGAGCCTCTGCTACCCAGGACACAGCCTTCATCTGTAGGTCAGCCACCCTCCCCCCACCCCTGAGCTGATAGTGGGGACAGTCCCCAGGAGGGCAGAAGTCCAAGGTCACAGGAGCAGCAGGTCCCTCAAGGGGCAGGAAACCCACTTTCTTCAGAGGGGCCCATCTGCATCCACCCTGTATGGTCAGCTCCTCTCATGACATCCATTCCAAGAAGTCAATCTTTCATGGAAACTAAAGCATCCTTGTAGCGTGGCCCTAAGGAAAGCAGCACTTCTTTAGGGACTCATCTCATTAGCAGAGATGGGGGCAAGAAAGGGAATATGGGAACTTCTCCCATTTTCAGTGTTTCTTTTACAAATTTTAGCCTTTTGCCTAGGAAAGTTCTCACCACACTGTGCCTCACTGCAAACAGCAAAGCCCGGCCGGCCTGGTCTTTCTTCAACACTGTGCGATCCGTCTCCCTATAGGAAGCCGCTTGCTTGCTTGTTTTTTTAGTAGCATATTTATTAAAACACGAGAACGGCTTGAGTGCCTTAGCTAAAGTATCTCATGGCTTAGAAGACACTCAGAAGTAGGCAGTAAGCTGCTCTTGCAACACTCAATGCAAAAATGAATATTTCTATGTGCAAATGATTGCTTTTTCATATTTTAATAAACATCTTGCAATGGAACCTATTTATCTGTGGCTAGTCTAGAACAGAGAAGAAAAGGAAAGGGAAGCAACGGCTTTTATTAGTCTGTCTTTTTTAAATTTATTCTTCTTTGTGGACTGCTGAGCTCTTCAGGGAGAAGGCACTTGTGACACCAGGTGTCTGCCACTGCCTTGGGGGGACCCTACCCAAGACAGCGCTCGTCCTCATGCTAGTGCACACTGCATAAAGACATGTCTTTGTTCTATCAACAACAAAACCCATCACCTTGATTTCTAGTTCTGTCCCCCAATTACTGAAGTTGCCACCAGCCTTCTTCATTCCTAGCGTCCACAAGAGCCTCCAACCATCCCGTATACATCAGCTGCCACATCCTGCCATTTTTATCTCCCTAAGACCTCTCCCTGGCCCTCTTCTCTTCATTCAAAGAGCTAATGCCCCAGAAGGATCTAACACGTGCCAAAGGCAACATTATAACTTGCAGCCTTGGCTAACCCCTTGGTCCCTAAGAGTGAGGACCTTGGTTTCTGTCATCTTGCCACCCAAGCAGATGTCTGGCGGTATGTGGGAAGCTTTCATTCCTCTGCTGCTTGTGGTCCCCTCCTTCTTCCCTCCTAGAGGACTATGTGCACCCCCACTGACCCTGGGGCCCCTCACCCTTGGCCAAGTTGCTGGAAGCTCACTTTCTCCCCACACTTGGCCTTGTTGGACTCACCTTCTGTTCTGCAAAGCATCAGGTCTCAAAGCACAAAGCAAAAGGCCAAGACTGGGATGGGGAGAATGCCCGCATGGGCGGCATAGTTGTATAGTCACCCAGTGGCACAGGGGGCCCGGGGTGGACACCCTGGCATGGGTGGAAGCTGAGTGAACACCTCAGAAGCACCCATGGAGAGCTGGGAGGAGCATCAGTAATCACCCAGCCCAATGCCCTCATGGGGATGGGGAATCTGAGGCCAAGAGTGGAAAGCCTCACCCACACTGCATGTAAAGAGCAGAGCTGGACTTTCTGTCCTGACCTGCTGAGTGGGCACTGCATCTCCGGGGAATGGGTGGATAGGCTTGGCTTTCATTGCTCCAAGGACACAAGATGGGTTCCTTTTGCAATTCCTTTTGGATGCAGTTTCCAGTGAGCAGCCCCTGAGGTCTCTTCCCATTCTCAAACACTGACTTCAACTCCTAACAGGGCAGATAGATGCCCATCCTGCATCTTCCCATAAATCTTCGCTGGAGGTCCACCCAGTGTGCTGAGGGCTTTCCTCCAGTTCTGACACTTCTAGTGAGAAGCAGTGCCACAACCTAGATGGGTCTCATGGCATCCAGAAGCCCCTGGATCAAATCTTGCTGCACACATTTCTGAGCTGTGTGACTCTAAACAAGTCAAGTGACTTTCCGAGGAGCCCTCCAGTCTGATGACAGCCAGGATTCCTGTACAGCATGAGGGGAGGGCACCTAGTGCTTTTCCCTGTTAACTTTTTTCCAGTCCTACATTCCTGTTATGCCTCTTCCCCACCCCTACTCTCCCATCTAATTCAGGATATGTAGAAATTATACGGGGGCAGGGAAAGCTTTTATTGTCATATTTGTCATAATGGGCTTTAACTTAACTCATGGGAAGGGCCAGGAGGCTGGATTAATAAAAAGCGTGGGTTACTTAAAAACTCCCCAGATCCCAAGGTGGTGGGGACTGAGGAGGGGTGCATTCTGGTGGCTGGGACAGAAGACCTCCCCCAACAGTAGCACCATTTGCATACAAACAACTCTGACAGCTTTTTAAAATAGATTAGCCCCCCAATCTGCCTTTCTACCCCATTAATTTAGCCAATCTGCCACAAAGATAACACAATGGTAAAGCTCTGACCAGCTCAGCTTAAATTAGTCACTTTAATAGTCTATATTTAATAATTCACTTCACATGCAGAAATACTGCTGAGACACAGAAAGTATGACGTTGGCAAGTTGTCTGGAGTCACACAGACCCTGCCTCGGAGGGAAGGCTTTGTGGCTTGGGTTGGCCGTCAGAGACCCGGCTGAGCTCAGGGACAAGCCCCGAAGGCCAACTCTGCGTGTGTGCAGGGCACACCCACTGACCCACAGAGCTTGGTGAGAAGAGGGGACCGAGAAGCCACCTGACTTCCCCATTCAAAGGGCTTTCCATAGTTGGGGTTCACTCCATTTGGGACTAAGAGAGAAAAGGCTGATTCAAAGGCTTGTGGCAGACAGGTCAGGTCAGCTCTGCTGAGCGCCCAGTGAATTCTCCCTTCTGTCCTTCACCCTCCACCCTGTGAGCTGGAAGAGCTGGGAAGGCCACGGTGGGTGGGTGGATGGGGGGCAGAGAGAATCAGCTGTTAGAGCAGGAAAGGGCCCCAGGACATGGATCTTGGGAGGTCAGAGACCCAGCTCACCTCACAGGGGCAGCCCCTGAGGCCCAGAGAGAAGGCATTTGTTTCAAGTCAGTCAGGCAACGACTATGACAGGATTCAAACCAAGATGTTATCATCTGAAAAACAGGGCTGCCTCCCATGCTTCTGTGCACTGGTGGTCAGGGGAGAACACCTAGTTTATGGGAGACAGGAGTCTAAGACAGGGCCAGGTGCTGGGGATACAAAAATGTGACATTTCTGCACTCAAAGCTTACAGTTCTATTGGAGGAGAACCAATGCCCCCCACCCCCCAATCCTCCTACCAAGTACTTTTCAGCACAGGGAGGACACAGGCTGCTGGGATGTGGATGGGTCTCATGTAGCACACAGTAATGAGCCAGACATTTCAGAGAAGCTAAGGATTCCAAGGGAGTGACAGAGGAGGGCTGCAGGGGGGCATATGTTCAATAGCCTGGGCAAAGGCCTGGAGGGGAGAGATGCACATGTTGGTCTCCTTACCAATAAGCCTAGAACACAGTGGGTGAAGGAGAATCTTGGGCAGCAAGCCTGGAATGAGAGGCTGGAGCCAGACCAGAAAAAGCCTTTAAGGACAAAGAAAAGAATCTATATTTCTTAATCTGAGGTTTGGGAACATTACAAAAATAATTACTTTGCTAACTATTTCACAATAACTGGTTGCCCTTATTTATCTTTTTCTTTTCTTTTGCATTTACAAACATGATTTTGAGATTGGGTCCAGGCTGCCATAGGGATCCCTGTCACAGAAAAGGTTAAGACTCCCCAACTGGAGGAGTAGGGAGCCATTGGATCTTCTTGAGCAGAGGAGTGCCCAGGTCAGGCTTGAGCCCTAGGAATATTGCTTTGGCAGGGATGGCTAGGTAAGAAGAGAGCTTTGAGGAGGGGTGAAGAGCACCTGAATGAGAATGGTGGCAGACGCATGAAAGACAGATGAGGGACAGTAAGACCCGGCATCTGACTGTGGGGAGGAGGAAGGGATTGAGAGTCCTTGCCTCAAGAGAATTGGGGAGGCCACGGAAAGGGAGGGGGTGGGGGCCAGGCCTGGACACAGCGAGCTCACAAAGAAATGGCCCAACTATCAGAAGCTCTGAGTATTTCTATTCTGACCATCAATACTAATTCTACACCTTAGACAGATGGCCACAAAAGCCGGCGCCTTGGCATCCATCCCCTGGTTGAAGGCAGAGGAACTCACTTTGGACAGAGTTCCTAGGGATGGCCAAGGATTTCAACACTTGTGCTGACACCCTGACCTTCTTGGGCCAGGGAGTCTAACTCTGCGCACCAGATGGAGCAGAACATGTATGCTGGGAGGCACGTTCACCCACATCAAAGCCATGTGACGCACGGTCAGCAGACCCTAGCTTTAATTATGGGAGGAAACACTGGGCAGCTTCAGGGAAGCCGGCCAGCCCTTTGGGGAGGTCCAGGTGGTTTCTCTGCCCAGGTCTGAGAGTGCGAAGTAACCTCAGGGACTGGCTAGTCCATACCCAACAAGATGGGGGCAGGTAACTTGCTTCTAATTAGAGACCTTGTCGTGACCTGGCTTGTGTTTTCCAGTGGAAAATACACCAGATATAACAGGGAAGCAGTTATGTACTAATTGGATGAAGACAGTTTAACTCAAGTTTGACTTCCAACAGGACTTGGAAGAGCCCAATATCAATAAATTGCATATGCTGACTAGCTGGAAATTTTGGCACAGGAATTTGGCCCAAGGCCCAAGGATGGAGATTTGATCACTGAACCTTAAGAGCTGTAAGGACCTGTAGGGAGCAAGAGTTCCCCTTCACCCTACTCAACAAAGGGTGGCTGCCCAACCTTTGCTGGGGCACTTCCATGGTACACATTTCCCCTGGCATCCTTCAAGGCCCAGCTGAAATCCCACCTTCTACAAGAAATCTGCCCTCTTGGGGTCGGCTAGGTGGCATGGTGAATACAGCACCGGCCCTGGAGCCAGAAGGACCTGAGTTCAAATCCAGCTTCAGGCACTTTATACTTACTAGCCCTGTGACTTTGGGCAAGTCACTTACCCCCATTGTCCTGCCTTTCCCCCTTCAAAAAAAAAGCTTAAAAAAAATCTGCCCTCTGAGGTTCTATCCATTTCATGCCACGCTTACTTATTTGTACATGGTTGGTGGGTTCTCCCCCCCGTCAGACCTCAAGACCAAGGACTGTCCCCAGGGCCAACTCAGTACAGTACCTCGTGTGCAATAGCTGCTTAAGGTACCTGAGGCCTGACACCAGATTAACAGAAGGTAAAGAATGTTTTCCTTTAAGATCATGAACAAAATCTTGGAAACATGTCTTTTCTCGGTATTCCCAGCTCTTAGCCTGAGGTACAGTATCCAGCAAGCGCTTAAACAAACACTTACTGACAACGTGACTTGTCAGAGGGGTCGTGGCATGTGCTCCACAGACCCCCGAGGTTCAGAAGGAAGTTCCCCTCAGCACATCTGCCCGACCCGTCTGGCTGTCTCTGGTGAAGCCTGCAGATCCCTTTGGAACGCATAAGATCAGCTGCATGGAGAATGAGAGAAGCCAGGTACACGGAAGGACAGCACACAAAATGTTTTTCAAAACAATTTCCCAGACTCTGCCTCAAAGCCCTGAAATGTGGGACAATCCTCAAGGGCTCAAGAGGCAAGAACTAGGCAGCAGAGATCAGAGAGCCAGGATGGCGGCTTCATTAAGAACAGGTCGTGCCCAACTCACCTTTTTCTTTTTTAGGAAGACTTCACAAACGGGTAGATGAGGGGAAGGCCCAAGAGAGCAGCTTGTCCACCCAGATTTCAGCCAAGAACCTGACAAGCATGGGCACGTGTGGGCAGGAACAGCAGAACTGGGTAGATGGACAATGGACACACGCTAGGACCTTAGGCGGCATCATCAAGAGCTCAATGCCACTGTTCACGAGCAGTCTGGAATGGAATGCCCTTGACCCACCACAGTACTTGGACCAAAGCATCGATAATAGAAATGTAATCCTACATTGGTTTAAACCAACATCTTCCTAATGACAAGATGGAGTTGTCATGGCTAGGAAGCAATTTGGCTGGGAAAATTCCTGGAGTGTGAGTGGATGGCAAGGTCACCGAGTCCAGGGAAAAGGATGGCAGCTAACTAACGATGAGGGGAAACGTTGGATACTGCTGCCCTCCAGCAAGGGTTGGATCATGTGAGGAATATTCTGTTCCACAGTTAACATCTGCCAGAGTTAAGGAGGATGTACCCAAGAGCCCAGAGGAAGAAGGTGGCCCTGGACATCATGTTGTGTGCAGATCTGCTTCAGGAGCCCAGCTTGTTTGATGAGGACGAGGGAAGGTTTAGGGGTAGCCCACGGGAAGCTGGGTTCCCAGAGGGCAGAGCCAGGAGCCATGGAGGGTGGAAGTTTCAAGGGACAGATCTAAGTGTAAGGTAAGGAAAAATGTTCTAAGAACCAGAGCTGTTTCCCCAAGAAGCAACTGGTGGCATATTGGACAGAGGGCTAGCCTTAGAAGCAGGGAGATCAAAGTTCAAATCCAGCCTCACACACTAGCTGTGTGACCCTGGGCAAGTCACTTCACTGCCTGCCCCTGTTTCCCCAACAATAAAAAGGGGACAATAACAGCACTCACTTGCCAGGGTTGTAGGGATCAAATGAAGCACAGTGCCCAGCACACAGTAGGCATTTAATAAATGCTCATCCCCTTCCCTTCCCACTGTGTGTCTTGAAGCGACCACCTGCTGGGGAGATGGCAGGTCAGGCCTGCATTACGCAGTGTCTTTCTACTGAGCTGTACACAATTCCAGGTACTCACCGAACAAACCATCTGGAGAGGACTACAGGCATCACCGGGTACAAACCCCTCCTGTGACCAGTGGGGAAAACAAGATGCTGAAGTTATGGAGGTGATGGCCTTGTCCTGCCCCAACAGCCCTGACACCTGGCTCCACAATACCAAGACCCCCATTCTAGGGCCTGGCCAGGAGGTGGGGGTCCACTCGCATTCCACAGGGCCCTCGGGGCTGCTACTAAAGACTAGGCTCTGTCATTAAACGCTCCGCTGACAAGGCTTCCGCTCGCCTCACTGGCAACTATAAACATTTCAGGGAACAGTCTGGTTGTCCAGGAAGTTGGAAGAGAACACATTTTTTAGTTCTGAGTGTGGAGCCTCATCAGCGGAGGGTCTGGCAGGCAGGGACCAAAAGATAAGCAGCACATGGACATTCTGCCTGCCATCTGTAGATTCTTCTGGAAGGATGCAGACAGCAGCTTGGCTGTCCTTGAAAACCTGGCCGGTGCGGGGTGGGGTGGGGTGTGTGTGTGTGTGTGCCTGAGACACTGAGGGTTTAAAGTTACCAGCCCTTGGTCACTTGGCTATGGTGGATCAAAGGCTCAGGCTTTCCCAACTTCAAGACGGCCATCTCTCCATTCCTCAGGTCACTTTGTTTAGTGTTTCCTGAGAGCAGGTGGAAAACAAGGGTGATGGACATGCCTTGTACTGTCAGAGAACTGCCCTATGGTCAGCCCCAGAAGTACTCAGTCCCCACAGTGGCTAGTCTCCAAAATGACCAGCCCCTGGAGCTGCTAGCGTCCACAGCAGCTAGTTCCCGGAGTGACCAGCCCCACAGAGCACTGTACTAGGAAGATTCCACCACACCTCATGTTTGGTATCTTCCTCCAGGCCAGTTCTAGGGGGCATACAGACTGGTTAGGGACCACCGGGTCTCAAGGTGCCCCCTCAGGACTCCCTGGTATTACTGTCAGTTCTTGGGCTCTGGGGGCTGTGCAGGGCTGGGGTATTCAAGTTTCAGAGTTAAGTGAGGGGGCTCTGGAGAGTTGGCCTTTGGGTGGCTCTGGACCTGAACTCTCAGGCTACAGATACCAGTAAGCCTGTCACTGACTTTGTGAGGTAACCGCAAAAATGGGCAGAATCCTTGTGAGCTGTGTCTCCCCCTAAGAACACCAGAGGTGGCCTGGGTCCTGGGAATGACCCAGAGCACTGACCGAGTGTGCAGTGATCCAGATGCCCCCAATTAACAAGGAGCATAGGTGGTCTGCCGAGCCCCCCACCCCCTCTGACCACCTGGCTGGTACCAGAGGCTGTTCTCACTTGTGGCAGGATTTCTTCCAAGTGGTTTATTCCAGCTCTCAAGGAGAAGGTTCTAAGGCTGGATCCTCCAGGGTAAGGTCTGAACTCTGGACCCCCTGGCTCAAAGGGACTGCCATAGCCAGCTGCCAAAGAACTGATACAGGAGAGCACAGAATGGGTGGAGAAAGTCTCCGTGATCAGGGACCCCTTTATTACACATTTACAAAATCGTGGGGTCGCACAGTGCGCATCAACGTGAAAGGAATTCCTTACTTTTGGTGTCGTGTGTCACGTGACGGGCTGGCCATCACACTCCTGTAACTAACTCTTTCCAAATGGCTTCTTCTCCTCCATTTTCTCCACACCTTTGAGACCTAAGTGATACATGGTAAGTTCTCTTACCCAAAATGAGGTATTCTAATTAATCAAATATTCCAGTTAACAGAAAAAGACCAAGCAACCCATGAATGCAGGGCATCAATTTGCAGAAAACTGTGGACAGTTTACTCTGGGATGTTCTGGATGGTGCTTCAGGCCTGGGCCACGATTGCAGTAATTGTCAATGCATGGAATGAAGCAAAAAAAAAATTGGGTACAACAGAATTCTGGATAATAGAACTGGCTGTACAAATAACCCACTTAGGCCTAAAGCAGATTCCAGAGATATTGGGAAATCTTCCTTAGTGTGTCTGCACTTGCCCAAGTGCATCATTTACCACAACGCTCTAAGAAAATAAAAAAAAGTTACAAAAAGAAATCTTTCAGCACAATATTTAACATCCTATACTTTTACATTTCTCCCTATTTTAGATTTATGCAAAGCCATGTAAATTCCCTTCAGTAAAATGTATTTGCCCAAAGCCAAAGAAAACATAACTTGAAACCATTAAAAAATTCATTGTCTTGCTACAGAAAAAATGTCCATTGCAGTCAATGAATAACTATCCGAAGAATTGCACATTAACAGCACTGACGATTCCCAACAGGCTCATGCGGGAAGCTCGGCCAGCTCCCCTCCGTTCAAGCAAAGCCAGGATGCGAAGCAGCATCTCTCTGGCCGCCGAAGCCAGGGACGCCCAGCCGGCCGGTTTCCACCCACCATCTTGCCCCCAAATCGCAGAGCAGCTGGTGACATCCGACTGTCCTAGCAACGCATGACAGAGTCGCGTCTGGTTGTTTAGGCTGCCGAATCCTTTCACCCAAATGATGACTATTTTGGCTCAACCAACAACAGCTAAAACCATAGAGAAATTCAACTGGAAAACAATGAATGTGGTGTTCCCTGAAGACCGAACTTGAAACTTAATTCCTCTCTACAGAATATGGTGCCGTTTGATTCAGTGGCTAGGTTAAAAAAAAAGATTCAGTATTCAAATCTCTCCAAAGAAAGTCAATATAAAATGTGTAACACCACACACGCACACACACACACGCACGCACACACACACGCATGACACTCATTCACTCACTCACTCATATCTATATACAGGCACAAGCACTTAATCTGTCCCCTCCTTTTCCAATGACCCAAGAGCCTGTCCCTGGGAGTCAGAGGGGCCCAAGACAAGCACCCCTTCCCTCACAGTTCCTCGTGATCTTGGGCAGAGGTCACATCATTCATCAAACTACTCCTGTCCAATAAGCCCAATCATCACCTGTCACCGTCCCATGACCGCTCCTTCTTCCTCTCCTCTCCTCCCTCCGCTCGGTGCCAAAGGGACACGCCGCCTAACCAGAGCACGGTGAACCATACAAACAAATGACCTTTACTCTTAATCTAAACAAACATGGGTTAGAACATTCTGAAAAGCGGCGTCCTTTGACTTCTTCATCTTCTCAATTGCCCGGTGCAGGTCCTGCTGTTGCACTGGCCGAATTTCATCTTCATCGTGGCTAAAATCCAAAGAAAAACCCAAGACATTCAGGCTGTGACGTGAGGGGGATCCAAAGAGATGTCCAATAGGCCCTGGCCCCGGTGCCCGCAGGCCGAGAGCTTCTGGGCTGGGGGAGACCTGAAGGAGGCTGCCCACTCTACTCCCGTAGGACAAGGCTTCCCAACCAACCCTCAAAAACTCTGCTCCCATGAAGATCTGCCTGAATTTTGAAACACATTGATTAAATTGAAAAGAACATAGGATTCTGGGCATGGATTTCATCACACACTGTGATAGGTTTCCCTTTCCTTTTATAGCTTAACCAAGGTCAGTTCTAAGTGAGTAATTAAAGCTCTTGCTTATAGAACAAGGCTTTTCTCTTGTTCATTATCGAATACTGATAAAAGTTCAACCTTGTACAACATTAAGGCCTCAGCAGCTGGGTCAATGGTGCCCAAGCTGGTGTGCGCCCAACTGCTGCCTGGAACAGTGGGGAGCTTGCATGAGCATCCTAACCTTGGGGACCCGATCACAAAATAGAGTTTAAGTGACTGCTTATGGTCAGCAAATTGGGTTCCCTTGGAATGAGACGGACATTTTCCTTGAAGGGCTTGCACATGGGGCTGGTGCTCTGCCAGCAGGCCTGGACAGGGTGGTTCACCAGGGCGCAGCCCAGGGGAGCTCTGGAGCAGCTTGACTATGCTGCAGTGGCCCGGATAAGCTTTGCAGAGAACCTACTTTTCAAGCTCATAGTTACACTGAGTCTGCTACTGTGATGAACTGGGGTACACATGGCAGTGACTCCTTTTCCTGAGCCTCAGCATCCAAGGGCTGAAACCTCATGGAGTCCGCTGGGAGCACGCTGGTGAATGGTGATGTGGCCTAGCTGGGACAGGCTCATCCTCCTGCGGGCTGCCAGCAGAGGAGGGTCAGCTCTGGTCCCTTTCTCTATTCTGAGCAGTCCAATCATTTTGTTTAAAAAAAACAACCTGCCTTTAGGTCAATCACAGTAGACTCAGGTGAGAGGCGGCTGAGGCCTGCTGCCCCCCAACCCCTTCACCTTTTAAAACCCCATAATGGGGGCTGCTGCTGAAAGCTGCCTCAGCCTTAGGCTTCACAAGGCTCAGAGAATCTGTGCTGGTCAGCACCCTGGCCATGAAAGGGGCTTCATCTCCCCCCTGTACTGGCTTAAACCATCTATCCTTGGGCCTGCCTCAGCGGGCCACCCTCAGTCCCATGGTGACCTGGCTTACGGCCCCAAAGGCTCAGCCTGCTGTTCCCCCCTCACTCTCTAAGTTGCCCTGACGGGCGCCTGGGCAGCCACACACCCCAGCTTCTGGGATGATGGATGATGGCTCAGAGAGACAATCCATCATGGCTGCATATCTTCTGCTCAACAGAAGAGCCCCATTATGCACATGGTGAGCAGGCTGCTGCTCCCCAGTGCCAGGCCACCAGCGCTGAGACGCCCACAAACACATACCTTTCTTCTGAGGCAGAATTCACATACTCCCGGACACATAGGAGGGCAGCATCCCGACACACCTCTTTCAAATCACTTCCTGAGAACCCATCCGTTTCTTTGGCGACTTCCAGCAGGTCCACGTGCCTATCCACCTGGACCAAGGTAAGAAGGCCAGGAAATAAATGGCATTTCACAGGCTGCTGTCAAAGCCCTCTGACCTCTGGGGAGGATCATGGCTGGTCATTTTTGACAAGGCTTTGCTGTTTGCAAAAATGATTCGGACATTGATCAAGAAAACCTTCCCAAGCCTCAGGAGATTTTCTAACACAAACTGATGGTTTATGTGAACAAACCTTGAATTGAGAAGCAGGATGGGGTGTGACAGGCCCCAGGGTATCCCTAGGGTTTGTCTCTCTTTACCCAGCACGCCTTTGGCCCCATGCCCGGCACCAAGACTCCAGCCTGCATCTAATGACAAGGCCAGCACCAGTTTCTGCAGACCCAATGATGGAGTCGGAGCCTCTTCTCTGTATTCCAGTTTGGGATGAATTGGAATTGGCTCTGACATCACCCGGAGGTCACCGGTGCAGGCATGGCCCTCAGCCAAAGTAGGCTGCTATCCCTCTGGGGTTTTCTAGATGACCTTCAAGAATAACTTAACCAAAAAAGTTCTCCCTTTGCAGGCCCCCCTGGGGTCAGAACTGATGCCAATGTAAACTGTTAATGGAGGAAGACAGAAACCATGGAGATGGGGACATTTCCTAGAGGTCAGAAGGGAGGGACAGTAGAGGTTATTCCAGGACCTGAAAGCTTCACTTTTCTCTTGGCCTTGGTAACAACCATCATTTATACAGAGCTCTGAGGTCTGCAAAGCACTTTACGAACAGTATTTCGTGGGGTCTCACAACAGTCCTGGAGGGAGGTGCAGCCGTTACGCCTGTAAGTGAGGACACTGAGGCAGAGCGGCTAAGTGGGTGCCCAGGTCACAAAGCTATCGAGAGTCTGAGGCACCTGCCTCTCCACCACCCCGCCTGATGCCTCCTCCGGCAGACGGAGTTTACAAGCTGGTGATAAGCCTTTGTCCACATGGAGAATCAAGTCCAAAGGCAATCCCAGAGCCCAGGCTGTGCTGTCCCCATCATGCACTGGGGCAATCTGAGGGCAGGGCGAGGAGGAACAATCTTCCTGCCTCCCCATATTCCACCAAGCAAAGCTTTGTTTAGGTTAATGAGCCCCTTATTTTAAACCCCAGGACTCTGAGCACCCTTTCATAGCCCACAGTGACACGTTGCTCCAAGAGCCAGAGAAGCTACGTCCTGAAACCAAGGCATGAGAGTTCTGGTGAGGTTAAGGTATAGGGGAGAAGTCCCTCTGCTACACGGAGAGTTATACAGAGGAAAGGAAGGCTGGGGAGGGCATCCACCAAGCCACACCAAAGACTGACACCCCAGGACTACAGCCTGAGAGTGGGGGCCATTTCATAATTCAGGCAGATGCATTGGAGGCAGCCCAATGTGCGCTGAGGGGCAGCAGACCATTCTGGAAGCCAGGACACATGGAGGCAAAGGTCTAGACTCAAGGCTGTCTGTCTCCTTGTCCACCAAACGAGGGCGCTGGACCAGGCGACCAACCGAGCCTTCTCTTGCTAAGAGCAGAACTTTCTCTGCCACCAGATCAGAGCTCAGGGCCAGCTAGTTCCCGTTTGGACTCATGACTTAGAAACCTTAACCCTATAGCCACCTTTGGCTTGCCAATATATCCCTGCAGTCTGAGAGCATGGCCATGGCAAAATCTTAACTGTAGGTGCTTTCCTGTTCGTGTGAAATCCCCACCTGTAGGTCGGGGGCTGTTGCCTTCCTTCTTGGAATCCACTCTCTAAAGGCAAAATCTTCCTTTCTGGTGTCTGGAAGAAAGCACGGGGTGCCCACAGCTAATAGGTCAGAGACCCAAAGATAGCAAGGGAGGCATCAAGCAGTGACGTCTGCTGATCCAGAATGTTGGGGATCCAGGCCAGAGCCCAGGTCAAAGGCAGATTCCTCCTAAAGGTCGGAACTCCAGATAATATGTCGGCTGCACCAAGCCCCAGGGCAGCTCAGAGCTTCCTGTGAGAGGTTTAGAAGCACCCAAAGAGTTTAGCCTAACCATCCGCATGGGAGACGGAAGAAGCCTGGGAGAAGCTTGTTCGTGAGTCACTACCTGGGACAGTGAAGGTGGACAACAGGCAGCCCCAAGCCGCACAGGGGGAGCACAGGCTGGAGCAGGAAATTCCAAAGCTCTTTTAACGGCCTCAGGCCTCCCAAGGAAATAGCAAGATATGGAATACAACAATTTCTGTGGAATTCTCAATGAACTTCACACAAGCGGGTGACAGGGAGGTGCGAGGTGGGAGGTGGCCTGCCATCACTGGCTGAGAAGAATCAAAGATGTCACTGAGGAGATGCAGGACAGGACAGGACAACTAGATGGGCTGGCCACACAGCGATAGTGTGGGACGACGGGGCAGCCCACTGCTATCTTCACCACATGGGCAAAGAGAAAGGAAAGCCGAGTGAGTGATGGCCAGAACGAGCTCAGAGGCAGCTGGCAAGAGACACAGGGAGACAGGCACAGATGAGCCGCAATCAGCACCTCAGGAGGGAACGTTCAGGCATCTGAATGAGAGGTGGGATATACCTGGGACGATTTTGTCACATTCCTCCCCCCCCCCGCCCCCAAGTCCCATCAAGCCCTGGGTATGATGGATTAACTAAATACGCAGGGAGGAGTGAACCCTGGCTTGGGGAAGACTCCAGCAGACAAGAGACGGGCAAGAGTCAAATCCACCATGAACCAAAGTGCTTCTTAATAATCCAGCCTTATGTAACAGGAAAACATCAGCCTCATGATGGATCAAGTTCATTAATCGTTTGTAAATTGGTCAGATGGCACCTCCGCGATTCCAGAAATGGTCCGAGCACCAGCCAGGGCAATACTTGTGGAATGAGGACAGAGCCTCCCAAGGCTCCTAAGTTCTCGACAGAACCAATCCGATGCATCAGCTTAAATAAAATTTTTTTATAATCACAGCTCAAAGGGGAGCCAGGTAAAAGCTTGTTTGTAGCTTTGGCTTGAAACTCTGAGGAGGAAAAAGTTCTCAGGGTTTGGTTGTTTTTTTTTTTTTTAAGTTTGCTCTTAAAAGTGTGTCTGAAGAACACATAATTTAATACTTCAAAAAATGACCCTACTAATGAAATAGCAGCACACTGAGAGGCCTGCATTATCTCCTCACCAAATACCCGGCAGTGAAGAAACAGCAAAACACTGTCACAGAAAGCTGATTCTTCTCTGGGACAAGGAATACACAGAACATGTAGCCATCGGTTTACAGCCCAAGTTTGCATGTGGTGAGAACTGACCCCCATCCCTCCTCTGAAGGCTGGCCTCCAGCCTCTTCAGTCTCGGGGCTGCGTGTGCCTTGGGCCCATCGGGCAACAGTAAGAAGGGGCCCCATGGGAAGCCACGAAGCCATGAAGCAGCCTATCTTGTATCACAGGAGCTCACCCTCTACTCCTACAGGTCAAAAACAAGAGACGGTCAGGATTCTCAGCCCTCTTCAGAGGAAATCACACCGAGAATCCCCAGGGAGTATCTCATAACAGTTAAGGCAGGCAGTGAGGCAGAGTGGGCAGGGCTTCCTCCAGTCTTGGTAAAAGTCGGTTAGAAGAGGACGAGTGTGGGTGCCGCAGCCGGGCAGGGTCAGTGATGTCCATCCCCTGCTTTGCCAGCACTGGCCAGAGGGCACCACAAACCTCCGTGAGCCTTAGCCAGTTCAGGCACCAGTCCGGTCTCTATCCCCGTGGACAGACCTTCGCTTTCCTCTCACTTCCATCTCCTTACTGATGGGTGTGGACATAAGGCATCGACATGACACTCTCACTAAGCAACCCTCAGACTCACAGAACGTGAACCACTCTCTTCCTTAATAAGCCCCCTAAGAGCCCCAAAGCATGCTCCCCAGCACCACTAATGCTTGGATCACCACCTTCCCTTTAGAGAGGAATGAGGGACCATCGAGGGAAGGGATTTGCCCAGGATCACACACTGTGATGAGCTGAATTGGAACCTGAGCCCTCCAAACTCACACCCCCGCTCACTCCACGGCACCATCACCTCTTCTTTAGTCCTGAATGCTCCAGTTAAGCTGTGGGTGGCGTCATTGGGGTCAGATGGCCACTCCTCTGTAGCTGGACTGTTAGGAGAACTGCCAGGGGCGGGGATGAGAAGGCAGGTGTTTGTTCCTGGATGTGCAGCCAGGACACGTGAGACAAACCTTGAGCCCCCTGCCCTGCTGGAACACATCTTTCTGATTTGTAGCCTCGAGCCAGAGAACAGAAACCCTTGTTGGCCTTCCATTCAGGCCTTTCCCAGCTACTGGTTCAAAATAAAGATAACCGAAGCTTGATCCCAAGCCCTTTTAGATTCTGGGTGGCAATCTACGCAACCACCAAAAACAGCTCCTTCAAAAAAGAGGAGGTTGGGATTTGTACATACAGCCCCCAAGCAGCCACCTTTGAGAGGACTGACATCGGGGTCTTTTCCCCCTACAAATACAATCCTACCATGGCCCATAAAAAAAAGGGAACAATTTTCTACTTACATTTTCATTTTTCAAAATCAGCTTCAGAATGGCCTCTCTCTGTTTTAAAGCCTGGTAACAGAAACAGGAAAATTCAGTCACTGTATTTTATAAAGAGCTGTTCTAACATTCTTTTCTTTCTTCCAAATTTCCTGTGATTGGGACACTGCTAAGTAGTAACTCAAAGAGATATGTCCCACTAAGAAAGAGAGCGTGGATCAGTGGACTAGGTTAGGTACGTAAGACACAGCAGCCAATGACTACAGCAATCTACTGTTTGATAAATCCAAAGACTCCGGCTTCTGGGATAAGAACTCACTACTAGACAAAAACGGCTGGGAAAACTGGGAAATAGTATGGCAGAAACTGGGCACAGATGTATACCGTAAATCAAGTCCAACAGGCTCATGATTTAGATGTAAAGGCTGATGCTATAAGCAATCTGGGAGAACAAGGAATAGTTTACCTGTCAGATTTATGACCAAACAAGAGATAGAGCATTACAAAATACAAAATGGGTGATTTTGATTACATTAAATTGAAAAGTTGTACAAACAAAGCCAATGCAACCAAGATTAGAAGGGAAGCATAAAATTGGGAAAGAATTTTTACAACCAGTGTCTCTGATAAAGGCCTCATTTCTAAAATATACAGAGACGTAAGTCAAATTTAAATACAAGTCATTCCCCAAGTGCTAAACAGTTAAAGGATACGAAGAGGCAATTTTCAGAGGAAGAAATTAAAGATATCTATAATTATATGAAAAAATGCTCTAATTACTACTGATTAGAGAAATGCAAATCAAAACAACTCTTAGGTACCACATCTCACCTGTCATATTGGTTAACATGACAAAACAGGAAAATGCTAAATGCTGGAGAAGATGTGGGAAAACGGGGACACATGCATTGTTGGAGTTGTGAACTGACCCAGCCATTCTGGAGAGCAATCTGGAACCGTGCCCAAAGGGCTATTAACCAGTGCATACCCTTTGACGCAGCAATACCACTGCTAGGGCTGTATCCCAAAGAGATCATACAAGTGGGAGGAGGACCCAGAGGTACAAAATTTTTATAGCAGCTCTTTTTGTGGCGGCCAAGAATTGGAAATCAAGGGGATGCCCATCCATTGGGGAATGGCTGAACAAGTTGTGGTATATGAATGTAATGGAATACTACTGTGCTATAAGAAATGAGGAGGAGACGGACTTCATAATAGCCTGGAGAGACTTATATAAAGTGATGCCGAGAGACGGGAGTAGAACGAGAACTTTGAACACAATGACAGACACATAGTACGTGTGATGACTGACTCGGGTAGGCTGGGGGGCTCCCCTCAGGGATGCAGGGCTATAAGACCACTCCAAAGGACTCATGATGGAAAGGGAGATCCACAACCAGAGAAGGAACTACAGAGTCTGAGTGCAGATGGAAGCAACTACTTCCTCCCCCTTTTTTGTGTTTTGTTTCTTCTTTCTCATGGTTCATTCCATTGCTTATAATTCTTCTTTACAACTTGACTACTGTGAAAATATGTTTAATGTGAAGTTATACGTAGAACCTATATTGGATTACATGACATCTTGGAGGTAGGGGGGAGGAGAGAAAGGGGAAGAGAATTTGGAGGTCAAAAACTTGTGGCACTGAATGCTGTAAACTAAAAATAAATAAATTTAAAAGGAAAAAAAGGTACTTCCCAGGAAAAAGATGAAATTCAAATCTGTTTTAGTACTTGCTAGCAGCTCTGTGTAGGCTGGAAGCAACCACCAGTTGAAACTAAGTTCTGGCTATGTCCAAACTAAAAATTCCTTTCCCCTTGAAAACTGGTTCCCACCCTGTGAGCTGAGGACTCCTGGGGAGCCCCAGAGATACTGCAAGTCCAGACGTGCATCAAACTTGGCCATTTTGACTTTTATCTAAAACCAACAAAAAATGCCCAAGTATGTCATCTGTGGGTGACAGGACTGAATCACTACTTTACACCCAATGCAGGATGGTCTGACTTACCAAATAGAAAGTCATGGTAGCTCTGTGTGAGCATGTCTTCCACATGTATGTATAGTCATATTGGGGACTTAGAATGGTACAACATGAGGGATTCTGTGAAGCATGCTGATGTTAAAATGGGGTCCCCACTCTAAAAAGGAGGGGAACCACTGCCCAGGAAATTCTGAAAGCAAGCCTTTCATTGAGGAACCTTCCTTCATCTCACCTCCTCCAATAAATCCTTAACCATTAAAAGAGCAGCAAAAGTCCCCTGACCTCCCCCATCTGAAGCCATAGCACCTGGGTGTCCCCAAATCCGGACCCAAATCTTTATGTCACTATAGCAGTGTTTGTGTAGAAATTGATGGGAGGATTTTATATCTCAACAATATCAGTTATTAGTAGGAAATTATTTGTTAACTCCACTGTACAGCATCTAGTAGAACCAGGGAGCACAAATGGTTTTTTCTTGGTAATAATTTATCTCTTATCTCCATTATTATTGAGAACTGAATTAGTTGCAATGAATATGAAATCAACTGAGATGTAAAAACCATGTGTTGTACCTGTACTCTGGGCATTTTCAGGAAGGCAGCTAAGAATTTGGATTGGAGTTTAAGTAAAAAAAAAAAAAGAAACCTTTGGCTCCAGGAGGGGTTTTTAAGTTCATTTATTCACCCACTCTTATGCCCTAGTATGCCTAAGAACACACTTAATTACCCTGTTTAATTGGGAATTGAACACAAGACTCTACTGGGAAAATGCTGGAACATCCATTAAAGCACTCCAAGGGTCACCTAGGAAAAAAAGAGCTTTTGAACAACGTCCCAAACTGGCCTTTGGACCTCGCTCTCAAAGCCTTAAAACAACTTTCAACTTTGCCCCACGTTTCTTCTTCTGCTGACATGGAGCCAACGGCTTTCCACATGGCTACCATCAAAGGGCTTTGTTTTCTTTTGGAACCAACAGCTTGTTCAAACGAAAGAGGGGAAAGTCTCATGCTTTTTGTAGCACTGAAACCAGGAGTGAATACTTAGGAACTCCAGATAAACAGAGAAAATAAAAACGAATTCCTGAGCTTTAAAAATGGCTCCCAATAATGGATCAAATCAAGTTCCCACCTGCTTTCCTCACCCCGAGGAAACTTGTTCAGGAGTTGGAAAAGGTGAGGGGTCAAGGAGAGCTTCATCAATGAATCAGCCAATTTTTTTTCCCACCCCCACACCAAAATTAAAAGATGCAAAGTCAAAGAAAACTCTATTTCCCGTTTCTTCAAAGTTCCAAAGTTTAGAGAAAGGTTAGTCTGTGTGAATCTGTTGACTACGGCTACTCTAAAGGGAAAGAAGCATGTCCCCACCACCCAGCCAAACCCCACCAGAGCGACTCTTAGCAGCTGGTTAGCTTCATTCTGTTACTCTCTGCTAGGTCTATTTCCATCCGTCTGATGGCCCTACACCTCAATGGACCCTTCTGGGTCCCCAGGGCTGCTCCACAGGCAGGCAAACTTGACAAATCCTGGACTAGCAGCCACTTGTTCTCATTCTTGTTTACACAGGAGACAAGACCCTCTTGAAGGTTCTTTTTGCAGGAGGACGGGGCCAGAATTCAAGGCAGCATCTCAAAGAAGAGCCTGCCAGGGGCCAAGGGGTCCCTAAGCTACTATCTGTCATGGACCTCCGAAACATCAGTGAACTGCCATATTCAACCGCCTTGGCTAGAGAAAATGGGGCAGCCAAAGAGGATGAGGGAATGAGGAACATACCACGCTCCACAGCATGGCAGGTGGGGCTGCCTACACTACGGATGAACATCTGGCAAGTGTCATCTCTGCATCTGCCCAGCTGCTGGCAGTGAGATCTAAGAGGGGCAACATTTAAGCTGCAGAATCGCAGCGTCTTCTCATGATGGCTAAAAGAAAAGAAAACCAAGAAATGCCCATCAGCCAAAGACTGGAGGAACAAGCCATGGGGCGTAAAGGACACGGAGCCTCCTTGATGTACCACGAGCCCAATGGCACTGAAGACCAGAGGAGCTGAGAGGATGTGAAACAAGCCACGGGGAGGAGGAGGAGAAGACTCTCCTCCCATCCTCTCATTGCTTGGACACTCTCGGAGAGACTCGGAGCTCAGTGGGCTGGGGAGCCAACCGCGGAAAAGAGCAAGTGGTGCCAGGCCACAAACCAACTCCTGACCCTCCACATCCCTCCCAACAACTTACTGGCTGGTTGATATGAAATCTTGTAGGCATTCTTCTCATAATGGCTGAATCAAGATCCTGAGGACGGTTGGTTGCTCCCATCACTATGACCTAAATACGTAAAAGGGAAAAAGTATTAAATATACTAATGGCCTCTCTTCTACGTCCTCATTACCAGATTCAAAATACATGGCAATAGTAAACAGAGGGTTTGTTGAATCTCCCTGGTATTTACATCTCCACATATGCTGGTATTCCTTTTAAAGAAGTATGAAGTCCAAGAGCTGAGACAAAGACGAGGGCTTAGCTCATGGAGTATTCCTGTTCTAAGTTTGTAGTGACTCAGGAATATCTCAGGAGGGGGCCAGCTACTTAACGGACAGGGTCGGATGGACTCTACACTCTGGAGGTGCCCCCGAAACACTGGGTAACCAGGAAGCCTGGGGTGGCCAAGCATCCCTAAGTGTAGCGGCAAGACGGGAGAGAGTGTTCTCCCTTACTCCTGAGAACAAGGGGACCCTGGAGGGTCTGACTCACCACAGCTGTGGGCAGAGGCTCATTCTCCCAAGGCCACACCAGCTCTGAGACCATCTTTGAGCCTGCATCACACAGCCTGTTGGAGGCTTTCACCAGGAGCTGGTCCCTATGCCCCCCGCTTCCCATTTTAACAGCAAGAGCAAGAAAAGTAAAAAAAAAAAGACCAAAGTAACCCTGTGCAAGCTTCTGAGAACACCAGGCTCTCACCATCCTCACGGCTACCAAAGCACAGCAGGGCCTCATTTCAAAACCAGCTATGGGAATTCCACAAAAACTCATCTCTGTCATTTCAAGAGATGGCCTCAAGGACCGCTGGCATTTCAGAAACCAAAGGTCCCTGGTCCCTCCCAGGGCCCCTCCCATTCCAGCGCCTGAGCCCCTTGGCTCTGGAGTCCAGCATCCAGCTTGCTACCTGCCAGGAGCTAAGCGAGGCTGCCACCTAGCGGGAGAAGAGGAACTCAGCGTCCACGGGAAGCAAAGTCCCTCTACAAGGGCACCTCCTTAACCACACTCATAGTATCAAAATAAGGACAATTATTCTTTTGCCCCTTTATTTTAAAAGAAAATAAAACCAGCAAATAGTAGGGATTCATTCACACTGACGCTCTAACCAGCTGACTGTCCCATTACTGAAGGGAAGGTTTCAGGGGAACCTCATCGGCAGCGTCTGCTCTTTAGAGGCCTCCACAAAAGCGTTCAGCCTCTGTCATCACCTGACCCAACCCTATGAATGCAAGTTATACTGAAAAGAAAAACAAAGAGGACAAAACCATCTCTTTTTACTAAAGAGGGGAAAGTCTACTTAGAAAACCTGCAAGAATCAACAAATGAATCAAGAAATAAAAGTTTTAGTAAAACAGCAGGAATGCAAAATAACCCTAAATCATCAGTATTTCTTTACCAAAAAAACCTCTCAAATCAAGAGACAGAAAGATAAAATCCATTTAAAATAACAACATAATGCACTAAATTTCTGGGAATGAAAAGGAAGAACTTCCATAAATACTGCCAGAAAATAATTTTCACAGAAATAAAGGAAATAACTGAATAGTTATTCACTATGCATGGCTGGGCCATGCCAATACAATAAAAATGAGGCTTTCCTAATTAATCTTCAGAGCCAAGCAAATTATAAATGGCAGCTTCATAGAAACAGATAAAATAAAATACTCATAGAAGAACAAAAGGGGTGAGGACATCAAGGGAAATGAAAGAAAAGAGCAGTCTTGAAGCCGGCTTGGCGTCCCAGATCTACAGCACAAATGCACAGCACTACTGCCCAACCTGCCTGGTAATAAATCAGCAAAAACAGAGAAGAGAGGACAAAGGGAACAAGGCTGAGAAGATAACACACAGAAATCTACACAGCCTACTGACATCAACTCAAGAATGCAAACTAGTAGGGAAAACTTCCTAATCACCAACAAGAATTGGGAAAAAGAGAAAGCTGATGAACAGCAAACATATAAACCGGCACATCTCAGCAAACAGATGACAATCCCAAACACTAGAGCAGTCTCCATATGGCGTCTCCCCACAAACAAGAGAGGGAGAGGGACCATGAGCAACACGCCGGATGGACTGGATCCCATCGATCCAGACATCCTCAGATAAATGGAAGCAGAAGGAACTCTAGCTAACCAGAAGGCTCATGCACAGGTCCTCTCTGAAGATGAAAAGGTGAGAAGAGGAACCAGGGTTGGGGTAGAACATGTTAACAGGGCATGTGGGTCACCCGGCATGGCAGTGTCCGTGAGAAACTGGCATAAAGACCATCAGGTCAAGAAGCATGTATGTCACACCCACCAGGTGCCTGGTGCTGTGCCAAGTGTGGGGCGCTCCTGGAGCCCGCAGTCTGATGGGGAGACACCATGCAAACTCTGGACAAGCAAGATGTAGGCAGGATGACCAACAGAGCAAAGACCCTGGCAGTAAAGGGGCTCAGGTAAGGCTTCTTGCAGAAAAGAAGAGCAGTTCATGTCCCAACAACTCTCTAAGATGCTCAAATCAAATTAATGTATATGGAGTGACGTCAGGCAAAAGTGGGCTCACAGAAGCATGGAAAACATTTTAGGACTTGGAAATGTGAGGGCAAAGGCTTAGAGGATCACAGGGAGACCCAAAGCACAAAGGATAGACCAATTCCCAGTGATGGCTGACTGACCTGCAAGGGCCCCAAAGAATTCATCTAGGAACTCTATGCATGCAAAGGAAGGAGGCGACTCATGGGGCCAAGAGGACAGCTCCACAGTGCCAGGGCTCCATGGCCCTGCAAAGGGAGAGAACAGCTGGAAGGCAGCTTCCAGGGCCAGGCTCTTCCTCTAGGAAAGAGCCAAAGGAAGATAGGGACAAAGACTGGAGAAGAGGAGGTGGTGTGAGTATGCCCACACAGATCAGAAACCCCTCAAAAGAGCACAAGACTGATTCAGTTAAGAAGACCTTTCAGAACCAATACCCCGTAACTTCAGGTGCCTTTAATGAAACTCTCTTGGCTGTGCTGTATTCCCATCCAAACGACTGAATTCTATTTAAGAATTCTCTTCCCTCGGCATTTGTCTATTTACACTGCCTACAGAGTACAACAGAAGAGAATATAGGGGGATTTGTTTTCCTGAAAATAAAACAAACAAAAAACCCTTTTTCTGTTTGTTCCCTTTTATATTTTGGGGAGTGGGGGAAGCAGGGAGAGAAGGAAAGAAGAAATACTAGGGGAAGGTGAGAAGGGAGATGGTGAGTCAAAAGTACAGAGGAATTTTGGAAGGAAAGAGAAGATGGAAAAAAATCAGTAAGATATAAAAGTAGCAGCAAAAGGTGAAAGACAAAAAAAACCAGGTGAAAGGAAAAAAAAAATGAGGTCAGAGAAAAAAAAACAGGTAAGAGAAAAAAAAAACCAGGTCAGAGAAAAAAAAAATGAGGTGAGAGAAAACAAAACGAGGTGAAAGAAAAAAAAACCAGGTGAGAAGGCCACCCCTTGAAGGGCCTGGTGCAAGTGGGTGTCTCATTCGTTTATAAGCTCTGGTTTTGAGGCTCCCTGGAAGACAGCACTACCTGCTACTACATACCTGAAACAAATGCAATCCATTCATAAAATGCTTCCCTTCCTGACAGCCTCAGCGCCGCACTCACCTGACAACTGTAGTCCGTGTCCAGCCCATCCCACAGGCTCATGAACTGCGCCTTCATCATGGCAGTAGCTTCATGATCTGAACTCGATCGGTTTCGGAGGAAAGAGTCTAGAAGGACGAGAACAAGTTCATCTTAGAAATGCAGAATTCATTCTTTACTTGCTATGAAATCTGAGTCTGAGCCAGAGTGTCATGGGAAAGCTTATGGGAGGGAAGAGACCAGGACGCTCAGTGCGTGTCTCTGAGGTCAATCATTCTGCCTCAAGAGCCTCGGTCATCCTCACCTGTAAAATGAAATGAAGACTGTGTATGAAGCAATCCACGGTGCTACTGCAAGGAAGGCCCTTTGTATACTGTTAGATGCTGTCTGTAAAACTGTATTTTAAAAATCGTTCAATAAAGTCATTGCAGAATTAAAGGGAAAAAGTCACCCAATTATGCTTTCCCGGATTACTTAAGTATTCTGCAATGATTTGTTAAGTACAGGGAAAGCCAGGCCTAAAAATGGCCAGGGGGCTCATTTACATCTCCTCCCCACCCACTGACAAGAGCTAAGAGCCCTCAGAATAGCTCCTCCAGTATGGCCTAGAGAAAGGGCCCTTGGCCTTCTGTGTGTCCCACACCTCCCTGGTAAAGCCCACGGACCCTCAGAATCAAATCTGCAAACACATAAAACAGAGCATTACAAAGTAAGCCGATTATACTGAAACAGTTCATGAAACTATGAACGGATCCCAAAGGGCTAGGGGGCTCCGGGGAAGGCTCCGGGGACATGGCGTGTCCTCAGCCTTCTCTGCCCAAGGATTTTTCCTTGGTTGTCTCCCATTCAAGATCAGGGCCTTAGAGTCTCTCTTTTTCTACCCACATTTACAGATCTTTGCTAATAAATGGAAACTGCTTCACACTGCACTCCTAGACCTTTAAATATAATGCATCAAACTTCACTTTAGGAACCTGAGGGGCTAAGCAGGTAGAGAGAGGGTGACATAACTAAATGCCCATAAGGCAATAGTGAGCAATGGAGAGAGCCGTTACGCCCCAGTCCTCTTGACAATTGCTAAAGATGGTCATTATTGAAAATAGTAACATGGCAAATGACAGCTGCTGGAGAGGATGTGGAAAAATGGACCATCCACCAGGGAACGGCTGACCAGGCTGCGGTAGGATGCAATTGTGCCAAAAGGAAAGGCATGCAGGATGGCTTCACTTGGCAAGATTTATATGAACGGATGCAAAGTGAAGCGAGCAGGACCAGATCATCGTACGCAGCAACGGTGACGTTGTAAGGACGATCACTGTGAAGGACAACTTGGTAACTCTGATCGCTATAGTGATCCAAGACAATTCCAAAGGACTCATGATGAAAAATGCTCTGCAGCTCCACAGAGAGAACTGACCAACTCTGAGGGCAGACTGAAGCAACTTAATTGGGAAGGGGGGGCGGCAACATGGCTAATATGCAAATGTTTTGTATGATTTCACGTGTATAACTGATATCATATTTGCCTTCTCAATGGGTGAGGGAGGGGTTAGAGAAAAGTAATTTAAAACTCAAGAATTTTTAAAAATGTTAAAAATTATAAATGTTTTTAAATGATGAAGATGATTATTTCAGAGAAAACTGGGAACACTTGTATGAAATGATGCTGAGGGCAGTGAACAGAACCAGGAAATCAAATCACATAATAATACTGTTAAAGACAAACAACTTTGAAAGATGTAAGAACTCTAATGTGTGCCATGACCAAACACATCCAGAGGATTCACGATGAAACATGTCATTTACCTCCAAACAGAGGTAATGGACTCAGTATACTGAGACATACTAACTGTGGAAACAGATGATGCCAAGTTTGTTTGACTTGACTATTCATATTTATTACATCTATTTTTCAGTGGGGAGGGAGAGATGAGAGGGGGAGAAGACAGGTCAGTGTTCTTCGAAAGCAAAATTAAATTTACAAAAAGTCAGCTCCTGGAGGGAGGAAAAAAGAAAAAGGAGACCCTTCCCACGAGCTTTTAAAGTATATACGCAAATAAATCCTAAGTGTAACAAGATAAAACAAATTTTGAATTTTCATTAAAGTAATTTCAAGAAATTCTAAGGTAGAAATATGATAGCTTGAGTGATAACGACTCCCCTTCCCCTCACAAAACGGTAGAAGGGAAGGTGCCCCAGATGGTGTGGGGGCCCCCACTGTGGAAGCCCTTCCCACTAGTGCCAGCTTCAAGCTGCCCAGGTCCCAGACGTGAAGGCACTGACTTACTTCTATGACCATCAAGTCTAGAGAATGCAGAAATGCAACTTAACCTTGGGCTTTCTGGTCTTTAAGGTTAGCCTGGTTTCTACTACACTGCTCTGACATCCTCTTGCTCATTCATTAATTTGGAAGTGACTACAACCACGTGCCTAAAATCTCTCAGTTTTTCTAAGCATCGCTGTTCTGACCAGTGATATCCTTTTCCACCCCCCCACCCCCTGCTAAGTGTTACAGAATTTAGCTCCACACTTTGAGTGGAAAATCATGATCAGGTGGCAGTGGGGCTTGGAATTCCATGTCAGAATCAGTAAGGATGCCAGCATCTTCTAGGTTCCTGGGATGGTACTGAACAGGCTGGCTTTTAAATCAGAAATTTAATTTTTATCAACTCAGTGATTTGGCTTCCCCATAGGCATCAATGGACAGGCTACAAAGAGTCCAGAGAGCTGTGAGAAACTCAACAACCCCAAAGTGACAATTGCAGGCATCAAGGGAGATCCAGAAGAGGCGAAAGCAACCACTTTTAGAATATCTGATGCCACTGAGGGCAGGGCAGGGTACTCCTAGAGCCCTCAGTCTCTGCTGTACTGGGCATCATCCCGCCCCTCAGAGCCACATGCTGAGTCCACACCAAGTACCATTCCATCTAATCCACTCTGGTCAAGGCAGGGAATGCAACGACTGAGAAAAAAATATTTACAAAGGAGCTGTTTTCACAGTAACCATAGCTATGGTGTTTAAAGAGGAAACTCCAGTCACCTGGTAAATTCTCTGACTTAGAACACTTTTATTCCCTGATGAGAAGGGAAATGAGGTGTCATGATTTGCTTTTTAAGAACGTAAGACAGAAGTAAGGAAATCATAATGAAAAAACTTTTGTCCTCATGTTAATGTAGATTTTTAAAAAATGTTCCAAGCTATACATACAAAATTTTTCTGGATGCTAAAAATATTAACATTAAAAAGACAGAAGATAACATTTTAAAATCCTATTGAAAGTAGGCAGACATTTCACAGTCTTGGACCTCTTTTATTCCCTCTGCATTCTCTGGCAAATACAAATGTCCCATCTGTTGAGAAGGGAGCTGTACCTATTTCATCAATAAAGATGATGGAAGGCTGTAGCTTGACAGCAAGGGAGAACACAGCAGCAGCCAGTTTCTGAGACTCTCCATACCACTTATCGGTCAGGGTGGAAGGCTGAAGGTTGATAAATCGGCACCCTGCCTCCTTGGCAGTAGCCTTGGCGATCAATGTCTTACCACAGCCTGGAGGCCCATAGAGAAGAACTCCTGAAAAAGGAACACACGGAGAATTAAGGTCAGTTTGTCCTGGAAAGTCTAACAAGGAGGTTTCCTCCATGGGGTGTCCGACAGGTACTGCCAGTCACCCAAAGTCTAGAGGATAAACAACAGGCCAAGTCTGCCTTACTCACTTGCATCATGGCACATGATACGTTACTGTATGTTTCCACTGCTAGAAATTAAGGCAAAACACCAATGTAAAGTTTTCAAGTAGATTTAAATGGTGTGTTTGTCGATGTTTAAGTAAACATACATAATATCTCTCTGTGTGCCTATTCATAAACTTCCTCCAAGGAGGTGGACTAATCATCCTGAGCCCTCCAGATTAAGTGGCTCATTCTGCACAGCTGACGCCGGTACCCATCCTTGGGCTAGAGGACAACTCATGAGTGCAGACTGAAGCAATTTAATTGGGAAGGGGGGGGGGGGGCGGTGTCACAGAAACCAACACCACTCACAGGTAACAGGTGTTCTGGTGACCTCGAAGAGACAGAAAGTGTAAGGGGAGATCAGATGGACAGTGACCTACGGAGCCTCTGTCTATGCTCCAAGAGGCCTCTCCGAGTGCTGCAGAGAATGGTCTTCTCCAATACAGACCCTGAGCCCTCCTCTATGAAAGCAATCCTTACTTGGAACGTCCTACACTGTCCCATCAGGAGTGGGCAAAAGCAACTTCTGAATCCGAAGTTATTTTAAGTCTTAAGTCCCTTTGTGAATTTCCTTATTCCAATTAGTGTAAAATATTCCAGCATGCCAAAGGAGCTGTGACCTTCCTCCATGGGATGAACCCTCCAATAATGCAGATTTCAACCCATCCATGTCTAACTATCCTACAGACCCTTCTCCATGTCATCCCATGGGCTCATTAGATGACAACACGCTGGGGGCTTTTCCCAGTTCCTCTTGACTTCCTAAGAACACCAGGAGAGCATGCAGGCCAGCTGTCCAGGAGAGCTCCTTGACTGGTGCCCTCTGATGACACATTTCTTCCTCATCACTCCTGTGGGGTGTACACCACTGGAATACTGGGGCTAACAAGATGGTCCCTTTTCTTGGGGGTCAGTAACAGATCAGTCCTCTCTCCTCCTCACTGTCCATTTACAGTGTCTGTCCAAGGGATATACAGTGCTGTTTGAGTGCCAGAGGCCACCCGTTCAATGCTCCCAGTCTACCCAATAAGCTCTTCATCTGCCTCCTATCTTAAGTGATTATCTCACCGAGGAGGCTCTGCCCCCTAAGTAAAGAGGCTGAATGAGATCTGCACCCTATCATCTGAAGAAGCATGTGGAAGACCCTGCCATCTAGGGACTCTCTCTTGTACTCGGCTTCCACGACAGTCACAGACTAGAGCTGGAAGGTGTGTTAAAGGCTCATTAGCTCCAGCCCCTCATTTTCAGAGAAGTCAGTGACAGGTCTCGAGCCAGGCTTCTCCAGCACCCCAGTTCCTGCTCTCCTATACCCAGTCTGATAGTGATGCTTGTCCTTGTCCACCATGGGACCTTTCAAAGAATACTGTCGACGGACATTTAGGCAAGGCTGACACAGGCATGGGAGACAGCTTGATTAAGAAAGGGCTTCCTAACAAATCAAACGCCTTTCTCAAGTCCAGCAAAAAAGCGCGTCCCAGGATGCTCGTTTTCTCGAGCATTCCTCACTTATGTGCTAAAGGGGGATGTGCTCTGAACAAGAGACTGTGAAAGACCAACGATCCTCTCCTAATATCCTCTTCAAGGACCCTCCCAATGCACGTGTGCCCTGCTCTTAAAAACCACACACACAGATGGAGGAGACAGATCAGGAGCAGGCAGCTACCGACGCTCTCGTGGTCCTTCCCTCAATCGTACACGTCCTTTATCTCACTTGTGCTAAATTTCTCATTTGTAATGGGTCACAGCTTGCTCAATCCTACCACGTCTGGTGCCCCGCTGTTCTCTGGAGCACTCCAGTCTTTAGCATTTACCCCTCCTTCAGACCCCTTGGCAACTGATTCTTCAAGCCACTCCCAGTACACCCCCTTCAGCCTGGCACTCCTCTCTACCTTGTCCCCCACACACTGATCCAGCGACAACAGCCTCCCGGCTGCCCTACCATGACCCTCCCCATCTGGGCTCTGGGCATTTTCTCCATTCGTCCCCCAGGCCTGGAAGCCTCTTCTTCCCCTTCCACACTGACTTCAGACCTCCCTGGTTTCCTCTAAGTCCTAACTAAAATCCTACCTTGTATAGAAAGCCTTCCCCTGTGGATTATCTCCAATTTACCCTGTGTGGTCTGTACGTTATCCCCCTCCCTGCTCTGATTAGAAGCTCCTCGAGGCCAGGGACCACCTTTTACCTTTCTTAGTACAGGGACTAGCACCCACCAGTCACTTAATGTTTCTTGACTCAGAAGCTGCTTTCCTATGGCTGGTTTGGTTTTTTTTTTTTTAATCCAAGGCCATTCATTTCCACTTATGTGCTAAAGAAGATGTACTCTGAGCAAAGAAATGCACCGAGGCCTAATCTTAGTGTCCGTATGTGGTAGTGACTTCACTGTCCTTGATGGTGAAGAGTCTGTTATAGCAACTTTTGCAAACCTTCCATGTCTGATGCCAAAAAGCTCAGTCAGCTGTGTCAGAAATGAAGTTTCTATCTGTAAATGGTTAGCTATGATGTTTTCTGTTTACTAGCTCTGACAAGATCTCCACGAATCTTTAACTGATTTTAACGAGTAAAATCATCTTTTAAGATTCAATCTGACTTCTAGAATGGAATTCTGGCTGCATAATATCGTGAGTGAAATTGTAGGATCAGAAGTCCCCAGACTGATACGTGAATCCTGTCTCAGACGGTCTGAGACACAAGACTCCTCCATCCTGCTGGTGCGCAGCGGGGCAAACACCTTCAAGCACGATATCAATATTGTGCTTATGGGCTGCAGCTGTTTTCACTGCTGACAAATCAACACTGCATAATTGTATCTCATTTCTCTGCTCAATTAATGGCTTAATAAGTGTTTGCAATGCAGTCTTTCTGTCCAAGGTATTAAGACTATGCCTCTTTCATCAAGCCTCTTTCTAGAGCACATTTCCAGAAAGTGGGAGGTGTTTGTCCTTGGTTTCCAAAGAGGACTGATGACATCGCAATGTCCTGAAGCGTGTGTGAGTTGGGTTTAAGTGAGGAAGACTCATACAAAGCAGGATGGGGGGATGGCCGAGCTCTACGCGCTCCCCAGCACCTGCTTCTGCCATCTTCATGGCTGATGGAGCAAACTGTTTTCATCCTCCCATCCCTTTGGGAAAGTCGTCACATGCTTAGAGCACACATCTCCCTAGCCACGGGTGGATCTGAGGCCCACTGGTGACCCTCAATCTGGTCTGGCCCATCTGCAAAGATGGTTTTACTGGGGTGTGGCTGCTTCTCACGGTACAGCTTCTCGGAGCCCCAGGTGAGACTAGAGCACAGAACGCAGGGGTGCTGGGGCACAAAACAACTGAGTGCCTGATATGCTAATAACAAAGAAAGTCTGTTTTCCAGACTGAGTCTTCCTGGCAAGCGAGGGGAACCAAATCCAACATTTCTCCACCCACAGCGCCAATATGGTCCCAGGGGAACATCTCTTCCTGGGGCCTGGTCTGCAATCCTAAAGCCAAGGTCAGACGGCCTGTTCCGGGTAAGGATGGCTCCTCTTGGTCCCTTCTCATTTTCTGCTCTTTGTAAGAGAACCCTGACAAACTCAAAAATGACTAAACACAGCAAGGAGGAGTCAGAATACAGAGCTCTTGTCCACAGGGTCACTGACAGGCCAATGACGTGTTTCAAAGACGGAGGCGCCACCCCCATTGTGGGGGAGCCGGCCAAACAGGACGACCACTGCATTATATGTACTTTTAAAAATAAGTGCACAGACGGCCAGCTTCGTGGGCAACCTTCTTTTATTTCTGTTCTATTTTATATATGGAAATACTTTTTTTAAAGTACAAAATTTTAAAAATTTAAATTAAAAATGCATATTCACCTGGAAGGATAAATCAACAAACTCTCTCAACTCCTGTGTTAGGAAGCTTAAAGTAATTTCCTGTTGAAAAGAGGGACTAGTTTCCCTCCAAGGTTAACGATATACAATTAAGCTCATGTCTATGGATTTAATGCAAAATCAGAGAGACAAGATTCTGGGTCAAGCAGAGGCTTGCTGTCTATTGGCATATTAATTAACTCGGTCCCAGGTCAGAAGGATGTTCTTTCCCTATTCCTGAGTCCCAAAATTAGCCTAGCTTCCTCATCTAGGTTCTAGGTCACTCACAGTTTCCCATGCCTGTGTAAAGAATGGTTATAATCTAAAAAGTCGGTCAAAACCCACAGAACTAAAAATCCGGAATGAGAAAATTAATTGTAAACTACTGGCTATCCCAAATATTAGGTATTTTGAAATAATCTGGCTTAGATCTCGGCAATTTCTACCACCACTGCCTTTCAAATTTTAATTTATTTGAAATATGCAAACTGGACTGCCGATCTGCCTAATTAACTATCTAGGGGGAAACAGTATTTATTTAAACACATGGAGTAATAAACACAACAAAACATCATTTTCATTTAAAAAACAACTGGAGAGTGGCATAAGAAGACAGGGATTCCGTCACTACCCGCCAAGCCCCGGGCCAGCCCGGCCCTACCTTTGGGAGGCTGGAGAAGCCTGGAATTCTCAAACAGATGCTTCTTCTTGATGGGCAAGATGACGGTGTCTTTGAGGTCTGTGATGACGTCGTCCAGACCCGCTATGTCACTCCAGGTAACCTGAGGCGAGAAGCAGCAGAGATGCAAAGGGTCAGGACGAGAGGCTGAGGACAAGCAATAACTCAACTGGACAACGAAAGGAGAGTTAAGGGTCTGGGTAAGGAGGACCACTTTCCTAATCATGCATTAACACAGAATCAGGCCAAAAAAAAAATCATCAGGAATCTCAACTCCAGAGCACTGATTTAGAGCTGGAAGAGACTTCTGAGGTCATCAGTCTGATCGTCTTCATTTTACAGATGGGGAAACTGAGACTGGGGGTTCAATGACTTGCCCAAGGGCATATGTGGGGTGAAACAGCCAGGACATGAAGCCTCAGGCTGCTGATGCAATCCAGTTTTACAGCAGCTCATTTAACCATTAGTTTGACAATTAAATGAGGCAACAAGCAGCACAATCAGATGGAATCCCAAGTGATCCAGGCCAGTCAAAGTGGGGAGATGACCCCCCACTAGGACGCGGGCAGGGGCCTGCAGGTTCCCACCACTAGGACACGGGCAGGGGCCTCCGGATTCAGAGGGATTTCTTGTAATCATGGCTGCACCAATCAAACCACAGCTCTACTTATTGAAAAGGAAATGTTATCAAAAACTCCTGCTCTAAGTTCTAGGTCAGGAAGTGAAAGCCTCAAGTCCATGTGTCAGGAATACTTTCTTTCTACAATAAACATATTGATGTTTCTTGTTGGGACACAAGAACTGTCCGATACTCAGACAACGGCCACCCCGATGAACTCTATCCTCGGACGCAGAAAGGGCCTGGAGAAGGGACTGCTGAGCACCGTCCAGAAGGTCCACGGATGAGACCATGGTAAAATCCTGGAGCATGTTGTCTGAAAAGCATCAGTGCACCCGGGGAGGGGAGAGGAAGCCTGGCCACTGATTCAGTGAGGAGCCATCCCTACAGATCACCGCGCTCCTCTGACTGAGGACGGCCAAACAGGGGAGATCTATAAATGGACTTTCACCAAGCAAATCTTGTGGAAAAGACAGAAAGATGCGGGCTGGACGGATTCAGAGCTGGGTGAGAAGGAGGGCTCTGGTCTCATGCTCCAGAGACCTGTTCTTGGACCCCCAAACGACACGTGATCAGATCTGAAGCTGACACAAAGCTGGGTGGGCACACGGAGTCAGGAATCAAAACTCTCTTGGCAGGGCTACTGGGTCAAATGTGATCAAATGAAATTTTTATAGGGAAAAATCTAGTTGTAGGAGTGTAAGTTCAATGATCTAGAGCTGGGTGGGGCCTCAGAGACTAAGCCAGGCCCCTCATTTGACAGATGAGGAAACCCGTGGTTCAGAGGTGGAATGGCTTTCCCAAAGTCACAAAGATCCTAGATATCTATGGTAGGATTTGAACCCAGGCCCTTCACTAGATCATACAGCCTCCCATTACATCTTATACTTTAAGTAAACAGGTGTGACACTGCACCCCTTACACCTCCTCCTGCAATGCCTGACCATGAGAGAAGAGTAAGAGAAGCCAGACGCTCACCTCCGGCTTCAACGTCTCCTGATGTCCAGCCTCAAGAGGGAGGAGAAGGGAACCGGGCGTTGGGGTTCTGACCGTGCTTGGGAGGGTCTCCAGCGTCCTCTGGGAAGAGTAGTGGGGCCTTCCCTCAACCATTAACGGACTCCCACTTGATTACACCCTGCACCTATTCCAGTGATTCCGAGCTTCATTCAGTTATCTTTCAGGTCCCACTTCCCCTGCCCTCCCACTGCAGCGTCCCAAGCAAATGCTCCCTGCGCCTGCCTGCCGCACGCCCTCTTGAATGCCTGGTCCATAGACGAGCTTCTCGCCTGCCCCTCTAGACTTCCTAGCCCCCTCTCCCAGACACTCTCTGCCGCAGTGACCCGGCCTTGTGTCTGCTCCCTCAGCCCCCCGCATTCTCTGCTGTCCCCCCCGACCCCGGCATCTTCTCCATCCTCAAGGCCACCTTTCCCAGGAGGCCTTTCCCAGCCCCTCAAGGGCAGCACCTCTTCCTCTGCTCTTTATCTCCCATTTATCATGGACGGAGCTTATCTGTGCATGTTATCGTCTCTTCCTTGTAACGGACTGTCTTCAGCCTCCTTCTGGGTCCTCACTTGGCACAGGGCCTGGCCCGTGGCAGGTGCTTAATGAATGTTTATGGAATCAAGAGTGTAAGACGGTGATGTCATTACGCAGCAGGTGGCCTGATGGCTTAATAAACCCACACAGAACATGGCAGGGATCTGCAACCGCCCCAAGAGGAGGACAGACGTGGGGACCCCAGGACGGGAGGACGAGGGAGTAGCCGATATGGTCCCCTGGGCTCCGCCCTCATCCAGTGACCCACGAACCACCAGGCTTAAGTGTGGTGGGTACCTGTCGACAAGCTGGAAGGCGACGCGGAGAGGAAACGCCTCCAGCTCACACTGTAGGGAGGATCTGGGGAAGGGCTGAGGACGCTCTGAAGAATGTGGTGGTGCCCGTGAACTGTTCCAAGGCCTGTGCCACAGGAAGGAGAATGGCCCTGTCCGTTTGGGCCCAAAGGAAGGAGTGAAGCACAAAGCTGCTAATTCAGGCAGGGTCCAAGGAAGCCCTACCTCCTATTTGGCAGCAAAGCACAGAGACTGAATGACCACTGGTCAGATGTGTCCTTGAGGGAGCTCTGCTGGCCTCGATGCCCTTGTCATAGGAACAAAGGGCCCAAGATCTGCGAAGGTCACCTGGGCACACACCAAGGCCCCAGAGAGTCCTGATCATGGGGGCACGGCCAGGGTTTGTGATCCTGCTGGTCCCCACCATCGTTCACCTCAAGCCAGCCTTGGAGAGCTGCCTGAGGCTCAGTTCACAAAGTCAGGAAGGGCCAGAGGCAGCAGAATCTGAAGCTGGCCTTGCACAGCTCCCAGTCCAGCCCTTTGGACACTCATCAAACAGAACTATGGTGCAAAGCAAGTTGTGACCCCAAACGTCTGTGATTTTGGTATCCGGGGTGCTGCCGCTGGGGCAAAGCTCTCTGAAGATGTGGAGGTCAGAGGCTGGCAATTTCCCCATCATACTGCCCGAACAGTCAGCCCCTTCTCTGACATACACACACTCAGCACTGCCTCTTCTGCACAAGGCTTAGATACTAACATGCTGCTGCCCTCTCCCTTCCACAGTCCTATTGTCTTCTGGGAACTCTCGACTCTAATTCTTCAGGGACGGTGATGTTCCATGACTTGTAGCAATCCACACTGCATTGCCAGAAGAGTAATGGCATTTAAAGTTGGGCTTTTGTCTTAGGGAGGAGTCTGGGATTGTCAAAAGCCACGCACAGTTTGCTAGAGACAAGGCAAGTCGTTCTTTTCCTCCTGTTCGATCCTGTTCCGTTCTGGGCCCAGCTCATTGATCATCCAGTGCTGGTACAAGATGGATGTACTAATGGATCAGCAATATGAAGGGTCCATCCAAATGTATGGCACAGGGGAGACAAAAGCATTCTCCATCCACTTGGCTTGCCCTGTGTGGATAGTCAGACCAAATTCTTCTGATTATGAATTTTATTTTGTAAATAATGCAATCTACATAAACTTTAAAATGTGTGGAGTGCTTTACATACGTATGAGCTTATTTTGCTCTCCCAATCACCCTGTTGTAGGTAGTACAGAATCCATTGTATGTTTTATAGAGGAGAAAACTTAGTTTCTGAGAAGTGAAACCAGTAAGTGTCTGAGGCTGACTTTAAACTCTGGATTCGGCGCCTCCAAGCCCAACACCCTCCACTGGACCAAATGCCTCTCATCTGGCTCTGGACTGTTCCAGGGTCTGATGTAATCAGTACAACATCACTTGACACTGACAGGGAAGTACTCTGCTGGTCAGCCTCTGCATGACACACCCTCTGCAGCGCTGACACTGGTGTTCTACCATCTTTGGGTCAAACTCCACTCTGACAGATTCCCAGGAGACACATTGCTGCAGGAGCCCTGAAGGGGGGATTGTGCTCCAATGAGTCAAAGGCTCAGTTCTTCTCCCAACAGCACCCACAGTCCTCATCCCATGATGATGGGGTCAAGGCTCGACTGTCTGTTCCTCTCCTCTCAAGCTTTCAAGGACATCCTTAATATGGACAGAGGATTTGCAAAGATTACATATGTAGCTCAGAGAAAGGAGGCACATGGGTCAAGACAGGTTTTACTGAGGTCATTAAGATATGTATTTTTAAAAATCCACTTGGCATCCTCCCCTTTCAGAGATTGTGAGATCTGAGCCCTCAATGCCCACAAAATTGTGTCACTTCCGACCCAGACCATCTGTGGGTCCTAGATCAGTCTCCTGACCATTCTAAGCCTCAGTCTCCTCATCCATAAAATGGAGCTGATCACAGCACTTGGTTATTGCAGGGCTCAAGCGCTTTTTACAAACCTTAAAGCACTATATAAATGCTTTCTCTTAGGATTACTAGTGTAGTCCAGCTATTCTCACCTTTACTGTCTTTGGTGTACAACACTGAACAGGGTGATACCAGGGTCCAAATGCGGTGACTCCAGCCACTGACAGGGAAAGGGGCTTCTTGCAGGAATCTCTCCAGGTCTTCTTCATTCACGTGTCTCTTCTTTGTCTTGCTCCCAGGCTCATCCCTACAGGACCAGGAGGCCACTCTGCTACTCCTCAGTGCTTTTAGCACCCCCCCCCCCCACCTTTTACAAATGGGTTTGGAGCCTGTCCCTTTGCTGCCTTCTTTCTCCGGAAAAGCGAGCCAGCATTTGCCAACTGGGGTGGTTTCCAGGTTCTTCGGGCCTCCTTATCATGGACACTAATTGAGAACAGTTAAAATGCCCAAAGAAAAGGTGCCAGCCTGTGCTGGTGCTGCTGAGCCTTGAACAGTGCTCCTAGCGCCCTCTCACTCGGTCTTTTATTTTGGCACCGAGCCTTTGGTCTCCGCTGTCACAAGTCAGTGTTTTAGCTTCACACAGTCAGCTGGTTCAGGAATGGATGAAACTGCCTCAGCACCAGGTCATGTCCGAGCACTGAAAAGAGTGCTTTTCTCTGCTCTTCAAGCTCACCGTCCCTAGCACCTCCCAACGTGCTTCTTGAAGAAGATGAAGGACATTTGAAGTGTCCTCCCCAATTGAGCTGTCCGCCTCCTCCCCACACCCCCCTAGGCACCGGAGTGACCAGATCTGACTGCTCATCTTCTGGCTCCCAAGTTACCATTCTCGCTGCAGTGGCCTATAACTGCCCATCACAGACACTGCTCCACATGAGGGCCAAGGGCCCCCCAACAAGCCTCTCACTGCTTTTTGGGGTATGATAAAAACCTCCTTCCTCTCTTTCATCTGCCTCTCCATAGACAGCCTGGGAGTCACCCTTTCGCTGACCAGGAAAGTTCTTGATTGCTAGCTTTCTTTACAGTAAGTCTAGAGTGGTGAGATCCAGGTGGCTCTGTGGGGAACTTGGTGCCTCAAGGATGAGACCCTCTTGCTGACTGCCAGACAAGGTTCTCACATCGGGGTAATGAGAGTGTCACCCAGGTCTACAGACAGTCAAGAACTTTGTGACTCCTCGCATCCTCTGCCCCACGTCCACCAGTGACCACCATAGTCCCTGCAGAGGCAGAAGGGGACAACCCACAATGGCGTTCTCTTTCTTTCACTGGGGATGAGTCAATCCTTACTCAGCAAAGTTCATTTCCGGAAGGCAGGTGCCATCTGTGGCTGGGAACCCACTGGCCAACATGACAGGTGCTCCCAGAGCTGGTTTGGCCAGGGGTCACGTGGAACACTCTATGAGGACGGCCTGGAGGCCTCTGGAGCAATCTGCCTTCACTGAGAACAAAGAAGGGGTGTGGGCCTGGGCCTCCACTGACTCTATCCCAAACGCTTCTCCTTAGCTCACAGACAACTCTGGGGTCTCTGAGGCTCTATCAGTGGAGAAGGAATTCTGGTAGAAGCTGCGTAAAGCTAGAAAGTCTAGAGATACGGCCCACACCTCTGTATGCGGAGGCTGCGAAGTCTGGCCTCAGGAAGGCTACAGTGACTCATGATGCCATCACGTGACATGCAGAGGCTGCACCCATATCAACAGACCAAGGACCCCAAGCATTAAATGAGATTCTTTACATAATTAAACACCCTAAGAAAAGCAAAGCTAAGCATTTTAGAAAGCACCACTTCTTACAAGAAAAGCCTCCTAGACCTACATTTAATTTGGTCCACATGAACAAACTCAGGATGTTTCAGAATTTTTTGGGGTGGGAGGGGGGTGGTAATTGCTCAACATAGCGATACATTGTACAGAGTAGGGGAGGTTTGCAGCAGTATCTAAAGGACACTTTGATACCCTCTATGTTGACAGCCAAATCTGTCTAAGCCATTTATCCAACTGTGTGACTTCAAGGGATTTTAACACTCCTAGTGCGGCTCAAAACTCTATCTGGGGACGTAAGCGCACGGACACAGAGACAGTGAAATGAAGGAGGCAGCGCCTGGGGCTGAGGCCACAGCCTGACTGCCATTTTGTTTTGGGGCCCGCGATCTGTCAAAGGACTATTCTCTCATCTCTCCGGATCAGGATCCGTGCCAGCCAAAGGGGAACTCCACAAAGAGTTCCTACGATCTTATCAAAGCAAGGTAAATGCAGGTTTGGTTGGCTGCAAACTTTACAGGCGTCTGTTCTTTTGGACAGGTGGAGGTAAGAGTCGTACGTTTATTAAGCTACCATTTATACTAAGTTGCCACTAGGACACACAAACACATTCCAACTCAAACAATAAGAGTCATCTCTCCTACCAGAAAAAGGGAAAAGAATCCCCTAAGTTTGTAAGGGCTGGTTGTGCCTCAGACACTTCCACTACAAACTGCTTTTGGAATTCCTCACTAGGCCAAACTCAAGGAAGATTCTGGAATGAAACGAGAGGCTCTTACGTGCATGTTAAGAGGGTCCACCAGGTGTGCAGCAATGCTCATCTCATACTCGGAAAGCTTCACATTTTTCACACCGATCTGCTTCATTAGTTTTTCGGCCTGGAAAATAAAAGAAAGTACAGACATAGATGTTAAGTGATTTCCTTCCATCTTTTCTTTTAAGTAAATCTGAAATGTGGGTTGGTGGTGGGACACCTCAAAAGACAGGAAGAGCTGTCCTGCCTCCCCAGGCCCTCACTCTACCCCAGTGAGCCCCCTGGCAAGAAAGGTCACCACAAAGGTAGCTGTTTCAATCTGGCCTCCTCTGCCTCCCGCCACCCCCACTCCCACGAAATCTAAAGCAGATCCAAGGATCCGAGGATGAAGAGGGTGGAGAGAGAGAGCACGGGTAGAAGCCAGGTAAGCAGGAGCAGGTCTATGAGAACACGTCTTTGTCGTAAGGACGACTGGGCCAGTCCCTTCTCTGGGCCGCCCCATGGACTAGACCAGTCCCTCATTTAACAAGTATTTAAGCATTTTCCTGGGTGCCAAACACCACACTGACAAAATGAAATGGCAAGTCTCAGGAAGTTTACTGACTCTAGTTGGGGAAAATAGCCTCTAGAGGATTAAGGCAAAGACAGCAAGGCCCAGTGCTATGCCCGCAGCCTTCCGGCTCCTTCCCCACATCAGCTGCATCCGAGGACCCGAGGATGGGTTACACGAAGCTGATGATGCTTCAACGCCCCCTGGTTTCTTCTACTTGACTCCCCTCTCTGAGCTTGCAAACCGTACAGGAACAATTCACAAAAGGGGATAAAATCTGAAGCACACACAGCCTGACAGACCGCACTTGTAGAAGGACCTCTCACCAGAAATAACCTCGTCCTGGCTCCATCCCCCTCAGATGCCCATGTGCCTTCCCCAAAGCACAGGCCGGTCCCTGTCATCCATGCCCAGGGTGCTCCAGCCACTCATGTCCTTATCTGTCCCTCCCCTCCACGCACTCCTGGGCGCAGCCACGCGGGCCCGCTCTCTGCTCCCCACCTCCTGTTCTTGTGCTGGCTGAACAGTAAGCCTGAAGCGCTCTCTTCTCATCTTGGCTCTTAGACACCTGTCACCACCATGGGGGGGGGGGGGGTAGGGAAGGGGATGTCCTGACTTGCTCAGTAACTGGATTTAAATGGGGCAGAGGTACACAAAGTTACCGCATTCCTTCTTCCTGAGTCCGGAAGGCTGGCGATGACTTAGGAAGCGGCGGACAAGCCTGGGGTCTCTGATGTGTGACTGAGCGCAAAGCACCCTGTGGTGCCTGCTTCAGCTGCCTCCATGACCCTTGGAATAAACTGTTCTCACCTGCCCATTCTGCTGGGGAAAGTCTCCACATGTGTGGGCCCCTAACTCACCCATGGGTCTGAGGTGAGAAGGAAGTACCCAGACATAGGGACTGTGACATGGAGGAAGCACCTGAGACTGACGCCCGTGGCCTGACTCTTGTGTTTTGGGGCATAGGCTCGGTCAGAGGACGACATGAATATAAAGCCCTCTGCCTTGCAGCTAAGCCTGGCCCGGTCCCTTCCTCGTTTTGCTCTGGCCTCTTCAGCACTCTTCATCCATGCCATGCCTGACTGTCCCAGCTTGTGCAAGAAGACTTTATGGAGAACCTCCCCCCCTGGGGCTTAGCCCCCTTGGGCCTGTCTGTACACAGCTGTGTGTGTGCTGTCTCCCCCATTAGAGTGGGAGCTCCTGGAGGGCAGGGGCTATTTTTTCCTCTCTTTGTATCCCAGCGCTGGGCACAATGCCTCACACATGGCAGGGGCTGAAGAAGGACGAACCGGCTCGACACCCTGGGCTTTCAGGTGATTTGCTTTATACTTAAATGGCTGCATCTGAGTCAAGCCACACTTCACTGCAGAGAGGCCTAAACCCACAGATGCCTGTGTCCACACCCTCACCCGGCTAGGGGAAACCAGCGCTCTGAACTCAAGGCCAGGCTTCTGCACCTTTTGGCCACCGACTGGGGAACGGCTGAGGAAGCCATGAAATATTAGGAAACGATGGGCAAGATGCTCTTAGACAAACCTGGAAAGATCTACGTGAACTGACGGGAAGTGAAGTGATCAGAACCAGGAGAACACTGGACACCGCGATAGCAACATTGTGTGATGGTCTACTATGAATAATGAGCCATTCTGAGCAACACAAGGACCCGGGACAATCCTGAAGGTCGTCTGATGAAAGGCGCCATCCACCTCCAGAGAGAGAATGGGTGGAACCTGAACACAGATCACATACTTCTTCTTTACTTTCCTTATTTTTCTTGGGGTTTTTTGTGTGTTTTCTTTCCCAGCCTGACTTAACGGGGCAATATGTTCTGCCTAACTACATGCACAAAGCCTAACTCAAACTGCTTGCCTTCTCAATAAGGCGAGGAGGAAGGGAGAGAATCTGGAACTCAAAATTTAAAGAAAGAATGTTAAAACTGGTTTTACACGCAATTGGGAGAAAAATAAAATGTTAAAAAAAATGTTTTTTTAAACAGAATAAATAAGGGATCCGTCTGGCCACTGGCTGAAGTTTGCTGATCCCTTCTCAGAACAGCGTTTTTAAATAACTGGGGAAATGCTACGTTTCAGATCCAAGTTCACAGACGCCGCTCCCCCCCGCAACCTAACCACTCCCTGGGCAAAATCTCTCCATACATTCCAGGTTAAAAATCCCTCCTCACTACACAGCACACTAAAACTAAATCACAAAATCTGGTTTATTGGCTATAACCAAAAATCACCCAGAGAGCTGCAAATTATGAAGGTTTATTTCCAGAAGCTTTTTAAAACAGTCTTTCAAACTCAATGACATCCAATATAACAGTGATTTAAATATAAGTAATATTGACTAAGACAAAGTGGCTGTTCAGTCTCTTAAATAATCCCCTGAAGGCTAACTGGGAAGAGCACCCCAATCAGAATCTTGGTTTATACTTTCTCCCATTTTTAGTCTTCTGCTCTTTTTTCCCCTTTTCTTCCTTGAGAGTTACCAAGCTCCCCTGGCTTTTCAGTGAAAGGCGAAATCAAATATAAAATATCAATCATAAAGCAATGAGACAAAGATAAAAACCATCATTTCTACTACACAACACTGAAAAGCATTTTTCATGAATAAAACCAATTCAAATGCACACAGAAGAGACCCTATCAACTGGGAAGCTTCCCAGAAGATCTCTGCATAATCACTGCTTCCTTATAGGGAATGAACACAGATACTTCAGACCAAGAGCCTTTCAACAATTGGTAAATGGTCAGAAAATAGTAACCACTCTCAAAGGAGGAATCCCAGACTCCTAACAATCATGTAAAAGGCTGTCTTTTTAAGACATTAAGAGAAATGCAAATCCAAACACTGCTGAGGTTTCATCTCACACCCAGAGTCTGAGCAAAAAGGATGGATGGATGGATGGACGGAAGGAAGGAAAGGAAGGAAGGGAGTAAGGGAGGGAGGGAGGGAGGGAGGAAGGGAGGGAGGAAGGAAGGAAGGGAAGGAAGGAGGGAGGGAGGGAGGGAGGAAGGGAGGAAGGAGGAAGGAAGGGAAGGAGGGAGGGAGGGAGGGAGGGAGGAAGGAAGGAGGAAAGAAGGGAGGAAAGAAGGGAGGAAAGAAGGAAAGAAGGAAGGAAGGAAGGAAGGAAGGAAGGAAGGAAGGGCTAAAGAAAACCAGGCACCGTAATGTACTGTGAACAACTGACAGAGCAATGACTAATAACTATTCTAGAATCAATCTGGAACGGTGCTTTTTAGAAACAGAGTAAATGTCCATAGTGTGTAACCCAAAGATACCACTGGGAGGCACAAACGGTACCAAGACAACAGTCCTAACTTCTTGTGGTGACAATGAACTGGAAACAAAGACAAAGTCCACCAACTGGGGAACAACTAAACTGTGGTCCACACGCGTGACCTGCGATAAGGTGAGCCGTGATCCCTCTGCAGAGTTCAGAGAAGCGAGGTCACAGAGAACCTGTATGAGCCAGCGGAGCATGACATGAGGAAGACCAGAGCAACGGAGCCGACAACATCAGTGGGAGGAGGAAACACGAGTGAGCAGCAACACAACCAGGGCTGACCCCAAGGGAGATGGGAGGAGGGGTCCTGGACCCCAGGGTGCAGAGGCGGAGGCCTGGTCTATGTGCTGGTGAAACCTGAAGCCGGTGGACTGGGCGGGTAGAGACACCTCTGGAACTGAAGACATATAAAAACACAAGACAGCAACAAAAACTTGTAAAAAGAAACGAGTGGGACTTTGTCCAATGGGCCGCTGGCTGCGAGTCACCTTTGGCTCGCACAAGGTCCATCCACGTTCACAAACCTCACCTGTTTCTGAGCTTCGACTTTCTGCTTCCTGGTCGGGTCAATCGCATCCACCATCCACTTTATGGTAAAATACGTTACAGCCCCGAATATCGTCAAACGGAAAATTAAACCGACCACTTCATTCCGACTCAAGGGACGAGAAAAGGCTTCAGCTTGTACCATCTTGATTATTAACCTGAAAACAAACAGAGAAAAGACCACAATGGAATAAGACAGCTGGCAGTTAAGTCTGATTTCTGCCAGGGACAAAATGAAGAATCATTTGTCCTCTCCACTACAAATTCACCGTTCCTTAAATTTGTTTGTAAAATGACTAATTGTGTTAAAGTAACAGATTTACCCACAGACAGTCCATCAATTTAAAGGACTGCTTGGAAGCAAAAGCTATTTCCCAATACAGAAGCAGCCAAAGGACAGAAAGAAGCAATTCTCAACAGAATTGGAGACTATTAACAAAATACAATCCAAATCACTAACATGAAGAGCGATGCCAGTGAAAACAACCCCAAGGTTCACCTCACACCCACCTAATTAACAGACACGTACGTAGTGTTTTTATGGCTTGCTGAGCACTTTAGTGGGCAGCCGTGGCACAGGGGATGTAGCGCAGGCTGGAGTCAGGAAGATGGGAGATCAGATCCGACCTCAGACACTCATTAGCTGTGTGACCCTGGGCAAATCACTTTACCCCGTCTGCCTCAATTCCTCGTCCTCCCTGATCTTTCCGCTAGAGGGAGATGATCAACACTCCAGTGTCTTTGCCGAGAAAAGCCCCCAATGGGGCCGTGAAGAGTCGCACACACCTGAACAAAGCACTTGGTAAATCTCTCGTCTGATCCTGGTGAAAATCCTGCGGGGCAGGCGCTACTATCCCCAATAACACTTGGAAAAATAGAGGCAGACAAAGATTAAGGGACTTGTTCAGGGTCATACAATCACACTTGAACTCAGGGCCTGCTGACTCCTGGTTCAGCACACTAAGACAAATGACAGATGGGTCAATATTGGAGGGACTGCAGGAAGACAGGCACAGGACACATTCCTGATGAAGAATGTAATCATACAGAGAATGGTGGTGGGCATATCGCTCAAGGAGCACCCCAAATGTCTACAGCCGCACTCTGTGGGAGCACAGACCTGGCAACGAAGCTGGTGCCCAACCAGGGGAAGCACCTAAGCAAACCCAGGTCCGTGAATATGATGCGTGAGCATAAAGTCATTCAGAAGTGCTCTCTACCCACTGTGCTAAGCTCTGGGAATACCCCGACAGGAAAACACTCAGCCCCTGCCCTTCAGTGGCGGAGATGACATACAAACACGGAGCACTGAAGATACAAACATGGTGCATGGGAAAGATAATCTCAGCAGAAAGGCCCTAGTGGGGAGGGGACATGAGAAGGGGCTCCTATGGAAGGGACAACTGAGCCTCAAAGGAAGCCAAGGGAGCCTGGAGGCAGATAAGGTGAGGGACAACCCCCAGGACAGATAAGCAGGGAAAAGTCCCAGGGTCCTGGAAAAGAAGTGCAGGAAAGCCCTGGGTGCTGATCACCAAATGAATGGAAGCCAGTAAAATGCAGGGTCAGAGAAGCAGGAAGACGCCAGCTCATCATGGGCTGCAGATAAAAGTAGCCACTGGAGTCTAGTGAGTAAGAAGTAGAGTGATGTGGGCAGGCTGGGCTTTGGGAAAATCATCATCAGCGGAGCAGCACACGGACAGTGCAGGGAGAGGCTGGAGGTGGGCAGACCTCCCAGCACGCCACAGCCAGAGGCCAGAGATTCATCTGAATCACGAAGCAAGTCTGTTTAAAGTTTTATAAAGTCATTCTCTCTAGTAGGGCCCACACCCAACCGAAGGGCTGCGTGCACACGCCTCCAAAAAGCCGCTAGGCTAGTTCAGAGACTGAAGAGTGATGCGGCCTTTGGCTAGCAGGACTGTCACAGACGGACTACTGAGTCACAAGGAGGCTGCCATCGATGTCAGGAGAGGGAAATGCTACCAACGACAGAGAGACTTCCCCAGGTACCAGCTCAGCTGACAAAACAGCACGGGTCGTCATTCCTAAAGGGGAGGCCGGCAGGGCTGATCCAAGGCTCCGAATTCTGTCTTTGCCCAGGAAAAGATGACCATCAATAGAGAATTCATCCATCCCACAACTTAGCCATATATACGTGATGGGGGAGGACACTGAGGACTGGAAGGCAGAGAGGTCTCCCATCAACATGGTGTCCAATCATCAAACAGACCAGGAGGAGCATAGAGCCCTGCTGTGGGAAGGTTTCCCAGAGCCATCCCACCTGAGGTAGACAGGATGAAGAGGACCACACTGCGGGAGGCAGGAGGGTCCTCAGAGGGTCCAGAGAGAAGCTGGAGGGTTTTGGTCTCCTACCTGCAAAGGGTGGCTGGGGCCACATTCCCAAGCTCAGTAACCATTGCTTGGCTGCCTCTTCCTGTGCGACCTGGGAGAAAGCTGCCCACAGAGTTCCCCTCTGTGTGCATGCCTTGGATGGCAGAGGCTCAGGATCCCTTTATAAGTGAAGGAAATGCTAGGTCTCAGATAGAGGTGAGTAAAAATGAAGATGGGTACATTGCCCCATACAAGTCCTTTGATGCCTTGAAATCGATCCAAGGATGCCACTCTGTGGGTTGATGAACCCCAGGCTCAGAAGCCCTCCCTGAGAGGCCAGTCAGTCAAAGGCCCTTATTTTATAGCTGAGGAAACTGGGGTTCAGAGAGGTCAAGGTCACCAAGGCAGCAAAGTCTAGAGAGAAACCCGGGGTATTTTGCTTTCCCCCTTGGGGGGCTTTGGGCATCACGAAAGCAGCTCCATAGGAAGGGCAGTCCAGCAGCCCTGGAAAGGCTGGGCTTGAGCAGGGAGCGCTTGGCCAGAGGCACAATACCCCAGCCAAAGCCTGCTGACTGCCCACCATTGGAAGGCATCCACCTGTCTCCTGATACCATTCGAAATAGCCTGAGAAGCCCTGGCTTTCTATTCAATCCATGTCCCCAAGTGCTCTTCTTTTTTCCCTGTCTTAGCCAAATTCTTCTTAAGGCTTCTCCCACCCCAGGGTCTCCTCTTTCCTCCACCCCCACACTACAAGCTGAGCAGCCTCTCCAGGTCCTATGGATCTTGGCTGCTAAATACAATGCCTCTTCCTCAGGGCTCCTTCTCCGTCATGTCTCTACAGCTTTGGACACTCCTGACTGCCCCCTTTTCTGCTTATCTCCTGTGCCCCCCCTTGCCTTTTGGTTCTCCTGTCTCCCCTCTCTCCTTCCCTGAAATATCTGCCAGCTCACTCTCCCCACCTCTTCTTTCTCTCTGCCCTCCACAGTATATCTGCCATTCCCAATTCAATGATCTTTACAAAGAAGATGAGTCTTATAGACAGATGGACAGACAGTCGTCTCCGGAACTGCTGTCCTTCCTCATTGGGATACTCCATGGGTACCTCAAGCTCAGCTTGTCCAAAATGGAGCCTGCCCCTTCTCCCAATGCCAGGATTTCTGCTGATGATAACCTTACCGTCCTAGTCACACCCAGGTGTGTAACACGGGCATCACAGCAAATAAGCAGGTGCTTAGTAAGTGCTCAGTAGCACCAGCCTCCAATCCCAGTCCGAGGCCAAAGCCTCTAGAACTGCTTGGACATTGCTCACCGCCGACCCCTTTCAGCTCCCAACCCGGATGACTCTACTAGCTCTGTACTAGGCATACAGAGGCTGATCTCACTGTCTCTAGCCAACCCTTTCTCCAATTTGTCCTTTGCGCTGGTTGCCAAAAGCATCATCTTCTGACCGAGCTCAACAGTGCCGAGCTCTGAGTCCCTGCTGCTGTGGGAAGAACGCTGGACCTAGAGGCTGGGAATCCGGGACCAAATCCAGCTCTGCTCTCGCGACCTGGCGCTTCTGGGCAAGGCCTAACCCTAACTCTCTCCAGCCCCCCCAGCTCTCAGTCTACAAAGGGCACAGGCTCCTCCACAATGGATACAACTAATCACCCACGTCTAAGTCTGAAGACACAGAGCTCCAGGCTGCCGTTTTCCTGCTCTGATCTGACCATAAGCCTCTCTTCAGGGCATAAGCCATTCAATCACTTCCAAAACAGAAAATGTCCTTCTTAAATGACCAGAAACAAAAACAAAAACAGGCTTCTACTGGCCGAGAAAAGTCACAACCGGCAAATATGTTATTGGGAATTAGCCCACTCAGCATGAGAGTAGGGTGTGCCCACCTTCCTGCAACAGAAGCTCACTTCTATCCTGGCCCTTTCTTAGAGCAGGCCCCTAAGCCAAGCTGCCCAAGACTGGGCAGTGCGCAGTCCCATCGAAGCGGCAAGACGACCATAAAACTGCCAACCAGCTATCAGGACATTATATCCTGCAATGATTTCCACGACTTTATTATACCCCCAGGGCCCTTTTTAAATTCTAAAAAGCCTCTTCTAATTCTCCTGCTTCACACAGAAAGTCCCCGTGTACACAGCATTCCAGGTGGCGCAGTGAGCATGGGGGCTGGAGGTGGGAAGACCCGAGTTCAAATCCAACCTCAGACACACCCGGGCTGTGCAACCCTGGACTTTAACCTGTCTACCTCAGTTTCCTGAAACAGAGCCCAAAGGAGCAGCCAACTCCTAGGCCTGCTGTGTGCTTAGAACAGCTCCTGGTACGTGGCAGGTACTTCAACAAGCTCTTTCTTCTCTTCTTTCTCCCTCACTGTTCCTGTGTTCTGTACCCCCCAAAGAAGATTTCAGAGGGCTACTATGAGAATCCACTCGCCATCATTCAAAACACTGTACTTATGAGAAAACATGCTCCAAATTTTAAATGTGAAATTGAGAAGCTAATCTAAGCTGGAAAATGCTTGAATTTAATTATAAGAAGAGTTCTATTCACTTCAAACTTCTACAGAGATTATGGCCTATTTTCAAAGTAACAGCTGTTCTACACTTAAAAATCTAAGTTTGGTTCTCCTGGTAAATAAAAAAAAAAAGCTAAAACACCCAAAACTGTCACATCTTTAAATTACGTACATCAGCCAATTCCTCAAGTCTCTTTACATTCGTAATGATTCTGATGGCAGATAAACGGAGCTGAAAGGAGCTCAGACTTTAGTCTGAGATGTCACACCCATATACAATCCTACAAAAATGCATTTTGAGGTCAACCCGTCCCCCCCAAGGAAAGTAAAGGCCAAACTCTTAGGGCCATGCTGAGTTGAGGTCCTAGGAACCTTCAGTGGTCTTGGCCTATACGTTCTTCATTTAACATGGTGAATTCAGAGGGCACCAAGACTCACAAAGACCTTTTAGCCTAAGACAGCAGCTTATGACTGCCGAGACAGTGATCAGTCAGCACCTCTTTCAAAGGCCATCAGGGATGGTCACTTTTACAGGCACAGATGGTCACTTTTACAGCTCACTGAAATCTTTTTTTTTAAACAGGCTTTTCTCCAGGGCAGAACAAGCTTTGGCCACACAAAAGGAACTCCCCTGATTTTGAAGGTACTTGGTGACTCCACAAGGAGGGGGCCTAGGCAGGCCTTGGCTCTGGGTGTCCCTGTGTCCTTGGTCACTCCCTCAAATGGCTGGGAAACTGCCTGGAAGGCGACTCAGTGGGCTCTCTCTGAATCCTTTATGTGGCATGCCTCAAGGTCACGTCACTTGGAAACCACTTTACAGATCCCGTTTCAAAAGAGGGTGTTGGACCATCTGGTTTCTCTAAGTATTTTCAAGTCTGATATGCTGATTCGTGGCAAGATCCTTGGGGATACAAAGATGGGCTCAGCTGGTTCCTGTCTCCAAGAAGCTGGCAGTCCAGTGGGGAGAAGGATCATTGTATCCTAAAGGCCTGCCCATGTCCATGCTGTGGCAGAAGAGCACCCAGACCTATAGCCAGCTTTCCTCCATAATGTCCAGCATGAGACACTGGTTGGGCTGGTTCTCCAATTGTACAATGTGATAGGGCATTTACCTTAAAGCTTACTGTGCTAAGGATAGGGGATGCGTATGAATATCACAAGTCCCTACTCTCCCGGAGAAGACCTGGCATAAGGGCATGGGAGCTGGTCAATAGAAGCCACAAGCCTCCTTGGGGCCAAGCTGGTGGTGGAGGCAGGGTGGTAATGAGAAGGCCCGGCAGGCTGGATGTCCTCTGCGGCCCTCTCCAGCTCTAACTCGGACACCTGCCACCCAAAGGCCCATCTTGTTCTGGGCTCTAGGACTCAGCCAATATGGATCGAGGAAAGTCCAGTGTTAGCTTCTGCCCCTGCACTGACTAGCCATAACCACAGGCAAGTCAAGGTTCCCAGTGCAGGGCTCCAAGTTCAGGAGTACATCTCTTTACAAGTGAGAGCCTTGAGGCCTTCTAAGGGGGCCAGGGTCACCTAGGGATGAAGCACAGCCATGACTGACACTAGTCCCAGGCCTCCTTAGTGAGCCATTCATTACTGCTGGTTTATAATCTAAAGACAAGACTCTTCCATAGCCTGGTCCAGGGTTGGGGAACCTGCAGCCCCAGGGCCTTCTAGTTCCTCAGATGTAGCTTTTTGACTTCAGGTTTTACAGAAGAAATTCTTTTATTAAGTGGTCCTCTCTCAGCAGTAAGTGTCCTCTGGGGGAAATGGTGGGGGTCAGAGGAAGGATGCAGACTCCAGTCCTGGATTGGGCTAGGTGACCTCTGGACACCACCTTCCCTCTCTGATTTATAAAAAGGCAGCGAAGCAAGGCTCTGCCAAGAGCAGACCTACTGTCTACAATGAGCTGTCTGACTGCCACAGGGGACGTAGGCTGCCAGGCCCTGAGGGTGGGGAGGTGCTGGATCGAGGCCCATCCTGGGGATCCCCCCTGCCTTGACGGGTCTGTGGGGGTTCTTGGGGGTGAGGTGGGGCAAAGGAGGATCTAGTGCAAACCTTCTATGGGTATGAGCCCCTTCACCACTTTAGCTTTGAAGAAGTCAAACAAGGTTCTTTCCAGACCAGCCAAACCCTGATCTTCCTGTCTTCCGAGGCAGAGCAGGAGATGTGGATGGCCCTGGAGGGGGGGGAGGGTGTCTCAGGAAAACCTGAGGGCATTCTGAGGCTCTCCAGAAACCTGGGTCCAGGCCTGGGACACCCTATTAACCCGTCCTAATTTCATTCCAAGACCAAAGACTCCACAAGCACGGCTGAATCCTAAGAACAGTTGCCATGGAGAGCAAACGCAAAGGGGCCCAAGCTCTTTCCCCTGACCCGTGTACAAAGGTACAGACACATACCACATCCCCCAGCTCCTCCCTGTGGTGCCAGTGCCTGTGCCAGGGAAGCGTCCCCCCTTCACCTCCCAGGTGCCTCAAAGTTCCCCAGCACCCTTGGCTCACCCTTTCAGTGCCCCCCCCTCATCTATCTCATACCCCCAGGACACCTCTCCAGCCTGACAGCCCGGAGGGGTGGTCTTTAGGGCCGGCCCCGTTTTACACTAAGAAGCCGGGGCTCAGGCGCATGGCTGAAGAGAGCCTAGCACAGCACTCCCCAGTCAGTGAGCCCCAAGAGGGCCCCCTTTTCCGTGCCTCGGTTTCCTTGCCTGTAAATGGGAACTAAGTGACTCTGGAGAGGCCTGGGCCCGTGACCCGTTTAGAGGCAGTTGGGGGGATCCCGAGGGAGGCCAGCCCCTCCCCTCAGCTCCTCCAGGCTTCAGACCCGGGCCAGGCCGCCCCCAGGAGGACTGGGGGTCGTGCCCCGGGGGGCTGGAGATTGCGGAGGCGCCCTCCCCTGCCTCTCTCCCCTCCACCACCCGGCCCCCCCCCCCCGCTGGGCCCGTGACCTTGGGCGGCCCCGAGAGCTCCGCCTCATTGTCCCCGGGCGCCGCTGGGGTGCGGGGACAGTCCGCGCAGGGGAGCCGGAGCTCTAGGGGCCCAGGCCCGGGGTCCGAGGCCCGAGGCGGGGCCCGCGGGCGGGGAGAGGCCGGCCCGTGACCTTCCCTCCTTCTTTCCGCCCCACGCTCACCTGGCCGCGCGGAGGCCGCCGAGCCCGGCCCGAGTCTCGCCCGGAGCCCGGAGCCCGGAGCCCGGAGCCCGGAGCCCAGAAGTCGCCGCGGAACCTCCCGAGACGGACCCGCCGCTGCCGCGGAACCAGCCAGGGAGCGGAGGCCGCGGTGCACATAGCGCATGCGCCACCCCGCCCCCGCAGGCTCCGCGCCGGGTTTTCGCCTTCACCAACGGGGGAGAGGGAAATGGGGGGGTCGGAAGGCGGTGCAGAAAGGAGCGCCCGTAGACGGATCCGACAACCACTGCGGCCCCTGAAGGGGCGAGGCATCCGCCGGCGCCCTGGAAAGTCCGGAGAAGGAAATCCTTTCCGGAGCGGAGCACCGATAGAGGCATAGCATCTAGAGTCGGAAGGGACCGATCTCCCTCTCTTCCCGTACAGGGAAACTAAGATCCCAGAGGAAAGGGCCTTGCAATAAGGTTCTCGGATCACGGAACTCAAGACTGCAAGAGGCTTGTTGGACTTTCAGGAAACGGCAATTTCCCTTCTGCCCTGACATCCCTGGTTTCATGTTTGGTTTTGCTTCCCCAGCCCTGTCCTTTCCAGGGCTCTGGAAAGCTTCCTTCTTCGGGAGGACCCTACATCCAAGAAAAGACAGAGTAATATAATCCCTTTTTCCTATTCCCAGTTCAATTCTGTGTCCTCACCCGCACAGGTGGGGGGAGATCCCCTCCACCTTTGAAATCACAACTCTCGTGTACCTGTTTTAAGCCTATGCTCCCGATTCCTAGCAGAAGCCTGGCAGGCTCTTTTTTTTTTTGGAGGCAATCGAGGGTTAAGTGACTTGCCCAGGGTCACACGGCTAGTAAGTATCTTTAAGCTGTATTTGAACTCCCATCCTCTGGATTCTATCCACTTCTATCACCTAGATGTCCCCTGGCAGGCTTTGAATAAAGGCTCAGGGTACTACTGAATTAAATCCAGTTCCTTCATTTTAACAGGAAGAGAAACTGAGGCTCCAAAAGGACAAGTGACCTGCCACAAGCTGCAGTCAATGATAATGATGGTCATTTATAGCCGTGCCTCCCATATATTACTTCAGTAGGTCCCCGAAGGAGGTAGATGCTATTTTCACCCTCATTTTCTAGATAAAACGGGGGAGCTCAAGCTACATTTTGAAGCCAAAAGACCTGGGTTTAAGAGTCACCTCTGGTACTTATTACCTGTGTGACCTTGAACAAGGTAACCAACTTCAGGAGGCCTGTTTCCTTCTCTATTGAGCTGGGTTTGACACCTTTTGAAGAACCTGAAAAACTCCCCATCTGTGCTAGGTGACCCAAGGTCACACAGAACATGTTAAAGGCTGAATTCGAACCCAATTCTTCCTGCCTCCCAAGTCCTCATTTCTTGTGCAGGATTTCAATCCCACCACACCAGGGTTTTGTGAACAGCCAAGACAAACAGCTGTGTCACTCAGGGCCAGTCACTTAACCTTTTAGAGCCTGGCGCTCAAAGAGCTCCTAAGGCAGGAGAGTTTATCCAACGACATCTTATTTGGAGTCCAGAACCGGCCACTTCCTGTGACCTTGGGCTATCTAATCCTGGAGTTCCCACCGGCGCTGCCTGCCTCAGAGCTTTCTGAAGAAAACTCTTGGTAAAGCTACAAAAACGAGGGATTGATTCCTATTAATATCCAGATTATTCAACACACATATATTTTTACATATGTACACATGTTCGCATACACACGCGTGTACACATACCCGCTACTTAGCACGCCAAACTCACTGTTTAAGGACTATTTCTCTGCAGGAAGACACGGGTCACACCTCCATACAGACCCTAGCCTAGAGCACATGGCGACAAGTCGAGATCAGAGCTTAAAAAGTAGCCATCAGCTGCAGAGGCGCCCCTCCGCCCTTGACCCAAGGCAAAGAAGCTCCCCCACGTGGCCCACTACGTACCCTCCCAGTCACGACTCCAGGGGACCAGCCTGGCTCAAGCCCTGCCCAGCTCTGACCTCGGCTTCTTCTCTCCCAGGGTGAGATGCCTTTAATCCTTTCGGTTCCGAAGCCAAACCCACCCTCCTCCCTCCCTTTCGGAAGTTGGAAAGAGTCGTGTAAGGGTCACTTTAAGAAAAGGGGGCGGGCCTCCCCAAAGGGCCCGCCTCTGTCCCCCGTAGGGTCCTTATGGTCACCAGTTGTCGAGTTTCCTTTCCCGGGCTCCAGCTTCCACGGTAGGCGGGCGCCGCTCTAGCGGGCGGGGAGGTCAGGGAAGTCGCGGAGTCCCCTGCCGTCCCCTCGGCTGGCGATGCCCGGCTGAGGACTCTGGGATTTCGGACCCAGCCTCCCCTGGGCCGGAGCCCGAGCTCCGGATGCCGCGGCCGCTCTCCTGCCCGGGAGGCGGGAGCACGAAGCTGGCTTTCCGTGTGCTCTCCCCGAGCTGCCTCCTTCCAGCCTGAAGGCTCCCGACTTCTGTTTCAGGCCGACTTTAAAGTGCTACAATGTAACTGTTGCCTCTTTGTGTCTGTTTCTAAAGACATCGGCTCGGAGAAACTAGAACACCGCCGAACGCGGAGACTGGAGACTATTGGGAGTCCAAGGGAGGAAGACCTCAGTTTGAAGCCGGCCTCAGATTTCCGACTGCGTAACTACCCTTGGAAAAGTCACTTCGTGGCTCAGTCTGTTTCCTCTTTTGGAAAATAGGGCTAAGAATCTCCACGGTGAAGAGCTGTCTCAGAGGTCTTCCTAGTATAAATGTCAATTGTGTTTACCGCGCGCTAGGTGCAGGGGATCCGGTGATCCCTGCCCTCAAGGAGCAGCCTCTTTACCGGGATGGGTCCGAGGGTGGAGGAGGGAAAAAGCATTTCACCAAAAAACTGAGATGTTAAATAACCACCAATCCCAGAAAAGGAAAGTCTAAGATTTTATGGAAGGGCTTCTCCCTCCCCTAGGGCAGTGCTCACACCCTGTTGGGATGCAATACGGCCGCATATTTCATAGGAGCTTTGCAAAAAGCCCAGCATCACACCAGCTTCCTCCAGCCACAGGAAGCATTCATCAGCCTCTACTCCTACGTACAATGACGACACACTTCTACACAGGGGTGTGCTAGAGCCAGTCAAACCTGCCGACTTGAGCTGATTATTAAATTGTTATTGTGAGTATTTATACCTCAGGCTGTCAGTACTGAGGGAAGCCAAAGCTTCATTCCTAAAAGGCCTATGTTCTAGGTTTGTTTAAACTGGCCTAGAGTGAGATTAAATTTAAATCCCCCCCCCCCAAAGTTGGGTATATAGCTAAATTTTGGCTGTTGTCTGCTTTCTGAGAGTTACTCTGTGGGGTTTTTTAGATAAACATTTTTTTCAATGAACAAAAATCTATTTTCTCTCCTTTCTGCCTCTTCACAATAAAAAAAAAGGAAAGGAAAAATCATTTTAATAAATATGCATAGTTAAATAAAATATGTTCCTGCATTGGTCATGTTCAAGAAGCACGTGTCTCAGCCTGTATCTTGAGCCCATGACACCTTTGCCAAGGTGGTGACATTTTCATAAGTCCTCTGGGCATTGTGGTTTGGTCGTTGTGTCAGTCAGAGTTCCTAAGTCTTTCTAAGCAGTTTATGTTTGCAGTACTGCCATCAGAGAACATCTGTTCAGCCTTGAAACTGATCTCAAAGTATTTGGGGATTTCTAGAATTAAATGAGTGGCCGAGTATGGCAAGGCTGAAACTCACCAAGAAGTGTTCTCCTTGCAGGACTGGGACTTGGTCAAGGTGTGATCCATAGACTCTGGCTCACTGACTCCCAACCACTCAGAAATATCGAGAAGTTTTCTTCGATCTCTGATGGAAAACCACAGAAAACATCTCAAAAAAAAAAATGCTGGTTAATGACAGTATCCATCAGCTCTTAGGCATTCCCCATTGTGGTGGTGCACAGAATGAACAGAAAGTTATGGATATGTGTAAATTATCAGACTTTGAACAAAATAAGCAAATACGATGTCACAGGTACAAGAGACTAGACTTAAGCAGTAGGTACTAGCGGTTTGCCACGTCTGTTTTGTCTGTTCATCTGGGTTTTTATCGGTTTGAGTGTGTGCGCCAAAGAATCTTCAGGGCACCAACCATGTTCTGACTGATAATGAAGAAGTCGGGGAGATGAGCTCCCTAGAATGCTTGTCGGCCCACCCCCACCCTGGCTGTGCTTCTGATCTAGCAGACTTGGATACTGTGCTGCATGTGCTCTAGAACCTCCTTCAGCTCCACTGAGTTTGACTTGACATGCTTCTTCCATTGGTGAGCTCCTTCTGGGCCATCCATTTGGGGGAGAGGCCTAGGCCAGCCAGCCTTCCTTCCCTTCTTGCCTTTGTTTCTGGTTTTCAGGACATCAATACCATTTCGATTCTTTCTTTTTCTAACTTCCATATAAGTCTTCCCCCATTAAAATGTAGGCAGGGTCTGTCTTTTTGCTTGTATTTATGTTCCTGCCTGCTTAGTACAGTGCCTGGCATGTAGTAAGTACTTAATACTGTAAATGTTTGTTGCTTCTTCTACAACAGTGGTTCTCAACCTTCCTAATGTGCAACCCTTTAATACTCGTATGTGGGTGTATCTGTATGTGGGTGGACCTGCCTGGAGACAGATAGAGGAGTGATGTCTTGGTTCCTAAGACCTATCTACACATATCCATTGGAAATATGTGTTTTCTGATGGTCTTAGGGGACCCCCTTCAACCCCCAAAGGGGTCGTGACCCACAGGTTGAGAACTGCTGTTCTAGAAGAAGGAGGGGTACGCTGGTAAATGTTTAACAACTGGCTCTTTGAAATTTAATCTGCATTAATATTTTCTCTTTCACGTTAAGGCCAGCAATCAACAAAATAATAAATCAAGCTGTGGTCTATAGTGTTGCTGATTTCTGAGGTGTAAACACTCACAATGACAATTTAATAATCAGCTCAAGTCTTCGGGTTTGACTGGCTCTAGCACACCCCTGTGTAGAAGTGTGTGGATCCCTCAATGTTGCCATCGTTGTCTTTGGTAAGACACTGGAGCAGTATGAGTAGAGGCTGATTCATGCTTCTTGTTGGCTAGAGAAAGTTGGTAGGACTCAGTCAGCTGACAAGTGCCAATTTTGTCAGGCTCCTATAGAAACATTCAGTCCATATTGCAGCCCAACAAGGCACTGACTTAAAGAAGGGAGAAACCCTTCTGAAGTATATACATCCTTGAAATCTTAGAAACTTTAGTTTTCCAGGTTTGGTGGTTGTTAAGAGCTCTGCTGGCATTGCTAAATTATCAAATGACCACATGTGTGCCCACATAATTGAAGAGACCCAGAACCGAAAAGGCAAGAAAGACAAAATTGCCTTTAGGAGATGGGCAGACAAAAATATGTGAAAAAGTTTTCAAGGATTTAATCAGGTTTTTTACCCACATATCAGCATTGGCTTGTGTGGACCTGAGTAAAACATTTGTTCTCCACACCATTGCCAGCCTGGAAGGTTTGGGAGCTATCCTGTACCAAGAAATCCTGTATTAATTATCGATAGAGGCCAATCGAATTTGCCAGCAGAGGCTTAAGTGTGAGTCTCATTACGCTGCCCACAAGCTTGAGATCTGAACTTTGAAGTGGGCTTTTACTGGGAAGGTCAAGAGCAAAACTCCTGGTGAAACTCAAATAACACAGTATTTGTAAGGCATTTAGCACAGTGCCTGGCACATAGTAGGCATCATAAAAAATTGCTTATTCCCTTCCTTTCTTCCTCTCAGGAATGGACTGATAATAAATCATTGATACATTTTGACCAGTACCAGGTTGGATGTTGCTTGCCAGAAGTGGGTAGCAGCCTTGGCCAATTATGATTTGAAATGGTTAGCTAAATTGATAAGTAGATGATGGATGGATAGATAGATAGACACAGACAGACAGACAGATAGATGGGGATAGAGCAAATATTTATGAAGTACCATGTGCCAGGACTGAAGATACAAAAAACAAAATGGCACCCACTCTTAAGGAGTTTACAGTCTAATGAGGCAGGACAACACAGAAAGGGGAGCAGGAAATAGAAATAGAAAGAGGGTATCTTCATGTGGACAAAGTGGCCAATGTTTAGGTGGAGCAGACCAGAGAGTGAGGCAGAAGCACTGTGGCTAGGACTTGAGATGAGATGGTAATTCCAAATAAGTTATAGGTCTGTTAAGACTAATGTGGATGGGGCAGCTAGATGGCACAGTGAATGGAGTACCGGCCTTGGAGTCAGGAGGACCTGAGTTCAAATCCAGCCTCAGACACTTGACACACTAGCTGTGTGACCTTGGGCAAGTCACTTAACCCCAATTGCCTTGCCCCCTCCAAAAAAAAAGATTAATGTGGATCCAGAAAGTTTTCCTAGAATGCCCCAGAGTACAGTACAGTTTGGATGATACCAGAAGAAAGTTTTAGAGCACTATATGATACTCAGAGAGTGAGGGAGGAATAGAACACACATTAATTAAACACACACCATGTGCTGAGAACTTTACAAATATTATTTAATTTTAATAACTGGGTAGAAATATAACTGAGAGGTGATGATTCCAGACCTCTCAAATGCCAGACAGCAGAAGCTACTTTACTGCAGAGACAATAGCGGACACTGAAACTGTGCAGTGGAGCGCTGTGTCAGACTATGACAGATCCCACACATGGTGCCATCCTTAGGAAATTGCCTAACAACTCACGGCTTTGGACATATGGGTCAAGAAAGAACTTTAGAGCAGGTAAGAAAGAGGTTTTTCTATTGCAGATGTTACTAACAAGTGTGAAACTTGGGACAGTTATAGACCAAGAAAAGCATCACCAACTTACGCTGCACATTTGGAGAACATAAGTGTCAGCAAGCCTTTGGATTTGTCTGCATTGCCTTTCTATTTCTTCCCAGAGGTGGCAATTATAGTCTCCCTTGACAAAGGGCAGGCTAGATCCTAAAGCACATCTGTCTGAACAAATCCTTCTAAGAGACCGCTCAGGGTTCCAGTGGCTCAGGGCAGCCTCTTGCATTTTCTCTCCAGCCTTATCTTTTTCTGCCTTTGCATTGAGGTCACCAATAACTTTGTATGTATGTGGTGGTTGGAGTAAATGAAATCGAAGATCTCTTTCATTTCTAAATCCTATAATCTTCTGGTTCTTCTGGGGATGCCAAAAGGCTGCAAACAGTGGAATACTTCATTCTCTGAAGAATCAAAACTAAGGATGACATACAGTCAGTAGAGATGGGCAGTCCTCTATTATTGTGATTACTTTCAAATGAGAAGTAGGAGAAAGTATATTATCAAGGACAAATTATGCTAGAAAGGGAAAAGATGGGAAGACCCCATAGCCCAGAGTAATGGATGGGCAGCCCAAAGGCAGCATTGGTATGCAGATGAGGGCTTCTGCAGCAAAGATGGATATCAAAGCAGAATTACAAAAGATGAGAAGTAGTGAACGGATCTTGATCTGTGACCTATTCACATAGATGAAATCATAAACTTACTGAGAAGGACTATTCACCTCTTAGGAGAATCTGCAAACATAAGGCAGCAGAAAGAGACAGAAAGATAGGCACAAGAAATACCTTCACAGGGAGCATGAACTCTGGCAGCAGAGAAAAGAGCCCACCATGGGCTCAAGAGAGAACATGCCCTGGAAATTGAGAGGAGTATATCTGTGGAGCTCAGCTGAACAACGTACCAGGAAAGGACACTATGCCCACCGGGGAGGACATTACAAGAAGAGAAAAGACATTTGGACCCTACAATCCCCAATGCACACATTGTCTTAGCTACTTGTATTCCCTATATGTATTCCTCTTTACAATTGTCTGTGCTTACTCCTCCTCAGAAACCATGTATATTTGTGGAAGAATTTGCCTGTGGTTTATTGGGGAAAATATATTTTATGTTATATAGTTTTATAGCTACTATTTTTGTCACCTAATTAAATGTTTTTGTTCTGAACTAATTATGTCTAAAGGCTGACTACTAAAGGTAAGCTTACTAGTGGGGGCTCATGTGCTCCTGTGTTTTAGATACGTTTCCTTTCTCCCCGCTTCTGGTCTATTGTCACTTTTGTTTTTCCATTATTCTTCCCTTTACTCCTCCTTCCTACCTTCTTGATTATCAGCTCTCTGCTTTCCTATTGTGACCTTGGTTTTCCTCTCTTTCTTCTAATTACCTTCTGAGGAAAATGTCCTGGTGAGACTTCAAGAGCCAGATCCTTCCCCTGTGCTAAGATCAGGGCCTAGAGCCTCCATCAGCATCTCAAGCCAATCAACAAGCATTTATTGATTTCCTCCTCTGTTCCATGCAACATGCTAGGGTGTCAAGACAAAACAGAAAAGATTCCTTGCCCTCATGCAGGAATAACAATAATAATCCAGGATATTCAGTTTTAGCAAGTTGCCCAGGGCCTTGGGATGTGAAATAGTTTTCCAGGATCACATATGGCTAGTGTGTTAAAGAGGCAGGTCCTCTTGGCCGGCCTCTCTATTTGCTACACCTGGGTGCTTATATAGACATATGCATGTAGACCGTGTGGTCTATGGACAAGTTAGGATTTTGTGTAACTTTTAAAAACTATGTCTTCCTTAAATGGGCCACTAAGTGGTGCCATAGTACGTAGAGCACCAGGCCTGAATTCAGGAAGCCTCATCTTCCTGAGTTCAAATCCAGCTTCCGATACTTATTAGCTGTGGGACCCTGGGCAAGTCACTTAACCCTATTTGCCTCAGTTCCTCATCTGCAAAATGAACTGGAGAAAGAAATGGCCAACCACTCCAGTGTCTTTACCAAGAAAACCCCCAAAAGGGTCACAAAGAGTTGGACATGACTGAAACCACTCAACATTATCCTTAAATACTTAGATATAAAGTTGGACTTTTTTATGTAATAGATGGTTATTGTAAAATAAGATCCTGTGTTTCTCTTTTTTTCAGTTTCTGCTCCTGAGAAAAATAAGTGCATTAACATTGGCTTTAGATTAATCATGATAAGTCAAATTATTATTACTATTTGGGGAGAAGACTCAGAGTGGTAAAGGAATGGGAGTCACCCCCGGGAGTTTCTCAGCCCCAGCAGTAACGAGAGTTAGCATGTGTATAGGGTTTTAAGGCTCGCAAGCTGCCCCCAAGTGTACATGGCCTGAACAAGGCTGTAAGCTTCAGGGAAGAGGACCCTGGGCCCAGGGCTCAGCAGAGTGACTCTTATGCACTGTGGTTGGATGTGAGAGCGAACACAGATCTGGAATGTGCCACCGAAATGGAAGGAGAACAAGCCTGAGCTGTTCATTCTCAGTTCTCATAAAAGCACATTGGTCAATGGGCCCCAAACAGGGACCCGATACTTTGGTTCCTAAGATGCTCTGAGGTCTCTTCCTCTGTATCCTGAAGCAGTTTTCTCTTTTAAGTTAGTCAATCCTATGTTCTCATCTATCCAACTGTGGTGAGAAAAATGTCCTTGGGAGTCTTGGCAAAAAACATGCGTCAGAACTTAAGTCGGTATTTAGTGAACTGTACTTTCAGAGGACTGAGGGACAAGAGAAAGGATCTGGAATTCAAAGACCTGGGCTCCATTTCTGAGCCTATAGCTGTGTGAATTTGGACAAATTTGGCCAAATCCCTCCATCTGTCTGGACCTCCTCAGCAAAATGAAGAGATTGAAGCACATAACCTCTAAGGTCCCTTCTGACTTTCAGTCTCCAATACAGAGATAGCTAGATAGATGGATAGATAGAGAGATAGAGAATGTTAAAATTACTTTTTAAAATGAATTTTTATTGAAATATTTTTTTCACATTGCCAGAGAACCATTCTGTATAACAAATACTATTATTTAAAGGCCAAAAAAGCAGATGTGCTAGTGTGCATTTATTAAGTGCCTACAGTGTGTCAGGTCCTACATTATGGTCCTGTGACCTTAGGATGGCATCAGACCCATGATTTGTCACCAAGGTACTATAACTGATGATTTCAAGAAATACATAGACCAACATGGTTAGAGAGCACATATGAAGGCAGAGGTTTGTGTCATGGCCCTCTTGGGTAATGCTAGCTTTTCTTTTTTTTTTTTTTATTTTAACGCTCAGTCATTTCAGTCATGCCTGACTCTCCATGACCCCATCATGGGTTTTCTTGACAAAGATACTGGACTGGTTTGCCATTTCCTTCTCTAGCCCATTTTACAGATGGGGAAACTGAGGCAAACAGCATGAAGTGACTTCCCCAGGGTCATCCAACTAGTAGGGGTCTGAGACTGGATTTGAACTCAGGAAGAGGGGGCTTCTGACTCTAGGTCTTGTGCTACATCTACTGCACCATCTAACTTCCCTCTCCTGCCTTTTTTTAGTAGCTAGCATTTAGATAGCGCTTTAAGATTTTTCAAAACACCATACAAACATCTGATCCTCAGGACAACCCAGAGATGTAGGTATTTCCATGAGAAAAGCCCACGGCTGGACCAGACCCACCCTCTCCCAACCACACAGCCTAAGCTATCAATAAATGCTCATTCATTTCAACTTCACCAAAGTTTCTGCTTCCTGGCCCTGGCTTTGGTTCTCTCATGGGTACTCAAGGAATGCCTGGAAGAATGTCTGAGCCAAACAGTTTCAGTGGAAAGCCATCACTCCATTGCAGAGGAATTAGGGGAGCTTTGCCAATTAGCCAAGGCTTTAAAAAAAATCCCAGGACCGTGGCCTGACATCATAAAAATAGAAAGCAGAATCTCTGGTTCAAGCCCTCTATTCAAACTCTGACACATTAAGCCAGGTGCAGCCTTTCAGGCTGGACGGGAAGCAGTGATGAAGATCTGGTGAGTGGGTGTCAAAATGCTCCTGATGTATTAAAAATCATCCTTCAGTGAGGCAGAAGTAGCCCTGGGGCTTCCTTGTGGGTGTTTCCTACCATTCAACGTCCCAGTTTATGGCTCCGCCTTGTCCATGTTCACCCTGCCTTGCATCTCCCCCACATTCAGCTAACCCAGCCTCCACTCTGCTGAAAAGGTGATATCCCCAAAGCCCAGGGTCAGTCTTGGCATTCCTCAGCTCAAGAAATGTCAGTGGCTCTCCATCGCCTCTAGGTTCAAATACAACATCCTCTGTTTGACATTTGCAACCCTTGGAAATCTGTCAACAAACCACCTTTCAAGGCTCTCCCACCTTATTTCTCTATATAAGCCTGTGTGGGTCAGAGTGGGCCTTGACCTCAGGCCTTCCTAACTCCTAGGAAGCTATGTCAGGTATAAATCAATGGAAAACAATATGGACAAGAGGGGAGAACCAAGTAGAGGGATTAGGATGGGTCTCCAGGAAGGTGAGTCTGGAAGCAAGACAGGGATTCTGAAAGGCAGAGGGTATGAGGGAGGAGAGAACACCTGTGCAAAGGCATGGAGGGGGGAGATGAGCCAGTTCGGCTGAACCAAATACAGAGAAATAAGGTGAGGGTAGCCTTGAAAGGTGGGCTGGAGACAGATTTCAAAGAGCTACAAATGCCAGAGGATTTTGTATTTGAACTGGAAGCAACCTACCAGGTCATAGGACCCTGGACAAATCCCTTAATCTCTCAAAGCCCAAGGCAGCTTTTGGAGACTAAGACGCAGAGAAGGTTTGGACCATCTTTGTGAGAGGGAGATTCCTTCCAGGGGAATTCCTTAAACAAGTGAAATCACAGGCCCAGTCCCCCTCCCTACTATCTTCAGATATGTTCATAAATGTTTGTTGAATGTACAATAGTCTCCATAGACTGTTGGTGAGAGCAGGAACAGCTTGTACCCCTTTAGACTTAGTATATTCATACAGAATTGATTTAGCCGTTAACATGCTTAGCACAAGTGTTCACCTAGATTTCATCCCAAGTTTGAAAAACTCCTAACAGAATGTTAGGAGGCAAATGTTATCCAGGCAACATGAGACTGAGCAAACTCACTTCCCATGGACAACACACAAAACCTTGGTGAATTTGCGGCAAAGTGAAGAAAGATCTAGAATCAGTCAGAGGTGCTGAATTCAAATTTCAGCTGTGCCAGACTCACTTCACTAGTTTCCTCATCCATAAAACAGGTTAGACTTGACCTCTCAGGACCCTTCTAGCCTTTAGGGGCAGAGTCTCATCATTAAAAGGCGCCTCTGGGGTCATGGAGACTAACCTGGCTCTGAACAAAATCCTCTCTGTGGTAGCTGACCTCTGCTTAAAGACTGAGATCGGCAGGAAATCTGATTTGGCTTCTTTGCAATTCCCCCTTGTTCAGCCTACTGGGGCCAAGCAGACCCATCTTATCTCTCTTCCACACAAAAGATATCTGCATGTTCCCTGACTTCTCCTTCAAAGATGCCTGTATGTCCCCTGCCCTCTTCCCTTCTCTGGCTGAAACCTTGCCAGTTCATAAATTTTGCAATCAGTGGCCAGTGGGCTGGGGGTGGGTGGGTGGGTGAGGGCCAGATTTCCTCAGAAGAGCTGAAGCTAGTCAGAGCCAGGCTGATAGATTAGGCTCCATTGAAATGGGTGAAGAAATGGCACCAGTCGCCAGGGGCGCCCAGTGGTGGAGTGTGAGCAGTATTTCCTTTGTCTGTGGCCCCACCTGGACATAATGTCTGTTGCATACATATATGCATATATATGTTGTGCATACAGCTGTGCTTTTATTTCTGGGTTGGTACTTAAGGAACCTCCCACAGGAGTAGTGATGGGTGTTTGATAGGCACCTACAGATTGTGGTTGTGCTCTGCATAGGGACAGACAGTTTTCTTTGGGGGAGGAGGAGAGTAGCAGCAGCCAGAATGCAGCTCACAAAAGGCACCAGTGTCGTCCTGCCCCCTCCTCACTCCAGCCGTTGCTAAGTGCCTTCCTGAGGCTCATTAAAGTTTCATGTTGCTTTGCATGGTGCTGGCACTATCTTTTAGGGACATGATGGGAACATAAAATGACTTAGTCACCTGAATCCTCTAGAGGTGTGCTGGAGCCAGCTCTTACCATCTCCCAACAACTGACTGTTAAATTTTCAGTGTGAACATTTACAACTCAGAAATCAGTGAAGGGAACAAATGAGGGTTTGATCTATTGTTTCCTTAGTTTTTTCCTTAGTCAGCCCTTAGGAACATGATGAAAGAAATGTTAATACTGTGTATTATACTTAAAAATAGATTGAGTATATTTTTGAGAGCTGATTGTTAAGTGTTTTAGGTTGAGTATCAAGTTTTTTGGAGAGCTGATTGTTAAATGTTTACCAGCCACACCCATGCCCCAACCTCAAGGAAGCCTTGGGAAAATGTCTTATGATAAGAGAATGGGCTGTGACTTTTGGAAGAAGACAGAATCCTTGGTCTGGAGAGCTCAGGCTGGGCATGACTTGGGGTGGGGGGGTGACTCAGAAAAGGAGGTGAAAAGATATGTTCCGACCTGGCAACCTCTCAACAGACTGATGCCAACAGCTTCCATGAAGTCTTCCCGGATTCCTTCTCAAGTAGAAGTCATTTTCTTCCTGCTGTGACTGAAGAGTACTTTGTACCCATCTTTGAGCATTCCCTTTACTTCAGATCTTCTCCACGGCTGCGTCTGGCCGTGGCCGCCTCTGTCACCCCTCAGAGCTGTTCTCTTCTCTCACCAACCCCATGAGAGCTCTAACTTCTGCCTGCCTGTAACTGATCCACCAAGAGAGGCAGTGCGGCCCATGGGTAGGGCACTGGACCCAGCGTCGGGAGGCCCCGAGCTCGACACATGCCTCAGACACTTGCTAGCTGTGTGATCCTGCCCAAGTCCTTTCCCCTCAGTGTGCCTTGGATTCTTCCACAGTCAGAGGGGATGGAGGCAAACCTGGCGGTTTCTAAGATGCCTTCTGGCTCCAAGTCTGTGGTCCTGTGATCTAGAAACAAGCATTTACTGAATGCCAGGATGTGTGTGTGCGCCGGGTATTATGCTGAGCGCTGGGGAGACAAAGAAAAACCTCAACAGTCCCTGCCCTCAAGGAGCCTACGTTCTAATGGGGGTGGCAGCATATCCATTAATCAATATATTTGAGATACATGTAGAGTAGCTACAAGACAGCCTTTGAGAAGAAGGCATTGGTAGCTGGAGCACCAGAGAAGATGGCCTTGAACCTTCCTAAGTGACTAGGGGCTATCCAGACTCGGGAATACAGACCTTGCAAAAAAAAAAAAAAAAAAAGACTGGCTAATTTTCAGGGACAAATCTGAACTCGGAGTCGTCCTTCAGACTGCTGCTGCCCCGGTGACTGAGCAGCTCACTCTTCTCTCCCCAAATTTTCAAATGAATGAAACTCAGACTCCTTTTCCACGCACAGTAGGGGCTTAATAAATGTTTGTTCCATCACAGTGAATCGGCCATCAAGGTGCTGATAATCTTAGGCCACCCTTCCAGTCTTATCTTGTATTATTCCCTCACTTGAGGCTGGATTAGAGCCCTTCGCCAATCTGCTGTCAAGGCCCCACATGCCTTCCCGTACCCTCTTTCGTTTTGCTACCAAGCCCTTCAGGTCCACCTCAGGCCTCCAGTCCACAAGCCTCCTGTGACTCCCTCAGTAAGTGTATTGGACTTGAGCTCATCTCAGATTGTGCTCAGCGGTTTCCCTCCCACCTCTGAAACTTTGCTCACAATGGTGAGAGGAGTCTTCATTCTGTCCTTTAGGAACAAATTCCCAACCCACTCTCCAGCTTAGAAGGTCCAGTCTTTAAAAAAAGGAATTGCTTCGGTCTTTGTCTTCATATCCCTGGCACCGACGCAGGGTCTGACACAGTTGGTGCTGAATGAATGCTTGGTTAATAGGTTGATTCAAGGCCCAAGGATGGGATTACAGGCAATCAATTGGAAGCAGTCACATATGTCCTCATTCACACTATTTGAAGTTAAATATATATAGTGATTTGTTCTCTCCTGATGGGAATACATGATGTAAACTAGACATCTGGGACCACTTCACAGGGATTTGTCTTTCTGGTCCATTGGGAGAGCCAGTGGGTCTGGGAGACAGTGAGTGAGGAAATCTGACGGCACAGAAGTCCCACAGAAGGGCCAGAGCTGGCAAGGGCCGGGCCAAGACGTCCTCTCCAAGCTCATCGAGGCCTTTGGCCTGTGTCTCTCTGTGGCTGTTGGCACCTGACTCATGGCTTTCTGGTTACTGGGTAGAGCTCCTGTCTCCCGTGAGGCTGTGAGCTCCATGAGGGCAGTGAGCTTCTCCTCCACATGCTACTTTAGCTTCCCAGAATCTAATTTATCATTTCTCCTCCCCAATATCTTGTACAATCCATCATTTATGTATGTGTGTATGTTTGTATGTATGTATGTATAGCCAGTTATAGGAGAATATCAACATTGTGTGCACATATATGCACATACACATGTACATGCATATTGTCTGTATGGATATAGCCAGTTATACACATGTGTGCACATGCATGTGTGTACATACACACATAAAGGCAGGTCTGCAGGAACATCAATGTGGGGAGCTTCCAGAGAGAGAACACCTTAGAACATCAGTACATATCATTTCACCACCTCCTCTCCGATCTGTAGTTTAGGGTGCTTCCACTGAGCACTTTAATGACTTACCTTGAACCAAAATCAATCAACACGCGTCTTTTAAGGTAGACTGACCCATGCAGGGTGGGAGGGAAGACTGAGAAGCCTTACAGAGGTTTTCCCTGACTGGTTTCAGTTCAAACAACCATGTAGAAAACCATGTAGAGCTAGGGGCGACTTATATCTGGCCATGCATGGCTGATACCATGTGACAATAAGAAACATTCTGATTGCTGGGGAACCGGAAAAGCTGAGCCAGAACTTAGTGGGTTTGCAAAAGAGACAGCTCCCTCTCTCTCTCTCTCTCCCCTCTTTATGGCTACAGGCAGCAGGGCTGCTTAAAAGTGGCCTGGAGAGAGGGGTGGGAGAAGAGCAGTGGCCATATCTCCTACCTGGTCACAGTGTCTGTGATCCACCTCTGTCTCTGTTTTATTGTTTCCTGATTTTAGTATTCCAAGGTAGAAGTATCCAGTTGACCTTGTGAGTTTGGAAGGTCCAGGGATCTTATGTGAGGTCCCATCGATGGTCAGAGCTGAAAGACAACAGCAGCAGTGGCTGTTGGACTAGTAGAGGCAGGTGGCAGTAACAGTGGCTGCAAATGGATGTTGAAAGATAAATCATCCAATGACAGCGAGAGTTTTAGGAAGAGGGAACACCTCCACCCCCACTCCCATCCCACCCCCATAATAGAGATATGTACTGATTACCAATGCAAGAAGGTTACTACTGATCCTTGGAGCCCAACAGAAAGTGAAATCTAGGAGGAACATCATGAAGAGAGAAAATGATACAGGGCCAGAAATGGCAAGCTCCTTGCTTTGACATGTGTTCTTAACACTTGTGCTTTGTTATACTCATTGTCCTCGAAGTTTAAGCCTACTTTCCTCAAGGACCTTGTGTATACTAGGGGACATTTTGGGGAGGGATGTTTTATACCAATAATTCAAATTGTGCTTGCTGAGTAAATGTTTTTGTTAAAGTTGTATAATTGTTAACAGGGGACACACTAGTGGGGGCTCATTAACAACAAGTTTTGCCCCTGAGAACCCTAAGAGTAGTAGCAGCTTCTCCAAGCAAACTGACTTTAGGGATCCAATTTATGAGGACAAGGACTGGTTGTTGGACTTCCCGCCCCACCCCTATAGTGGAAGTACTGCAAAAAGCACTATATACATTGTCTCCTTGGAATGTTATGAGGTTTGTAGTTTGAGGCAGTGTAGTCAGTACTGAATTAGAGTCATTGGGTCTGAGTTAAAATCCTAGTCCTGCCACTTATTACGTGTGTTACTTTTTACAAATCACTTAACCTCTCTGGGAGCCACTTCCTTACCTGTCTAATTAGAGGGAAGGACTATATGGCCTCTGAGGTCCCTTCCCCCTATGGAAAGATGATCAGATCAACAACCCTATGCCACCAATAACTTTTAAAAGCAATATTCTAGAAACAATATTGATGTCATTAAATCTAAATCATCATCTAAGAGTACCAGTTTTGGAGTCAGGAAAACCTGAGTTCGAGTTCTGACCCATGATAGATGTGCAACTTTGGACCAGTGACTTAACCTTTCAATGCCGCCGGACAGCGGTCAGAGATTTCAAATGAGTTGCCAATACACATCAGTTTATGGAGTTTCTACACTGAGAGCTTTCCCATATTGATGAAATCAGTGGTCTGAACCAAACACCAGTTATCTAGGACAGAAAGGAGGCTTTCATTGGAATGGAACTAGAATGGAATTGAGTGATTGTTGGATAGGACTCTAGAATGATAGCTGATAGCCAGTGATTGCCCAGTAATTTCTTAGGGACCTTGACTGTTCTTCCCAGGATAGTCCCTTTTTCTTTCCTCCTTCCCCACTTTTCCTTCCCTTTTGTGATTTCTCAGGACATAGTGCCAATGACCCGTGCACTTTGGTCAGCCTGGGGTTCAGGACTAAAGAGGTTGGTGACCCTCTTTCCCCCATCTCCTTCTTCTTCACTGCTTTCTCTCTTCTCTTCAGTCTTCTTTCTTTTCATTCTTTCTCCTCAAATTCATTCAACAAATATTAAGTGCCTACTGTGTGCCAGACAGTGGTGGGCACTGGAAATGCAAAGAAAAATGAAACTGTCCCTGCCCTCAAGGAGATTACAGTCTCCAAATGGGCTGTGCCTTAGGTTGGCTGTAGGCACCTGTGGCCCCTTATTCAATCCACTGTTGGTAGTCAAGGATGAAAGAGTTGCCACCCCAGTGTCCCCCATTAAAGTATACAGGGCCTCTAGATAACATTAATTCATGATAAAATCTATGGAATTTAGGTACTTTTGTTTTAGAAGAATTTCAGGAGGGACACATTACTGACCAATTGTATTTCTAGCCTAGTCATCTGACAAATCTTGGCTTCCCTTCAAAGGACTGATAGGGAAATGTGAGCTCCCCGTCCCTTCCTCAATCCAGGGGAAGCAGAAGGAGGCACATCTTCTCAGACATGTCCAGGGTGTTCATCTGTTTACCTAAATTGTGGGGTTTTTTTATTACAAGGGAGTCTTCTCAGCAGGAGAGGGGAAGGTGGTCTGCTCAGAAATGACAGAGATATCCCCAAAATTCATAAAATACTTACTTTTAAAATTGTGTTATCTATTGCACTAGAGTTATGAATCCTACTATCCTATTAGGTTATACATTCCATAAGGCCAGGGACGGCATTTTATCTAAATTTACGTTTCCTCTCTGCATCCACCACCCTGCCTGCCCTCACTCAATGCTGTGCACATAGTAACATGCGTTGGTTGAAATGAACAAAAACAACTTAACTTGAAAGAGATATTTTGTCTTTTAAAAATATAACCCAGGTTACCACATGCTGTTTGGTCTGCAGGTTGGGGGGGCATTTTTGACTTTTGAAACTTTGGGAAAAAACCCCCCACTGTGGCTAAAACAAAATACCTCATGAATCGTAGGATATGGGGAAGCCTTCAAGGAAAGGACCCCTCTGCTGGGTGGTTATTTGCTTTGCATCAACGAAGGGCAAGGGACCCTTCAAGACCTGTTTTGTTCCAGCGCCTAAATGTTGTGACTTCTCAGGTGATTTAAGCCAACAGGGCCCTTTGGAAAGAGAAGCATAAAGTAGGGTGTTAGAGATGTTTCCAGATGTTGCCTCACAGGAGACTCTAGGAAGAATCTGGGGATTCTGCAGGGCGTATATCATGCCCTTGGCATTGGATCATCCTGGGCCTCAGTGTAGGAGCATGCAATGGGGCAGGAGAGCACTGTGGGAGGTCCCGTCATCATGTGAGGAATGGAGGAGAGACAGTCCTTGCTTAGAGAGGTCATCCTGGGAGTCAGGACAGTCACTGTGAATGTGGGAGTCTAATTAGAATAGATTTTCAGTTGAAAGAACCATTGAGTAAAAACTCCCTCATCGTTTAGATGGGCAGACTAGGCCCATAGTCACATAGAAGTAGTATATCCAGAATTTGAACTCAAGTCCTCTGACTCCAAATCCCACATTCTTTTCTATTCCACCTGGGACCTTGTGGATGGGAAGAGAAAGTAGGTGGGGAGAGGGTGTCAAGGCCAAGGCCAGACCAGCAGGTTAAGCTTTGATGTAAGGATCACAGTACCTTCGGGCAGCTTTGAGGGGGATGGTTCTTGGCTAGCCCTCTATTGGTTTGCTCTCTGACGACTTTTGCCCACACCATCATCTTTCCAATTTAGGGGTGACATGTCAGGGAACTAACTTTTCCAGGGGGGAAGTGATGTCACCTAAGCTTGATTCAACCTGCCCCAGAGAACTTTGAAGAGGAAGGGAAAGAGGGGGTGTGATCCGAGGCCCATGTCACAATATCAGGCATTGACTCAAGAGAAGCTGGGGCCAGGCTGACATCGCTGGGCTCTCTCCCAGACCTCCCTGGACGGGGCCATGAGGACACTTCTGGACTAGAGGGTGGCATGCTCTGTGAAGGGACTACATAAGGGAGGACAGCATCGAGCCAGGGGTCTAGCCTCCAGGCGGGTTTCTCGAGGAATAATGGGTGCTCTGGGCATCTCCAAACTGAGAGGGGTTTGAGTATAGACACTAGAGTCTTGACTGCCTCTTCTCTTATCTTTCCACCCCCACCTCATAGTGGGTCAGGTCTGATCTCTGTTCCCCTTCCCCTGCAGCTCAGGCAGGTCCCTTCTCTGAGCTCACACAGGCCACCCCCTAGATTGCCACCTCTCATTGAGCCTTCTTACCACAGCCTTCTCACTGAGTCCTGCTAAAGCACACGTCTGTCCTTCAGCCCTCCAGAAGCTTCAGAAGCTCCCCATTTCTTCTGGGAGGTGACACAGACTCTCCAGCTGCACAACCTTTTACAATCTGGCCCCAACTTGACTTCTGGGCTCATTGGGTATTAATCTATGTCCCAGACACACTGAACTACTCACTGTCTCCTGAACTTAGAATTTTTCTCCCAGTTCCATTTCCTATACCCAAACTGTGCCCCCCGCCCCCAGGGCCTGGAAGCCTCTCTTTCCTCCCCTCTGCCTCTTAGACCAGCTAGCTTTATCAGAGGTTCAGAGCCTCTGGGAAGCCTTTCCTAATGGCCCCCAATCTCCACCCTTCATGTATGCCCTCACCTTTTTACCAGTGAGGCCTCCCATAGAGTGTGGGCTCCGTAACGGCAGACTGTCTTGCTTTTGGGTTTGTAGCTTAGCATGTGGGGTGGTGCCTTCAGAGTGTGGGATGCCTACTTAAATGTCTGTTTGCTGGCTTGGGAGACTTTGTGTCTTTCTACACACAGTAAAGGCCTGTTTTCTCAACCCTGTAAAATAAGAGGTTAGAGGAAAAGGTCCCTGAAGCCCCTTATAGCCCAGAGTCTTAGATCCCATGGGTCTAATTAGGAGCTGCAAGAGCCTCCTGGAGGGAGGGCCCAATCACCACTCCTGGTGGCCTCTTCTCCAGGCCTTCCCAGAAGTTCATCAGAAAGGGCCCACCCTATGGACCTGCTCCAAATGTGCTTACCTTGTGTAGCAACTAATGAAAGACCTGAACAGTTCATACAAAACTGGGTGAGGCTGACAGGTGCACGTAAAGAGCCTCCACTTTGCTTTTGCAGGCGACAAATAGCCTGGTTCTCTCTCTCTCTCTCTCTCTCTCTCTCTCTGTGTTTCTGTCTCTCTGTCACCCCCTCCTTCTCCCCTTCTCTGTCTCTGTCTCTGTTTTTGTCTCTGGGTCTCTGTGACTCTCTTTATCTCGATATTTCTGTCATCATCTCGGTCTCTGTTTATGTTTCTGTGTGTGTGTGTCAGTTTCTCCGACTCTCTCTTCCTCTATCTTTCATCTCTGTGACCATCTCTCTCTTTCTCTGTCTCATTCTGTCTTTCTGCCTTGCCTCCTCTATCTCTATTTCTTTCTGTGCCTCTCTGTGTCTCTGTTTCTGTTGGTTTCTCTCTCTATCTTTTGTCTCTGTCACTGTTTCTCTGTCTCTCTCTGCCTCTGTCTCTGTTTTTCTCTCTCTCTCCTTTTCCCCCTTCCACTGTGTTATAGAAATATAACATTCAGCCCAGGAGGGCAGCCAGACTGCTCAGGTTGGGCCTCTGACAGTGCCAGGCCTCAAGTGGAGTTGTTGCCAAGAGTCCAAAGGTCTGGTCTTCAACTCTTCAGACTCAGGAATTCGATTTTATCTGTGTCTCCCCAGAGATGGTAAGGCTGGGGCACTGACTTGTTCATTTACCAGATAGATGGAGAAGCCAGGATGCCATCTTAAAAAATGTATGATGAGAACTACCCTAGTTGGAGGGGCTGTGGGGTCCCTTCCAGCTGTCAGCTCTGTTGGACAAGTGTGCTTATGAAGAGAAATTTACCATAGATGGTATATGGGTAAGAGTGGAAGTTGAGGCAAGAGAGAAAGGGAGAGTCACCACCTGAGATTTCACTGAGACGGGGAATTCCCAGATGAAGAAACTCCCTCTGCTGATGAAGGTTGACCCCTCTGATGCAACCTCTAGTCTTAGAGAGTTGTCCAGACAACAGAAAAGTCCAGTGACTTGCCTGGGTCACTCAGTTAATGTGGATCAGGCAGAGCTTGAAGGTTGGCTCTTTGTCTCTCTAAAGGGAGAGAGACATCTGACCTTAGCTGGCACTGTCATCCAGCCTCGGTGGCCCATTGCCCACACCCCCACAACAGAGCTTTCCTTGTCTTAATGACATTGATGAGAACGTGCACAGAGCACTTTGCCCATTGGAGAAGGGCTGTGGAAAGGTCAGGAAGCTTAATTCTTGTTCTTATGTTACCTGAAGGATCCTGGCAGATGCTCCTGCCAGCGGGTGGGGAATATTCTGTCTGGGACAGCGCCTACGAACAGCTCCTAAGTCCTGCCTCCCAGCTCACTCTGCCTTTGCACAGGCGTAAGGGATATTTCTCAATGGCTTTGCAAACATGAATTCCTTCAAGCGTCCCAAGATCCTGTAAAATAGGACCGGTGCCTCCTATTATCCCTATTTGTGGACGAGGAAGAGAGAGGTTAAGTGCCAGTGAGTTCATGTGAGAGGTGAAGTGTGAATTCAGGTCTGTGAATTTCAAGTTCCAGCTCTGACCCATTATATGTGAGCCTCTGCAAGCAAGGGGTTAATGCATCTGCACATAACATCATCATCCGTTCTTTTAGTGAGAATCCTTTTTACAAAGTAGGGAATTTAAGTCAATTATTCAATCCATCAACAAGCACTTGTTAATCCTCTACTGTGTGCCAGGCACTGGGCTAGGCTACAAGGCTACAAAGATAATCTCTGCCCTCAGGGAGCTTGCCATTTAGCTGGGGAAGGTAGTATGCGTAAGAACATGCAAAAAGAGATAGATGATTGTTTGGGAGGAGGGTCTTAGACTTTCAGGAGAAAAGGAAAGGGAAGGTAATATTAAGAATCAGAGGGAGGGAGAGAGCTGTTCTAGGCATGGGGAACAGCTCGGGAAAGTCACAGAGAAGGTGGAGGGCTTCATCTGAGGAGCAGAGGGGAGGCTAATTTGGCTGGACTTTGGTGTACAGGAGGGGAGTGATAAGGCTGGAAAGTCCTGGTGGAGCCAAGATGTGAAAGACTCTAAATGCCAAACATAGGAGCTAATGTTTGATCCTAAAGATAATAGGGAGCCGTTGGAGTTTATTGAGGAGGGCACTGACATGGTAAAATTGCTTTAGGAAAATCACTTTAGTGGTATTGTGGAGGGTCCATTTCAGTGGGAAGAGACTTAACTGGGCACCCCAGTTAAGAACCTACAGCAATAATACAGGAAAGAAGTGAGGGTGGCTGCTGAGTGAAAGAAGGGGGAAGATATGAGAGGTACTGTGGAGGTAAAATGACATTAGGGAATGCTGCAATACACTGCTCACTGGACCTGGAGTCAGGAAGATCTGAGTTAAAATCCTGCCTCAGACACTTACTATTTGTGGAATCCTGGGCAAGTGACTTCATGTTCCCCTGCCTCAGTTTCCTCATCTGTAGGTTTAGTGACTTGCCCAGAGCTCTGTGCAAGTAAGATTTGGCAGCTTAGTTAGGGATGGAGAGTTAGCACACTGATGAAAGAAAGTCCACAATGATCTTGATGAGTTGAAACCAAAAAAATATAATGTGTTAGAAATAAATGTTAAGTCTTACATTTGAATTCAGAAAAATAACTGTACAAGAACAAGATAGAAGAGGTACGACCAGATCGCATTTTATTGAAAAGGATGTGGGAGTTTTAGTGATCTATGCATTCCACGTTGTGGTCTTTACAGTGGGGCACAGCAGATAGAAATAATGCAGTCTTGGGCTGCGTTAGGAGAGGGTCAGCTTCTTCAACAGGACATCGGTCACCCTGATGTCTGCTCTGCCCTGGTCAGAACACACACGGAGCACTGGGCTCAGGTTTGGCTAGAACACTGTAGGAAATAAATGGATAAGTTGGAGAACATACAGAGAAGAATAAGTAAGAGTGAAGATCACGGAATACGTGCTATGTGATAATAATAATGATGAGTTCGAGTGGCATCTTGGAAAGAGAGACGGCTTAGGAATGAGTAAGCTCATGGTTTGTCATGCCTTTGACACATACCTACTCTCTGCCTCTCGAAGCCATTAACTTCTCAATTTCTCAGGCAGTTCTCTTAAGACTACACACTATACGGCTCTTTTTGTGGTGGCAAAGAACTGGAAATCAAGGGGATGCCCATCAACAGAGGAATGGCTGAACAAGTTGTGGTATGTGAAAGTAATGGAATACTATTGTGCTATAAGAAATGAGGAGCAGACAGACATCATAATAACCTGGAGAGACTTATATGAACTGATGCTGAGTGAGAAGAGCAGAACCAGGAGAAACCTGTACACAATCAGACACAATGTATGTGTGATGACTAACGTCAATAGACTGGGCTCCTCTCAGCAATGCAAGGTTATAAGACAACTCCAAAAGACTCATGATGGAAAGAGATATCCACCTCCAGAGAAAGAGATGCAGAGTCTGAATGCAGATCAAAACAAACTACCTGCTCTGTTTCTCTTTCTTGTTTTGTTTCCTCTTCCCCACTGATCATTCCATCAGTTATAATCCTTCTTTACAAACTAACGATTAATGTGAAAAAAAGTTACAAACATTTTAAAGAAAAGTTACCCAGTAAAACTAAGTATAACTCCACAAGGAAAATGAAATAAAGAACTCCCAGGCATTTCTGATGAAAAGAAGAAAAAGACTACATGCTATACAATTATTTACCTGCATCGGTAGAGGGAGTTTCTCCATTGGGAATTCCTATGCCAATGAAAATGGAGGTTAAAAATATAGGGTAGTGAATAAATAGCAATACCAATAAATCAAACTTGTGTATAGTCTTAAAGTCTGCAAATCTCTTTGCAAGCATCATATTTATGCTATGAGCATCAGTTAATACTAGGGCTGTAGATAGCCTAGAAAAGATGGGGGAAAGGGGAAAATGATAACTGTGTTCAAATATTTGAAAAACTGTCACGTGGATGAAGGACAAGACTCAATTCTGTTTGACCTTAGAAGGGAGAACTAAGGAAAATGGGTAAAATTGCAAAGAAGCCAATATAAACTTAATGTCAGAAAAAAATAGTACCATACAAAAGTAGAATGGGCTGTCTTGACAGCTGGTGGCAATGACCTCTCTCATTGGAGGTCTTTTAGGCAGAGGCTGTATAGCCATTTTCAAGGTACATAATAATTAGACTTCCTGCAAATTTTATTTATATGAGTTATAAGTCAGGTGGCCACTGAAGTCCCTTCAAACTTTAAATTGTGTGATTCCTTTATTTTGTTTATTAAAGTTGTATACATATGTATTACTAGGTAGATCAATCCCTGATTATGTGATTGCTTTTGTTATTTTGAAATATTTTTGTTGTTTTCTTGATATTTATTCAAGAAAGTAACAATACATGTTATTTTATATTCTGAAAATGTTGAAATAATTTAACATCTGTATTAATTTTGGAGATGGTTGCATTTTCTAGTCACAGTATTTTATCATTTAAAAATTATGATGTTTTGACCTCTCAACTTAAAATTTAATCCCTTTAATATCTTTAACCTATCTTAATGTAATTATAGTACTAGAATTTCTAGTACTATATCAGGTAAAAGTGGTGATTGGACACCCTCGCTTTGTACCTATTTTTAGTGGAAATGTTTCTGATATGTCTCTATTGCATATTATGTTGGCTCCATTTAAGGTAAATTGTAGCTGACAAACTCTTCCTTTGTCTTATAGGCTCATATAATTAGAGCTATTTTAGAGGCTGAGTCCAGCCCCTTCCTTTTACAAAGGAGGAGACTCAGGTCCAGAGGAGTAGAGAGTTTTACCCAAGATTACCCAGGTGGCAAATGTCAGGGTTGGGGTCATTGGACAGATTTGAATAAAAGTCCTAAAAGTTTCAATTCTTAGAAGCAAAGAAATAAACAAGAAGGACCTTTTCTCTGGCTTTGACTCTGAGAACCAAGAGAACAGTGCTGAAAATGGAAGCAATGAGAACCTTTATAGAGAAAATAACCATCTTTTGAGCCAAAGAGTTACACTGTGAATAGTAGATTTTTGAAAGCTTGAAGGAATGATAGGCATATCATGGTCTGTCGTGCTAAAAGGGAGGATAGCTCCAGAGGGATGGAGGCTCTCAAAAATGAAGTCTGACAGTATCACCATGAATGAGCTAGAGAGGAAGAAGAAGAAGATGTGTGGGCTGGGCTGTGGCAATGAGGCTCAGATTCAGAACTCTAAAAAATGTATACAAATGTGTTTAGCCCTGAATAGCCATACTGTCACAGACTTTCTTGTCCTGGAACATTGACCTCCTATTGAGATGGTGGCAAGTGCAGCCTCACTACACAAGATGCCCAGTAGAGGGAATGTAGCGGTAACTCACTATTTCCCAGGGTGCTTTCCTACAAATCACTGTGCAGGGGAGAATAAACAAACACATGCCCACATAAGGAAACCTCTCCGGAGTGCCCTGTCAAAGCAGCTTCACCCTTGCCAAGGTCTCAGTGATCATCTGGGCCTAAACCTCCCTCTACAGATACTAAATCATGAGGGAGGTAGCATGATGCAATACAAGGAATGTGAGGTTTGGAGTCTGAGGCTCCTGGAATAAATCCCAGCTTTTTCTCTCACTACCTGTCTGGCCCTGATCAAATTACTTACTGTCTCTGGGCCTAAAAACTCTGCAGCTCCAAATCTATGACATTCAGTTTACTCATAGAACCACAAGCCAGGACGACTTCAAAGGCCATTGTGTCCCGTTCTCATTCTACGAAAGAAGAAGCTGAGGCCCTTGGCATTTCAATTACTTTGTTTAAGGCCCCATGGGACAAGAAGCAGGATTTGGACCTAGACCCTTTCAGCTGACTATGCTGCTGCTTGGTAACAAGCTTGTGACCGGCTCAATGACACACTAGTTAGCTGCTGCCTTTCTTCTTCCAGGGCATCTCAAACGCAATCTGTCCCCCTGTGTTGGTAACAACAGATGTACTTTACCCCTTCTTTGCTCTGCTATTCTATTGGCTATACATTTTTTTTCCAAACAGAAGAAGATATTAAAGAGATGAATATGGTTGCTCGCTGTCTGAGCCTCTAAGCTGCCTTTCTGAGTCCCCACCTCTGACACAGTAGTCACATAACCACTTAAGGCACCAGGCATTGATTCAAGACTAAAAGCTGCAAAATAGTGGCTGATTTGCACTGGTAGAGGGAGTTTCCCCACTGGGACTTCCCTTTACCTGTGAAACCATAGATCTGACCCTCTAAATCAGCAGTTCTCAACCTGTGGGTCGCGACCCCTTTGGGGGGTCAAACAACCCTTTCACAGGGGTCTCCTAAGACCATCGGAAAACATATTAGGAACCGAGACACCTCTCCTCTCTCTGTCTCCAGGTTGGTCCGCCCACATACAGATCCATCTGCATACAAGTCATGGCATTAGGAAGGCTGAGAACCACTGCTCTAAATGGATGCACAGACACCTCTCTGATAAGCTCAGAACAAGAAAGGAGTTGTGTAAGGACACTGGAGACAGTGGTGGGAGACAGGAAGAAGTCTCCTCCTCCTCCTTAGTCCCCTCTGGAACTGTTCTGAAGCCATCACAGTGGGGCCCAAGTCCGTCACGGGGTCAGAGCTGCTTTCCGGGCAGGGGGAGAGACGGTCCAACAAGTGATATTCTCTTTCTCTCAGAGGACTTTGACCCTGATTGCAACACAAGGAAGTCTACAGAAGGGTGCCATGGTCCTATGTGCATGGCGTCAAGAACACTAAAGGTCAGAATATTCTGAGGGGAGCAGAGAAGTCTTATGATTGTAACTGATATCATAACCAGGCACACACCCATTCAAAGTTCTGTGGCCAGGCCCAGCCCGGGTCCTGCCACTCCCCAAGGGAACTAGCTAGCTCCTTGGAATGCATGCCCTCTCCAAGCTTCAGATATTCCCAATGGAACAGGACAAAGGGCAATAAGAAGCTGCCCATACATTGGTCTTCTATCTTTGCTCCTGTTATTCCCTGAGCCCTGTGACCCTGGGAATATCACTTGGATTCCCCCAAAGTCATCTGAAACATGAGGGAGGAATTAGGCTTGAGCAGCTCTCATTTCCCTTCCCGTTGCCCGTCTATGATCTTATGAATCCCTTTTAATTTTCTTCATTTTTTAAAAGTTTGATGCCTTTAGTGTCAATATCACAGTCGTTTCACCTTTTAACACTCCCCTATAAGAAAAAAAAAGCTGATCGTGAACAAAGGAAGTGCATCAACAGGACACGCACCGTTACATACCCATAGACCCTCACCTCTCTACAGAAGGGAAGATAGCGTTTCACCATCTGCTGTCTTAGATTAATATCCATGGCAACAATTGATTTCGATTGCCTTGCCTTGTTTTGGTTGACAGTGGTTATTGTGCCGACTGTTTCTTGTCCCTCGACATTTGCTGAGACTTGCAGAGCTCATTTTTATTGTTTTTAACATACTCTTTGGACTCCGTTCAGGCAGCGTGAGCTCTCCCGTCATTTCCCCACTGGTCCGGCGCCTGCTTTGTTTCAAAGGGCTGCTCTGAATAGCTGAGAAAGCAAGCTGATGCTCACGGAGGGCATGGCTGCTTCCAGGCTCAGCAGAGGAACTCCCAGAAGACCTCGCCCTCGTCCCTCCGGCCAGTCAAGGTGCCCTGGGCACCAGTTTCTCTGCCTGTTGGCCAGACTCCCCAAGGTGGCGTTCCTTCAGCCTTCAGCCTCCAGCCTCCAGCAGAGAATCGTTCTCGCTGTTTCCTCATCCTCCAGCAGATGGCCCTGTTTCGTCGGGTTTCCCCTGGTCTTTATTGGATTCCTGTTTCCTTTTCTCCTGCCATTCCGGCTTACACGTTATTTACTGAGCCCTTGTGTACACAGCACGCAGCACAGGGTCAGATGCTAGGCCTGGGCTCCTGCCCTCATAGGGTTTGCAGTCGCACTGGGGGCTGACTCCACCAGACATGAGTGCTCTGGGAGCGCCAAGGGAGAAGGACGTTAATCCCTGGAGGGATGCAATCAGAGCAGGCTGCATGGAGGAGATGGCATTTGGATTGTTTTAGAGGATGGGTGGGGATTCGGTGAGGGAAATAATAGAGAAAAGGCTTCCTTTTCTTTATCAGATCCCAGCTTTAGAGGTGGAGGGGATCGGGAAGGTCATGGAGTTCAACTTCTTGATTTTGTAGACTGGGGAAGTGAAGCCCAGTAGGAGGCTCTTCTCAGTCTGGTCACTTGAACCTTCCAAAAGCATCTGCCTTTAAAGACATTTTATTAATCACCTTCTGGGTAGCTGACAACTCTCTTAGGTAGGGATACAGAAACAAAGACTGAACAATCCTAATTACTGCCAAGGGGCTTTCACTCTGTTGGGAGGCTAGGGCAGGTACAGAGATTTGTAAATGCAAGATAACTATAAAGTAATAAAATGTCATTTTCAGGGGGAGGAACTGGGGAGATCAGGAAGGGAGATCACAGAAGACTATGTAGGAAGTGACATCGGGGCTGTGTTCTGAAGCAAGCTCTGGATTCTATAAGACAGAGAGGAGGAAGGAGAGCATTCCAGGCAGGGCAGACCTACCTATACAAAGGCAAGGGGAGGGAGATGAAATGTCATGCAAGACAAACAGTTAACAGGTCAGTTAGAATGGAGAATATGTGAAAAGGAGCAGTATATAACAGGTGTGGAAAATTAAATGGAGTCCAAATTGTGAAAGGTTCTCTATTTGAGGTTGAGGATTCTCTATTTTATTTTGTAGTCAATAGGGAGTTACTGAAGGTGTCTGAGGAGGGGAGCAGGCTGGCAGTTGTGTGGCGGGGGACATGAGATGGGGAAGAACTTGGGGCTCCTTGGAACACTTGTTTCTATTTCAGTTCAGACATTTTTCATTTCATTTTAACCTTCTGGAATACTTAGGGAATTAGCAGCGAAACGGGTAAAAACTGAGAGAGTTGTTACAAATGAAAGCCACCAATTCAGGCCTCTCCTTGAAAGGTCACTGTGTGGGAGAGGAGAAAGGGGTGTTCATTCAAAAGGTCACGAGACAGCAGAGAATAGAAATCGTTCAGCTATAATTAAGGGATATTTATCACCTGCTTTCAACATTTGTCGCTCTTCCTGCCATACTTTATAAGACACTGATTATACTACAAATGGAGCTGCTTACAGCAAGTAGAATTCTATAGAATATAAGCTTTTTGAGGGCAGGAGCTGTTCCATTGTTATTGTTCTAGCTACCTTTAGCACAGTGCTTGGCATATAGTGCTTAGTAAAAGATGGTTGAATTTGACAAAATTGAATTACAGTTGTTCCTGAGGACATTTTTAATCCAGAGAGTTGAGGAGTTCAAGCCTTTGGCAACTGAGCCAGAATACAGGAAAACCCTCCCTTGGTTCCTACTTACCTTTGGTATCTTTCCAGACATCAATGAGGGGCGAGGTCCCATGTTTCTCTGTAGGGTTCTATGGCTCTACTGGTGTTGCTCTCCTTAAGAGTGGGTAACCAGCTGAGTAATTTTTACAAAGGGGAATTTACTGAGGAGTAGCCAGAATCGGTAGAAAACATCTTTCTCCTTGCCCATGCACAACCAGGAGCTTCAGGGTACCTCTCAGCTCCATGGACTGCCCTATACATGTGCCTCTCTGTGATGGGGATTTTAAATTGGAGTCCACTCTTCTCAAGGCCCCTGGTTGTGCATGGACAAGGGGAAAGAGATGTTTACTAACTCTTCTTGCTACTCCTCAGTAAATTCCCCTTCTCCTTGGTTCAAGTCAGAGTGAGGAATTGTCAATAGGAGAGTTGTCCCTTAGTTCCGTTTGCTTGGATGCTTCTAGGATCCTGTGTCTTGGATGACAGGCTCACCCCCTGCTGACTTGAGGCAAGTAGACTAGCCAGCTGTTCCACTGGCTGGCTCCTCCCTGGGTTCAGCCACTGTGGACACTGGCTCTGGGACTCTGGTTGTCCATGGGTCCTCAGCTGTCTGGGCTTTCCCAGTCTCACCATTCCCCTGAACATTCAAAAGAACATTTTACCCAAGTCCAAGAAAGAAGAAACAAGGACTAAGATATATTTGTGGTGCTGTGTGGGGGTTGGGGGGTTGGTGTACAACTTTCTGATATTCTGCTCCCCCTTGCAATTAATTTAGCACTCACTCTATGCCCAGTACTGTGTGCCTGGCACTCGTCTCTCCTTATCTTGAAGCCAATCAACTAGAGAAGAGAGTAAGACAACTTATCCTCTAGCCTTTTGGGTGAACACTCATTCAAGACATTCTACAAGATAGACAGCAGACAAGCAGGCTTTGTCACTGCAGAGCACCAATCACTCTGTCATGTATGACGTGACATGTATGAAGGCTCACCAAACTTCTACACATTAGACAGAAAACGTGCTGGTAATGTGTATAACCCTTCAGGAAGGGCACATCTGGGCCCCCATGACACTCAGAATAAAATGTAACCTGTCCACCTCCCTTCTAAAAAAGGGCAGAATTCAGTTCAATTACATGAGTGCTTTATCAAATGCCTACTATGTTCCAGAGGGAGAAAGGCCAAAATGAGACAGACCCTGTCCTCAGGAAATTTCTGTTCTGACTGGGCAGTGCAGGGGCAGTTGATGCAACACATGCAGAAACGGACGTGGAACATAAAGAGTAGAACGGTTTTATACCTCTTGGTGCATTAGAGTAATGAGAGCCTGACAAATTCTAACCCTGCTTAGAAATTTGCAGAACCTTTAGCAATCACAAGAAGCACATTTAGAAGGATGGAGGATACATTGGCTAGAAACCTGGGCAGAAATAGAAAGGATTGCATGGAGATCGCAGAGGAAGCGGGACTGAAGAAACTTAGACTATTTTGTGCATTGAAATGAATTTCAAGGTAAATATTACTAAGTAAGTTTAGTTGGTTGGATTGATGTTCATTATTAAGTTTCTGGTAAAATATTTAAGAAATTGTAATTTTAAGCTAGATTTTGATTCTGATTCTGATTTTTTAAATGTCTCAGTGGGTGATACATACACCTCTGCTGGGCAGGGGCAGTGACTTAGAACCAGGAAACAAGGTCAGGGCCCAGAAAAGCAATGGCAGGAATAGAAAGGTCCCTGATTTTGCTAGCGGCTGTATGGAGTAATTCAGGAGAGTCAGATGACTTCAAAACCAGCCAGTCCACTAGTCACAATCCAACTTCTGCTTCTCCTTTCCTCCCCCCTCCTCCCCTTTAAAGCTATGCAGTCCTACCTGACACCTTGCTAATCTTGGGAGACCTCCTCTCTTTTCTTAGAAGAAAACACCATTCCGGTGGGGTATGCTGGAAAGGGCACTGCATATAGATTCAGAACTCAGGGGGTCAATTTCTGCTTGCCTATCACTTGACTATGTGACCTTGGACCAAGTTACTTAATTCTTTCAAGAGTTAGATGGGTCCTGCTCATTTTACAAAATAGGAAAACCCTTCAGGATCCTTCTGAAGGAAGCACTTGGTAAATGTGCCCTTTGGGGCTTATTGTGTGATTTCTAAACTGGATTGAATAATTCGCTTTGTTTGCGGGCAGCTGGAGGACAGGTGGATTCTAGCAACAGAACAAGTAATGATAATGAACGTTCTGGTGGTGCTTTCAGGAGTGACTCCACTTGCCATCTTGGTCTGGCACATAGTAAACGTCTAACGTCTTTGTTCATTAATATTTCTTTCGGGTTTGCAATGCGCTTTGCAGACCGCCCTTGGGTCGGCCTCCTACGTGGGAGCCTCAGGGTCTCTTCACGGAGGGCTTCTACTTCTAAGAGAGTACCGAGGACGAGGAATGAAGTGCTTTGCACAGACCCACAGACAACCGACCAGGGGCCCCTTCACAAAGGCCGGAGTGCCTCGGCCAGGCCTCCAGGGCCATTGGTTCTGCAGCTTTGCTCCTTGGCTGATGGCATCTGGGCAAGGGCAATGCGGCCCCCTCCTCCGCGGCCCTCCCACCGGCAGACTTCCTTTGCTTGCCCCTGGGTGGGAGAACAGCACGGCAGCAGTGTGGTCCGGGGGGGCCCTCAGGACTCTGGCCGGTGGTTGCCAGGGGGCCCGCGGGCCAGTTAGCTAGGCACGGCCTGGTGAGTCGTTCCCCCCCCACCCCCTCCCCCGGGATGCAGCGGCCCCGGAACCCGGCAGATCCGTGGAGGGCCCCGCCGATCTTCTGCCCGAAGTAGCTAAGGGACCTTAACTGATTCAATGGCTCCGGGGCACTAGCGGAGACCTACGATGGGAGGGGGATGAGCACCCACAGAAACAGCATCCACCCCTAAACTCCAGGGCTGGGGGGGGGGCAGCCGGGGCCGTCCTGTCCTGGGGGAAGCGGCATCACCTCGGGCCCGCCCCCCGCAGTGTGGACACTGACGTCACATCGATCCGGCATCCATCCGGCCCCGGGCTCGGGCCGCTGCGGGGCTTCCGGAGGCCCGCCAGGGAGCCTCTTTGTCACCCCGCCCGAGCGGACCCCGGGGAAGCCCAGCAGGAGGTCAGGCAGCCCAACCCCTATGGGCCTCATTTTCCTAGTCTATGAAGGGGGCTGGATCTGCGCCCCACGTCTATCAGGTCTGTTCCTCTACCTCCAGGGCAGGAGCAGCAAAGAAGCATTTATTAAACCCCTCCTGTGTACGAGACTGGGGCTTGACACAAAAGAACCCCTTCCCCTCTTCCCCCCACCCGCTTACGTTAATGCACCGCCCCTTTTGTAGGCCGCACGACCCCCGCCCCGGTGAGAAGGGGCCGGGCGTCCTTCAGCTCAGCCAATGCTCCTGCCCTGCAAAGCAGGCGGCCCTGAACGCTGCTCCCAAGCAGGGGGAGGAGGAGCGTGGACAGCCGCCCCCCACGTGACATTGCCCCGAAAGTAGTTCGGCAAGACTAGCGTATTCTTCCTCCTCCCCCCGCCCCCTCGGAGGGCTCGCGTCAGCCCACCCGCACAGGCCCGCCCTCCTGCAAAGCATGCGCACTGCAGCCAAGCGGCCTCTAGCGCAGGCACGGATCCCCAGCTTCATCCGGACCGGGTTTTCCCAGCCGCCTGTAGGAGGCGGAGCCTGGACCCGGTTTCCCCCGGACCTAGTGTGGAAAGGGAGGCAGGGGCAATCTCTAACCTACTGCTGTAGACCTTGCTCCGAATGGGGGCAGAGATGGAGGAGGGGGTTCGGCTCGCGCAGTCTCGGGGAGAACGGGGCCTTTTATCATCGTAGGCGGGCTCCTTCATCAGGGGACGCCCTGTAGGGAGCAGGGGCAAACTGAAGACATAGTAGGAAGCTGCTCTCTGAAGTGGAGGGGGGGGGCGCAGACAGGAGACACAATGGGGGGCCGTTCTCCAGAAGACTGACACCTCGGCGGCAGCGAAGCCCGGGCCGGCCCGCCTGGGAGGGAGGGTTTTCTGGGTAGGGCCTCTCCCAGCCCCCCGGCTGGGGAAAGTGTTGGTGGAAGCCTGGGGCGGGGGAGGGGCTGGCCTGGCATATCCTCTCCCCCCAAGTCGCCAGGGTGTGGGGGAAGAAAGGAAAGGAGGACGAGCCCGGCGGAGGCGCAGGGGCCTCGGGCGTCCCTCCCCACCTCCATTCCTGCCCATTTAGAAGGCCGGCAAAAAAGGGAACCTGGCCACAGCTCCGGGGATGTGGGGGAGGGGTCTCCCCGTTAGGCGAGGCCAGCGGCGACCCACCCCCCCAGTCAAGTCCCACTCCACGTGATGGCTCAGAATGGAGCAAAGCACCCCGGAAAAAGCACGATCCAACCCCAGAGGCCCCACGTCCGCAGTGGCCTTCCGTCGTCCTGGAACCAAGTCCCTCCTCCTGCTGGGCTGGGGGCTACAGCCTCCACCGCGCAGGCCAGTGACAGCAGCCAGAGCCCCCCCCTCCCCGCACGTGGGAGCAGGACAGTCCGGTCTTGGCACGGCGCGTGCGCAGGAGCGCGGTTCGCTAGGCGGGCCTGACACCTGACGGCCCCTCACCTCCGGCACTTTGCTCCTCTCCCCTCTGAAACCCCCCCCCCTTCT
>CM053598.1:10398205-10436546 GCA_028646575.1 Pseudocheirus occidentalis | reverse complement strand
CTGCTCCATGCTTTGGTCTTTTTTGTCCATAAAAAAGGATTCTAGAGTTTTACTGCTGTTCCTAGCCTGCTTCCTTTTTCTCATGTTGGCCAGTCTATTAATTGCTTGGTTTTTTTTTATCTCTGTGGAACTCTGCTTCCTGGAGGGGGAAAGCTCTGTCCCAAATAGCTGGGGCCCTCACAGCTGCCGGAGCTATTAGTGGGATGCTGCAGCCCCCCGCCCCAGCTTTGGCTCACTGAAAGCGCACCCCAGGACCACCACTCAAGACCACGATCCAGATCCAGGCCGCTCAACGCAAGAGCCCTTGGCCCCGATGGATCGCGTCAGCCCCACTGCTATCTGCAGGCCGAGGGCTCCGAACCAGGCCAGTGGAAGCCGCTGTTGCTCCGTTCCTGCTACTACAGCCGCCTCCTGCTGCTTCCTTGCCCTGGGAGCAGTTTGGCCGGACCCACTCTTCTCCCCAGTTAGCAAAATCCACTGACCTTTCTCTTAGCCTTTTTGTCTTCTGGCCTGATAAATGTGGTAACTGTGCCTCCAGGGCAGCCGATCTGCTCTCCTATAGACACGGCTCCCCGCCCGATGCCCCAGGACCTGAGCCGGCCTGGTTTCAGCCAGGGCTCCCAGACTGCTGAGAAGAGCCCCACCAGCTGAGCTGCCTGTAGCAGCAGATGTGTTTTCTGTCTTGTGGAGAGTTTTGGAGCTTGAAAATCTGTTGAGTCCCATTTTATGAGTTTTTTAGCTTGTTTGTGTGGGAGCTGTGGTGCTTTGCTGCTTCTATGCTGCCATCTTGGCTCTGTCCCCCGGTTTTCTAATTCTTTAAGTTGCATGACCAGTTTATTGATCTGCTATTTTTTTTATTGACAGAAATGTTTAGAGATATAAAATTTTCCCTGAGGGCTGCTTGGTTGCATTTCCTGAATTCTGGTAATATGACTGATTCTTGTCATTATCTTGAATGAAATTATTTACTATTTCTTATGATTTGTTCTTTTGCATATCAGTTCTTTAGGATTGTTATTTTGTTTCCAATTAATTTTTAGTAATTTATTCAGTGACTCTTCATTGAAAATTATTTTCATTACACTGTAGTCTTTAAAAGATGTGTTTAGCATTTCTGTTTTTCTGCAGCTGTTTGTGAGATTTTTATGCCCTAAGACATAGTCAATTCTTGTTAAGCTTTCATGGACCACTGAAAAATATGCACACTCCTGTTACCATTTAAAAAGATATGTAGCTTCTCTAAAATTCTTTTCGTATCTTTAAGTGCTTTCCTTCCTCCCTCCCTCTCTCCCTTCCTCTCTCTCTCCCTTCCTCCCTACCTCTCTCCCTTCCTTCCTTCCTTCCTTCGTTTCTTGTTAGTTTTATCTAGATCTGAAAAGGGGGGTATAAATCAAGATCCCCCACTATTATGAATTTATTGTATTTCTCCCTGTTACTCATTTAACTTTTCCTTTTTTTATATCGTGCATATGTGTTTAATATTTACATTTGTTCATTGTCTATAGTACCTTTCAGCAAAATATGCTTTTGCTATTTATTTCTTTTACTTAATTAAGCCTGTTTTTTATGTCTTGTTTGAGGTTATGATTATTATACCTGCCCCTGCCCCCTTTTAAAGCTTCAGCTGAAGCATAATAGATTTTATTCCAGGCCCTTATTTTGATTCTGCATGAATCTTGTTTTCCTTCAAACATGCTTCTTGTAAACAATATATTTTTTGAATTTTCCTTTTTAATCCATTCTGCTATCTTCAGTTTTATGGGTGAGTTCATACCATTCCTTCTATTTATTTTCTGCTTTTGAGGTTCTAGATTTGGTAAAGTCTGCTTCTGCTCCCCTGCCCCAGTTCTGTTTTCTTCATACAGTGGTACCCTACCCTAGGTTGTTATTCTTTTTTTCTTTAAAACTCATCTTTAGAATTGACCCTCTTGAGTAGTTTCTTTTGCTTAGAATTAATTCTTCCCTTAATCTACCTTTCCTCTTATTTTACACACAGTCCATTTCTCTCCAGTTTGGTGAAATATATTTCTGTACCCTACTGTGTGTGTATGCGTGTGTGTGCGTGTGTATCCCCGTCCATCCTTCCTTTGACTAGTTCAGATGACAGGTTCAAGTGTTGCCTGAACACTCTCCCTACCCCTTCTTCCTTTTTATGGTTAGCTATTTATGAGCCCTGATCATGTGATTTTTCCCCACCCTTGCTCTCCTTTTTTCCTCCCTAGTGTATTTCCCCCCCCCTTCTGTTATTCTCTTAAGATTATCAAAACATACAAAATAACTACATTTTTATGTGCCCCACCCCCCAGTAGAATGTAGGCTAGTTTTTTTTGTTTCCTTCTTTTGTATCCCCAGGGCAGATAGTAACACTTCATAAATACTTGTTGGTTGATTTAATTCTCAGCTTCTCCCTCTCTCTCCATGTATTCACTCACTTGCAAAATCTTGTCATTTCTATTTCCACCTATATGCCCTTCCACATGGTACCTCTTCTCTTTACTCACTGTCTCCCCAGTATCTCACTGTCTCTTTCTGAGACTTTTACAGTATTTTTCTCATTGGTTTCCCTATATCTGCTTTCTCCTACCTCTTCAATCTGTTGTCCATTCAACTGACAGCATCACTAAGACGTGTCCGACCACATCCCTCCGCTGCTCAGAAAGCCTTAGTATCCCCAATTACCACTAATATTGGCCAGCTTTGAACCCTGCCCCAATTTTGACTCCAGCCTGCCTTTTGAGATTTATTTCATATGACTTCCCATCATGTATTCTGTATTCCTGCCAGACTGACCTACTTGTTCCCTTCTCCCAAAACCACCAGTTCCCTCTTAGGTCTGTGACTTTGCTCAGGGTCCACTCTGGCAGGAATCCTTTTTGGGTCAAGGTTCAGTCCAGATGTCATCTCCTGCTGGATCCATCATCCTTCCTGGATTCCCTGTGGTTATCTGTGCTCGTTCTCTCTTCCAGTTATCTTGTATTTACTTCTCTCTGTGCACACAGTGTTCCCCTGGTGGAATGCAGCCTTCTTGAGGGCGGGTACCGCCCTGTATTTGTGTGTCGAGTGCCTGTAGCAGGATGTGTGCACACAGCAGGCGCTGAATAAATGCTCAGCAGATTCAATTCAAGGCTCATTTGAAATGCCCCCTCCTCTGTGATGTGCTCTTGTCTCAGATTTCTCATATGTAGCATTTTATGTCTATTATGTGCTCGACACACTCTCTTTGTATGTCTTATGGGTTAGTTCAGTTAAGGAGAATGTTATTCCTAAGACAAGTTTGCCTCGGGCATGGCAGTAACCCTGCTTGTGGACATATTTTATTTGTTCATATCTATGACTTTGTAGACTAGACTTATATATTATACATGTCTGCTTCTGTGAGCAGAAGAGAACAGTGTTAAGAATGGGGGGTTGTTCAGGAGATTTGTGGAATGGTCGGCAGTGCTGGATAGTAGAGAGCCACAGTGACCATAACCCTGTGAGCAGACATAACGAAATAGCTGGGAAATCCTAACAATCCGCCATGGTGGGGGCCTAAGGGTGTTGTTTGATGCCCCTAGATAATGTCAGACTCTTTTGATACGTTGGTTAGATTTGCTGAATTGGGTTTTTTCCCCACTTTTCTTCAAATCTGGGTTGTATGAGATGGGTCTATATTGAGAAATATAGATAATGTAGAAATAAAGGGTGTTAATAAGGTTTATGGGGAGAGGAATGCACCGCAGATTCCCAGATGAATACCACCTGTTCTTGTGGAAATAAGCTCCTGCTTATTTCCAGTCCACGGTCATCATCTTCCCCTTCCCCTCACTCCCCCCCCCCCCATTCTGGCCGTGCTCTGAGGCTCAGCTTCAGCAGGACCCCTTTCCCAGCCCCCACAGCCGCTAGAACATTTAGGACCATGTCATATGTTTTAGGTGGGTATTTTGTACCTATTTCCTTTTTATGTCTCCTGGTTATAAAATAGACCCCCTGAGGGCTGATACCTTTGTATCTCCAGCGCTCAGCACAGTGCGAGCTTGGCACACGGTGCCCCCTTAAGAGAATGCTTGTTGGTTGGCTGGCATGGTTGCCCATCATGGAATGCTGCCTCCCAGAGAGTCAGAAGTGTGACCAAAGATCATGGGAAGATGCGTGGCGGGGTAACGTAGTCACAGCAAGTTATTAGGGACAACATTACCCCGAATATTGAAGGGCATGTTCAGGAAACTATTCAGATATCAGAGATGAAAGCGGCCGCGGCCGCAGAGAGAAAGTGAGACCTGCTGGAGTCCCCGTGCTTGAGACAAAGATGGCGCTCTCAGCTCCTTGGGTGGGAGGATGTGGGTGAGAGGCCCATGGTGTGCTGGCAGCCGGGGCATGGATTCCTGGAGATCCTCTGCATGCTCAGGATGCTCCCAGGGCTGGAGAGGACAGGCTTCCTGCCTGGTGGCGCTCACAGAAGCCGTTCCTGGGCCAGCACGAGGAGCTTTTCCTCTCAACAGTGTGTATGAATGCAGGGTCGTTCTTTCCATTTTGCAGATATGGAAACCGAGGCTCAGTGGTTAGACAGTTGAAGCTTGGGCTTGGTTTTCCTGACTAGTATGTGCTCAGCTTTCTTAGTGTGGAACATCTCGGTGTGACCTGAGCCATAGAGGCGTCCATCCGCCCATTATCCATTAACTTTGCCAAATGCCGGTCCCTGCCCCTATTTATTTGGATTTAGGATCCTATTACGAGCGGCTAAATGGCAAAGTGGATAGAGCACTGGCTCTGAAATTAGGAGGACCCGAGTTCAAATCCAGCCTCAGGCTTACTAGCTGTGTGACCCTAGGCAAGTGACTTTACCCTGATTGCCCTCAACTCCCGCCCCCCACCCCACAAGTACTTAGGATCTATTGTCATGAGTAATACCATCAGAGACAAGTCAGTGGGAGGCCTGCCTGGATAATTATTTCTGTTTTAGCTGCCTTGAGTGCCCAAGGTACACATGACCATTACTTAGTGGTCTTGGTTCAGGAAGGAGTGGGAGCGCTGAACAGCTTTCATTAGAGTTGTCAGCTCTGGGGAGAAGGTTGATGGGAACTTACTGATCCTGTCAGAGACAGGGCAGGTGGTAAGGAAATGAAGGGAATGAGCTTAGTTTACTAAGTGCCTCCCCGTGCCAGCCACTGTGGTTAGTGTTTCACAGATAGTCACGGGTCACCATGAGGGCCGGGGCGGCCCCTTCCCTTTACAAAACTTAATTCTAAAAATTTGTTTTCTTCTATCAACACAAACCCTCTCATAAAAGAGCACGTATAAAACCGTAAACTCCACACTCTGTGCAGCTTCCCAAATTATAGACTAAATTTATTCAAGTTGTTCACATGTCGCTGGCTTTTCTTCTGGCTTTTTAAAGGGAGTTTTGGTTCTGCTCTTCTTTATCACGGTCATTACCCAAGCGCGCAGCGTTCTGATTCTACTTTCTTGTCTCTTCACTCTTCGTGTAAGTCTTCTGATTTTTCTTTGTATTTGTAATTCTTGTCTCGTATGAAATAGTGATGTCCACCATATTCCAGAGCCTTGGGTTTTTTTTCAGCTAGTCCCCGGAGTTACAGGGAATGTAGGTGGTTTGTGTTACTGTATTTGAGGCTATTTTGATGAAAGCTATTGTACGCTGGGTTTTTACCCTTTCAATAATGTTCCCAGGCCATAATCCCAATAAGCTGAATCGCTGGGTCAGAGGGTAGGAATGACTTCAGAGCTCTTATCTGTCACCATTTTGGTTCCTGAATGGGCGCTACCAACTCCCAGCACCCACACTGTAGTGGTGCCTGTTTCTTCACAGTTTTGCCAGGGCTGCATCTTCCTGTTTTTGTCTATTTTTGCCAGTTTAATTGGTATCAGGAGGTATCTAAGTGGTCTCCTTTGGCTCTTCTCTTGCCATGGGTGAGTTGGAATGCTTTTTCAGGTGCCTGGTTGTTGACTATTTCATCCTTCTGAGGACCCCAGTCTTATAGCCAGTCCACTGAGTGTGGGAACGTCTGTAGTCCTTGCCCCCAGCACCCCAAAATACTGGACGGCATTGAAGAGGAAGTGGTTGGGACCTGAGGAGGTACCTGACTTCTCCCTGTATAAGAGAATGGGAAGCGCACACTTCAGGGCTAAGGGGAGAAGACTTTTCCTTCATCCTCGTGACTTTGTTGCAGGCTGATATTATGCTTCGTCTATAAGAGTTGGGGTTTTTTTGAGAACCGAGATGGACCTGAAGAACCTGCTATCCTGGACTGATTCCCTGAGGGCTCAAGCTTAGTGCTTGGCTGATCCAGGCTTGAGGGCTGGTCAGTTAGAGTCTTTGCCAAGTTTGGCTGTGGGCCTGGGGCTTTGTGCAGCAGCTTCAGTTCTAAGGAGAGCTGAGTGTAAACAGCAATCAATTCAGGGCCAGAAGACCTGAGTTTTAATCCCAGCCCTATCATTTGTTGCCTTTGAGACTTTGGCCCAGTTGCTCTCACCTTCTGGGCCAGGTTCCTGAGGTGTTCTGGCATTTCAAGTCTTCCATAATCGGCCGCTCACTTTCTGATTTTCCCAGCCTTGTTTCTCCTGGCCCTCCTTCACAAGCTCTGCTTCAGCCTAATGGGTCAGTGGCTGTTCCCTGAACTGCCTTTGTGGGGTGGGTTCTTCTCCTCTTGAGACAGGTGCTCATGTCAAAAAGAATTGTCTTGATTTTCACATATTTCCTTCTCTCTTTGGGGTGGGGGACAATCTTCATGTGACATAGATTCCAGGCTTTTCCTGATCCTGGTTGCCCTCCTTTGGACCCCTTAAGCAGCTGGTCCTAGAGCAGAAAACCAGATTCCGTATGGGGCTTGACCAGAGAACAGCGGGATTCTGGTCTAAGAACAGATCACATTTTGTGCATCAGTTTGCTGAAATTCCAGGCAAAGTATGGTGTTTTTAAAACTTTTTTTGCTTCTGAAGAGTTTCCACAAACACAGTTCAGACTTCTCAGCCATCATTAGAGATGGGTAATGCACACGGAACTGCTTGTGATCCCCATTAGATCTGATAAGCAACAGAGATCCTTCAGGTAACTCACTTTTCTAAGTTATGGCATCAGAGGAAAAAGTCAAGCATGTCGTGCTGTGTTTGAATCTCAAATCACCCACCTCTTAAGGAAGTTTGTGTCGTATATATAAGACCAAGTCTCCCCTTTTTCTGCTGGACTGAGTTTTCAGAGTAAGAGGAAGCGAGCTGACGTTGGTTGTGGCTTCAAGGCTCAGTGTATGGACTGGAGCCTCTTGTAGCTGTGGAGGTGGGCTCAGTGGTGGTAGAAGCTGTGCGTGCGGCTGCCCTGGGGCCACCCACCCCCACCCCCCGCCAACCACTGCATGTTAAACACATCATTCCCCAGGACCAAGGGGTCGAATGTATGTGTGGATGGGAAACAGCAAAAGAGAAAAAGTGTCTGCATGAAGGACATGCGGGGCAACAGTTAACAAGGCAGCCTGCACTTATTAAGCACCTACTACATTCCAGGCACTGTGTTAAGCATTAGCAATACAAAGAAAGTAAAAAAAAAATAGTTCTTACCTTCAAGAAATGGCATTCTAATAGGGGAGACAACATGCTAGCTACTGTGACACCACACACAGGACATATGCAGGGTGAGTGGGAGGTAATCTCAGAGGGAGGACAGGACCAGGAATGGTGGGATTTTTGTGGAGACTTGAAGAAAGACAGAGAGGCCAGGACAGGAGGCGGAGCGGCTGGCCAGGTCATTCGGCATGTGGGCCTGACATTTTGGAAAGGGTGACCAGATGGAGAGAGAATAGGTATGGGTTGGGCTGGGGGGGTCCCTCTTCCAGCTCAGTCCTGGGGGGTTTCAACTCAGCTGTGGATTGGACCTGATGACCTCTCAGGTCCTCCATTCAGAAATTCTGTGGCGTTCACCAGCTTAAGAAGACTCACCGGAGGGCTCAACCTCCTGACAATGTCATCTCTGTTAGAAGGGCCATCCACGGCATGACAGGGTCATAGAATTAGAGCCAGGACCAATGGCCATTGAGTTCAGCCTCATCGAGGGCAGCCAAAGTGACTTGTGGGTTACACAGCTGGGTAGGTATCTAAGGTGGAACTCAAACCCAGATCTTCCTGACTCCAAGGCCATTGTTCTAACCATGGAAACACTATTACCTGTAACTAGAGGAAAAGGAAGCCCAGAGAGAAACAACCCAGGCCCTGATGATCTGTGAGTCTTTTTAAGGCTCAGCCAACCCAGCCAGCCCAGCCTTCTCCTTTGTCCAGTGTTACTTCAGGTGTAAATCAGAGCTGAGATTCGAACCCAGGTCTCCTGTATCTAAATGTGGAGTTCTCTCCACCACACACGCTTCTATAATTCCGTCTGTGCTCCTGAGAAGTAGTCCATGAGAGGACAGGGAGCACAGGACTGCATTGGATGATGACCTCCAGGTCTGTCCTTTGAGTCCCAATACAGGGCCCCTAGAAGGGGTCATTAAAGAGACTGTCAGCCAATATCTAGGATGGGGAATGTGACTGCCAAGGGCAGACCATGTCACACCAACCTTGCTTCCTTTTCTGACAGGATTTCTGCAACTAGTGGGCAAGGAGAATGCTGTGGGTAGCGTTTGCCCTTCCTGCATGGACAGAGTCTGTCCTGGAAGCCATCTCCAAGGCAAAAGGCCATCCAGTGTCTCTGTACTCAGCATCTGGTGGCTGCTCTACGGAGGAATCGGGGTGGGCTGGGGCTGGGGGTGGGGGCGGAGTATAAATTTCTGTGATCTGTTTAAGCAAAACTCCATCCGTTCAAGTTGTATAGAGTGAGGAATGGGGGAGCTCACTGCTTCTGTTTAAATGCTAGAAAATAAGACTTTTAAAATAGACCAACAATAAGAGGAACCGTGCCTGGTTCACAAGGCACACATATGCACAGCCTCTGGCCAAGAACCCTCTTTTAAAGTGCCTTTCTTCAAAAGTAACTCAGGGCAGCTGATGGAAAGTGTCCAGTTTTGATGGGACTTGGGATTCGTCTTGAGTCTCTCCCGGATCACGGACCTTCTCCCCTCTCCCCTCCTCCACTCTCTTCACTGGTTTTGGTCCTTTTTCATGCCCATATCTGCTCTCTTTTCAAATGTTCTTTTTTATTGAGAATTTACCAAAAAAAAAACACCAACAAAGAGGAGCATTTCAGTGTGCAGAGAACAAGAGGATTATCTGTGAACCTGTGAACTTCTGTGTGCAGATGTTTAAGGAGCACATTAAGTTTCACATGGTAGAAATAGGATTGCCCAGTTTCTGTCCCCTTTTGAGTTTACTGTTTCTTATGTATATATTTAATGTTTTATTGTTATTTTCTTTTTTCAAATCTGCCGCTGTGGTTCCTGGATTGTGAATCCCCTAAGTATAGGCAAGGTTCCTGCCTTCCTTTGCACCCCCAGTAACTAGCAGTGTAGTAAGTACTTAAATATTCTCTCTCTCTCCCCTCTCTCTCTGTGTCTCTCTGTCTGTCTCTCTCTCCCCCTTTCTTTGTCTCTGTCTCTCTCTGTCTCTTTCTCTGTGTCTCTGTCTCTTTCTCCCCCTTTTCTCTGTCTCTCTGTCTTTGTCTCTCCTCTGTCTCTGTCTCTTCTCTCCTCTCCTCTCTCCCTTTCCCTCTCTCCCTCTTCCCCTCTGTTCCCTTCTTCCCCTCTCTCTCCCCCGCTCCAGCACACCCATGTACACGCACGGACACAGACACACACACACACACGTATCTCAGGGTTTCCCCTCCCTAACAATCCTGGAGTTTTCTTACTCTGTGTTCTTCCTTGAGGAAGGTTTCTGTTACTTGTATTCCATAGTACATATAACCCCTCCCCCTCCCCGGGGCACATGGGGTAGAGGAAGGTCTATCCCCTTGCTCCCTTTCTTGCCTATCACAGACTCACTTAATTGGTCGATCGATGTGTCATGGGTAGACTAAAGGGCCAGCCTTCACTTCTCAGGCTCTCTGCTGGCCCCCTGGAGTGCGTGGCCTCCTGGCAAGCCTGTGCCTGGGATACCTCCTGTTTTTGTCTTCTTTCGGTACAGGGCCTTGTGAGATCTTCACAGGCTGTTGGCATCTTCCCTGGCCTGGGCACCCAATCACTGGAGTATCCACAACTAGAGCAATCACAGTGGAAATCTTGGTGGCCAGAGGGACCGAGAGAGGAGCAGAACTTGGTGGGAGGGTGTGGTACTGATTGGGCACGGGAGGCCCTGGCACTGGACCACCTCACGTGGTGTGCCCACTTCAAAGAAGGCACTGTGATCCGTGAGTGAAGCAAAATTAAAGTAGCTCACAAGAAACGTGCGATGCCCAAATTTAGAGCTGCCTCCACTGGAAATGCTCACACGGGCTGATTGTGCCCAGCCTGTGGTAGAGCCTTCTGATCCGCCAGCTGGAGCCCCTGTGCCTTGAGCCCAACTTAATGATGTTACTTTGGTTCTCCTCGAGAAATAAGAGAGCTGACGAACAGTGCCCCCACCCCAAAGGCTGATTTTGATCATTATGTAACTTTTACTGCTTTCCTCCTATGCATGAATAAACCTGGTTGATGTTTGTGCCCTGGGTAACCTCTGCTTTCCTCCTTGCCCCTCCCCCCAGAGGAGGACCCTTTAGCGCCAAAAAGAGAAGAGTCTTAAGAATCTGAGATTGGAATGGATCGGAGCTTGGGAGCCAACTCTCCCATTGGGAGGATGAGCAGCCCCAGAGCCCTGAACCTGCAGAGGCAGGTGGTGAAGGCAGATGGAGGGCAAGGATGGTGGAAGGCTGCCTGCTCCTGGGGCCTCAGCCCAGCCTGAGAGCCAGGAGGAAGGACAGAGAGGAGATGAGTAGAAGACAACACTGTGGAAGGAAGTGCTCAGAGCGAGTGGCCAACTGAGAGCAAACCTTCCCCAGCTCGGTGTTTATTTGGTGCGCAGCAGACTGCCTGCACACAGGAGGTGTTTAATAAATGTCTGTTGGATTGGCTGCTCCACCATTGTGGCACAGTCCCAAGAGAGTGCTCACTTCTAGCCCAGAAGCTAATAACATTACTAATATTATTTGGTAATCTTGAATCCTATGAGTTCCTCCTGGCATCATGATTTATTTCCTCATTTTAGGGTCAGAGGAACATAGAATAAAGAGTTGTTAGGGATCTTAGAGGTCACTTCATCCAAGTCTCTTGTTTTTCAGACAAGAAAAGAGGTAAGTTGACTTCCCCAAGGCCACGAGGATGGTAGATCCAGACTCACGGCTTCCCACTGGCTCACCTTTCCTCCACCTCCCTGCACTGACTTAAATGAAATCTTGTATTCTAAGAAGCATCGTTGGGGAGACATGAGAATGTGGGTGGAAGGGATATTGCTGATGGTCATCTAATGCAAGACCAGACTAGAAGTGGTAGGACACCTGGGTCCTGCCCAGGACGGGGGGGAGGATGTCTCACCTCAGTTCCCCACCTGCTGAAAAGGGACAATGAAGCTTGTAGCACCTGCCTCCTAGAGGAATATATTTGTGAGGCTCCATTGAGTGGTGCCCTCTATACTTGTTATGGTTATTAGGAGACACCAAGGCTCTTCAGTATTTTCATGAGAACTGCCACTTCTTCATGCCTCTCATCCCTAGAGTCCTGGAGGTCTTCCTCTGGGGCTGGGGACTTCATGAATGCCTATTGCCTCTTACTTATGTCCCTGCTTCCTGGCCATAAACACCAGCACAGGTAGCGAATTGTGACCAGTGACTCTCTCCGGGACCCCCATTTCAGAAATTCTCTGCCTGACTCCCTTCTCTCCAGCCTCATTAACCACCATGGATGCAGACTTCTCTCCCATCTCCACTCCTGACTCATTGGGCATTTCCACCTCCTCCTGGAGGCTGCTCCTGTGACCCTCTGTTTTCACTGGGGAGTTCCTCCTGTCTGGTACCACCATTTCATGAAACGCCCGAGGACACTCATACTCACTTTTCTGCTGGCTCCACTCCTGGCCCTGGACTTTTCCACTTCCTCCCTGGTAGCCTTGGCCTTGCCTTCCCTCCCCATTCCCAGCTTTCTAGGTCCTTTTTATGTGTTGTCTGTCCCTGTTAAAATGTCAGCTTCTCGAGGATAGGGGCTGCCCTTATTGCTTGCAGTTGTATGCCAAGCTCTTAGCTGCCTGGACACAGTAAGCACTTCTTCATAAATGTTCTGTCTCTGTCTCTACTTTCTTTCTCTCCTCTCTACCTCCAAATGCTTTCCAGTCCTGGAATCATGAGCTTGATCAAATCAGGTCTGCCATTACTTCTGGATGAAGGATGTCAGGCTACTGCCCCCTGGGCCCACTTACCCCATAGGCCCACTCACCCCATGGGCCCACTCACCTGTAATTTTGCTTAAAAGAGGGCCAGGAATGTGCCTGGTTTCCCTGTGGAGATGGGAGATTGACTGTCCACCTTGAGGAACATCCAAGTGGGCCATTTTGTCTGGCAAAGTTATGGAGAAGAATAAGCCTGGACAAAGTGGGCACAGCTGGAGTATAAAGGAATTTCCATGCCCTGAGGACATGCTCTCTGGTCACTTGGAAGCTTTCCACCATTCTGTGGACCTTACCAGGGGTCGCTGCCTCATTATATCCTGTGATGAAGCTGGACATCGTGACCATCTTCCCAGTCTGAGCCATGGAGGCTGCCTCAAACACCTGCCATGCTCATTGGCATAGCGGTTGTGAACTTGGCTGTTGGAAGATCTATGATTTTAGACCATTCAGACTAAAGGAAAATTCAGAGGAAAGAATGAGGAGGAAATTGGGGGTCTTTGTCTTTCCCAAATGGAGGGGTGTCATGCTCCCTGCCCAGCTCCCTAGGGGCATCTGGATGACCTTTGATGGCTCACTTTCTCAGACAGAAAGCAGTAGTCAGATCTTCATCCCCAGTGGCTGGCCTCTGCACCTCCTGGGAACCCTCTCAGGCCCAGCTTTTGCAAGCTTGCTGAGGGTGAGGTGGGGCAAGAAGCCCTCCTCTAATTCCCATGGATGCTGACTGTTCCTTGGAATGGAAAATGTTCTATTTTTGGTGGCAAGAATATTTCTGAGGGGAAAAACTTCCCCATGAAACAAAGCACAGAAGTGGTGTGTGTTTGGTTTGGGGATAGTTCAGGACAACTTTGGGGGAGGGGTAGAGAGTGGTCTCCAGAGGCCATGGTTTCAGGGAGATAAGGGAAAACATTGTATTTTTCTTCTGGATTCTCACTGTGGCTGGAAGGAAGGCCCTGAGCCCACTACTCAATTTGGAAGCCAGTTGGTATATGTGGGAAAAGGCCTTTTCGTCCATCAAAGAGGAGAATCGCTGGACACACACACACGCCCAAGAAAGAAACCCAAGACAGGCTTCTGGGGGAGGCTTGCTCTGCCCTAGGGCCCCCCATCGCCCTTCCCTCAACCCATCAGTCAGTGTGTATAAGCACCTACTGTGTACCAAGTGATGAGGATGCAAAGATAAAACCAACCCATCCCTGACCTCAAGGAGCTTAGGGAGAGGTGACATGCATGTGTGTAAACCTAGAAACCCACTGGGAGAATGCTCACCAACAACCAGACTTTGTTGGCTTCTGATCTCTCAAGAGAAGTCTGTGGGGGATGCTGTGGCACAGAGAGCCCTGCACTTGGAGTCAGGGTATGTGGTGGAATCTCAGCTCTTCTGCTGGTCTCTTGGGTGTTCTTGAGCCAGTCATTTCCCTCCTCATAAGTGAGGGGACGGTCTAGATAAATCCCCTTTCTAGCTCTTTATCTAATAGGGACATAGATTCAGAACTGGAAGGGACCCTAGGGCTCATCTAGTCTCACCTGCCCATTTTAAACTTGGAAAACTGAAGCCCAAAAGAGTTAAGTGCCTTGCCTTAAATCCCACTTGAATTTAGTATGCACTGCTGTGATAAGTCCATGGTCAAGTGTAAGTGGCCCATTCAGTCACGCCTGGCCCTCACTTCCAGGAATCACTGTAATCACTGAGGTTCCCCATCTGTTTGTTATAGGTGGAGTGGGGAGGAGTCAGTGCACAAAACATGAACTTGGAGTTGATGTCAAAAAACCCCAGATCCTTAGAAAAGCCTTCTTTGAGCTGGGTCTCCAAACTCTCCCTGCCTGCTCCCTACCTTTAGTTCTCAGTGTCAGGTCTGTGTCTCTGTGACGATGGGGAAGCTGGACTGGCAGCTAAGATTCAAATGTCACTGAGGAAAACTCAAGGCCTTTGTCCCCAGTGATCATACCATTGTTCCTGAGCCCCCACCACTGTGTTCCCTCATTAACGATGAGCCGGCAGACATCATTTAGCTTTTAGAAAAAGGATTTACTAAGACAGTATAGAAAAAAATAGTTGGTACAAAATATGGTCCCTAAAACCTGGGGTCACATCTTCCCAATAGTATTCACAAAGTCCAGTGGTGGTGAGATACCAGTGCAGAGGTGATATGGAGCAGAAGTATACCTCCCAACTTCTGGCCCTAGAAGCACCCCTCCCTTTACCTTTGTTTTGGGGTGTGGAGTTAGTAAAGGACAAGTCACTCCACTGTTCATGTGAGCCAACCTGCTGTGCGGCTGGGCCATTCACCTGTGCACCTTGCTCAGCCATGAGTTCTCTGGTGGACAGTGTGTTACTGAAACAATGTAGTTCCAGCCGTGAATGGAAACTCCAATGACATTCTGGTCTGTTGGCTATTTCCATTTCGGGATTTCTGTTCACCTAAAATTAGGAAAGAAAAGCCTCACAAGTACACAAGTGATCACACCATGGGTGGCTAACAGAGAAGGCTGTTCCTTCCCCCACCTGCCTATCAGGACCAGCTCAAAGTAGTCCTACTTCATTCAAAGCCATGAAGGAAAGAATGCGATGAAGGGGAGAGCTGTCCTTTCACATCCACATTCAGTTCCGGCTCAACAACTGTAGTTATCGCTTCTTCCAGCTCGGAGGTCAATTAGAAGACTTTTTGTCACCACACAGCACTAACTCCTGAGTCATTATGGCTAGAAACTTGCTCCTCCGTCCCCTCCCCTGCCAAAGTTCTCCATAGTCACGAGGAAGGCAGGCTCAAGGACTGGTCCATCCTTCTGACAAGTGCTTTGCAAACCTAAGAGTGATAAAAATGGCAGTTGTCATTCTAGCTAATGTGTGAGAGACCAGGTGCAAAAGCATCCCAAAGCAACTGGAATGTTGAACTGAATGGCATAAGAATAAATAATCAAATAAGGGCAATTTTTCCATTTCAGCTTAAAAACAACAGTCACTATGTGATCAGGCAGATGCGGCAGCTACAGCTCCCAGCATCTTAGACTTCCTCCGGACAGAAGCAAGGTCCAGAGCCAGGGTGGAGCCTCAGTGCTCCCTACCTTTCCCGGCTTCTCACTCTCCTCTCCTTGTGTGTTCTGCCTTCCTCACAACCAGCACCTTGCCCTCTTTCCCCTCGGTTCCCTCAGAACTTATCTCAGATCCCATCTGAGCAGCAGGTCTTTTCTGGTCCCCCCAGGGCTACTTCTTACCCTTTGAAATTACCCCAATTGTAATTGTGTCTTATCTGATTTAGTTGAATGCTTGTTTCCATTAGAGTGCATGCCCCTTGAGGGCAGGACTGTGTCCTTGTAATCCTTTGTGTCCCCAGAACTTAGCATAGCGCCCAACTCGTAGTGGCCAGCTTGGAGTGCCCAGCACAAGCTTAGTAAGTGTTTGGGATGATAAATACCCTTCATCCTCAATTTAGTGAAAAAATAAACACAGAGGTCTCTTAGGAGAAGAACAGGACTTTATTCTCTTCCCCGGGAGAAGAGGGGGGGGGTCTTCCCCATGACTCATTATGGAGGAGAGCTGTGTTACAAAAGACAGTATAAGAATTTATAACTTAACTTAGTCAAGCCTCCTCCTCGACTGTCTCCTCTGTCATTGATGGAGAGGCGGACTACACCAGATTCTTCCCCAACTGGGACATCAAGAAAAGGGGGGGGGAAGGGTCCCACCAAGGTGGAAACACAAAGGAAGGTAAAAGTGATTGACAGCAGCAATGGAGGAGGGGGGAGAAAGGGAAGGTTAACAACCCCAAATTGAGAAGTTTTCACTCATCCCATACATAAGGGACTGTGGTTGTCACTTTTGCTGACCGACTTTTCTATTCCCGTCAGCTTTTATATGGATGATTATCACGTGCTGGGCACTATGGTTTAGGAAGAGTATAGACGGGCTGCCAGAGCAGAGGAGGCAAGGAGAGGGCTCCAACCATGTGTTCTCTAGGATCCGAGTAGGGGCTCTGTGGCTGGTTCATCCAGGAGCTGGGGTGTGTTGGCTTCATTCAAGTATTTGAAGGGCAGCGGCATGGGAGAGGGATTCCCCTGTTCTGCTTGGCCCCGATGGTACGAAGAAAAGAGTGAACAACAAATGCAGGTTCCCCTTGGCTGGCGATCTCCAAGCTGAGACCACTCAGGGGCATTTCATAGAAGGGGATTTGTGGCCAGTCACAGGTTCCATACAAAGGCCTGTAATGTCCCTTCCCACCCTGAGGTCCTGCATCTGGAACTAAGCTTGAGAGGGGCCCAGCGGGGCTAGAACATCAGTCCCTAGGCAGTGTACTCTTGACTACTGTTTTGGTGGGAAATGGAGGTGACAGAAGGGTGGCATCTCAAGAGGGAGAATGGCCCTCAGAAGCCAGGTCTGCCCAACTCCAAACATGAATCTTCCTCTGAGATCCCCTGCCAGCCCTTGGCCAACCTTTGCTGAAGTGCCTCCTGTGGAGGGGCACTTGGGGCTCCCAACCTGCTCCACTTTGGGCAGCTCTAAAAGTGAGGAATCCTTTCCTCTTTCAGGCTGAAATCTTCCTCCCAGTGGCTTTGCTCCTTGCCCTTCCTTCTGCTCTCTGGGACCAAGCAGGACGAGACCAGTCAGTGCTAACTGGTGACTCTATGCCCAAGCACAGCTGTGGCATGAAAGCGGCCAAGGGCAGAGATGGGGAAGCAGACCCTGGTCAGGAAGAGGTGACTTCCAAGCCTGCCTCGGACACCAAGGCTTGGCTTGGCCTGGCCTGCACTCCTGGAAGCCAGGATGCTGTGGTTGGAGATCTTTATCTTGGGAAGGGGGATGGGGGCCAGTCCCTGGTCCCCCTGCATTCTCATGGCTAATCTTCCAGTCCTTTGGGCTTTAGAGGGCAAGGGGGAGGCAGGGAGGAGAGAGGGGCATCTCTCAGGCAAGGTTGCACATTTTTCTTCAAATATTAGGTCAAATTCTCTGTAAAACCCCTGTTTAAAACTTTTTCAAATACTTTGAAGTCCCAGAGAAGCAGGAAGTTAATTAGTGTGGCTTTGATATGGTCAGGCCTGTTTAAACAGCTGCTCGAGGCCCTCCAAACAATGAGAGCGTTAGTGGCCTGGGCTGGTCTGGGACAGTCTGCCCCAGCTCTGGGCAGCGGCAGAGGCTGGCGGATGGTCGTGGCTGTGGCGGCGGCAGCTGAAGCCGAGGAGCTCTCAAAAACCTCAGGGAGGAATTTCTAAAGTGGAAAATGGCTCCCAGGGAACGGGTCAGGGCAGAAGAGACTCCAGGGAAGGACAAAGTGTCTGGAAGTCCTGGGAGACTTTGATCTCAGAATGTTTGCTTATGCTTTTTACAGCATGATTGATGCATTTTGTCTTAATACCTTTGTCATTCTGGATGTACCCACACAATCTTCCAGAATGAAACCCTTCTCTGTAACAGGAGAAAAAAAAGCACCTAATATTTATCAGAGATGGCCTGACGATATATACAGCGTTATGCTCCTGTGGTCCCCCACCTCTTTTCCAAGCGGTGGGAGAAGTGCATTTTATTAAACAGTCAGGAAACATGATATGGATGAGTGAGTGGATGTATGAAAAATGATTTCTTTCTTCTTACCATGAGCTGGCCTCTGTGCAAAGCACTTTTATAAACATTACCTCATTTGAACCTCCCAATGATACTGGGAGGTAGGAGCTGTTCTTACCCCCATTTTACAGCCAAGAAAGATTAAGTACCTTGCCCAGCGTCACATAGCTTTCAGGATTCAAACGCAGGTCTTCCTAGCTGCGGGCATACAGCGCTATACCCAATGTGTAGCCTACTGAAGGCATGTGGTCACAGAATCACGGATTTAGGACTGAGAGTCCGCCCCCCGCCCGCCCCCCCCCCATTTTACAGATGAGGGAATGGAAGCTTGGAGGAGTTAAGTGGCAGAGCTGAATATTTTCTTTCTGTATCTCCATCAATTAACACCGATACTTGGCAGAGAGTAAATGGTTAAGAGCCTTTTCATGCAACGAATCACAGACCTGTTGGAATGCCTTGAATCTCGGCATCCTCAGTGTTGAGCAGAGTTCATTGCACATGGTAGGGACTTCACTGAGTTTTAATCAGTCATTTAATTAGTTGAATTGCTGTTAAGGACTTGCCATGGTGAAAGAACCAAGATGGCGGCACTCGAGGGAGTACAAATGTAACGCAGATCGGGAGCTCTTTCTTCACTGAGTTTAGACTCCCAGCTCGGTCACTCTCTATTTTCTGGCACACTCGAATGCTCTGATTTCTCTCTGCTTTCTGGTTGGATAAATGGATTTAATTGCTGTTCCCTGTTTCTGATGGTCTTTGGCATGCCCTTCATTTGGTGGGAGAGAGTTAAGCCTTGGGGTGTGAGCTTGGGGTGGTCTTCTCCCCCTAAGAGCAATCAGGAAAGTGGCTCTTGTTTTGAACCCTGACCAGCGATACTTAGTGTGGTAGATCGATATTAGTCCATAATGCTCTTTGAAACTAGGGCAGAGAGCACCAAACACCAGCCTCCCAGCACTGGGGCGTTGCCTTCCCCGCTCGCAGCTGCTGCGCTGACTCTCCTCTCCAGAGATGTGGTCCAGACCTCAGATCATATCTTTGTGCCTTCTCGGGAGCCAACCCATGCAGACACACACATTTCTCATGGCCGTGTGTATATACTGCACACAATGAACCACAAGATGGGGGGCCTGCCTTCAAGGAGCTGCTCCTTGAGCAGTTTGGGTGGAGGCATCCGTATCTACATGGCTGATGGCCACTAGAACAAACCCTTAATGCTCCCTGCTCCACCTCCCTGATCAGGCACCAGGGCTTGACTGGGGAAGGAGCTTCAGGAGAGCCAGGGCCAGATATAGCAGCATCCAGGAAGCCTTCATGGACCCCAAAGCCAGGCTCTGCTGTCTTTTTCCTAGGGGATGTGGTTAAAGTCCTATTTTTCCTGCTTCCAAAACAAGCAACAGCCTGAGTAGGGATCCTGTTTGGGATTTCTGGAGCAGACCAACATTTTTCTGGTACCTGATTTGCCTTTTCTGAGACATCCCATTCTTAAAATGTGCCTTTGGAAGGGAAGGGAAGGGAAGCCCTTAGTGCCCGGGTCTGATTCATTTCTGCTTCATTGATCAATCGTGGGGCAGGGGAGGCCCAGCATCCCAGCCGTTCTCAGAGAGCCTCACTGCCCCTTGGCTTTCAAACAGGAACTCACATTTTGCCAAAAGTAAACAAATGTGAACTCTGGAAGGCTTGTTTATCCTCCGACTCTGCTTCAGGACATTAGCATGGAGCCGCTGCTGGACAAAAAAAAGTGATGCTGATCATGCTGATGAGACTGCCTCCTTCCATGTGGATCGAGGCCAGAATTTCCTGCGTGTTGAGCTCTGCCTTTAAGCACGGGTAAACACAGTGTTCACCAAGTCCCCACCCCCACCCCCTGCCCAGCCCGTTGGCCCCACTCGGCCAGCCTCGGCTTTAGGCAAGGGCCCTCTCTAAGAAGTGGCTGGTAGCCATCATGTCTGGACGGCTGAGGAAGGCTTGATTTTTATATGGAAAGGCCAGAAATCATCCAAAAGTCAGAAGGAACCATGGGGATGGTCTAGGACTCTAGGCCAAGCCCTTTCATGGTTTTCAGATACAATGAAGTGATAGAAGCAGTGTGGGACAGTGGAAAGGTGCTTGATGCCTTTAGGGTCAGGGGAGCCAAGTTCGAATTCTGACTGCCATTATTACTGGGGTGACCTGTGCTTTGGTTTCCCCATCGGTAAATGAGAGTATTAAACTACATGACTGTGGAAGCCTCTTCTAGAAGGCCAAGCACTATGATCCTTCAATGGAACAAGAGATTTGTGAGGCCTGAGTCCTCCAGGGAAGGCCTCAGATAGAGAGCAGGGGGTGGAAATAGGAACCTCACAGAGGATCCTTTCCAAGCCCCACATTGGACAGATATGGAAACTGAGTCCCAGAGAAAGGAAGTGACTTATCCACAGTCACACAGAGCCAAGATTTGAACCCAGGCCTTCTGGTGTCTTTGCACTGCCTCTTTTGGTCCTCAGAACCTTCTGGAACCCACTTCTGACCAACGTGTTACTGGACCAGATGTTCATTTAGCAGGGATTGAGACCCGCATGTTATTTCGCTAACTAGGGAACTCTTGGGTGAGGAAACTCTCTACCAAGGCAAGCCAGTGCTTTCTCAGCCCTTTATCATTTTAGAGAGTTGCCTAGAGTACTGAGGGTCCAGACTTGTCCAAGGTCACAGCCAGTATATGTCAAAGGCAGGACTTGAGCCTGGGCCTTCCTGACTCTGGCTCAGTTCTCTGGACTAAGGCCGCTGAATGTCTGTCTCAGAGAGGTGCCATAGCAGGCGGCAAAGGTGATTGGCCATCTGGGGAAGCCCCAGCCCCCAGGCATGCCAGGGCCTGGGTGGTGAATAGAACCACCTTCGCTACCAGGGTTGGCACAGAGCCCCAGGGGCCAGCTCGCTTTCTTCCTGCCCTCCCAGGCTGGCACCGTTGACTCTCTGCCCTGCCCCGAGGTCCATTTCTGACCTGGGTCTGTTTTCTCCATTCAGGAGGCCGGATCAGCACCGCTCATGCAAGGCCCGGCTTGAGGTCTGCTTGACTTTTGCAATGAGTTTAGCAACATCTGCTTTGCCCATTAAAGTGATTTTTCCCATCCTGGCTCAGGGCCATGTGCTCGCTGCAATTGATTAACAGCGATTTCCTTCCCAAACCCAAGGGTTCGGTGAACTCTGGGTTGAATTGTGTGCCAGCCAGTGCCAGTGCCAGTGTGCCCCCTGCATCTCATGGGAAGAGCCTGGAGGGCAGAGGAGGAGCCCCGCTCAGGGATCTGAAGCGAACAGCTGCCTCTCTCTGTAAAACCGAGGGGGGAGGGGCGCATCCAGAGACTGCCCAGAGAGGCACCAGGGTCCCCTCCTTGGGATTGGGTCCCCAAGGTTACCTCTGACTCACATCCTAGTAGGACTGAATCCTGGCTGCTTCTCACACAAGACGCTCCATCTCCCGACTCCAGGCATTTTTCCTGGCTGTGCCCCCTGCCTGCTGTGCTGACTTGTGCCTTCCCCAGCTTTCTTCAAGGCTCTCCTTCTGCAGCCTTTCCCAGCCCCTCAGTTCAGATCCTCCCCTCTCTGGATCATCATCACGCATCCTGCAGATAGCTCGTTTCCACATAATTGTTTCTTATTTCCTTCCCCGTTAGATCATAAGCTCCTTGAGAGGAGGGACAGTCTTTTTAAATAAAATCTTTCAGAACGTAGCATGGTGCCCGGTATACAGTAGGCACTTACTAAGTGCTTATTTACTTGACTGTCCTTCAAGGCTCCATGCCGATGTGCCCTCCTCCAGAGAGCCTTCCCTGACTCCCCATAGGGAAGTGCTTTGCCCAGGTGCCAGACCTCCCTGGCCCTTTACTTGGGGCTCTCTTTTCAGTGAGTCTCCCCCCCCCCCCCCCCGTGTCTGGATTCCTCTTTCTCCACCATTAAAGGTCTATAGGATTGACAGCTGAAGGTGGCTTCAGAGATTTCTTTGTCCAATTCCCCCATTTTCCAGATGAAGACATTGAGGCTCAGAGAAGTTAGAGGGTCGTAGATTTAGAGGTGGGCGACTGAATCCAGCCCCCTCCTTTTGGGTGCCGGGTGTGTCTTCACTGACTGGGTGGGGTCAGGGTGGAGGGTCTTTCCCTGACTCACTGGCAGATTTCCTGGGCTCAAATGTGGGACTGGGCCTGAGGAAAGGTCTAAGTTGAAAGGAAGGTAGAGACCCCACATTATGAAAGGGGAGATTAAGTTGGGGGAAAGAGGCGGGGTGGGAGGCATGATGTGCATAGGATGAAGTCCCAGGGTCTGAGTTCAAATCCAGGCTCTAATGGCACTGTGTGACCTCTCATGTTGCTGCCTGTCTCTGGACCTCAGATTCCTCATCTGTGAAATAGGCCTGAGTGGGCTCTGAGGCTCCTCCTTTCTGGCTTGGGAAGGCAGGGAGAGGATGTGCCCTGCTCCCTTCCCTCTTTGTCCCTCTCTGGGTTCAGCCTGACCCTGAGCCTCCATCCAAGCACGCCTTGTCTGCTCTGGCTTACTCATCCTGATTCACTTCTGAGGCCCATCTCCTGCCCCCTTCCCATCCTTCCTCTTGCCAGTTTCTGGTGAATGCTGTGTGGGGAAGCCCCACCTGCTTGTCCCAACTGCTCTGGGCAGCTGTGTTTGGGGCCGAGGAGGCCACCTGAGCTGGCCTAGTGGCTGTGAGCCACCAGGAGCCCCGAGGACCCTGGGCCAATGTGTCCCCTGTGCTGGAGATGTGGCTGAGGGGAGCTCTGGTGGTTCCACTTCCTACAAATGTGCCTGAGCTTAGGCCAGTCTGGGCCTCAGTCTCCCACAGCGTAAAAAGAGTGGGGTTGGGCCAGATGACCTCTGGGGATCTAGCCTGGCTCTAGATTCTGGAAACCTCTGCCCCCTCTTCTCTTTCCCCAGATGAATCAATCTCTACACATCCACTAAAGCCCAACTGGTCTCTGGTAGGTCAAGATCTTGGAGCCTGTAATCAATCAACCAATCATTTAATCAGCATTGATAAAAGACCTACTATGTGTGGGGCACTGGGCAAAGCCTCTGGAGGCAGTTCCTGGCCTCAAGAGCTTACCTTCTGTAGCATTTCTGTCTTGTGTGATCTTGAAGTCTGGGTGGGACCTTTATTCTCCTCCTGGTCCCTATGAACTCTGTATCATCTGAACTTTCTCCCCATATTCTGCCAGATGCTCAGTAAATGGGGGATCAGAGGACTGAAGCTCTCAAGCAGGCACTGAGCACATCCTGAAAAACCTCACACTTTTTTTGGTCCAGACCTGTGACATTATCAGTGTTTAGAACTCCCAGCCTGGGAACTCCTTCTACCAAAAACTTCTAACTCACAAGCTACATATAATTCACATAGCTCATAACTTCAAGTCTTAGGTAGTCTCCTTGGGTACTGGCATGTGAGGCGAACTTCAGGGAGTTTGCATTTGACTCGGTCCCCAACCAGTAAGGGCCCAGATAAATGCCAGCTAGGGAGGGAGGGAGAGGCCAAGGAAGAGCTCAGGCAGGGAGACATCGCCAACGACTGGGCAGGGTCGGGGCCTCTGAAATGAGCCTTTAAGGAAGCTGAGGATTCCTGGGATGGGGCATCCAAGAGCCTCCTGTGTGCCAGGCCCTGGAATACGAGCACAAAGAATGAAATAATCTCTCTTCCACCCCAGGAGGAGGGAGCGCCTGGGTCGGCATGGGGGAGGCAGATGGGACGCCCAGCTGGCCACAAGCCGTCAGTGGAGCCTCTGAGCCCAGGGCATGTCATTGCAAAGGCTTGGGTCAAGTCTTCTTTTCTCCAAATTTTCACACTGACTTCCCCCCTCCCCCTCCCTACTTCCTGCTCTCTCCTGGGCCTGGAAACGGAAGGGCTGAAACATTGAGACAGACTGTTCTAGTTTGAAGGGGCCGGCCCAAACCAGGAAGAAGAGAAATTCACACAAAAAAGAAAAGGCCAGTTCTGCTCAAGTGCCCAGCCTGGCTGGGGGGAGGGCTTTACAAACCTCCAAAGGCTGTATGGGTGCCAGCTTGGGTCGCAATGATCATTGTCACAATTCCATCAGAGGCATAGGATTGAGAGCTGGAAGGAGCACCAGAGAAAACCTAGTCCAGCCCCCTCATCTTACAGATGGAGAAACTGAGGCTCAAAGCCCCAAAGAGGCTTGCCCAAGGCCAGTGACTAAAAGGTAAAGGCCCTTGCCTCAGTTTTCTCATTTGTAAATGGGAGTGATAATTGCAGCACCCACCTCGTTGGGCTGGTGCAGCCTGTGCCTCCCCGCCTTCTCACCCTGCATGATTCTTGTCCGTGTTCTTTGCTAAGAACAGATATTTCTTCGATGTCTCCCACTCCCCTTTCTGCATGTGGGTCATCTCTTGAATTAGACTGTGCTCTGCTTGCATCCAACATAGGTCCCTCCGTTGCCTTTTGAGTCCCTGGCAATTCATTCCTCAGAGGGCTGGTATTCCCAGATTTGCAGTCATATAGCAGTGTAGGGGGAATGTCTGTGATACACGCATAGGGTTCTGTTCTGGGGGCCACTGGGGCTTCCTGAGAGGGCTACACCTCTTCTCACCAGGAATCCAGACCGGGCTCTTCCTCATCCTCTGTTCTGAGCTCCTGCCAGGCTAGCTCATCAGACCAGCCACCCATTAGCGAGTCACCATCTGGACAAAGAGGCGTTTGTTATCCTTTGAGCTCTTTCTGTGTGGATTGTGAAGCTGATTCTTTTGAATAATCATGGATCTCATTAAGGAGGTTCCACAGTGTTGTAGGGCCCCAAGCAACCGGTTTAACACCATCCACAAACAAGAGTGTCTGTAGACCTCTCCACTGATGTGGAAATCCCTCTTCATAGAGAGCTGGTGATGAATTTTGGGACTGGAGAAGGGCAAAGGTTGTCTACGTTTTTGTAGAAGAAAAGAGGGTTCTTATGAGTGGTTTGAGGTCATGTTAGGAGGTCTCCATTGGAGTGCCTCAGGGATCTATAAATATTTCTGCCCTATAAAATACACACACACATATACAAAATGGTTAAGGGCACCAAAGGTGTGCCCACTAAATATGCAGAGGACACAAATGAGGGAGGGGTAGCTAATGGGTTAGAAGACAGTCAGGATGGGAAAAGATTCCAGCAGATAAGCACATTGGCCAAGAAAGGCATGAGATGTAATTAAGACAGATAAAAAGTCTTCCATCTGTATTTTTTTAAGTCAGTTTCCCAAGTATAAGATGAGAGAGAGAGTTTTAATGATGCGGGAGTGAGCCCGGCACCAGGGACGCCCTGTGGCTTTGGGCAGCCTTGGGGGAGCAGAGGCGGTCGTGAGAGGCTGGGCCGTGTCCTCTGGCTAGCCTGGTCAGCCCCCCAGAGTCTAGGCCCCTTCTAAGAACGGCACCAGGAGTCTGGAGAACATACAGAAGCAGCCGGGCCCAGGAAAACCCCATGCCGGGCTTGTTCAAAGGAACTGGGTCGGTTTAGCCTGAAGAGAAATGGAATTACAATAATCTACTGGATTGATCGAATTTATCTAATGCTTTTGTTATCATCATGCCCATTATACTGACTGGCGAGCTGAGGCTGAGAGGCTGTCACTTGCTCCAGATCCCACAGCCAGCCAAGGGCCTGGGGCAGGATTCAAACTCAGGTCTTTCTGACTCCAGGTCCAACTGGCAATCTATGTCACTTCTTAGCTGCCTGAGGAGACTGGGGGGGTAGGTGGGGACAAAAGAGTCGCCTTTAAGTTTTTTAAAGGGCTTTTATGTGGTTCCTTCCTCTGCCTTTCCCCCTTTTCAGTCTCCGGGCAGAGCATTTGGAAGGCAGTTAGGTTGGATGTAAGGTAAACCTTCCTTACCATGAGACCTATCTTCAAGTAGGCCCTTCACTGGAGGGGTCTTTATACAAAGGCTGAATGGCTGCTCCTAGTGCTGTCGTGGATGGGACACCAGCATCAGCCTGCCTTCCCGACAGAGCTATCGTGAGGTCCAGAGCAAACGACTTGCCCACGGTCTCCTGGCTCATCTGAAATAAAGCAAGTCTCTTCCCCCCGCCCTCCCTTCATCAGTTCCATTTGGCATACATTTAATGGACGACTGCCTGAAACGAGCGAGGCTCAAGGGCAGTCTCCATTGCATTGCGTCCCCCGAACCTTTGAGCTTCACCTGTTCCCCCCCGAATGCAGCCCATGCCAAACCATCGTGCAGGGCTGGACCCCCTGATCCCAGGGCGGCCCCAAGGCTGCGTGGCCCCCCGCACCTGCAGCACACGCTGCCGGGCACGCTCTCCTCCTAGTCCGTGGGAGAGCAGGGCTTGGCCGTGCCCAGCGGCCCGGCGGCTGCGGCGGTGCCTCAGCGCCCGGGCGCGTTTTGTGCAGACAAAGCCGGAGCGCTCTGCAGTGACACCCCAGGAAGGAGCTGGAAGCTGCTCGGAGGAGCTCGGCTGCGAGGCGGGAGCAGAGGCTTTGTTAGCGAGCGGCCGATTCTCTTCCCGAGGCAGCCTGGTGCAGTGGAGCCAACCCTGGGTCTGGACTCAGAGGGCCTGGGTTCTAATCCTGGCCCTCCCTGCTATTCGCTAGCTGTACGACAATTCTCAGGATCACCGATTTGGAGCTAGAAGGCGCCCATTGCAACCTCCTTACTGCACACGCGGGGAAACCGAGGCTGAGAGGGGGCCGGTGACGCGGCCGGGTCACGCAGCTAGTGAATGCCCGCGCCGGGATTCGAGCGCAGGGCCCCCTGACCCCAAGCCTAGCACTCCTTCCACTACGCCAAGCTTCCTCTTGTTGGTTCGGGTCAGCGAACATTTATTAAGCGCTTACTGTGTGGAAGGCATTTTGCCTTTCTGGGAATCAGTTTGCTTCTGGGCACTGGCCGGCCTCGGAGGATTTCTGGACCGGCTGCGTCACGTAGAGAATGGAAGAGACCTTGGAGTGGAGAAGACCAAAGGATCGGACCGGGCCGGGTCCTGTAGGAGCTGTCGCTTAAGCTCTCTCAGCCTCAGGCTGCTTACTCGGGAAATGGGCTCAAAAAGATCACCCAGCAAGCACTTAGAGGCTGATCGCCCGCGGAGCACCGGGTTTAGGGACAAGAGAAAGCAAAAGCCGCCGCTGTCCTCTAACGGAGAAATGACGTACAAGGATTTCAATTGGTCCAGGCTCAGTCCCATCCACACTTTAGAGATCAGCTGGAGGGGTCGGGAAAGGCTTCCTGTAGGAGGTGGTCCTTGAGCTGAGCCTTGAAGCTCAGGAGCTTCAGGAACTCCCAGGGGCAGCTATAGAAACGTCCCCAGCCCTCTCCAGGCCTTGGCTTCTCTCCCGCGGCTCCCCAGGCCCAACGGAACCCTTTGGCTCCATTAGCACCCTCCCCAACCCCTGGGCTACCAGGGTGTTTTCAGGGGAATCATCGGACGCACGGTTTTGTCTTTGAACCTTCCCGGCTTTAAAGGATCAAGGATCTCATTAGTAAAAAGATCCCTCCACGAGGGCAGATCGCAAGCCTCCTAGTCTTGTTCTATTCTTGACCTCTCTCAAATCCCACACAGGCAATGCGCCCCAGGATTGACCTTCCTCAGGTGACTCGAGGAGTTTTGTGGGGCCCCGCTCCGGCCCCCTTCGCTTCTGGCCCCCTTCGCTTCTGGCCCCCTTCGCTTCTGGCCCCCTTCGCTTCTCCCTCTTGGAATTCCTAGCTTCTTTCAGGTCTAGGTGCCGCCTCCTCTGGGAGGTCTTCCCTGATGGCCTCCTCCCCCAGGTTGGGAGCGCTAGTTCTTCATTTCCCTCCGTGTGTATAATCTGCACCTAGTCGTTTTGTTTTCCCGGGAAAATTTATTCTGCAGGAGCGCGGGAATGATTTCATGTTTGTGGTTGTATTTCTCTTTAGTGCCTAGCTCGAGGGCTCATACTTCGTGCTTAATAAAAGCCCGTTGTTGATTGACTTGTAGAATTTAAGCAGCCTGAGGGCAGGGACTGCTTCATTATTCCAGTCTCCTCAAAGCTTTAGTGCCGGGCACATAGGCGGTATTTGATGAAAGCTTATTGAGGACCTGAACACTTTCATTTTTTTCTAAGGTAGGGAGGCTCCCCAGCACCCACCGCAGTGTCTGGCAAACAGTAAGTGCTTAATGAAGGCTTGCTGAATTAAAAATTGAGTTCCACCGAATTTCGGAGTTCAAGTCATGGGACTGTCTAAGCCACTTACTACTGTGGGCCGCCTGCCTTAACGTCTCTCCAGGCACCCTCTTCCGCTGTAGCCAAACTTCCATCAAAACCTTTAGTCCCAAGTCCCCCCAAGGTTACTGGCCTCCTCAGGCCCCCTGCTTCTGGGCACCTGCATTCAGGCTTTGTAGGATTTCCCTCCCCCATCACAGTCAGCCCTGGCTGCTGGCAATGCCCTGGTCTTGGGGAGGGAAATTAGAAATATTCCCAAAGCTTGGCTATAAACAACACATGCAGTGTACACAGTGAGCCCAGTGAAAGCCAGAATGAGAGACCAGCCAGGATCTGGATAATCCTGCTGAAGCCCCCTGGGTCAGCCTGCAGCAATCCCGGGCCCCCATCTCCCTCCCCGCCCCCATCTCCCTGGGCTTAGCCCTGCAGCCAAGCAACAGATTTGGGAGGGGGCCCGAGCAGATGTGGCTCCTCAAGGGAACTAGGCCAAGCCCCACATCTGTTCGTGGTCTCCATGGCTGCCTCTGATGTCTGACACTGGAGAGAATGAAAAGGAAAGGGACAACTTTTATCTCCAGGGTCCTCAGGTACTGAGCAAGCCCACTGTCCCTGTGAACCCGGAGCTGGAGCAGCAAGCCACCTCAGCCACAGTAAATGAGCCCAGACCCATCTCTTCTCCCTTCTACAGTATGGTGGTGGGTGAAGAGGGGGCAGACTTAGGGGAGGAGAACAAGGGAGGAAAAGACATTTTCTAAAAGATTGCCTTGAAATGAAAAAGAGAAAACACAACAAAACAGCAATTCCTCCATTAAAATTCTGCCACCATGTCCATCTCTCCGTCATCCTCTCTGTCCTTCTATGGAGGGCTCCTAGGGTCCTGGAAGGCCCAGCTGGAAACTCTTCAGGAACAGGATTGTGGGCCTTCCTTTCTAGGTCTCTTGATTGCAAGTCCAGACCAATCCAACAAACACTTCTTGTGTGTACTGTGTTACTGTAGGGGTTAAAGAGCTGATTCCGGATCCAGGAAGACCTGGCATCATAGTATCGTAGCCCAAGGGCTGGACAAGGCCTGAGAGCCCTTTTACTTCAGCATCTTATTTTCCAGATGAGGAGGACACTGAAGCACAGGGCAGATAAGTGACCTGCCCAAAGTCGCCCTGGTCATGGGTGGCAGATCTAGGGTTCAAATCCAGATCCTCTGACTTTGAACCCATTCTCCTTTCCACTGTTCCCCAGCAGCCTCCAATCTTGCCTCTGACACAGAGACTGCATCAGGATAGGCTGGTTGTTCCTTGGTGGGATTCCTCGTACCCAAGAAGCCACAGCTCTGAACCATTCTCCCAAAAGTCTGGCATAGAAACAAAGCCTGCCCTCCGGGGGCTTACATTCTGCTCTTGCCCCTGGCTACCTTGACTCTCTATTGACTCTAAAACATTTCCTGTTTCAGCCTTTCTCTGGCAAGCACTCAGGATTGACCTCATAAATGGAACCTCCAAGCCCCTGGTCTCATGATTTGACCCCCCACGCTGTCCCTGCCAGTTGCCAAATGTGGCTAGTGAGCTGTGGGAAGATTACTTGTGTTTGGGGGGTCCAAACTTTGGCCTAGACCGAGACTTCTTGATTCTCTCAACAGAGGAGGTCGTAGACCATCCACCATGAACAGGGCAGGGGAAATAGAAACAGTCTACTGGGCAATGATTTGGCAGCTCAAGACAAGTTGTAAATTATTCTGTTAAATGGGGAACTTTCTAGCAAACCCAGTGGGGAAATGCAAGGTCTGAAGTGGCTGAGAAGCCTGGCTCTGAGCTGGCATTCTTTCCCACAGGCGGTTTCTGACTCACTGGTCTTTTCTTGGTATGGTCCCAATGGGTCAACATAGCCCAAAAAAATTCCCACCTTGCTGGTGGTGGGGAGCAGAAGGGTTAATGATCTTGGGTCCAGAACAAAAAATGTGTCTCAACTTTCCCACATTGGTCCAAAATAGGAGACTGCCCCCACATACAGACCACACCCTCTAAAATTCAACCTCTGAAAGGAAAAAAACCAAAACCAAACATCTTCCTACAAATAAACACAGAACTTTCCACAGATGCTTTACCAAGCCATGGAGAGGATCCTGGGTTCTCAAAGGCTGTACTGATGTGGGGCAAATTCTGGAAGGTCTCATCGGCCTTGAAAGTCTGTGAGAACAGGCTAGATGAGGGACCCATTGTCTGAGGAACAGCCTACATGAGTTCAGAGAGGCTTCTCTTGACTGTTGGGTGGGAGGTGAGGTAGGTAAGGTAGGGGTGAGTCCTTCAGCTAGAGCAACAGCTAATGGCAGGAGCAGCAGCAAGAAAGAACATGTTCTAGGAGGTGGTGCCTGAAGGAAGTGAGGAATTCCAGGAGGCCAAGAAGAGGAGGGAGGGTATTACAGGTATGGGGGAAAGTTTACGAAAAGACAGGTGAGAGATGGAATGTTGTATGCTGCCACTGGTCAGTTCAATTTGATTGGAGTATAAAAGTACCAGGTGTAATAAACCTGGGAAGGTAATCTGCAGCCTGACAATGATGGGCTTCAAATGTCCAACCCAAGGGTCCTAGTGGCAATAGGAATACTGGGATGCTTTTTGAGTAGGGAAGTGATACAATCAGATAACTGCTTGGGGGCATCACCTTGGTGTCTGTGCCAAGGAGGGATTGGAAATGGGAGGTTTACTTTTCGCTTTGTTCCTCAATGCCGCATACAGTGTGTGGCATAAAATAGGTGCTTAATATCTGTTTGTTGATTGATTACTAGGTACCATAGACAATGAAGTAATATCAATACTAAACATATGCACCAAAAGATATAGCATCTGCATTTCTGAGGGAGAAGTTAAATATGTTACAGGAAATAGTCAAAACTGTGCCGATGGGGGACCTCAATCTTCCTCTCTGAACTTGATAAATCTAACCTCAAAATAACCAAGAGAGAAGTTAAGGAGGTGAATAGAATTTTAGAAAAGTTAGATAGGATAGACCTCTGGAGAAAACTGAATGGGGATGGAAAGGAATATACCTTTTTCTCAGTGGTACATGGCACCTACACAAAAACTGAGTATGTATCAGGGCATAAAAAAGTCCCAATCAGATGTAGAAAAGCAGAAATAGTCAAATGCATTATTTTCAGATCATGATACAATAGAAATTGCATATAATAAAGGGTCATAGTTGGAGCTGTGAACTGATCCAACTATTCTGGAGAGCAATGGAACTATGCCCAAAGTGATATAAAATGGTACATACCCTTTGACCCAGCAATACCACTTCTAGGGCTGTATCCCAAAGAGATCATACAAGTGGGAGGAGGATCCATATGTATAAAATATTTAGAGCAGCTCTTTTTGTGGTGGCCAAGAATTGGAAATCAAGGGGATGCCCATCAATTGGAAAATGGCTAAAAATGTTGTGGTCTTCAAATGGAATGGAATACTATCATGTTATAAAAAATGAGGAGCAGACAGACTTCCTAATAACCTGGAGAGACTTATATAAACTGATGTTTTGTGAGGGGAACAGAACCAGGAGAACATTGAACACAATTATAGACACTTCATTATCTGTGATGACTGACTTTGATAGACTTGGCTTCTCTCAGCAATGCAAGGTTCTAAGACAACTCCAAAGGACTCATGATGGAGAGGGATGTCCACACCCAGAGAAAGATTTACAGAGTCTGAATGGAGATGGAAGCAAACTACTTGCTCTCTCTCTTTTTTGTTTTGTTTTGTTTTGTTCCTTCTTTCTCATTCATTCCATTGGTTACAGTTCTTCACAACTTGACTAATGTTTAATTGGAGGGTATTTGTAGAACCTGTATTGCATTGCATGCTGCCATGGGGGGGAGGAGGAGAGACTGGAGGGGGGGGGAAGAAAATTTGGAACTCAAAAGTTTGCAAAACTGAATGTTGTATACTAAAAGTAAGTAAATAAATAAATATTTTTCAAAATAAAGAATTTAATTTACTGACAAAAAATAAAGGACCATAGAAAAATAGATTGAAAAGTAATTGGAAATGAAATAATTTAATCCTAAAGAATGAGTGGGTCAAACAATAAATCATAGAAATAATCAATAGTTTCACCAAAGAAATGACAATAATGAGACAGCATGCCAAAATTTATTTATATTTCTAGATGCTTACATCCATAAAATAGAGGAAGAGTAAATCAGCAAATTGGGCATACAACTAAAAAACCTAGAAAAAGAACTAATTAAAACCCCCCAATTAACTACCAAATTAGAAATCCTGAAAATCAAAGGAGAGATTAATAAAACTGCAAGTAAGACAACTGGGTTCGCAAGAACTCTGCGGACATTTTATTATTTAATCCTTACAACATCCATGCAAGAATTATTTTCCCCATTTTATAGTTGAGGAAATAGTGATCCATGGAGGGTAAGTGAGCTGCTGAGGGTGACACAGCCAGTAAGTGTATCTGGTGGGATTTGAGCCCAGCTCTTCCTGACTCCAAGTCCATTCCCCCATGCTGAGAACTCACTGAATCTACTCAGTCTTTTGGACATCCTCCCTAATGAGGGAGGTTCCAGGAGACCTTGCAGGAGAGGGAAGTGAGAGAAGCCATCCACCCAGAAATGATTTTTTTTTCTGGGTGAGGGCAACCAGGGAGATTAAGTCACTCTTTCTTGTTGTTGTTGGGTTTTTTTCCTAAGTAGAACAAGATGAATTTGTCCAATATGAACTCGGGTGAGGTGTGTGTGTGTGTGTGTGTGTGTGTGTGTGTGTATTTTCAAAAGAGTGAAGGATGTTATGATGCTTTAAAGCCCAACCTTGAAAGCCCAGCCCACTGCAGGTGTCTGGGCTCTGGGACTGGCAAGTGAACAGCACTGGCATGTTTTAAAGACTGGCTTAATTTACTGCCAGGAAATGGGTGTTGTGTGATTTCCTCACTTCTTTTCAAAGTGCTTCTTGTGAGCCTGGAGCAGAACACTGGCCCAGGTAGGAAGGGATGCTGATGTGTGCAAGGAGTCCCAGGTGCAGCTGCCGCCAGCCTTGGCCTCCCCAAACACCATTAATGTGGAACCCAATTCAAACCCAGCCCTTCTTCTATGTTGATGTTGCATTTATGGTTATTTTTAACTGGGGAAAGAGCAGTTCACAGGCATTTTTCTTGTTGGCAGGGACCCAGAATCTCTCAGGGCTCAGGAGCCAAATGTATTTGGGTTAATAGAGGGAAACCTGAAGTTAGTTTTAAAAACTTTTAATCACTAACCTTTCTTCATATATGAGTGAACATTCTAGAAATAGATGGGCCAGATGATGGCCAAGACTGACTCATCTTTCTCCAGTATCACTTGCTGAGGTCTTAAATTTTTCGACCCACAGGATTTAGAATTAGAAAGGACTTCAGAGGCCTTTTAGTTCTACTGTCATGGCTATAGGATTGTAGAATTTTAGAGACAGATAGAGACATGGTGAGGGAGGATCATTTGGAGCAACTGGGCTTACCTTCAAGATGAGAATCCATACCAAATTCTTCATCAAAAACTTTCATTTTTGTCTTTGTATGCCCAATGCCCAGGGCGTAATTGATGTTTAACAAATTCTTGTTGATTATCTGATTCTACAGACACCCTAATCCAGAAGCCTCTCTCAGGAACCACCTGGAAAGCCATCATGTATCATTTACTTTCTGGCGCTGTTACCACAGCTGGCACCATCTTGCTCTCCTCTACATTTTTCTTCTAAAATTTAACTGCCAGGAGAATATAACTCCTCGGAACCAAATCTTGTTGTTTCTTCTCCATGGACATTAGGAAACAATGAGAAAAGAATGATCATCAAAGTAGCCCTAAAGGATTGTGACAAAACTTTAAAAACAACACCAGAAATAATCTGGTTGGACCAGATGGCCCCTGAGATGCCTTCAAGTGCTAGGTCTCTGAGGTTATGCTGTCTTTCCCTGTAGGGGAATCTAAGTGCATTTAATAGCTTCTTGGAAATGGAATGTTTTGTTAGGGAAATCCATGAGGATGATTTATTGAGCCTTTGGAGAGAATTCCCCTCAAGAAGTTTTGAGGAAATTTGGTAGAAAGTTGAAGATAAAGAAAGAGAAAAGGAGGAACCAGAGTGGTGAATACCTGAAGAGGATCCTAGAAAGAAGCATAATGAATGACACTGAGTGGTACCCAAAGGCAGGGCTGTCTTTGGTGGTTATGGGAGAGCAGATTTGGTTGAAATGTAGATGTTAAGTTCCATTTCTCATTACATTCCCTTTCTAAAGGATTATTGAAGGTACTGGGGGAATAATAAATGGTAAGCACACTGGAGGGGGCTCATGAGTGACAATATGAGAAACCTACCCCTCTCAGGGACAAGTCTAATAAGTAGCAGCAGCTGCCCTCTGAAGACTTGGATTGACAATGCCAATGCAGGTGGGAGGTAGGGGAGTGACCCTGGAGGAATAATTGATAGGGATAATTGGTGGAGAAAACTCTAGGAGAGAGGCAGGAAGCTATGAGATTAGGAAAATGTCCTTCTGGATAGTAAATGGAGATGGGCATCTGGGGAAGGACAGATGTTTTTTCTTCTGAGGAGCTTCTGATATGCTGATGGTTGGATGAAGACATTTCCAGGTTGAGAAGATGGTGCTGATGGCAGAGAAAAGAAAACTAGCTCATGTCATCAAACCAACCAGGCAGCCCAAGTAGAGCTTTTTACTGTTGCTCATGAGGATTTCTTTGAACTCTTCCAGGTAAGTGATGCACATGGCTGGGGCCTCCTTGGGTCTTCCTAGCACAACTTTCAGGCACTTATGACACATCAACCACACCCGGGAAATGCAGGCGCCCAAAAGTTCAGATGTGAGTGAGGCAAGGACAGCCAGCAGCCATCCTGTGGTCAGGCAGGAGCTTATCTTTTGAAAGGGCCTATTTCACAGCTTCCTATGTTTGGCACTCAGGGTGACACCTCACATCTAAGAGGAAGGATGTACCCAGAGCTGTTTGGGGACCAGCAAGCTCATCTGAATCATCTTGTCTGCTGCAGAATGACACTCCCCCCTCCCCACACTTCTGCTCAGTCATGAGTGGAGAACTTTGTTTTTCAGCCCTAGCTAGGAAACCCAGCATAGAACACTGGAAAATGCCAATGCATTTGTTACTTGTGAGACCCAGATCACAACCACTTAGTCTCCTCAGCTGTCAGCGTTCTCATCTATAAAAATAAGGGGATGGTGTTGTGTTGGGTTTTGTACAGTCCTCTGTCTTCCCACCACCCACACCTTCCTGAAAGCCCTACCTTCCTCTCTGAGCCTCATCTGCAAAATGAGGAGGCTGGACTCAAAAGACCCCTTCCAGCTCAAAGCTCCAGTGCTCGGCTTGCTCCTTTCATGGATCAGTGGCAAAACAACACTGTGTTTTCTCCACTTGTTCCTTCAATAAACATTTCTCGATGCTCTGCTGGGCTGGGCTGTGAAGGTGATGGGAAGATTACAGATAGGTTCATAGATTTTTATGAGCTAGAAGAACTCTCCAGTTCAACGCTGTCGTTTTACAAATGAAGAAGCGGAGGATCAGAAAATTGTTTGGAGTCTGGTGGTTAAGTGCTTGAGTCAGGATTCAAATCCAGGTTCTCTGGCTATGTCTCAAGTGAGGCCCTTGAAGAGATAACAGGCTTGGCGGGGGGAGTCCAGCTGGGGCAGGGGCTTTAGAGAACAGAGTGCTGGACCTGAGTCAGGAAGACCACTTACTAGCTGTGTGACCTTGGGCAAGTCAGTTAACTCCTGTCTGCCTCAATATCTTCATCTGTAAAGTGGGGATAAGAATAGCACCCCCCTCCCAGGGTTGTCAGATGGTCTTTATAAAGTACTCTGCAAACCTTCTGCCACTGAAGAAGCACCAGCCAGGTCCAGAGCTGGAAGACATTGAGCCCTGCCTATTCTATCCACTCGGTCTGTACATGAAGCCAGGGAGAAGTCAGTGACTTAGCCAAAGTCACTGAGGTAGGATGAGGCAGATCCGCCCAAGTCAGGATAATAGGGAGTAGACCCCGGTCCTTAAGGGATCGGGTGAGGGAGAGATTGCTTCCTCCTCTAGAGATAGGGAAGGCTTCCTGGAGGCCTCAACATCTGAACTGAGCTTCAAAGTACTCTAGAGAATTCAGCCGCAGAAGTCAGGTGGGAGAGGAAGAAGGCAGGGGGAGTTTCAGTAGGAAGGAGTGGGGGAGGGAGACAGAAGGCTAGAAAGGCATCCCAGAAGCCTGGCTGCCCCAAGGGTGTCACTCTGAGGACCTGATCCACTCCTTCACATCCCACCCCCCATTCTTTTGCTGCCTGGGATCCAGAGGATGAGGCAAAAGGGGACAGAGAACCAAGGTCGCTTTGAGCCATGCTGGGACAGGGAGGGAGGGGCTGCACATGTCTTGTGAGTCCTGGGGAAAGGGGCAGAAGCTGGTCAGTTGGGCAGATTTCTCACATTTAGCCGCCAGAGACAGGAAGGGTTCTGAAGCCTAGGCTTACAACAGAGCAGATGGTCATTTGGGTGGTGGTGTGGCTCCCAAAATGAGTGTGGCCTTTTACATTCAGGGAGGGAGGCTAGACCACTGAATAACCTGGGCAGGGGGCAGGAGCAGATTGAGAGTCCTTTCTTTTTTCTACTCCACCCTCCCCAAAGACACAAAAGGGCCTTTAGTACCCTTTTCCTGCCCAGGAAAGGCAAGATTGAGCCCTGGAGTTGTCCCAGTAGTGTAAGACTGAAAGGAGCAGGGCTGTAACCTGGCTCTTACTTCCTGTGGGATTTTATCCACTTTTCTCTCTTGTCCTTGGCTTCCTAAACTGTACAAGGAGGGGCTTGGGCCCCAAGACCTTGGGGGACTTTTCCAACTCTCACCCCAGAACCTGCTAAAATCCCCCCAAAAGATTAGCTTTACTTTCCCAATCACTTTTTTTTCAGGCACAAGACAAAATGGGGGTTTTAGGAGAATTTGTGCTTAAACAGGAAAAAAATGCCCCAGACTGTCACTTTTGGAAAGTGACGAAGTGTCCTCCTTCCCAGAGGCTGGCTCCCAGTGAGTCTTTTTGGACAGCGCCCAAACAGAGGGCTGATTTCCTCTCGGACATCCTGCCACAGACTCAGGTCTGACCACCCAAGGGTCTTCCTCTTCTCCCCATGAGGAACTCCCTCCTAGGCTCCTCCGTGTGAACTCTCCCTGGGGCCCAGGTCCGAGCCCCTTCACCTTCTTGCTCTGCTCCGCCTTGGTCACCAAGCCCAGGACTCTAGAATTGGGGGGCATTGTGGCCTGCACTGAACAAGAGTCCCCTCCATGGTGTTACCCTCCTCTGGGTGAAGCCTCCAGTGACAGGGAGCAGCACACTCCCTGATTAAAAGGGGGTGCTTTTTGGAAATTCTTCCTGATTTCAAGGTGATAGCTGCCCCTCCCAAACTTCTGCTCTTTGCTTTTGATTGTCTCCTTTGGGTCCAAGAAAGAATGTAGTCCCAACTCCACGTGTCAACCCTGCAAGTACTTGAGGACAACCGGCACATCCCCTCAAGAGGGTCACCCTCACTGCCTCCTTCTGCAAACGTCCAATTCATCAGTATTCTTCCCCACGTGTGGTACTCAGACTGAAGAAACCCTCCAGTGGCAGGTCTGACCAGGGCAGAGGCAGTGGAATGATTACTGCACTAGCTTCAGATTCCCTGCTTTTTTCAGTGTAGTCAGACATAACCGTTAGGATTTGGGTAGTCATTTCACACTGTTGGTTGGTATTGACCTTGTGGTCCACTAACACCCACAGATCTTTCTCAGGCAAGTTACTGTCAAGCCACCACTTCCTTCATCATGTACTTGTGAAATCAGTTTTCTGACCTCAAGTGTGAGACATGTTGCTTGTCCTTATTACATTTGAAGTTGTTAGATTAGACCCATGATTTAGCCTAGATTTTTCAACATCCTGACTGCTCTCTCCCTCCCCCCCTTTATTCACTCAATCTCTGTCTCTTTCTCTCTCCTTCCCTTTTCCTCTTTCCCCCTCCATCTTTTCCTTCCTTTGTTCCTTCGTTCCTTCGTTCCTTCTTTCCTTCCTTCCTTTGTTCCTTCGTTCGTTCGTTCGTTCATTCCTTCCCTCCCTCCCTCCCTCCTTCCTTCCCTCCTTCCTCCCTCCCTTCCTTCCTCCCTTCCTTCCTTCCTTCCTTCCTTCCTTCCTTCCTTCCTTCCTTCTCTTCCTTCCTTCCTTCCTTTCTTCCTTCCTTCCTTCCTTTCATTTTACAGAAGGAGAAACTGAGGCCTAGAGAGGAAGTTTTGTCTCAGTCTCCAAGGCAGTAAGTGCTTGAGTTAGGACCCAAACCCAGATCCTTCAGCTCCCCAATCCATT
>CM053598.1:10377062-10398105 GCA_028646575.1 Pseudocheirus occidentalis | reverse complement strand
CCCTTCCTTCCTCCCTTCCTTCCTTCCTTCCTTCCTTCCTTCCTTCCTTCCTTCCTTCCTTCCTTCCTTCTCTTCCTTCCTTCCTTCCTTTCTTCCTTCCTTCCTTCCTTTCATTTTACAGAAGGAGAAACTGAGGCCTAGAGAGGAAGTTTTGTCTCAGTCTCCAAGGCAGTAAGTGCTTGAGTTAGGACCCAAACCCAGATCCTTCAGCTCCCCAATCCATTACTTATTCTCTTGGATGGAGGTAGTCCTGGGGTTTGAGGCCAATTGCAGCAGGGTGACCTCTCCCGGTGGTCCAGCCTGAACTAAAGGAGTTGCTAATCCTGACTTGATGACAAGCTTTCATGGGCAGCTGTTGTCCAAGGACCAACCTTGCTAGGGGCAGGGAAGCTAGTTTCCAGTGGTCTGCATTTTTCAGCTACAGCAATTCACAAAGGGGATATACTGGAGAGTGGGAACTTAGGGGCGAGCAATTGTGAGTCTTGGATGCAAAGTAATCTGTCCAAGGTGAGAAAGCTCAGTACCTTGGAGATGCTCAGAGCATTCTAAGTTTCCACAGGGATTCAGTTCAATGTTGATTAAACACCTACTGTGTACATGGTACTATCCTAGACACTGGCACACAGACATAAAGAAAGCCAACCTTCCCCTTGAGGCTCATGCATTCTATTGGGAGTCTGTGTGCCCCTGTGGCAGGGTCACTGGTTTTGGAGTCAGATACCTTGGGTTCACATCCTAATTCTAATACTACCTTATGACCTCAGTTTTATCATCTGTAGAATGGGAGAGGGGTTTGGACCATTTGGTATGGACAAATACCATACTTTGATGGTATTTGAGGTTCTTTCCAGCTCTTATATGATCCTCTGGTTCCTAGCATGTAGAGAGAGACATTAATACAGAGTGATTTCACAGGGAAGAGATTGGGAAAGGTTTCATATGGGCAGTGGCACGTGATCTGTGCTGGGAAGGCAGCTAGGGGTGCCAAGAGATGGGCATGAAATCTGTGATGCTTCCTCCTGAAGGGGACCCTGTGCTCAACCAGACACAAGGGGCAATGCTCCATGGAACACAGAATCTCCTGCTCTCCCTGGTTTTTCAATGAATTCTCCATATGTCTGGAAGTTCCCCCTTTGGGTCATTGCTCCTTGGGGAATTTTCATGACATGGAGGTTATTTAGAAGAGAAAATGTTTCTGTTAAAGCAATTTTTAGCTACAGCAGACTGGAACGTATTTAAAATGACTTGCTGGGTCATTCCCCCCATTCTATCCTTATAGGACAGCCTTTGATAACAGCCCAGAGAATGTGTGGCCAGTGGTGGGGGTGGAGGGAGGACGATGATAAGCTGGAGAGCAGCCTGGAGGGCAAAAGGGCCGAGCTCAGGCCTCCTGAGGATGTGGTCAAGGAACTGGGAATTGTTAGCCTGGAGAGAGAGAACATTTAGGTGGAATGTGACTGGGGTCTCCAATGAGCTGAAGGACAGACTGGAGTGTCGAAGAGCCAGCAGGAGTCAGTCAATCAACATTTACTAACCCCTCACTACCTGCCAGGCCCCGTGGTAAGCAAAAGACATAAAGAAAGCATAACCATCTCCTGCCTTCAGGGAGTTTACCTTCTACTGGGGAAGGCAACATGTAAATAGCCACGTCCATACAACATGTACTCACACATGTATTGAAAGAATAAGATTTTAAAACCGCATACACATATGTGCAGACATGTACCTGAATGTGTAGACACATACATGCATATGTGTATACATGCATAAATACATATATAATGTATAAAATAAGGATTAATGACTTAGAAGACTGGAAGGTATGAAGGTGCCAGGTTATGAGGAGTTTTCAATACCAAATGGAGCCTGTGATTGGTCCTGGAGGGACCAGGGAGCCAATAGAAGCTTGCTGATCAGGGGGGATCATGGTGGCAAGGTCAGATTTACCCTTTAGAAAAATCACAATCACTTTTGCAGAATGGGGTGGGAAGGGGACTCGATTCATCCAGCTCAGGTCCTTTGTGAGAAGCAGCAAGGATGGACTTAATAGAATTTAGGATTATCCCAAAGTGCTGTGAATTGCCTGGAGAGTAAGAGGAAAGAGACAGAAAGAGGAGAGGAGGAAGGGGAAGGAGGGGTGGGGTAGGGAGAGGGAGGGAAGAAGGGAAGGAGAGGGAAGCAAAGAGGGAGGAGAAGGAAGGAGGGAGAGGGAAAGAGAAAGACTGCTCCTTGTCGGGTATATTTCAAAGGGAATCTTACTCGGGTGTAATTGGATTAAATGGCCTCAGCCCTGGTTCGTTTGTCCTGTCAGGAAGACAGGAGAGAGAAAATTTCCCCCAAATCCTTCTTATTGGAGAGGAATAACGGCGCGGCTGCATTTTGGCTGCGGGTGATTTGATCTGTGTGTTGGGCGCAGGCGCCACGCTGGGAAGTCTCAGGAGGTGCGGAGGAGGAGATGACTTTGCAAACTGCCAGAACTCCTGGGTTCCCCATCGGTAATGGATCAAGCAGTTATTCAAGAATCACTTATTAAGGACCTAATTGCCGGGCACTGGGCTAGATGCTGGGATACAACGACACATGGGGACGAGGAAGATAGAGCCCTGGGCCTGGAGTCAGGAAGACCTGGGATCAAGTCCGGCCTCAGACACTTCCTAGCTGCCTCAGTTTCCCCAGCTGTCACATGGGGATTATAATAGCACTTTCCTGGGTTATTGAGGATCTAATGTGTCCGGCTCAGCACATAGTGGGGGTTATGTAAATGTTAGCTTTTTTTTTTTTTTAAGTATAACCCATGGCTCAAGCCAGAGCACTGGCATAAGACTCCTCATTGGTACAGAAAGTGATTGTTATCACACTACAAACACTAAACTTCTTTAAAGACTACTTAAATGAAGAAGCAGGGAGGGCACTGACAGACCTAAAATCAAGAAAGTCTTTTCCCATCTCGTGGGAAGAATATCATAAAGCAGAATTCTTTGGCTGGGATGCTGCAGATGTCTAGCCCTGGCTCTTCTCACTGGCTGGGTGACTTTGAACAAGTCTCTTTAGCTTTACAAGCCTCAATTTTCTTATCCATAATGAGGTGATTGAACTCGGTGGTCTCTGCTGAAGTCCCACTGCCCAGGAAGTCATTGGTAACTGTTTCTCTTAGAAACAGCAACCCTGAGAGTCTTCCCCTCACACCTTGATTTCATTTTTCTAATTAAAGAGGCTCACTTCTTAAAGAAGTTGACTCTTGACTCACTTCTTAAAGAGGCTTATTCACTGAATGGGCATTCAGTTCACAATTCACAGTTCACTCTAAGTGAGTCTGTGAGAAGGCCTTAGTCTAAAAGGGCCAGGGTCTCTCATTGCGTCCTGAGCCATGTCCACTCATCTTGATGAATATCAAGTCGCTGGACCCAGATGGCTCCGGAGGAGAAAGTGAGGCTGGGGGCCTTGCACACAGTCCTCTTTCACTCAAATCAAAGGCAATTGCAAGTCATGTCAACATCTCCCTGATGCCATGGTCCTCTTGGAAAAAGGACAAACACTACAACAATTGTTGTTGCTCAGTCCCTACATGAGGGTGGAATCAGCTTCTTTTTCTGGTTTCCAGCTGGGGAGAGGACACACAAGGTTCCAGGGTCTCTTCAGGCAAAGGTCTCTGTAAGCCAAACTGAGACAAACCCAAGGGGACACACACACACACAACCTTCATGGATGACACATATTTCCTCCAAAGAAAGCCCGAGGCAGGTCCTTGAGGGGGTTCCAATCAGCTCTCCCTGCCCTGTGAAGAATCTCCCAAGACCTGCTTGTTGAAGAATGACCTTATGTCTTAGAAGTACTTAATGGAACAGAATTGGGGACTAGCCAATCCTTGGTACATTTTCAGTTTCTAAGCATCTCTGGAGAGGCCAACACTATGCTGAAGTTGTCTTTTCTTTATGAACAATTAGGTGAACAGAGGAATGGGGCAGATGCAAAGAGATCCCATATTTCTGTCTTTTAATTAACCCCAGAGACAAATTCAGCTCTTTACACTTGGAAAAGGAGGTTTTCCTCTTTGGTAATCAGTTGTATTTTTTATGAGTTTTCATTAAAATAGTAGCTAGCACCTGCATGATAGAATCTTAGTCATTACATTCATCACTGCCATGAGTAGGCTTGTTTTTTTGCTGAGTAATCACAAATGCTTCATTGAATTTGTCTTTAGAGCCTTCTAATGATAAGTTCTGATAGTCTTCGGGCAGGGAGCTTCCTTGAAAGACTTTAAAAATCTCCCTTTTCTTACTGATATTGACTTTAATATTTTTCATGTATTCTTAAAATATTTGTTATGAACATAATATTAAGCATGAATTCAGCCAGCTAAATTTGCTTTGTAATGACTTACATTTAAATCAGTGAATTGTAATGCATAAAATGCCACAATAATTCAGGCAATTCCTCTGTGTCTCCACCAGGATGCCCCAGAGGTACCCATTAGAGCCTCCCCCTCTCAGAGACAACATCTGCCAACATGGGTTTGATTTTCATCTTCCTGCAGATGATGCCCAGATCTCTGTATCTAGCCCTTGTCTCCCTCCTGAGCTCCGGGAGACCGATTGTCCACTGGACATCTCCATCAGGATGTTCCGCTTGCATCTTGAACTCAACGTGCTCCAAAGGGAACCCATTTTCTTTCCTCCTAAAGCTGCCTGACCCCCAAACTGAACTCCTCTGTGGAAGGCATCGCCATCCTCCCATTTAGCCAGGTTTGTGACCTTGGAATCCTACTGGGCTCCTCACTTTCATTGATCTCCTGTATCTGATTAGTCGCCAAGGCTTCTCATTTGGACAGCACCCCCATTTGTGCCTCTCAGCACATGCTGTGGCCAGCTCCGTGGAGTGGGATCACTTGATGTGATCACACAGTATACTTCACCTCCCACCTCACTCCTTTGCTGCCAACCCTTCCCCTACCCATTCATCCTTACTGGATGCCCCAACTTGACTTGGTAGAAAGACCACCTCCTCTTCTAAGAGGCCCACCTGGATTCCCTGAGTTATTAGTGCTTCCCCTCTGTTCTGGAAACAAATACTCTATATTTACACAGTCGAGAACCCGTTTTTTTCTCTTTAAACTCTAAGCTCTTTGTGGGATGGTTTCATTTTTGTCTTCTCTAGTTCTCAACGTAGTGCTGGGAACATTAATAATATAACAGAACATAGTTCATAGAATGTGACATGATAGAACATAACATTAATATAATGAACATACTATAATATGAGGTGATGTGATGTAATGTGTGTGGCATGTCAGGGAACAACCCAATATACTGTGATGCGCATCACGTGATACAGCTTAATATAACACAGCGATAACATGAAACGATACGGCGTAAGGAAGCGTGGTAAAGATGGAGTGAGGTGACGTGGTGTGTGCGGGGTGATGTGTTTTATAATGCAATGAGAAACGTAGCACAAGCTGACAGGATCTCACACGCCATAATACAGCATGAAATAATGAAACATAGCATAATGGGATGGGGTGTAGCGTGGGGTTCTATGAATATGTGTGGCATGGCATGATATGGCATAACACTGTAATAATGAATATGATATAGGATAATTAACATAATATAACAAATATAATGAACATGATACAATATGATATAGCATTGCAATCTAATATAATGTAATGTAATATAACATAATATAAGATAACATAATATAATATAAATAACGCAGTGTAATGTAACAAGTACAACACAATACACCACAACACAACACAATGTACTAACATAATAAATATGATACAACGGGATGGGACATGGTGCGATGTGATGTAATATGTATGGAGGGATACGACCTGACACATCACAGCCACGGACACAGCATAACACTCACTTTTTGAGTGACTTGGAATAAATTCGGGGTGTGTTTGTTCCGGGCTGTTGTCTTTTCCTGGCTCTGGCCAGCGTGAGTGAGCTCTCCCTGTTCTCTGACTCTTGTGTTTCTGCACACTCCATACAGGTCTTTCTCTCTTTCTTTATATCCCTCCTCCTTGTCTGTTTTCATTCCATTGCATCAACACACAACAATTTACTCACTTATTCTACCCCATTGGACACTCATGGTGCTTTTGGGCTTCTGGGGGCTTTCTGTCACCTATGTCAGCACACAATGCTGCTCTAAATGCCTTTGGACAGATGGTCTTTTTGCCTTCTTAATAGCATTCACTCTCAGTTCATATTCTCAGGTATGGGAATAACCTCTCCATGTGTCAAGGGCATCCTTGATGAAGATATGAACAGGGCACAGACAGGCTGGCATGAGAGCTATGTGATAGCAGAACACATATTTCCAGTCCTCTGATTGGCTGAAAAGAGCACCACCTTTTTTCTTTTCCCCTAACCAGCAGGAAAACAATCTGATATCTCAGCTTGGAATGGGCCATCTGGGGAGGTGTTGGGTCCTCCTGCACCATGGAGGTCTTTAAGCAGAGGTCAGAAAGACCCTTGTCGGAGGTACTCTAGAGATGACTCTTGTTTTGCCAAAAGGGGAGGACCCCCACAGCTTCCGTAATTCTGTAGCTATAAGGTCTCTGAGGTGATTTATGAACTTTGGGGCTTGGCTCTGAGCCTCAGCCAATGCCCATTTTTGGGAGGAAGATCAGGGAGACATGATGGCTTCTGACCAAGAACAGTAAGATGCCTCTTTTTTCTCAGTCCTGGTGCCCACTGAGTTTGAAATGCCTCCTAAGCTGTGGAAGAAAACAATGAAGACTCCAGGTCCAGCACAAGCACTACCTTAGGATCCAATCTGGTTGATTGGTGATTTGGCAAACTAACCCCACTCTCCATTCTCTCTATTGGGTAATCCCAACCACGGAACATATTTCATTCAGCTTCACATCCCATCTCCTCCAGCCGTCCTCCTGACCCACTAGCTTGACATCCTTCCCTTTCCCCTGCCCCTCCTCGTCACCACAATGTTTCTACTTCAGAACAAAACTCCCTTCCTGGTTTCCTCTCCCACCTGTTTTCTTTCTCTCTTAGACTGTAAGCTCTTCAAGGGCAGAGACAATCTCTTTGTTAAACCCCTTGTATCTGCAGCATTTAGCACAGTGTCTGGCACATAATAAGCCCTTACTAAATGCTTCTTAATTAGCTTCTTGATCTGAGATGGCTCACTGATGATGTTGATGATATTGAGTCATCGTCAGCCGTTTGGACCTAGGCTTACAAGAGTGTACTGGATTTGTCAGGTCCTGAACCAGATTTTTGGGGAATGGGACACACAGGAATGATGAATTTGAGTGGGTCACAAAATAATCATCATCACTGAGAGCATATGTGCATAATCTTTGGGGTCTACTATATGTGTGTGAATTGGTGTCTTGATGCCCATTTCATAGATGAGACACAGAGGAAGGTTTACACAATTAGTAAGGGTGAGAGCTAGGATTCCAAGCCAGGTGCTTGGACTCCCGAGTTCATTCCAAACCATACTCTGCTGCTCAGTTGGTTAGGGGAGGTGGACAAAGGGGAGGGACAGAGGGGAAGCTCCAAATTTTGGCCAAAGCTTTACCAACACTAGACATCTGAGGAGGAAGGGAATGAAAGAACACCAATGAAGTCACCCTCTGACTGCCATCTTGCACAGCAGCATGGTCAATCAGAAGTCAGGATCAGTCTCTGTGTGACGTTGGTCCCACCACTTCCTTCTCTAGGTCTTAGCCTCTTCATGTGTGAGTTGAGGAGGTTGGAAGTCCTGATCTTTCTTCAGAGCTTAAGTTCAGCATCACCATTCTGGTCTTCCCTCAGTCTTCCCTCCTTTCCCACACTAGCCAACTATCTTCAAGTATTTGAAGGACTGTCCCAGGGAAGAGGGCACACGACTGCTTCCCATCCTGATAGAATCATGGAATTGATGGCAGCAGGACCTCAGCCTGGAGGGGAGCTCTATTAGGACGATTATATATATTATATATTAATTAATATATGTTAGAACTATTACATATTATAGATAGACTTGACCCTGCACCCCAAGTCTTCTCATCTTGTAGATCCCATTCCTGTCAATCCTGTGATCCCATAAGGATGGAAAGCAGTTGCTCATCATGGATGGAACATAAGCTCCTCGAGGGCAGACTTTCACTTTTATCTTTTTGTGTGTCTTTATTTTTAGGCTCTTAATGCATGTTCCCTGAGGCACTGATCACTGCCCCTCCCCCCATCAGACGGTCAGGGTGGTGGCTGAATCTACTGCTTGTCTCAGTGCCTCTCTATAGCTTCACCCTGGGATTTCTCCCTCATCCCTGGCTGATGAAGACTTCAGTCCCCCCTCTTCCTCGAACTGGCAGAGAACCCCCTGGCTACCTCCCTTGGACATCTGTTTCTATGCCTGGAGATTTAAACTGACAGTTGAGTTAAATTTCATTATGTAAATAAAACTCCAGTGAAAGGAATCATGGTTGGAGAGTTGGCCTTAAAGGTGAGAAAGTCTGGTTTCAAGCCTTCCCTGTGCCACATCCTGGCTGGGTGACCCTAGGAAGTCTTTAAGGAGCCCTCTAAGATTCTTGGGGCAGAGAAGAGGCTGACCTGCCATGGGAGGGGGCTCTCCTCATCTGGGCAGCCCCTTCTCCCAGTGAGTTTCCAGGTCCAGGTTCTTTCTCTACAAAACTTCCTCATGCTGCCATCTGAGGAGCCCTGGATTGAGAGAGAGGCGCCCTGGATCCAGATCTTAGCTAACTGCCTGTGTAGCATGGCCCAGTGACCTCCCCAGCTGAGGTCTGACTTTCCCCATCTGCAGAGAGAGGGGCCTGGATTCACTTGCCCAGCTCCCTTCCACACCAAGGTCCTCTTCATTACCACAGGCAAAGAGGAAGAACCTGGGCTTGGTGTCAGGAGACCTGAGTTTTAAATCCTGATTCTGCTACTTAATAGCTGTGGTTGTTTTTATCTTAAGAAAATAACTTTCCTTTGATTTCAAAATGCCCAGAATTCACCATTGCATCCCCTGCACCCCCACCCCCAGCTTCCTTGCTTCTCCCTTCAGCTTCTGTGGAGGCTGCCAACATCCTTGCAGGGGCTGGTGAGGCAGCGAGGTGACCCCTGGAGAGTGGCCTGGACCACTCTCAAGGAGGTGAGTTCAAATCCTGACTCCTCCCTCTTCTAGCCCTCTGACCTTGGCACACTTCTTCCCCTCTCCAGCCTCAGTGTCCTGCTCTCCGTAATGAAAGGCTTAGACCAGCTCTGTTGGCCTGTAACCCTGCGCCTTCCATCTGCTAGGACAAAATGAGTCTACACCGCCTGGCTAGCTGTGGAGCCTGTAGGTCTCTGGAGAGCATTGCTTGGCTCATTCTGCCCCTCAACCTACACTGTGGAGCAAGCCTTGGAATACGAGCTCTTGGAATGGGTCGGTGGTCACATCCACTTCTTCCCAATGGGGCGTCATTTGCCCACTCGTGAGGCTGGGGACATGCACTGTGGGTCTGCCAGAGGGCATGGTTCCGAGGCTTCCATTGAAGAGAGGGCCTGGACATATACTGAAGGAAGCTTCCTGCTGGCGGCCGATGGAAGATTTCTCCCAGAAGAACAGGAAGTGCCACGATCAGAGACAGCAAACAGGGCATTGTGTGGAGAGCCAGAGAACCCGGACCCACACCCCAGTTTTGCCACTTACTCCATGTGTCCCTCTATGGGCCTCAGTGTCCTCCCCTGCAAAAAGAGGGAGCTAGACTAGTTGACATCTAAGGCGTCTCCAGCTCTCAGTCAAATGCCAGAGGCTGCTCCAGGTACCAGGGATTCAAGTGCGAAGAATGAAACCTTTCTGTGAGCTCCAAAGAAGATGACCCTGAGAGGCGATGTCCCAGCAGCCTGCCTGGTCTCTCCTCGGGACCTCAGGGCTCACCCAGTCCTGGCTGCTCCCATGTCGGCCCCTTGTGTAAGGCCAAGCTTCAGAAATGGTGCCATCGGCCTCCACGGGTCTCAGAGCAGGAAGGGACCTTGGGGGTAGCTGCCTCCATCTCCCTCATGTTACAGAGGAAGCTGACACCAGCAAGGCGCTGTGCCACTCAGGGGCAGCTCTTCTTTCCAGGAAGGTTCTGTTGTTTCAGTCACAATCCTGTTTGGAGTTTTCTTGGCAGACTGCAGTGGTTGGCCATTTCCTACTCCAGTTCATTTTACAGATGTGGAGACTGAGGCAAACAGGGTGAAGTGACTTGTCCAGGGTCATACAACTAGGAAGTATTTGAGGTTGGGTCTTCCTAGGCTGCCCCCAGGTGAGATGGGTGCTTGGGGATGATTGGATGTCTAGCTGGGCTGGAGTTTTGAGCCTGTGAAGAACCAGTGGCTGGATGCCAGCATAATTAATAAGTAATTACTTATTAAACACCTGCTGTGTGCAGGGCCCTGAATGTGGCAATGAAAGGCACCACCATGGGAAACAGCCCATTCTCTGCCATTCAGGAGTGGATATTTACTGTGAGGGGCCCTGGGAGAGATGAAACCCACAGGCTGGTAGCTAAAATACAGGGGGCAGTGTGAGAGAGGGAAAGAATCCTGGATTTGGAGTCAGAGGGCCTGGGTTCAAATCCCAGCCTTGCTGCCTAGGCAAGTCACCAGATCTCTCTGGGCCTCAGTGTCCTCACCTGCAAAATGAAGGGTCTGCATTAGCTGGTCTCAATGGTCTCTTCCAGTTATCTGTGAACCTTTGATGAAGGAACACAGATTTAGAGCTGGAAGTAACCTCTAAAGGTCATTTAATCCAGCCCCTTCGTTCTGCAGATGAGGGCACTGAGACCCAGAGATGGATCTGAACCCAGGTCTCTGCCTCCTGTAGCTTGTGTCGGAAGGAGCCACCAAGGAGGGCCTCAGGGAGAAGGCAGCCTCTGAGAGAGAAGCTGGCCAGGGCTCACTCTTAGTCTTTATCCTCTTGAGCAGCTGGTGGTTGCTCTGGTTTCGATGACTGGTCCAGTTCCCCTGTGGCAATAACCAGAGGCCCTGGGTGAGCCAGCTCTGTTTGAATGAGGGCATCTCCAGGATCAGGCGAGATCAGCTGTCTCTGTGTCCAGGCCAGGGTAGGTCGTGCTGCTCAGCCGACCTTTTGTGGGCCTATCTTTGTTCCAGGGATTACTTAGCTTTTTCTCTCTGTACATTGAATTGTTATTATTATTTTTAAAGTTTCAATTAAAACATTTAAAAAGTTTTTATTTTAAAAACTATTATATTTTTTCCATCCACTTGAGTGGCCTCCAGTAGCTATGACCTTGGATGTGCTTGTTCTTCTCAGCTTGGAACACTGGGGTCCCTCACACTGGTCAGGGAGACCAGCTGCTCACATGCCTTCATTGCCCAGAATCGTGTAGCTGAGAATGTACGCTCTGTCTCTTCTAGCCTGCTATGAGGTCCTCCAAGGGCTTTCCCAAGGTCTGCCTAGCCAAAGGAACCTGGCCATCCAATCAGGTACAGAGACTTAGGCGCAGACCCAGACATTGATGGCACAGACGGAGTCACGAGACCTGCATTCAGATCCTGACTCTGATGCCTCATTCCTGGGTGACTCTGGGCAAATCCCTCCATCTTTGTGGGCCCCAGTTTTGGTTGCTGTTGAACGAGGTGATCTCAACGGCCTTTCTCAGCTCAGAGATTCTGTGATTCTGTAAGCTGAGTTATATAGGCAAACACCTTCTCTGGATCCCCTTCACAGACTTTCAGTCCTTCCATGACTGGCTAAGGAGCCCAAGAGACTGGACTCTTGCCCTGTGCTTCAACCCTGTGACTGAAGTCTCCACTCTGACTCCTGGCTGGCCTGCCTCTAATGCCCTCTCAGCCCTCTCAGAAGGAGAACAGAATGGTAAAGTGACATGGCCAGGGTCACACAGCCACTAAGTGTTTGAACGACGTTTGAACCCAGGACATTGAATGCAGTGTCCCATCCATTGCACCATATTGCCAGCTATAGTGGGAGTTTTGGGAACATGGAATTTGCTTTTCTGATGAGTTAATAGGATCATGAGATTTAGTGCCAGAAGGGACTAGCCTGAGTATCCTGTCCTAGGGTGGCAGAGTCTCAGACCTGGAGAGCTGGAAGAGACCTGAGTGTGCATCTGCTCCACTCTGTACCACCATGGAATCCTGAGTCTACTTCTAGGGCTTTTTTTAGAGACACTCCCCCCTTCCCCGCCTACCACAGCCCCGCCACATAAAGCCTAAATCTGCCTCTGGGCATATCCACTTTCTGCTGACCGTCCTTCCTTCTGAGGCCAGGCAGAACCAGTGTAACCCTTTGTCTGATTGTTCTTGATGAGACCCACTGAGCCCCAGACCTAGAGTGAAATATTAGAGGGGAAAGGGGTCTCCCAGACCACATCAAATGTTGGCCCTTGCTTATCCTCAGCTCCCCAGTGATTAGACTGCTGTCCTGAAGCTCTTTTAAAACTCAATTCAGTTCAAAGAGAGCTCACAACTTTCCAAGCCCTGTACTAGACCCTGGGCAGGGTGGGGGTAGGTACAAAGATTAAAACATGACCCAGTCCCTGAGGACACAGGGATTACAGTGTCCTGGGGGGACACATTGCATGTGGCATGGTCTAAAGCAGGGAATGGCGAGAACTCAGAGCTCTAGACGGGGACTGTGGTAGATGCTGGGAGCAGAAGGGGGAGCCCCTCTTCCCCCTTGGGCAGCTTCCTTGGAGGAGAATCTGCAGCCTTTCTTGCCAGGTCCCCTGGGCTTCTCAAGAGGCTTCTTCCCCATCTCACTTCCTCCTCTGAAGCTTTCTGATGCAACAGCGGACCCAGGCCTTCCTTCTCTTTCACCTGAGGAAGTATCGGCCAGAGCCATCTCAACCCCCGTGGCCTCTCTCCTTCCCCTTTTTGGGTTCCCTTCTCTTCCCCTCCCCCCTCCTCATTCTACTCTACAGAACGTGAGAATGTGGGCAACATGGCAGAAGATGCCTAAAAATTAGACTTCTGCTTGGAGGTGGGTGGGTGGGCATTCAGCACTGGCTGATGAACGGGCATCTGGCCTCTTCTGTAAAAGATCAGCTTGGGTTGACCCAGGGACTCCTCAGCTCTTAGACATGGCCTAGCACAACCCCCTCACAGAGAGGGAAACTGAGGCCCAAAGAGGGAAGGGGGCTGCTCTGGACGGGCTTGTGACGGCTTCTTTTGGAACTGGAACTTCCTGTGGAGTTCCTGTGGCTGTGTTCTGTTTAATGTGGAGCTGTGGGTGCGGCTCTCACCTGGATGCTCTCTACTACATGAGCTTCCTGGCAATGATCCTTTAGTGCTTAGAATCCTGGATGAGAAGTGGAGGCACCTCAGAGGCTACCTAGTCTAGCCTTTTAATGTACAGATGAGGGGCTGTGGGCCAGGGAGCTTACTGGTGTTCCTCAGGTTGTGCAGGTAGCAGGCATCAGAGATGGGCTTAGAACCCATCCTCTCTCTCATGACTGGCTACATTCTCTATCACTTTACTTTCACTTCTGTGCTGATCTGACATCTCTTTCTGGATGGATCATTGTCCTCCTCCCCTCTGCCAATTGTGGGCATCCCCCAGGCTCTGTCCTGGACTTTCTTCTTTTTTCTCCAAACCAGTTTACCTTGGGGATCTCATCAGCTCCCATGGGTTCAATTACCAACTTGATACCTTTTCCTTGACCTTTCCAAGTCAACACAACATATAGAAGCTCTCTCTCTCTCTCTCTCTCTCTCTCTCTCTCTCTCTCTCTCTCTCTCTCTCTCTTTCTCTCTCTTTCTCTCTGTCTCTGTCTCCCTCTCTCTTTCCCTCTCTCCGTCTCCCTCTCTGTTTCTCTGTCTCTCTCTCTTTCCCCCTCTCCCTCTCTGTCTCTCTGTCTTTGTCCCTGTCTCTCTCCTTCTCCCTCTCTGTCTCTCTGTCTCTGTCTCTCTCTCCCTCTCCCTCTCTCCCTCTCTCTCTGTCTTTCTGTCTCTCTGTCTCTGTCTCTCTCTCCCTCTCTGTCTCTCTCTCCCTCTCTCTCTCTCTCTCTCTCTCTCTCTCTCTCTCTTTCTCTCTCTCTCTCTCTCTCTTTGTCTCTCCCTCTCCCTCTCTTTCTCTCTGTCTCTGTTTCTCTCTGTCTCTGTCTGTCTCTGTCTCTCTCTCCCTCTCCCTCTTTGTCTCTCTCTCATCCTGTGGATATCTTAAATTTGATGCACCTAAAATAGAACTATTTTATTTCCACCCAAACCCATCCTTGTGAACTTCCCTGTTTCTATGGACGACATGATCTCCAGTCAGGTGGCCAGGGTCACAGTCTTAGAATCATTCTCTACACTTGCCTTTCCTCAACACCTGTGTATAATTGGGTGTGAAGTCTTGAGTTCACCCCCACAGTTATCTCTCACCTCCACCTTTTGGTCTCCATTCTGTTAGAAACATACTTAGTCTAGAAACAAACAAGACTCATTGGAAAGTCAAGAGGGTTTTCATTGCCTTGATTTTACACTTATTCTTTCTGGATAAATGGGCAGCCTCACGAAAAGACTACAGAGAACCAGACAAAGGCAAGCCCTTTGATGTTACTTGCATTCAAATTTCTTGCCTTGTTCCTCCCTTCAGAACTGGGGTTGGTCCCAGCTCTTCTGGGTTACAATCTTTCTGACCTGCTCACTACATATTTACTCCTTCATGTGTTCCCTTCTCCTGAACATGGGTTAACACGAGTTCTGTGATCAGATAACGAAGCTCTAATTCTATGCGAGGTGTGTCAGCTAGAACAGATAAATCTAGTTAAGCATGTGTGTTAATAAAGTGCCGGGGACCATCCCTTGATGCTGGCCAGTTTGAGCCAACTGAGCCCAGGTCTCTTCCAAGGGGAGACTTACAAATTTCTCCCCACTATATGACTGGATAGGGTTGCTCTGCCCTTCCTTCCTTCCTCCTGACTTACTCCTTCCTGCACATCATTGCAACATCCGTTCTATATAAATATAGAATTTGTGGAAACCAAACTGCTAGCGCTTCTCACAATTCTCACAGCCCCCAGCCTCCTGTAACATCTCCCTGTTGTCCTCCCGGCTCCCCACCTCTCTCCTCTCCAGCTCGCTCTCCATAGTTGCTTCCAAGTTGGTGTTCCTACAACATAGGTTTGACCACATCACACTCCTAGTATTCAATCTTCACTGGCTCCTCATTGAATCTAGCATAAAATACAAACTTTTAACCCTTCACAATCTAAATGCCACCCTCCTTTCCAGTCTTACTTCATATAATTTCTCTTCATATATTCTCTGGATTAACTAGTATTTGTTCATGGGATTCTTATACCCAATATAACACAAATGGCACATACATACATTTACACATATGTGTATACACGATAAAGCATATAGCAGGCACTTAATGAATGCTTGTTCCATCTATTCATATGTGTATGTATAGCATGCATGCACACACATACACACATACAATGTAGGATAAATTCTACTCTTCCTTGCCCTGGATTGAACCCTCCCTTGTGAGATCATTTCCCCAGCTTCCTCTCCCTCCTTACTGTATTCCTGTTCCCCTTCTTCTTCTTTTTTAGATCATCAAAACATATGAAACTATTCCCAGACCCTCTGTCTTCTTTGACCTTTGACCCTCTGTCTTCTTTGTCCCTCTATGACCCTTAATGATATGGGGACTCTGGGGAAACACAAAGTGTCATCTCCCTTTATTAGAACTTAAGCAGTCCATCCTTATTTAGTATTGTGTGGCTCGACTCTGAACTCCCATGTTTGTATTTTAAAGTTCCTGTCTGGTTTTGATCTTTTTAATCAGGAAATTTTAGAAGTTCTCCATTTGGTTAAAATCCATTTTTTCTTCCTGTTGTATTATGGTCAATTTTGCTAGGTAGGTTGTTCTTGAATGTAAGGCATAATCTTTTGCCTCTTGGCACTCTAAGTTCTCTGTTCCTTTATTGTAGTGGTTGCTAAATCCTGTGTGCTTCTGACTGTGACTCCTCAGGACTTGAATTTTTTTCTTTGGACTGCTTGCAGTATTTGTTCTTTGAAATGAAAGTTCTGGATTTTGGCTACAATGTTCCTGGGAATTTTCATTTGGGGGTTTCTTTCAGGAGGTGAAGTCCATGCTTGGGGCTTTTCCTGAAATAGTGTTCTGGGAAAAGCAGCTGCAGATCAGAAGAGTGTTTTTGTAGAACAAGGGCAAGTCACATAGAATGGGCAGGCATATGTCCATAGCAATCTGCATCATTGGAGAGAACAGTCAAACAAATTGAGTATTTGGGCATTAGAGTGGCCACAGGATGGCCATATATTGTCATTTCTATTCTACCATGAGCAGTGGCTCTCCCACTATTTAACTCTCCCTTGATCTGTGTAATGAGACCCCTTAGTTATATGTTTTTTTATTTATCTTGTATTTGCAGGTTAACTCCAAGCTATTTCATGTAGTTGCTGTGAATGAAATTTCTCTGCCTGTGGTCTCTTAAGTAGGTTTATAAGTATTATATAGAAATGGTGAATGATCTTTTTCTATTTATTTTGTATCCTGCAGGATGAACTTTAAGGTTCATTTCAAGCCTAGATTTGATTAGTCTATGAGACAGTCAATGAACAATTTAAACACTTGCTACGTATTAGGCACTGTGCTAAGTACTGGGGATACAAAAGGTGGTCCCTTCCCTCAAGCACCTTACAATCTAATGGGAGAGAAAGTGCCCACAAATGTGAATGTATCCTAAATACAAGCTGTGTTTAGGATTAAAAAGAGACTAATGAGAGAGGGAAGGCATTAAAACTGAGAGTGATTGGGAAAGAATTCCTGTAGATGGAGGGATTTCATTTGGGCCTTAAAGAAAGCCAAGGAAGGCTGTGGGTGGAGATAAGGGAGAGTCTGATCCTCTAAATCATTTCTATTACTGCTTCCATCAGCAAAACCTTAGCCCTGAAGGACCAGGCTGGGCAGGAGATGACTGCTCTTCCTCCCTGACCTGGGCGTTTCAGGCCAGCTTCTCTCTTAGGTTTTGTTTCCACTAGCAAAGTCCATTAAACCCTTTCAACCTTGGAAGAGAGAAGAGCCCATGATTGCCCATTGGTTCCCAGGCCCTTGTTTTTATGACCAATGCATTTGAAAGGAGTCCTGCTATTAACTATCAGCTGGAAAATTTATGCCTGAAGATGGTGCTTGGATCTATTGAAGAACATCTGATGCTCAAAGAAGCTCCCAGCTTCTTTGCTAGGAAGACCCAGTCTCTCTTTCCTTTGCTTTATTAGATTTTAAGCCAAGATTCTTTCCAGTGTTGCTTTTTCCCTCCCACTCCCCCACCCATAATTGTCCAATTGATGGTAGAATTTGAATCCAAGTCCTCTGACTCTGGAGCACTCTCTACTTTGCTTCACTGTCTCAAGATACCTCCAGGCCTCTTTCCAGAGGATCTTTCAAAGGTTCTGATTATTGAGCCAAGACCTCAGGGACTGATGCTCCTTGAGGGCTTCTGCTTTCAGGGCTAAGAGAAGAGAAGATGTGCAGATCAGGTGAGTGGGTGAGGAAGGATTGGAACTCAAGTTCTCTGAATCCAAGGCCAGTACTCTGCCTGCTACCCTACACCTAGAACTTAGGATAATAGGAAGGGCCTCAGAGACCATTTAGTTCATGCCCCTCACCTTACAGAAGACAAAATTTGGGCCCTCAAAGGGGAAGTGATTTCTTCAACATTGTTCAGGGAGCAGTGGCAGTGCCAGGCTTCCCTGGCAGGCCAAATCTCACTCTCTTTCCCCTGTACCAGACTTTTGGGGTTTTTCAGAATGACCTCGAGGTCCTCAGTGTGGGTATGGCTTTCCAGGCTGTGGCCAAGATGGTGGCATGAGCCTCCTTGTACATAGCAGGGTAGGCCCACCATCAGGGCTGATGTTGGAAAGGACAGAGCTTGTGCTTGGTGGGGTCTTGCCATTGAGAAGCAGACTTGACAGTCATCCTTCATGCTTCCTGAGTGACAGGGTATGTAGGGACAAGGAGGTCTGATTGATGCCACTGGCTGGGCTGCTGCCACTGAGTCCCTCCATTTTCATGAACCTCAGTTTCTTTATCTGTAAAATAGAAATTACAGAATTTGAGTGGTGGAAGAGACCACAGATGTCACAGTCCAGCTCAGCCCCTGAAGGGAAAAATTATAACAGACCTGACAAATGGCTCCCTGCCCTCTTGCAAGATGAAAGTAATACCTGTATTATTTATCTCACAGGACTGTTGTGAAGGTCAAATGAGAAAATGTATGCAAAGTGTTGGGAAAGCCCTAAAGTGCTCTGAAAACATTGGTTGTTAATGCTGGGGGAAAGTAAGCAGATTTTTTTTGACAGTCAAGGAAGAGTGATTTCTTCTTTCCTTATTGAGACAAGAAAAAGGAAGAGAAAAGAGCTGAAAAGAAACAAAGAAAGGAAAGGAGGAGCAAAGTAGAGGAGAGAAAAGATGAAAAGAGACAAGGGGAGAGAGAAGAGAGAAAGATGGGAGAGGAGGGAAGAGAAAAGGGAAAAAGGGAAGAGATGAGAAGAGAGAAAGACAGGAGAGGAGGGAAGAGAAAAGGGAAAAAGGGAAGAGAGGAGAAGAAAGATGGGAAAGGAAAGAAGAGTAAAGAGAAAGGGAAGAGATGAGAAGAGAGAAAGATGGAAGAGGAGAGAAGAGTAAAGGGAAAAAGGGAAGAGATGAGAAGAGAGAAAGACAGGAGAGGAGAGAAGAAAAGAGGGAAGAAGGGAAGAGAGGAGAAGAGAGAAGAGACAGAAGCCTTCAAGGACGTGTTGTCTTGGATGTGCTGGTGCTGGGGGCCCTTGTCCCTCAGCTGCCACCCTGGCCCTGGCCATATGCACAGTTACTGACTTTTTATAGTGCTGCATATGGTTTCATCTTAATTGAATTTTTCATCATAATTGATCTGACCTGCAGCGTACTGTTAGCTTTAGTAAAAACAAATCCTGACAGGTTTCAGGAGGAGAACTACAATGATCCCCCACTAGCAGAGGCGCTGGAAAGCCTCCCAAGCCCATCATCGTGCTAATGTACAAGCTGTTTGGGGTAGTAAAGTTATCATTATTTACACGGAGCAGCCTGAGCAAAGACATGGGAGCTGAGCTTCCTTTCCACCTTCAGGGATTTCTGCTCATCCACCATCTGGGGCCCAGAGAGTTGTTCATGAGGTTACCTTGTTGTGGTCCTCTCCTGTTCACATTGCTTCTGCTTGGGCCGCTGCTCAGGGTCCATCCCCACAGGAGCCTAGAGGCTGTTTGGATGAAGAAACCCTCAGTGAAGGCCCAAAAGTCACCTCCAGGGCCTTCTTCTCTTCTCCTAAGTACCATTGCTGTGTGAGCTCCTTCTATCAATAAGGGCTAGTCCCCATTCATGCCTTAGCGTGCTGGGCTCCAGGAGGAAGAAGGGGCTAACAGACTCCTCAGCTCACAGGGCCACTAAATCCATACTGTCACTACCAGGGTTGTGAGTTTAGGGGAGCCTGCATCCCAGACTAGGGTTGCGGTGGAGTGGAAAGATGCCATCCGTCTTTGAGAATGTGACTGACCTTATGTTCATTACTTCCATATTAATTAAATTAAATTAAATCAGTCAACCAATTAATTTAGTGCTTGCTGTTTCAATGTTCTTCTTTGCCAGAGTCACTTAACATGCAGAACTGTCAAACACTTAAGCCTTATTTCATTTCGTAAATCCCCAGTTTGATGAATGGCTCCCACTATTAAATGGGAGCTTATATGGATTAGAGAAATAGCACCTATGGGCTACACGTGTGTTCAGTGGGAAATGAGGACCTTTCTAGCAGATGTGGTGTGGAGAAAGCACTAGGAGGAGGAAAGAAGTTGGTTAATGCCTTAAGCTTATGCAGAATAGGACTCAATGTGCCACCATATTGGTTTGGTGCATGGGAGGATTAGCTTGAGAAATGAACATAGAAACTCTTCCTTCTTCGAGGAGCTTGTGAGGCAGTGAGGTACAGGAGGAAATGTGCTCTGAATTTCCGATCCTCTGAGCCTGTGCTCTCCAAAGGAGTTTTGCCATTGGCTTGGGTGTGGGAGGGAAGCATGCCCAGCACAGAGTGAAGATTTAAGAGGAATCCGTCACAGTTGTTGAGGTCCTTTGGATGCTTCTCTGTGTATGACATTGTGTTGTTTGCACCAAGCCTGGGAGTAGAACAGGTCTCCTCAGTGAAATTCATTGCTACTTAAATGAGATAAACTTAACAATTCACTAGAAAACCCCAAGTGAATGAAGATTGTCTATTGTTGACAATGACATGCAGTTGAATGAATTGACTATAGACTTGGCCTATTGATAATAATAACAATAATAGTAGTAATAGCAGTAGCTAGGATGCAATTATTCAAAATTGGCAAAGCATTTTACATGTGGAAAAATCTCATTTGATTTGAGGCAGAGTCTGGATTCAGGTTTTCCTGACTCCAATATCTTAGACAGGAATTGAAGGTGGGAAATGAATAAGCCTAGAATTTAAAAAGAGGAAGGAGGAAGAGAGAGGAAGGGATTGCATTTGGTAAATTGAACAATGTTTTTAATGACTCCAAGCTTCTCCCTGAAACAAAGCAAAAAGAACTCTTTAACAGCACTAATATTTAAGTGTTGCTAAATAACCATTTACCATGGAATATCACAATTTCTGAAGTCTAAAGATTTAAGGTGTCCCAAAGGACAAAGGAGAGATCCATCGTGGTTCTGAATGGACAGTGGTACGTTATCAATCAAAGGGCTGCTGGAAGAGGGGGCAGGGCCAGTCCTAGAGCAAGGTCAAATGACAGCCACCATCTTGTAATATTAGGAGACTGAGAGGTCAGCCCCCAATACAAGGGTAGGCAAGTACCAACAGACAAAAGTCTCCTAGGATAAGAAGCAAAACTAGCCAATATATTGAAACAACCTGACATTCTGTGCAGTCCCTGGTTTCTGTAAAGGGGTTGACATAGAAGTGCTTTTTGTGGAACAAAGGCCTGGAAAAAAAAGTAGGTGCCTCTGGATCAAGGAATGGCTAGACAATTTGTGATACATGAACGGTGATCATGGTTTGATTTGAAGTCTAAAAGCTTGACGTGCCCTG
>CM053598.1:10361722-10376562 GCA_028646575.1 Pseudocheirus occidentalis | reverse complement strand
CAGCAGCAGCAGCAGCAGCAGCACCAGCAGCAGCACCAGCAGCAGCAGCTACAATTGATACCTAGCACTTCTACAATGTCCAGGACTTCTATGTGGCCCTGAAAGATTTTCTAAGCCCCCATACCCATCATTCTAGGTCCCAAGCATTAGTGAGCCCTTTCAGGCTGAGAGGACTTATAGGTCCATTGATGGGCTGGGCCTTGGTGCATGGAAAAGCCTCATTCCTGGCAGTCTGACCACCCGGTTATGAATGTGGGGGGCCTTGACACTTTAAGAAGACCTTGAGCCTGGAGGGGGCCGCCAGTTTCATTGGTGGAGGAATCCTGATGCTGTTGGAATCATAGATCCTTGAAACACTGAGATTCAGCCACCTTTCTTCTAATGAGTTGTTTGCTACAGTATTCAGTGCTTCTAACCTTTATCTGTATTATTTTGGATTACATCTGTGATTTCATAGGCTAGGGAACTCCCAGGAAATACCTTTGTGGGTTAGCATCTCTTCAACCCATAATCTTAGAGAGCTTCTTTGAGCATGGAAGGGTCAAGGGACTTGCTCACAGTCACCCAGCTAGTCTGTCTATACAAGACAGGACTAGAACTCAGCTCTTCCAGGTGAGGAAGCCGACTCCCTAGGTTCTGGGTGATGCTTCCTCTCTTACCCTTTATTATAGATTCCAAGCTTTAAAAAACAAGTTAAGGCCATATGCACCACCATGGCTGCGAGGGAGTGTTCTCTTCTCTCTTTGTGAACGAGGTTTTTTCCTTGGTATTTTTTTTTCCAGCTTCAGATCTGAGGATCCAGAACTGAAAGGGACCGTAGAGTCCCTTTGCCCACTCCTCCTCCCTCCCCCATTTTCAGACAAGTAAATGGAGGCCCAGAGAGGAGAGTAACTTGCCTGAGGTCTCACAGGGGCAGAGCCAGGACCTGAAGCCAGATGGTCAGGTTCCCAGAGTACTCTCTCTCGCCCCCACCAAATCCTCATCACATGTGTCTGGTGAGGTAGCCTTTCCTTGTAGAAGAAGGTGTCCAACAACACCCAATGATGAGAGCCGTCCTAAAGTGGATTGGACTGCCTTGGGCTCACGGTGGGCTACCCTTCCACAGAAGCTGGCTGACACCTTATTGAGAATGTTCTAGTGAGGATTCCCTTCACATATGGCTTGAACTAGTCAAGTGCTCCAATCCCCCAATTCAATGATTCTTTGAGCTTGAGGGATTTACCCTCATAGGTCTTTGACAGCTCCAGTGGGTGACCAAGCTGTAGAGCCAATGGTTTCCCAAAGAGCAGCCCATCAGATGCAGCTGGCCCCTAAGTTCAGCCTTTAGGAAGAAGGGAAACAGCCTCTGAACTTGCAGCTGGGAGAGAGAAAGTGCATTAGGAAACCACAGACAGGGCTGGCACTCTCTCTGCCTGGGGCCAGGCAGCCTTCCTCAGCATTCTGGCTGCTTTGTTTAGAAAGGCTTTGGCAAAACTCGCCCCAACTCACTGAAATCGCTTCTCAGAGATGGATCCAGTTTGAGGAAACTTCTTTTTTCCCTGAAGTTCCAGTTGTCCATGGTTTGACCCCAGCCTTAATCCCAGATGTTTTCTCTGAGCTCTGGTGATCTCACTGCCTGAAGCTGACTGACTTAGGGGTCCTTAATATCTGGCAGCTGAGACAGGGCTTGAAGGCTGAACAGTGAGCTTCTCCCCCCTTCTCCCTAAAGACTCTCCTTTCCTTGTGCAAACCACAAACAATGAGTGGGGGCTCTCCCAAGAGATGGCCAGGAATCCAGCTCCTGGGGGCTGAGAGGGACCTAGGACCATCAGGAAGAGTTTGATTTCACTTGGGGACAAAAATGGGGCAAGGGTGGGGAAACCTGGGGGAACTGAATGCACATCACCCAGTCAAGCAACAAACATGAATTAAATCCTTGCTATGTGCCAGTCATTAGGAATACAAAGACTGGCAAAAGCCTAGTCCCTGCCCTCATAGGGCTTACATTTTCTCAGGGAGACAGTACAGATACACGTGAATATGTACAAGATCACTACATCGTCGTTTCCTGGGGGACACATTGCCCGTGGGGGGTTCAGGGGGGGACTCATGTCATTCTTTTTTTTTTTTTTTTTTTTTGCTTTTTGGAGGGCAGGTTGGGGTTAAGCGACTTGCCCAAGGTCACACGGCTAGCCCTTCGTGCTAAGTGTCTGAGGCCGGATCTGAACTCAGGTACTCCTGACTCCAGGGCCGGTGCTCCATTCACTGCGCCACCCAGCCCCCTCCTCCCCCCCCCCCCCACTCATGTCATTCTTAAACTGGTGTTTGGAAGCAAACAGGGAATTCCTGAGGTAGAGTTAAGTAGGGGAGATATTCCAGGCTTGGGAGACTGGCTGGGCTGGGCTGGGCTGGGAAACCTGTGCTGCTTGTGAAAAGCAGGAGGCCACTCTGGGAGGCTCAAAATAGCAAGAAAAGCAGATTAGGAAGCTGCCTAGAAAGGTCAGCCCCTCCCCTGACCCTGCTCCTCCCTCCTCCCTCTCCCATTCGGAGCGCTAGGGCCACAGCACACACTGACTTCACTGCCTTTGAGATAAGAAAGTGGTTGGAGGAGGGCAGTGCAGTGGGCAGTGCCCTGGGTTTGGAGACATCTCAGGGACTTCCTGAAATCCCTTTCAGGTCTGAGATTCTGGGATCAGAAGTCAATAGATCATTTAGCCATGACTCAGGCCCTTTGTGAGTGGCAATGTAGTGCAGTGGTCAGAGAAGAAACCCTGACTGGGGGAGCCTGGGAGAACCTGGGCTATAAGTGAAGATGGCTATAGCATTGGTTTTAAGTGAGTTTCCTCACTGGGAGATCTCTAGGGTAATGAGTTCACAGGTCTGGCACACAATTTTGAAATCACTTTATAGAAGCAAACCTTAGGGTTCTTCTAGGCTAACGTCCTCACCGCGCAGAGGAAACTGAGGTGGAGGGAACTCCCAGAGACAGTATCAAGGTAGGGATTTGAATCCAGCTTGTTGGACTCCAGATCCAGCGCTCTTGTGTCCTACATATTGCCTACTCTTTCCAGGCCTCAGTTTCCCCATTTCAAATATGATGGAGTTGGACTAGATGACCCCTGTTTTCCCTGCCAACTCTCAGCTCTGTGCTCCGGTGTGGGTCTCTCAGTAGAAGACTACGAAAGCTGGCTATGGGATCCATCTTAATTATCTCAGCAGCCCCATTCTCCACAGACACAAGACACTCTTTCCCCTGGATCCTTGCTGTAGCTGCTGGCCCTGCTCATTGTCTGGCTGAGGTTGGTGGTGTGGCCTGTTGATCTTGCCCACCACCCACTTTGGCTATTGGATCCTTTTTGCTATAGGTCAAAGTGACTGAATGTATTGGCTTTTCAGGGCTGGCCTGTTCCCAGTGGCCAGGCTCAAAGGGCTTCCTTCAGCCACTGGGTGATGTAACCGGCCCTTTGTTATTTCTGTAGGCTGGCCACAGTCTGGAGGCACAGAGTGTCTGCTCTTACAAAATGCTAATTGGGAGGATTAAATATCTTTGGCTGTTTTCCTCCCCTTTTCTTTTCTTGCTTTAATGGAGGCTGAAATAAACATTGAGTTGGTCCTGGGTATCTGGTAATTGCCATCAGAGCAAGCTGGGAAGTGAGAACAGCCAAACCACAGGGCTGTGTGTACAGACAGAGGGAAGGAAAAAGAGACATTTGGACCCAGGATTGGTTTGCCAAGTTGTGAGTGGGGTGAGCACTGGGCATGGAGACTGTAGGGCAGAAAACAGGCTGCACAGATAATGGTGAGGAGACGGCAGTCTTTGGCTCCCACTGGTAAGAGGTGCCCTAGGAGCAGGGATGATGTTGAGCTGAAAGGGGTCTTAGAGGCCACCCAGCCCAGACTTCTTATTATAAAGAGGAGGGAGCTGAGCCTTAGGGAGGGAAAGTTAGTTGGTCACTTGTTTACTCTGTCAGGCTAAGCTTTTGGGATACAAAGACAGAAGAAAAACGGTTCCCGCCCACAAGGAGCTTATACTCTAGATGATATATCTGCCAATTGGGACCCAGCTCCCAGAGGTGGTAGGTTGCAGAGTTGGGATTCAAGCCCAGATCTTCTGTCTCACACTTAACCCACTGTACTCAGTCACCACCACCACAATCACCACCATCACCACCATCACCACCACCACCATCCCCCCCATCACCATCCCCACCACCATCACCACCACCACCATCACCATCACCATCCCCACCACCACCATCCCCACCACCATCACCACCACCACCACCACCATCACCATCACCCCCCCCACCATCACCACCACCACCACCATCACCATCACCAGTACAATTGCATTGATTTCCTGAACAAGGGATCCCGATCTGAGAGAGAAAAAAGAGCCCCTTTTGAGCAATGAACTAATTCCCATTTTTTGTATTGCTCCCCCCCACTTTAGCCTCACTCTTCTTTGCTGAGGAACAGACAGAAATTAAAAACCTCATTCAAAATCATACTTTTGGGATGAATTTTGACTTGCTCATATTTTATTGTCTTTGGCGTCAGGTTTGAAAATTCTTTCTGCTTGGGATCATAAGACAGAGCTAGGAGGAGACTCAGCAATCACTGATGTGGTTTTGTTTAGCACCTTTCCTCTGAGATTAGCTGCAGTTTATCCGGACTATATCTTGTTTACATATAGTGGTTTCCTTAGACTGTGACCTCCCTGAGAGCAGGGCTGGTTTTTGTTTTTGAGCTTCTTTGCATCCCTAGGATGTAGCACACAGGTCTTTAATAAGTGCTTCTTGTTGTTTAATTGGAAACGTTTTATTGTTGCTTTTTGATTTTTATTCCACAGTAATTAGTTGATATAATCATCTCCACCCACTGAACCCTTCCCAGGAAAAAAGAAAAACATCTAAATACAACCAAGAGATTTCAGTGACTGTATCAGAGAGAATCTGTAACATTCTGCTCCTGGAGTTTTCCGTTTCTTTCCTAACAGAAGGAAAGTGTGTTTCATTGTCTGTTCTCAAAGATTGGTTATTGCAGTTGATAGAGATCCAGCTGCTATTCAGTGCCGTTTGGACTTTCATTAGGGAAGTGAGCGTCTATTTTGACCTTCTGGTCCTGCTGACATCACTCTGCATCAGTCCAAAGACATCTTCCATATTTCCCTGAATTACACTTCTTTGTCATTTTCCAAGGTGCAATAACATCCCCAAACATTCATATGCCACCATTTACCCAGGGGGAATATTTTGTCATATTTATGGCCTTGTTTTGTTGGCCTCTGGAGGGAAGGCATAGGCATTTTCCAGAAAATAAGTGAGACATAGGGAGGGTTGGTGACTGGTTTAAGGACACAGATAGTGAGGGCAGAATTGGAAGGTCTCCTGCTTCTGAGGGCAGTGTTAATTCTGATGAAGTATGCTGTCCCCAGAAACATCATGGCATGGTGGATTGGGAGCTTTAGGGTCAATTACCTTTGAACCTGTTCTGGCTGGGTGACCCTGAACAAATAATTTAATTTCTCAGTGCCCTCAGGTAACTCTATAACACTATAAATTTTAGAGCTGTGTTGGTAGGGGAACTTTCCTCACTGGAAGAATCCTACACTAACGAAATCACAAGTGTGTCACATTCCCAATGAAGAAAAAAAGGGAAGATCCAGAGGTTGAAAGACTTGTCCATGGTTTCATAGCTAGTGAGTCCTAGCTCTTTCTGTGATCGCTGCCATCTATAGAGTAATTTACAGTCTGTGAAGCTTTTAACATAGACTATCTCATCCAGTCCTCATAATAGCTTACTGAGGTAAATGCTACCAGTATTGTTTTCCTCATTTAAAAATGAAGTGACTGAAGCCCAGAGAGGTTAAGCAAACAAGTTCCCCATGGTCATACAGCTAGTGATTGCCAAAGGAAAGAATTGTCCCCAAGTCTCTCTTGACTCTAGCATCAATTGTCCTACTATTTATGCCAAGGTGCCTCTCAAAAAAAAGTAACAACAGATTAGACTCTATGATGGTACACTATTTGGACAAATTCTGTTACTAAGGAAAGATAAAAAGACCAAAATGGAGATGCAGACAGAAAAGACGAGAGACAGAAAAGAAACGTAGAAAGGAAAAGAGAGACGCAGAGGAGAAAGAGTGGGGCAGAAAGAAAGATTGAGAGAAAACAGGCAGAAAGAAAGTAAAGAGTCAGAAAGACATGGAGGAAGTCAAAAAGAAAGGAGAAAGAAGAGAGACAAAGAAAGGATGAAAAAGGAGACAGAAAAAAAGGAAAGAGAAAAGAAATGATGAAACAGAAGGAAAGAGAATGAGGAGAGAAGGAAGGAGGGAAGGAAAGACTTGGAATGATCTAACCAGTCACCTTGGTGCCCGTAGAGATTGAGCTAAGTGTGTCTGGCTGAGATTTCAAAGGTACGATCTTGTGTGGGGGGGGATAGGGTGGGGGGTGGATGGTGTTCATCATGTTTACTGCTTTGTCTTATCTACTCCTCTACCCCCAAATCAGCACAAGCTAAATACTGTTTGGGGAAACAAAAGAACAATTCTGACAAAAACCAAAACAAAAAACCAAAACAAAAATGAAAAAACATGAGGCAGACATGTTCCTAAAGCCTGGCTTTTCTGGGCCAGGATCAGATTCTAGGTGTAATGGGACATTTACCAGCCTTTGGAGGGGGCTTGGGATTCCAAGAAGCAGGACTGAAAAGGGAGCAAATTCTAGCCATGGTGGGCTTCCTGGTCAGAACTCAGAGGTAGGGACCATAGAGTGGCACTTGCTGAGAATCACTAGCTGGCCAGTTTGACTTGAATGGGGAGTGTAGGAAGGGAACTAATGGGAACTACCTGGAAGAGAAGGTGGGAGCTAGATTTCAGGTGGCAGTCAGGATTTCGGTATTTTCCCTTAGAGGAAATGAGGAAACACTGGAGTTTCATGAGCAGGGGGGCCACAGGGGTAGATCTTGTTTTAGGGGCACCACGTTGGCGGTTTTCTAGTTGCAGAAGGAGAGAGTGGAGGCCAGGAACCCAGTGAGGGAGGAGGCTATGGGAAGAGTCCTGGTGAGAAGCGATGAGCGCCTGAAACAGACTAGAGTAAATGTGAGTCCCAGTTTCTCTCCCCCTTCCCCTGGGGCTTGAAGGAGTCTTTGATATTCTCTCTGGTTGCTCTTGCCTCATTCCTGAAGGTCACATGTGCAGGGCTTTGGCATCCCTCCAGCATCTGCAGCACAGAGTGTGTGCTTGGCTCTGGTACTTAGAACAGGGGAGGGCTCCCTCTTCTTAGAAATTGCGTCTGGCTGACTTTAGGGGTCAAACCTCTGCCAGTCGCTCTGTTACTCCTCTGGCAAGAGAGAGTCAATAAATTGCCCCCATTTCCCCCTTCCTCACCCCTTTATAACAACTGCTGTCTATGCAGTGCTTCCATATGCAGCACCCCTCTGGGGCTACCTCCCCAGCCCTCACTCACACTCATAGGTTGGAGTCATCAAAAGACTGGTTGACTGCTTCCTCTCAGGGCTTTGGGAGAGTAACTCTGGGGGTCTGGGTTTATAGTTCTGTTGTTCATGAGCCCCTCCCAATGTGCTTCCCATCGGTTATCAGTCAGTAGCCTTAATTAGCTTTTAGAAAATGTTCTGCTATCTCCATCTATGTCTCCCTTTGTTGCTATTTGTCCTCAGAATGTCTCTGACTACTCAGAATGTCTCCTTTTGGTCTCTTCTCTTCAGTGACATTGTTAATGGAGGTGAAGGTGGAAAGGTCGAGAGGGAAAAACTCTTCTTTCCATCAAAAGCAAGTCCTTCACAGGGGCTTGGGCCTAATGAGAATCCTTAATTCCAGAACAGGAATTTTCCACCCCTGCTATGTTCAGCTCCAGACTGGAGAAATCCTGGAATTCTTGTTATTTAAAGATCCCAGAGGCATGGTTGGCTTCCTTGATTAGTCAATCATTCCTTTCTCTTTTCTGACCCAAGGAAGTTTATATCTTAGGACACAGACAATGTTGTCTGTAACTCAATCAAAGAGGCATTCTCACCTGATAAAGGCATTAGGACTTAGAGCACCTGTAATTGAAGTTGGGGAGAACCTACCTGCGTATTATGTGAGCTTCCTGACAACCCCATGGGGGCAAGTACCACATGTATTATTATCTCCATTTTGAAGATACTGAAACAGAAACTTGGAGAGGAAAGTGAAGTGTACTTAGAGTCCTTATACTGACTGTGTCCAGGCTCTGCCACCTGCTACCTGCATGGCCTTCAGCATTTTGTGTCACCTCCCCCAGCCTCAGTTTCCTTCTCTTATCTATTGACAGTGTTAGAGTTGATAGACTCTAAGGTCATTGATGATTCTTTGTTACTGAGAGGCAAACTGAGGGTAAGTCACAGAGCTGGACTTTGAACCCAGGTCTTTATCTCCAAATCCTATAATCTTTTCACCATACAGCACAAATCAACCAAAACTTTAATTTTATGGCTGGGGGAATAAAGGCCCCAGAGCCCTATCTAAACTTTATCTTATTGCCAGATGCTAGAACAGAGCCCTGCACACAGAAGGCATTTAATAAATGCTTAGTGCATGACTGGGGGGTGAGTAAACCTGGTCTTCTCTGCTTAGCACAGGTAACTGGCACATTGTAAACATTTAACATATACTTGTTGAAGGTTGTTTTCAGAAGAAGAAATCAAAGCCATCTATAGACCTATAAAAGAATACTCTAAATCATTACTTAGAGAAATGCAAATAAAAACAACTCGGAGGTACCACCTCACACTGATAGGATTGGCTAATAAGACAAAAAAGGAAAAGGACAAATATTATAAGGGATGTGGGAAAATTGGTACAATAATGCACCATTGGTGGAGTTGTGAACTGATCCAACCATTCTGGAGAGCAATTTCAAACTATGCCCAGAGGACTGTAAAACTGCGCATACTCTTTAAAAATGTCACAGTAGGTCTATGTCCCAAAGAGATAAAGAAAAGGAAAAGGATTTATATATACAAAAATATTTATAGCAACTTTTTTGTGGTAGCAAAACACTGGAAATTAAGAGATGTCCATCCCTTAGGAAATGACTGAATAAGTTATGGTTTATGATTATGTTGGAATACTATCATGCTGTAAGAAATGATGAGCAAGATGCTTTAAGAAAACTGAAGAAGACTTATATGAACTAATGCAAAGTCTGAATTATCTTTTACAGAATTAACAATATAGAAATATATTTTGCATGATTGTACATGTATAAACTATATCAAATATTTTGCTTTCTTAATGAGGGAAGAGGAGAAGAAGGGAGAGAATTTGGAATTCAATTTTTTTTTGTGTGAGGCAATGAACATTAAGTGACTTGCTCAGGGTAACACAGAGGGACTCAAAATTTAAAAAAAAGAATGTTAAAAATAATTCTTACATGTAATTGGAAAAAAATAAAATATTAAAAAAATTAATACTTGTTGAGTGATTGATTTAAATTTGTTCCCACCATACCATCAAGGATATGCTCTCATTTTTGTCTGTTTGTTGTGATGGGACCACGAACCGGGATGGGATATTCAAAGACACATCAGGGCATGGTTGGTGCCCAGTAAGGTTGGGGTTAGGTAGAAAATTCTGATGGCGCCCAAGTCATCCTCAACCTGGACAGCAGTGGGGGCAGCAGAGAAGGCTCCAACCTGGGAGGAGAAAAAAAAAGGGACACGGAGCTTGGCTGGGACAGCATCTGCTGGTCCTTGGGGAGGGGGTGTTAGGAGGCAGGCTGAATAGGGCTGAATTTGAGATAGTAAACACTATATTGAGGCTTCAAGGCAAGGGGGAAAGAGGTCAACCTTTCAATAATTTTAACAGTAATCAACACACAAAGATTTTAATATACAAAAAGGATAAGCTCCTGTTACAAATTTTAAAAACGGATATTACATTTAAGAAGGTAGTAACAGGATCACTCTGTGGCCCCTTTTGAATTTCTTTCTTTTCTTTGTTATTTGAGATGTTTAACTTGTTCTTTTCTCTCTTTTTAATCTTTGTATTTCTGTCCTTGCCCATCGACTCATTCTTTACACCCTCTTTGCCTATAAAATAGGAGCCCTCCCTTGTGCCCAAGAAGGAGAGTCAAGGAATACAAAGGGATCCATTGGTAGCATCAGGAAATCTCCATGTCTTTGGACAACTCTGGTCAATCATCACCTCTCTGCCCAGGCTTCGCCCTCTTGCTTTGGGAGCCCTGACCAGAGTGCTGAAGATGCTCAAGGCTGTTGTCTGTTGTTGAGGTTCCTGAGGTTGCTACATAAACTGTTCTCCTGAGTCTGCTCCCTCCTCTCTGGCTTCTTTTATTCTCTATATTGGGGTGCACAGGTACAAAAAGCATCCCCAGTCCCTTCTTCATCTTCCAAAGTCTCTTCTGGAACTAATTAAATCTCTGTGCTTTGAACTGAGCTTGGTGCTGGGAGTACAAAGACAAAAGAAGGGTAAATGTGTCCTCTATTGTAGTGGGCTACAGGCTCTGAACAGAATCTCCAGCCTTTCCCTACTTCATCCCCTTCTAATCCTGCCCATTGAAGTCCCAGTTAAAGTCACATCTCCTTTGGGGACTCTCCCCACTTCTCTGACTCATGCTATTCATTGACCTCTCTCAAGGCCTATTGAATCACAGGATTACTGAGTTGGGAGGAATCATGAAGAATGCTGACTCTGACCTGGATCTGATTAAAAACCCTCTCTCTGATCTCCCCAACAAGTGCCTGGACAGCCTTTGCTTGGAGATCACCACCCCCATCCCAGCGAGGGAGAGCCCCAAACCTCCATGGCAGCCCATTCCACATGAGAGGCTCTCTGTGGTACCCTTGTCCTGCCTCAAACAAATGGGTCAGAACAGAATGAAATAGCACCAGTGTGGTTTGAGCAGGACAGAAGAGAGTGGGGCCAGCCCTTCTGGAGGCCTGGAAGCTTCATACTCCGCAGTGAAGCCCAAGGTCCTATCCGACTTCTTGGTTGTCATCTTCCTTCATCGACCTAATAGATTTTTTAAAAATTTTATTTTTAAATTTAAGCAATAAAATAAGCATTTTTATAGCATAGTACAAGAAAAAGATGATTGCACATGAAGCTGCAAATCTACTGTGCTCAACCTGCTATTCCTTTCAAATATACAACAAAATTGTCATGTGAATTTCTCCCTCATGTGTCCCTCCCCCCATCCCCCAGAGATGGCTACTATTAGGCGCACACACACACACACACACACACACACACACACACATATATAATTATTCTATGCATATTTCTATTTATTAGTTCTGCCTCTGGATGCATATGTGTTTCTTCATGTATCCTTTATAGTTAATTTGAATATTTTTAATAGACAAAATCACTTATTTGCTCAGTCATTCTTAGAACAATATTGCTGTTACTATATACCATGTTCTCTTGATTCTGCTCACTTTGCTCTTCACCATTCAATGCAAATCTTTCCATGCTTTTCTAAGATTATTGAGCTCATCATTTCTTATAGCACAGTAGTATTCCACCACAATCATATTCCACAACTTGTTTAGCCATTCCCCAATTGGTGGGCATCCTTGCAATTTCTGGTTCTTTGCCATCACAAAGAAAGCTGCTATAAACATTTTAGAAACATAAGTTCTTTTCCTTTTTTCTTAATCATATTTGGAAAAAGACCAAGTTAGTAGTATTGCTGAGTCAGAGTATAGGTAGTTTAATAATTCTTTGGGTATAAATCCAGATTGGTTTCCAAAATAGTTGGATCACTTTACAGTTCCACCAACAATGAATTATTGTGCCAATTTCCCCATATTCCCTTCAACAGTTGTCACTTCCCCCATTCGATCATTTTAGCCAATCTGGTAGGTATAAAATGATGTTTCAAAGTTTTTTTAAAATCTGCATTCCTCTAATTAATAATGATTTAGAGCATTTTTATGTGACTATAAATTTTTTATTTATTCATTGGAAAGCTACTTGTTCATATCCTTTGACCATTTATCAATTGGGGAATGACTCATATTCTTATAGATTTGACAAAGTTCTTCATATATTTTAGATATGAATCCTTTATCTGATAAGCTTTCTATAAATTCTCCTCCTCCTCCTCTTTTCTACTTTACTTCTACTCTTGGTTATATTTGTTTTATTTGGATGAAAATGTAATGTAATCAAAATTATCCATTTTATACCTAAACTTTGTTCTCTCTTGTTTATTCATAAATTATTCACCTACCCATTAGTCTTATAAGTAATATGTTTCACGTTCTTCTAATTTTCTTGTAAAATCTCTATACCTAGGCCATGTATTTATTTTGATCTTGTCTTGGTAAGTGGTACTGGTTCATGCCCAATTTCTGTCATATTGCTTTCCAGTTTTCCCAATAATTTTTACCAAATAATAAATTCTTATCCCAAAATCTTAAGTCTTTACACTTGTCAAATATAAGGTTATTATGTTTATTTGCTGCTGTAAATGATGTCTGCTCTATTCCATTGACCTGCCTTTCTATTTCTCAGCCTGTACTAGATAGCTTTACTAATTACTGCCTCATAATACAGTTTAATATCTGGTACTGCTAAACTTCCTTCTTTTTGACTTTTTTTTTCATTTTTCTTTGATATTCTTGAGTTTTTGTTTTTCCAAATGAATTTTGTTGTTATTTTTTTCTGATTCAGTACAATTTTTTTTGTTAATTTAATTGGGAAGGTGTTGAATATATAAATTTGTGTGGATAAAATTGTCATTTTTATTGTATTAGGCCTGCACGCAAAATAATGAATATTTCTCCAATTGTTTACATCTGATTTTATTTGTATAAAAAGTTTCTTTTAATAATGTTGTTTATGTAGTTCCCTTTGGGAGGTATATGCTCAGGTATTTTATAATGTCTAGAGTTATTCTAAATAGGGTCTTAAAAATGATCTCCTCTTGCAGAGTTTTGTTTGGGATGTGTGGGAATGCTGATGATTTATGTGGATTTCCTTTATATCCTGCTACATTGCTAAAATCATTAATTGTTTCAACTAGCTTTTTAGTTGCATCTTTGGGGTTTTCCAAGAACATCATCATGTTGTCTTCAAAAAGAGATAGTCTTATCACTTCTTTCTCTATTCCTATTCCTTCAATTTCTTTTTCTTCTCTTTTTGCTGTTGTTAGGATTTCTGATACAATATTGAATAATGTTGGTGACAAAGACCATACTTATTTCACACCTGATCTTGCTGGGAAGACCTCTAATTTATCCCCATTACAAATAATTCGTGGGAATGGTTTTAGATTTTTTAAAAAATTAATTTAAGGAACAATCTATTTATAGTAATGTTTTTAATAGAAATGCATGTTGGGAGATGGCAGAGTAGGTCAGCAATTTCAAGGATCTCCAGAGTTTCTTCACAAATGGACAGAAAAGCTCCACAAAATGAATGTATAACAGCAAAAATAAAGGGGTAAAGCAATTGTCCTCCTAAGACGGCTCGAGGTGAACTCAGAGAAGGCCCAGGGGCTGAGGTTTGGTCTGAGTCAAGCGTAAGTGTCAGCTCAACTAAATCAATAAACAGTGGGCCCTGAGGGGAGCAGCCTGGACCTCAAGAAGACTTACCCCAGGCCCTACATCCTTCACAGTCTCAGGAACTTTCACCTCATGACAAATTTTCTTCTGAAGACCCAGTGGTTTGATGGGCATCGGTTGTAAGACCTGTCATCTCCAAACCAGGCCCTGTACTCTGATTTACTCCTCCTCCCATCCTTGGGGCTTTGGGCTCTATTAACCCCTAGTCCCTGGCTAATGCGTCTGACCTGGTCCTCTAGGCTCCCCGGGACAGGGAGGGCTCCTTTAGTGTCTTCAACCCCATAGAGCCCGCCTCAGAGGTGGGCACACAGCATGGACTTTGGAAATTGGTGTTAATGGGTTGATTAGAGGTTCCACTCCACTCACAACTGCTCCTGCTGTTAGCTTTCTCTTGGTTTCTGAGAGGCAGTATGGTAAAAGGGTTAGAGCATTGGTTTTGGAGTCAGTAAGACCTGGGTTTGAGTCTGTCCTATGACACTTGCTGGACAAGTGGCTTAATCTCTCACTGCCCCAGGCAACTCTCTTGGCAAAGCAGGTAGAGGGAGCTTCCTCATTAGGGGGTCCCTCAACCAATGAAATCAGTTTCTCCCCTCAGAGGGGGAAAGTCAGTGTGGCAGGACAGGATGCTCCCCTCTTCCTCAGGAAGCAATGGGGCATCTGTGGGCTAACCTATGTTTGGCTAGGTGGGTCATGGATAACCCTGTCCTGCCTCTAGGTGCTCTCTTGGTGACCTGGAATCATGAGAATTCATCCAACTTCCCAGGTGGAAGTAGCTTCCCCTCTGCCCAGGATAGCCCTAGTTCTTAGCCTATGGAAAGACCACTGAGCAGGAGACCCCTCGGTTTGACACCTGGATCTGCTATGGATTTTAGCCACACAACTACAGACAAGCTGCTAGCACCCCTCTCTGGATTTTAGCTTCCCCTTGGGTAGAATGAACTCCAATCAGTTCTCAAGGTTGGACCCCTGTAATGAGAATGGGAATTTGGAGCTACAACTCCCAGGACCTGAGAGTAGGTGGTGGGTGATCAAATGTTACGTACAGCCAATAGTGTAAGCAAGCCAATTTGACTGGCACATGGAGCTCACAAGGTGGAGTAAAGCATGGGCACTGTGAAGGCCTTCAAATGCAGAGTGGTCTATGTGTGCTCCTAGGGGTGATAGGGAGCCCCTGAAGCTTCCTGACCAGGAGAATGGCAGAGCCAGATCTGGTCTCAGGAATATCATTTGGATGGCTACATGAGGCTGATGGATGGAGGGGGGGGGGGAGTCAGGCACAGGGAGTC
>CM053598.1:10324687-10361622 GCA_028646575.1 Pseudocheirus occidentalis | reverse complement strand
TCAGCCTGGTCCTTGGAAGTTCTCAGTAGAAGCTGCAGAAGGAGGATCTCAGCAAAAGGTGCTGTCTCCAGGTGGTGACTGAGAGAAGATCTGATGGTCCTGCTGGTTCTCTTCCTTATATACAGCATAGCTCCTCCCTGTTCAGCCCCTTCCTGTTAAGATGTTAACTTCTCCCAAGGAGTTAACTTGAAGTAAGGAGCTAAGTGCCTTTACTAGGTGCCAATAGAAAGGGACATGGAAGATCTTCTGATTTCATCAACATTACAGGTCCTGAGGATTGAGATAGGTGAGCTATTTGGAGATAGAACTGATAAGTGAAGTAGAGAACGACCACAAGAAAAGGGAAGCCAACTGCCTCAGAGAGGACAAGGACAGAGCTCCTAGGGTTGGAGATCCAGGAGGGAAGAGCTGGGCCCTGAGCCAAGGCCTCCAGGCTGGTGAGCCTGGGCTCTTTCCCCGCCACAGCTGTGGAGTTTGGATCCAGGAGTGGTTTCAGACTCACTCACAGCATATGTTTTGGGGCTGTTCTGTATCTCCTGATTTTATTGCCTGTGACTTCTGGTTACTGTGGACATTCTTTGCTTGGCTCCGACTCCCCTGGAGGCTGCTGGCTGTCAGGCAGATGGGTGCGCAGACAAGTGAGCCCGCAGCCATTTGTCACACAAATGAGTTATAAAATACTCATGTGTCCTAGAACCCCAACTCCTGCCCCACCTGGGGCTTGCCTGTGAAATCGGACTTCTTAAAGTGGTGAATCTGCCAATTTCAACTACCCTCTGGGGCCACGCAGGTAGATGGAGAGTGACAGGGCGGGGTGCTGATGCCTCAGGGAGGTGGCACAGTCTTAAGTCTGTGAAATGAGAGACAGACCTGCCCTCCCAAGATGGGGAAAGCCTTTTGGCCTTCTCTTATGGTGGCTCCCACCTAGGGGGCCGTTCTGGGATGTAGAGACCCATTCCTCAGAAATGATGTGAAGGTAGGATCGGTGGGCTGGAAGGGTTCAACCTGTGTCTGCCTCTACTATCCAGTATTTGGACAGCCTGGGGGTTACAGCTGTCCCAGCTAAGCCAGAGGGGAGGCCATACTTTGTGTTTTGTTTTAAGGCTTAAATATAGTGAGTCTTTCTCTCATGGAGCTCACAGTGTAATGGACAGATAAGACATCAACCCAGTTATTAGGGAGGTTGTGTGGAGAGAGCGGCTCTGGATTCAGATTCAGACCTTAGATATTACCTATCTGTGGGACATTTGACAAACCCATTTACTCTCTGCACATGTAAAATAGGTTGAGCAGCCTTTATGGCTTTTGGGGTTCCTCCAGTTCTAGACCCACAATTCCAGGAAGAGTCTATCATGTTATTGTTTTTCCACAGTGGGTGCTGTGGAAATCTGACGGAGAAGGTTGTGACAGACAAGTAGGATGAGGTAAGGCTAATGGACAGAGCTTGAAGGGTAAAAACACAGAGGGACCGTGTCAGTCAGAGGGACAAGTGCGAGCAAAATCTCGATGACCAGACAATTGCCGGGCTGGCTTCAGAATGAGAGCTTTCTGGTTTGCCCAGAGTGTGGGCATGGAGGCTGCCAAGGAAATAGGTTTTTAGGGCCCAAATAAGAACCTATTTCTATTAACAAATGGGATGGCTTAATTTACAGTGAAGTTCAAGGTAATAGTCAATTGATTTTCATTTAAAACCTTGCTGCTCCTCTGCATACATGCCCTGAATATGGGACTTTGCCCATCTAAGAGCCAGTGTCTTCCAGATGAAGTCCTCTGTGACTGCCCCCCTTCCATGTCAATGTGTCTATGGCTTCCATTTTCTTATTATGTTGCTCTTGTTCATTCATTGTGGTCATGTCTTACTCTCCCTGACCCCACTGGGGGTTTTCTTGGCAAAGACACTGGGCCAGTTTGCCATTTCCTTCTCCAGCTCATTTTACAGATCAGGAAACTGAGGCAAACAGGGTGAAGTGACCTGTCCAGGGTCACCCAGCTAGTGTGTGTCTGAGGCTGGATTTGAACTCAGGAAGATGAGTCTTCATGGCTCTCTGGTGGCCACCATGATAATGCTGCCTCTGACAGTTACACATATGTGAGTATAAACTCACGAAACACATTCCTCCTGAAGTCCTCAAGCCAAGTCTCAGCAGCTGCTTGTCAGACATGTTTGGGGTAGTGGGGATTCATTTCATGCATATGGGTTGGACTCCATAGCTTCCAAAGATCCTTCTGGTTCTCAAATTCTGGGATTCTGAGATAGTTACTCTAGTCCAAGAGTGATCGATCATTTGCCCCATTTTCAGTGTTCTTATTGTCAAAGAAAGAGTTAAAAGCAATGTCAGTAGTAAAAGCCTCCCTTTTTTTAAACTCAATAAAAGTCTTTAAAAATTAACTTCATTTTCTTAACTTAATAATCATTATTTTATTAACAAAATGAATAATATCTGTCTCAACATAATACAGGTCTTTTAATTGTTTAAAATTTTTAACTAATAAAACTAACTTAATAAAATGCTTTTTTTAAAAGAAAATACTTATGCATTTATGATCAAGACCTGAATTAAAATAGACACTGAGCTCAGGCAGACCATGCTGGCCCATTCTCAGACAGGATGGCCAAGGAGCAAAGTCTTAAGCACCTTGCTCAGTCTCAGTCAGTGAGGATACTATGGGCCTGGAATGAGCTGGATTTGATACCTTCCTTTAATAACTTTCTGTATGATGTTGGATGAGTCCCTTCTTTTCCTTACTTTTCTCACCTATAGAACAAGTGACTTCCACAGTACCTTGGGGCTCTAAGTCTGATGATGGACCACTGTGTGCATGGATTGAAATCTTTGTGCAGGAGGGAGAAGGATACATCCCATGATCTGCATTGGATTCACCTACACAAAGGAAGAAAAGATCCAGGGGCCCAAAGGACAGTTTGGCTGTCCCCAGAGCTGTAACTAGTGGTTGTTGTGCCCTGGGCATGTGATAGAAAACTCTGACCCTTCGGTGGGACAGAGAGCTTCCCCCTTTTCCCATACTGTGGGAGAAGCACTCCAGTGATAGTGGAGAGAAACATGAAGGGCCAGAGGGGCTGATCTCAGGGAGCTGGGATTCAGAACCATGCCCCTGGCACTCTTACCAAGGAGCTGTGATGCTGCTTTTCATTTTAGAGATGAGGTGACAGGCAAAGGGAGGAGTTGTGCCTTGCCCATGGTCACACCAAGTTAGTGAATGGCAGAGCAGGAACAAACATAGGCCTTCCTGCCTTCAAGACCAATGGTCTCTTAACTCCACCAGCCTGTCTCAGACCAGGAGTCCTTAGCTGCCCACTCTTCATCGCACTCCTATGGTCCTGGGCATCCCCAGTGCCCATCTTCCTCCATGGCTCTCTTCTGGCAGAGTGCTAATGGGTTTGTGGAAGATTGGGCTTATAAGACTTGGTTCTTGCCAAGACATAGCCAACCAGTGATGTGGCTGCTGCTTTGGCAAGGGGCTGGGGGAGTTGAAGAGGAGAGAGGTCAGACCTGCCAGATGTTGTCCCAGCTGTTGTCCTGCCTTACTGCAAGCCCCTTCGACAACCAAGGCCATGTACTTTGAGTTCTGTGACTGAGCCAAGCTGGTCAAAGGTATCTATCCCATACTATCCAGGAACCTACATCAGGTAACTTGCAGGAGAGAACCAGTACTGAGCGGACCTGGAAGGAGTGCCAGGGGACTCACTGGTGTGACTTTGGCAAATCACTTAACTTTTCTGGGCCTCAGTTTCACTAGATAGCCTTTGAGCTCTAAGACTAGGTCCCCACTAGGGACCTAGCCCCCACAAAGGCTGGGGGGAACCCTGGCTAAATGAGAGGCCACATTCTACCTCTTCTGGGATGGGGTGGTTTAATGTACTCCTCCCAGTCATCCACATTAGAAGGTAGTGGAGGTCCCTGGTCTCTTTCAGTATAATGATGGTTATTTTTTTTTTCATTTGAACTGTGTGGGCCTTGCAATGTGACCAGGAAGAGCCCAACACCCCTCATTCTTCTCTGGGCTGTTTTCAGATCACTAATAGCAAACACATGGTCCTCCTGGGTGCCTCGCCATGCCTGAGGGGCTGGGAGCCCCCTGTTTCCATTCTCCAAAGACTGGGCCTGGGGCTAGTTTGAGAGGGAAAGGGCCTTTGAGTTAGGAGCCCTCACCGCTGACCTCTTATGGGATGCCCTGATTCAAAGGCTTTCTGAAAGGAAGTGAGCTCAGCCTCTCACGGACCCAGCTTCCATCCACATAACTAGTGTAGCCAGTTTTCTAATTGAAGTGGGAAGAAATGGGAAAAGTGTGTAGGTGAGCAAAGGGAATTTCTTAGTTAGGATTCTGGAGTGGGGCAGTGCTGCCAAGTCCTCCCCCAGATTCTCTCTCCTTCCTCTCCTCTTCCATAGCTAAAACCCTCATCAGAGACCTCATCATTTGGAATGAAAATGGATCGTTCAGATACGGTGGGAATGAACAACCCAAGGAGGGGAGGAGTATGGGGCAAGGCTGGGAAGGCAGAGAAGGGCTGGCTGGTCGGGGCATTGAATACCAGAGACAAATGCATTGATTGTTATCAAATCCCAGAATGACTGGTGACTGTGGAATAGATAGGCTGACAAGACTGGAGCTGGGCTCCTTTGGAGATAGCCTGGGATGAGCTTAGACATGGGCTCCTTGAGGGTAGGGAGATCTACACCTTTCTTTGTATCCCGCACAGTAAGAGCTTAGTTTTAGCTAGCTGACTGACTGAGTAGATGCTAATCTCAGAAGCAATGCTGAATGATCTCATTGTGAGAATGCCCGGGAATAGAAAGCTGGCTCGGGAGGGGGGAGGGCAGGACCAGTTGCCCATGACAACCAACCCAACTCCATCCTCATCATTGTTTTACTTTGCATTAAATTTATATCACATTAGACTTCACATCTTTATGTGTTACCTTCTAATTGGTTCTCATCCTGTGCTTTTCTTCCTAATCAAACTGTCAACTCTTCAAGAAGAGGAGCCTTGCTTCCTCCCCTCTGTTCCTGTATCCTCCTGGCATCGACCACAATGCCAAGCACAGTCACAAGGCACTCACTTAGTTCTTCAGAAGGATGGCTGCTGGGTTTCAAAGAATCTTGGATGTACAAAGACTTTGACATTATACAATCCAGCATGTACCTGAGCAGAAAACCCTGTCTATGATGTCTTTGGCAAATGGGTAGTCAGGCCTGATGTTTGGATGCCCTCTGCTTCCAGAGGTACCCATTTGTCTTGGGGACAGGAGCTCTTCCTGTCCTCAAGCCTCTGCCTCTTGCCAACTCTCCCCACTCCACTTACAGTACTGCCCTTTGAGGCTGAGCTGAAGAAATCAAACCTCTTATTCACAGCCTTTCCAGCTAACTTGAAGGCAACGATTTTGTTACAGAATCTTAGAACCCCAGAATTTCACAGTTTCAATGTTCCTTAGACCCACTGAGCCTGACCATACTCCTTCTCCCCAAAAGAATCCTCACTCAAACACATTCAGCAAGGGGTCGTCTGATCTTGTCTTGAAGGCTGCCAGTGGTGTTACCTTTTAAGATGACCCATTCTGCTCAGCTTTGGGGACAGCTCTCATTGTTCAGAGGCTTTTTCCAGACACAAAAGCTAAATTTTACTCTTTGCAACTTGTACCCAACTACCCCTAGTTCAGCCCCTTGGGATCAAGCAGGCCAAGGTCAGTGTCTTCTCTAAGCCCTTTGAGCTCTTAAAGAGTTATTATCAATCAATCAATCCAATCAATTGATCAATAGGCATTTACTAAGCACATACTTATTCAGACACTAAGAATGTAAATACAAAAAAAGAAACATTCCCTCCCTCCCCCCCCCCCTTCTCCTCTCCAGGCTACTTGTGCTCACTGTCTTCACCCCATCCTGATTTGGCCTCTTAATTAGAAGTGGTGGGAAAGGTTGCTTTGCTGGTTCTCGAGCTGGGGGGGAGAGGAACAGGGGTGGGGGGGTAGGGGGGAGATATTGCCTGGAACCAGTATACATTCTTATACATCCTAAGCACTTGGTAAATAAATACTGAATGCATATTCATTCAGAAGGCCTTTGCTGAGTCGGGGTTTATTTATTTCCAGGAATGGGAGTGGGATTTAGCAATGAGAGGGAATCACTCAAGCTTTGAAAGTTGCTGACAAGAGGGTATGTTAGAAGGCAGATGCCCATGGAAGGAGGGATGACTCATTGGAGAAGTCATCAGCACTCACAGACTTGCTGAAATGCTAGCAGGGGTCTCTTCCTGCTCTGAGAGGGAGCCAGACAGCCACACAGAATCACCAGCACCTTCTTCTGGTGCATGGACAGAAGGAGTTACCTGCTGTCTAACCAGTGGTATGAGAGACAGCCTGGCATGGATTCAAGTCTGGGTTCAAGTCCAATCACTGACACACACACTGGTTGTGTGACCCTGGCCAGGGTAGTGTTCTAGGCAACATTCTAAGACTGTAGAGAAGGTGCTGATCTATATCAGTGGAGGGTGTTTCCTCACCTGGGAGTTCTGTCTACTAATAAAATTCCATTTCTAGTCTTTCTCTCCAAAGGTGGCATCTTATTTATGATATTGCTCATGAGTGGGACCTGAAAGGGAAGTTCTCAGAGAAGCTGCCATTGGATATTGGTTTGTAGTCATTGTAAAAGTTCCCACCAGGATTGGTTTGATAACATATCATTCCCATTGTCAATGTCAGAAGGCACTTTTCTTGCACCAACCCTTACAAATGAGGAATCTTCAGCCTGGAAAAGTTTGGTGATTTGTCCATGATGGTCCATAGCAAGTCTCAGAGCTAGGGCTCAACCCCAGGTGTCTTGGTGCCCAGTCTAGCGTGACACTTTCTGCCTTGAGAAGAACTAGAATGTGGTTTTATGGACAGAGTGTTGGATTTGGAGATGAAAGATTTGGATAGAATCTCAGCTCTGACCCTTTGTAGCTCATCTTCAACTTCCTCATCTAGACAGGAAGCAGATAGAACTTGATGACTTCTGAGGTCCCTCAGATTAAATTCTTGGAAAGAACATGGAGGCAAAGTGAATGGCAACTGATCATCCCTGAAGGCTGTCAGTCTGGCAGGAGGTGATGACTCCAGCGCCGGTGTTGGAGATTCTCAGAGCCTGTTGCTGACACCCAAATAGCCCTTTTTTTTCTGATGATGATGAGGAAAGCAGAGATTTGGGTCAACCACAGGGCGACGCTGTTGTCTGTGCTCCATTAAGCAGCCCCCTCAGATCTCCAGGTCGATGTTTAAAATGGGTGCTTTGGGACAATCTGAAGACTCTCCCTGGATTATTCTATGGAGCCTTTGCTTCTGTAAAAATGGTGGAAGTGTAATGAATTGGGTGAAATTTCATAGAAATAAATGTAAAGGCCTGCAATTGGCTTCAATGCAGGGTGACATGATTAGAAAGCAATTCATTTGGAAAAGACACGAGCATTTCAGTGAACTGAAAACTCACTGTGAGTCATAAAGGAGAATGGGAGTCTGGTATGCAGAAGGGATGGGTCCATGAGAAACATTTTCTAGTTAGGCTAGCGACCTCACAGTTTGCTAGTCTCTGACCCTCAGTTTCCCCATCTGTAAAATGGTCATAATAGTAGCACCCACTTCAGTGTTCTTGGGAGGATTAAATGAGACAAAATATAGAAAGGGCTTTACAAACCTAAAGCACAATATGATGATAATATGATTGTGTAGAATTATAAATATTATATATTATGATATATGACAGTTATATATTATTGTAATATACAATAACAATTATTATTATCCAAGGAGTTGCCTTTCCTGTGATGCCCTTAGCCTGTGCCTGGTTTCCTTATTCCTTTTTAAAGCTCTTCCCAATAATTCTACCCTGTTGGCCTGAGGCACAAAAGACTTTCTCCTTGAGAGCATCAATTCTTGTTATGCTATTAAGTTGCAACTTTGGCCTTGTAGAAAAATCTCTTGATTTTTTTTCATTCAGATGCCATTAGGTCCATGCTCTGCCCTTATCTCTTCCTCAGCAGTGACCCATCCTGGAGTATGCCCTTGGCTTGCTTCTCCATAGAAGGAATGAATCAATCCACTAGATTTCAATATAATTAGCAATTATTGTTCCACAAGCATTTATTAATCACCTAGTGTGCTTAGATGGAGACAGTGACTGACATTAAAAGATACTTGCTCCTTGGAAGGAAAGCAATCGCAAACCTGGATAGTAGACTAAAAAGCAGGGACATCACCTTGCCTACAAAGGTCCATCTAGTTGAAGCTCTGATTTTTCCAGTAGCCATGTACGGCTATGAGACCTGAACTATAAGGAAAGCCAAACTCCACAGAATTGATGCTTTGAATTGTGTTGCTGGAGAGGACTTTGGAGAGCTTCTTGGACAGCGAGGAGATCAAATCACTCAATACTTAAATAAACTAATTCAAGCTTTTCACTGGGAAGTCAAATACTGAAGCTGAAGCTTAAATACATAATGAGAAGGTGGGACTCGTTGGAAAAGATTCTGGTGTTGGAAAGGATTGAAGGCAAAAGGTGAAGGGGACAGTAGAGGATGAGATGGATGGAGAGTGTCATGGAAACAAGGACATGAACATGGACAGACTTTGAGAAATACTGGAAGACAGAAGGTCCTGGTGTGCTGTGGGGCATGGGGTCACCAAGAATCAGCATGACTGAATGGTTGAATGAGGTGCTTAGATGAGCAAATGAAGAAGGAAGCTGGAGGGAGCTCTGGGCTCTTAGTTTCCCTGTGGAAGGAGTCAGTAAATCCAGTCTAATCATCATCATCATCATCATCATCATCATCATCATCATCATCATCATCATCATCATCACTCTATAAGTATGTATTTAGCATTGTTAAGATGGGTACAAGGAAAAGGAATCTGGAGTGAGCTCTGGGCTCTCAGTTCCTTCACAGGATGGGTGAATACAATGTAATTATCCTTATTGCTCCAAGACTCATTCATTTGCTTATCCACAAACATTTAAGTGGCTACTTTGTGGTAGGCACAGTATTATGTGCTGGGAATACAATGACAAAACTGAAATATTCCCTGCCTTCAAGGGACTCACATCCTGTTGAGGAAAACAACATGTGCACATAGAAGCAAATAAGAAATATTTACTAAGTAATTTTTGGGGGTAGGCACTACCTAGGGAGATCAGGATGGACCTCCTGTAGGAGGTGACTCTTGAGATGAGTCTTGATGGGAACTAGGCGTTCTGAGAAGCTGAGGCGAGGAGGAAGATCATTCTAAGCATGGGGGTCAGCCTGAGCAAAGCCATCATGGTGGGAAGATGACCCTTGGCTCTCTTGGTTGGAAACCAGTCTCTGGCAGATTTTACCAAGCTAGAAAGACTTGGAGTCTGCACCTAGTGTCTCTTGCCTGAGGATGAACCTAGCTAAGCTAGAGAAAGCTCATCACCAGGTCAGCTGCAGGGGAGTGATTTTTTTCCCCCTAGTTGACAGCAACAATACTGTTCTTTTCCATCAGAAGATAAGCTCCACGACAGAAGGGACCTTTTCAATCTTTGTTCTTTTATCTCCAGTGCCTAGCATACAGTAGGTGTTTAATAAATACTTGTTGATTGAGATGAAGTCAATCAGTAAACATTTATTAAGCACCTACTATCTGCCAGGTACTGTGTTAGGGCTACGTTAGGGCTACAAAAAGAGGCAAAAGACAGATTTGGAGCAGGGAGGAAACTTAGAGCCTTCAGTCGCTAAGACCCAGAGAGAGAAAGTGATTGACTCAACATCAGATAGGTAGTGAATGACAAAGTCAGGATTTGAATCCAGGCTCTTTGCCTCCAGGTCCAGAGCCCTTGTGAGAGCCCTGAAGTAGTGGAGTCTTCTTTACCAGTCACCATTTGTTTTAAGCCAGAACATTTGAAAAAAAAACTTGGCTGCAAATCTCCTCCATCTATCCTCCCGATCTCAAAAAGCAAACACAATGTGGAACCTAGACCAAGCTCAAGGAAAGTGATCCCTGGAGTCCAGCAAGAAAACCTAGGCCAACTTATTTGGGATTGAATGGGATGCTTTCTGCTGAATGCACAGACAGCACATATTTTGTTTTAAAATCTATCAGTGTCAAGTGAACATTTCACCCTGAGGCTTTTTACTTGGCCCTCTGGGGATGAAAGGGCCTCTCAGGCCCTTCAGGTTTTCCTTCTATAAGGAACTAAAATGTATTCACATCAGGCACCTTGTCCTATTAGAACAAGGCAAAGGAGAAAGTAGAGAAAAGAGGAACCTCTGCCCAAAGGGTCTTTTCTGGGAGTCTCCAGGAATCAGGAAAGTCCTTGACCCAGGGTTCCCTTCTGGAAGGACCCTGGTACTCCTCCAAACGTCCCATCCTGACCCACTGTGGCCCATGCTGGGCTCAGTACCTTTATCAACCTGTTCTTTCTTTCCCTCTTCTATTTCATCCCTTTTCATGAGGAGCATACTTCTTTATGAAAACAAAACTGCTCTGGAATCTTTCAGCGGTCCCACCATCCTCTCTCAGCAGATGATCCAAAGGAGGGCCTCTTGTACTTCCCCTCTCCTCCAAGGGTTTTCATAACACTCACCCAACCTAAGGACTCCCAAGTTCATCCCTTATATTCTATGAGTGCATCTGAAGTCTGGTCTATCTCTCCACCCTCTGAGGTCCCTGACCTTGGCCTCTGCCTTTATTCCAGCCTACCATCATGCTTGGTCATACGTCCAGCTGGGGTTTATGGAAGACTTCACAGTTTCCAAAGTCCTTTCCACTCCATTATCTCATTGGACCTGCACCATAAACCTAGGAGCTCCTGGGTAGGGCATTAGGACCCTCCCCAGTCTGATGGAGGAACAGACAGTCTTAGAGTGGTTCAGGGACTCAGAATCCCTGACTGGGAAATCATCCTTGTGTCAATACTTCAAAGATCTCTCATTTTTCCTGGGCAAGACTTCGCTCCATCAATACCAATCACCACTTCTCTACAGCTGGTCACAAAATTTATCACCTAGTGGCCAAATGATCAGAAATTTAGAGCTAAGAGAGGCTTTGAAGGTCATAGAGACATATTTATAGTTGAATGGGACCTGAGAATCATCTAATCTAGCCTCTGCATTTTACAGATGGGGAAACTGAGGCTGGGGGGAGGGAAGTGTGTTGGTCAAGCTCACATAGTAGGAGAGCCAGGGTTTGAACCTAGGTTTTCTGATATTAGATCCAACATGTTCTCTTTTACACTGTGCTGGCTTCAGTGTCTTCATTCTGTAAAACAAGGGGTTAGAAAATATGCTCTCCAATTTTTTTTCTAACTCTAACATTTTATGATTCCATGACATGTTGTTATTTTGGAGTGAAGGCATCTGCATCTTGATTCCTTCATTTTGGAATCTCCTGTGTCTGAGTTTTGTTACAAGAATTGTAGCTGAGCCACTGTGTGAACCATCATATTCTAAAGAGAACCAGATCAATCCCATTATTCTATATTAATGAATATTTAGGAATTACTAATTGAATTATATCAGTTCAATGCAACCCATTTCAAGTCAATTTAATCCGGTCACTGTTTATGCCATAACCTCCTGAGTCTCAATTTTTTCATCCTTAAAATGAGAGAGCTGAGTCAGACGATTTTTGTGGTCCTTTCTAGTTATAGATCCATGATGTTCATGTACAAGGCCCTGTGATAAACCAATGGGTTATTGACAAGCTGCCCTTTGTCCATAGTAAGGGATCCTGTGGCATTTGGCCACTCCAGAGGCATAACTAGGAATTCTTGTACCTGGGGCAGATTCAATTGAGTTAGAAATGGAAAAGTGAGAGTGGCAGTGGAGAAGAGTCTGCTCTTGGGTGCACTTCAGCTGGCAGAGAAGGGATGGTCCATTCTCAAGGGAGTAAAATCTTAGTGTCCATGGAAGATGAGGAGGAGGGCCTTAGGCAAAGATTACCTTGGTGTTGGGATACTGATTTCAGGTGGTGGCCCCTGAGTGGATGAACCCCATGGGGCATGAGGATGGTAGAAGACAACCAGGTAAGGCTCAAGAGAAGTGGTCCCATCCCAAGCCAGGTTTCTAGAGCAAGGCTGTGTTTGCTCCATGCCAGTTACATCTCTGGTCTCTTCCAGAGCATTCCGTATTCCTTTCTTTCTCCCAATACACAGAATCAGAAGGATGACTGCTGGCTCCAGATCTTGGAGGTTTCAAAGCAACCAGAGTAGAAACTTGATAGCTCCTATTTTCCCCCATTTTTTCCCCCATGTTAGAAGAGGTTGATGTGGTTCAAATTGGGTATCCTCCCTGACAGGGCCTTTGGTCAGTCATTGTTGCTTCTCTTGTTTTAAATTTTTATAGCTGTACATTTCTAGAAACAGAAGACTACTCTGAACATCACATTAATGGTATCAGGATGGTTTTTGTGATCCTTTTCATGGTTTTGGGGTGGGGGCTGGGGACATGGATTTAGGTATTAATTTAACTAAGCCAAGAAATGAGGAGTAATGGAAATGGATGTTACTCCAAATGGCAGAAAAGAAGAGAAGAAACAGGAAAAAGTCCCCAGTCGTAGTTTAGAAAGATGTTTCCGACCCAGATGCAGCATACACTTGGCTCTTTGAAGCAAGTGCTGAAGGCCAGAGGCAGACGGGGGCTAGCTAGGGTCAGCTGGTCCTCTTCAGGGCTCCCATAACCCAAATGGAACCTGGAATTCATCTGGGATGGGATCCTGACTTTTCAGTCCACGGACCACTTTAGGGCAAAAGATGTCTTCTGTTCCTTGGTTCTGAGAAGTGACAAGGGGGTTGGATTTGGAGTCAAGAAGACCTGTGTTCAAATCCTATCTCCAATAGTTACTTGCTGTGGGATCCTGGGCAAGTCACTTAACCTTTCCAAGCCTTAATTGCCTTACTTGTAAAATACCTATTGCCTATTATCACCTACTTTACAGGAGTATTATGAAGCTTACTCTACATAGTGTGAGAAATGTCCTGCAAACAGAAAAGAGCTCGACAAGGGTCTGTTAGGATATTGGTGATGGTGATGATGATGGAGGTGGTGGCAATGGTGATGAGGAGGAGGAGGATGGTGATGAGGAGGAGGATGAGGATGGTGATGAAGATGATGATGCTAATGATGGTGATTTTATTTGCTGCTGGAAAACCAAACCAAACCAAGGAAAATGGTTCCTTTTGGTGAGTCCCTTCTGATGAACTCACTCTTGGAGTTAATCTGGGAGTTACTCATGGGATTACTTTGGGAGACCAGGGGGAAAGACAAGGAGGTAGCAAACATTTAGCAGAAGGAGGGATTTTGAGGTGAACAGAATCATAGAATAGGGCTAAGAATTGGCTCAGTGATTTTGTCAGCATAGACATCTTCCAGGTGAGGAAGCTCTCTTTACCAACGCAGGTTGTAAATTGTAGTTTTAGAGTATTGTATAGGACACTTAGAGGGCAAATGGCTGGCCCAGGATCACACACCCACTGCGTGTCAGAAATTGGACTGTAATCCAGGCTTTCCTTGGCTCCAGGTGCTACAATGGGCCTCAGGAAAGTATGGTCCCAAGTCATTCCCATAGGGAAAGGGTGGCTTCCTAGCATGACAAGGGTGGCACTTTTTGATTCACAGCCCATTACTTCCTCAGAAAATGAGGAGATACTTCCCCAGCCCTTTGTATTTAACTGTGCTTGGGATATAGGAGGCACATGGCTCCTCCCAGCTTTTAGAAGGGTAGAGCTAAGCAAGACATGCTCCTGGCATATATAACATGGCTTGATCAGAAAGAATAGGGGAGCTTTGATGACCCAGATATTGTGTCCTTTCTTCTGGTGGTCCAGGGAAGAAGGCTAGATCAGAAGTCAGGAGACAAGGAATAGAGACCAGATCTGTGATTTCATTGGTGTAGGGAATGCCCAGGTGAGGAAACTCTTTACTAAAGAAGTTCAACACCTTCTCTTCAGCTCACAGTCTTAAAAGAGTTTCCTAAGTTGGTGATTTGCCTGGGGTCAGATAGCCAGAGGGAGGACTGGAACCCAGATCTGCCTGCGTCTGAGGCCAGTGCTCTAGTCACCAAACTTTGCTCCTCAAAGAAATCTACGCGTAAAAATAGATGAACTGGTCATATGGTGAGATTGGAATAACCTGGGGGCACCATTGAGGCCGACCCTCCACAAGAGTGAACCTGGAGCAATCTATGAATGAGAATTACCCAATATGGGCAAGCACAGAAAAAAAAAGAAAAAAAGCCACTGGTACTAATGGAGGGAATTCCGGCAGTAACGAACTGATGGCTGCAGTATTTTGAACAGTAAGTAATCTATAATTCAGTGTGGGGGAATCTGCCTGGCTCATGGGTCATATGCTGCACAGAGTTCATTGGTGTGTAGCAACAAGAAATTTAGGAGTGTCACGGAGAGTCTGTTAAGTGAAAGGGAAAGTCACCCCAAAGAAGACTTAGGGAAATTGTTTGCATGCTCTTTCCTCCTTTAGCAGAGGAGAGAGAGCACCCAGGTCTGACTCTAGAATTGGCTCCTGAACACCTGAGTGATCTTGGGCTTGTAAAGAAGGAAAGGAGACCCGCCAGTCTCTGCGTTCCTTTGGGGCTCTGGGCTCCCTTCACCAAGACATCCCCAGAGCTAGGAAGAGGGCACGGGAAGGAGCACCTAGCTACTGCTACCATACAGAAGAAGAGGGGAAAGGTCTGGAAAGGTAGGGCTAAGCCTTTCTCAGCTCTGGCAGAAAGGGCGGGGAGACTTTTCAAACAGAAATCACCCAATAAATCCTAACTGGCAAAGCCCAGAGGGGCGCTCCTCAAACCTCCCACCAACTTATTTCTGAGGCGATATTTAAAGAAATTGGACTTTAATGGGGCTCATTTTAAACAGGCCATTTTGTGGCATGCAGAAAATGAGGGGTGATGTGAATTGCCTTCTGTGTTCCCTGTTTTGGGTGCCCACATTTGCCTGGCTGGAACACACTCTTGAAGAGAGAGACAGAATGGAAAGAGCTGTAGGCACTACAGAGAGCCGATTATCTCTGAATAATTCTGCCCTTTGAGTAAGCCACAGGGGCAGGGCTGTGGGGGGGAGGGGAGTGGGAGAGAAGGAGGGAGATGAGAGAGAGAAAGGGAAAGGAGGGGGAGAGAAAGAGGAGAAAGGGAGAAGGAGAAAGAGAAAAGAGGAGAGAACAGGAAGAAAGGAGGAAGAAAGAGAAGGAGGGAGAGAGAAAAGAGAGAGAGAACAGTGGGGAGAGAGAGAGAGAGAGAGAGAGAGAGAGAGAGAGAGAGAGAGAGAGAGAGAGAGAGAGAGAGATGTGGCTTCTAGACAAACTGACAGATCCCAAGGCCAAAATTCCATTCCAAGGAGAATGACCCATGGCTGCCAAAAGGCTGCCTCTAGCATATGTCCAGCTAGGACAAGGGCATCTCTGGTGTCAGTGGGAATCTCCCTGTCAGCTACACAAAGCCCCCAATTTTCCCTGCAACAGAGCCTACACTATGAGAAGAGTATGCTCTCAGTGCTGTTGGCTCACATTTCCCCATTCTTTCTTTCTGTGTGAGTCAGAGTGCAGATTCTCAGCAAGGCCAGGGAGAAGAATGCCATCTCATTTCCCTGGGTACAGAGGACCCACATCTGGATAGAGTTCGAGTGAGCAGGAGTCCCGTGGGACATTTGTGTTTAGGCATTTGGAGACTCCTTGTCCAGACCAGATGAGGCATCCCCAGACAGCCCCATGAGGGTGAAGCATGAAAGAGCATCTTTTTATGAGAAGAAGCTGTTGGCCCTTGGGAGAGCTGACCTGGGTCTATGGGCCAATGACAAATGAATGGCTCTGTGTCACGATATCCTCACCACATAAATATTGGCCGGAGCAGTATCCATCGCCCCAGGGGGTGCATCTCCATTTATAGGATCTTGGAATTTAGGACTGGAAGAGAGTTTAGAGATTATTTAAATCCAGCCCCAGTGCGTGTGTGTGTGTGTGTGTGTCTGTGTGTGTGTGTGTGTCTGTGTGTGTGTGTGTGAAACTGAGACCCAGAGAAATGAACTAATTTGCCTGAGGTCACACCAGGAGCCAATAAGATTGGGATATGGAAGGGACCTTAGAGGTCAGGAAGTCTAACTCTCTTATTTTAGAGATGAAAAAACTGAAGTAAGCTCAGACAGGTTAAGTAGCTTGCCCAAAGCTGCACAGATAACAAACATCCAAAGTGAGATCTGAACTCAGGTCTTCTGAATCCAGAGCCAGGAGTCAGTATACTTTAACTGTTTTGTCTCTGACAGTGGGGTCATCTTGTCCAACCCCATCATTTACAGCAGATGGAACTGAAGTCCAGGCAATGAAAGTGACCTTGGATCATAGGATCATAGGTCTAACATTGGGAGGGACATTAGCCACCATCTCATTCAATCTCCTCATTTTTCAGCTGAGGAAGCTGAGGCCCAGACCAGGGCAGTGATTTCCCTGACACATGTAGCTAGTAAAAGCAGCAGCAGCTGAACCCAAGCCCCTACCTTAGAGACTCTCCAGCATCATTTGACTGCATCATTGTATCCCGGTGTCAGCAAAGTCTTGCCAATGGTCAAAGTTCCCTGAATTCCACCATGGATCTGGGAGCATCTGGGACTTCTCATGGAGAACTTGGGAGAGGGGAGGAGCTATGGTCAGATGTGGAGGGCAGAGCTCCCTTCTGCCCCAGGGACTTCTCCCCAGAGCTGAATGCATTTGTAATGTAGAAAACATGTCTTTTTCTTGGTGGACAGAATACCCACCTGGCCCTAGTTCTGACCCTGGTTTTCTAGGAGATTTAGAAAGACAAATCAAGAACACACCTTAGGATTGGATGAGTGTTCTCTGCATGTCTTTGCCTTGGGTTTCCAGCTGTCAAGGATGGTCTCATCTCATGGATTCAGCTCTAGGCATTGCTGAGGAAACCTGGGGAAGGTAGTCATTCTCGGAGGCTCATGGTGCCATTTGTCCAAGGGCTGGAAGTCAGAGAGCTCAGAGTTGATCTTTACCTTGGCTTCTGACTACCTGCATGACCTCTACCTCACCTTTCCCTCCTCTGGTCCTCAGTTTCCCTGTCTCTGATATAAAGGGATTGTATTAAGTGACCTTGAAGATCCCTCTAGTCCTCAATGTATGTTCTTCTGATCCTGCACCTTTCCCAGCCCAGACAATACTGGAATGGTAAAGCTGGAGGGGAGCTCAGGGCTTACAGAGAGAGACAGAGAGACAGAGACAGAGAAAGACAGAGAGACAGAGACAGAGAGACAGAGAGAGACAGAGAGAGACAGAGAGACAGAGAGAGACACAGAGACACAGAGAGAGTCACAGAGAGAGACAGAGAGACAAAGAGAGAGAGACAGAGAGAGACAGAGAGTCACAGAGACAGAGAGACATAGAGAGATAGAGAGAGACAGAGAAACAGAGAGAGACAGAGACAGAGAGAGATAGGGGGAAGGAAAGAGAGGGAGATAGACAGACAGATAGATTACTAGAGACACAGAAAGAGTGAAAGACAGAGACAGAGACAGAGACAAAGACAAAGAGAGAGAAAGGGAGAGACAGAGACAGAGATGGAGAAAGACAGAGAGAGAAGTGCTATTATTATTCCTGTGTTTAATAGATTAATTCAAAGAAATTAAGTGAATTACATGGATTGAGCTGGTAAGTGGAAAAATTCAAATCCAAATATTCTTGACTCCTCACTGCACTGGAGCTCCCTGTCCATCTGCCTGCCTGTCTCTGTCTGTCTCTCCTCCCCACTTCTCTCCCCCGCCCCGCGCCCCCCACCCATCTCACAGCTAAAATATCATCCACTAAATGAGTTGATGGAAGAAGTTTCAGGACATCTCAGCACTGGGAATTTCCAGACTCCAAGGCTGGTGCATATGTTAATGGTTAACTTCTGCATACTCAGGAGAGAAGAATTTTCCTAATGGCCAAGCAGTAGATCAAGGGACTGAGGAAAGGCTGGGGGGGCAGGCTTGCATACACACTCAAGGGTGGTGTTTGATGTGATCTCTGTCTCTGTTCCTTTCTCTCTTCCTCTCTCTCTCATATATATGTTACATATGTGATATAGATATAAATATAGAGTTCCTTTCAAGGACCACCAGAATTGAGAACACAATCTGTCATATATGCATTATATATATGTTATATACATATGGCTACAGATATAGGGAGATCTATATATTGTTCTTTGCAAGGACCAGCAGAGTTGAGGGCACCCCCACGGCAACAAATCTAAAAGAGATTGAGAGCTTATGCTTTGGAGATGAGGGCCACTGACACAGGTGTGTGTGTGTGTGTGTGTGTGTGTGTGTGTGTGTGTGTATATATGTATGTATACACAAGGGTGTGTGCATATGCATGAGTGTGCTTTCATGCACACATGTGTGCATGCATGTGCACATGTGCGAGTGTACATAAGTGTGCACACACATGTGCATGTGTGTGTGTGCCTGTGGGAGAGTGTGTATGTGTATGTAGGGATGATGGTGGTGGTGTTGCTCACCTGAAGGGTCAGAGGATTGCCTGAGGAAAGACAAGGGCAGCAGGTGCCCAGGAGGCAGAGACAGGAGTCCAAATGGGCAGAGAACAGACCTGAGCAGAATGAAGGCAGAGTGAAGAGATGGCCTCCCAGGGCAGGCAAACACAGCAGCAGTGGGCATCAGGAGTTTCAAGGCTGGATGGAGAGAAGCAGGACTGGAGACGACTGACCAGTGGGCACCAGGTTAGGAAGGATGGGCAGATCAAAGAATCTCTGAGCCTACAGGACCCCGGGCTGCCCCTGTCCAAGAATCCTTTCTGCCAGGTCTCCATCTTAACTCGCCACCCAGCAAGGGATAGCTCAGTCATCCCTGAGAGCCCCTCAGTAGCACTCAGCTGGCAGTGGCTACATTTTTCAAGGGCAGGGCATCAGACTGGGCTCAGATAGAATTGTGGTTTATTTTTGCCCCCATTTGTCTCTGTGCTGGCACCTGAGAGTACCACCAATCCATTTTCACTCCCAGAAAGATGATTTAGAACAAGTGGCAGCCTGCTGGTGGCAGGTCAGCAGGGTCATTGCACAAACTGCATCATCAGCCAGAGGCTGGCGGGCCCTTGTGCATAAGATGGCATAAGCAGCAGCTGCAGGAGGGCACTGGGCACAGGTGACCCTTGCCCACCTCCCACCTCTCCTGAGGGATGCCATCTTACCAGATGCTGACGCTTCCAACCTTGCATTCCACCCTCATGTTGGCTGTTTGGGGCTCATTTCTTTGGGATCCCAAGGCATCTCTATCAGAAGCAGCATGGCTTTTGAATCAGAGCTCAAAACAACTCTGTCCCTTGTTCCCTGAGTGGTCTGGGTCAAGTCCCTTCATTTCTTCTCTGGGCTTCAAACGCTCTTTCTGAAGACAGAGTGGATGCAGAGGTAGCCTCAGGGTCAGGAAGGCCTGGGTTCAAGTCCTGCCTCTGACACGTGTTGGATGTATGACCCTGGGCAAGTCTCAGAATCACTGTGGGCCTCAGTTAACTTCTCTTTAAAATGGAATAACAACTCCTATCTCCCCAGGCTGCTGAGAGGCTCCAACAAGAAAACATGTGTAAAGTGCTTTTTAAATCCTAAAAGGATGTAGAAATGCTATTTTTATGTTATCTGCCAACAGCAAGATGCCAAAAAGAAAAGCGTTAGCCCCAGGAATAGAGGTTCTGCTCCCTCCTGTGGGAGGCTGCTGAGTCCTTACTGTGACGGATTGGGGAGCCACATGCCAGTGGGGAACCCCAGGGCCCACCTGTATGAGAGGTGCCCAGCAGGTGCTTGGTGCCCTCAGTGTTGCCTTTCAGGCTTCCTGTGCTCTGGGGAACAGCCTGTGAACGATTCAGGGCTGGCCTGGGTCTGGGAGGTGCTGAAGGGGCCCAGCTGCGTGGGAGTGGTTTTATTGGGCATCAGCTCAGTCCCAGTGCCCTCACCTTCCGCAGCATGGCCACTCTACCTAGGACTCTGGGGCTGTTTTGTGCCCCCACTGGGATCCTGGGCTGCCTTCCCTTTTGCTCACACTCATTTCTTTTGTATGAGGCACAACTGGATTTTCTGTGAGCCAATGACTAGTAAGGCCCGAGACTGGCATGTCTTTGTCTACATGGTACCCAGCACAGTGTAGGTGTCTAATAAATGCTTACTGATGATCATAGGAACAAAAGATCTTTGCCCAGGTCCCCCATTTTACAGGGGGGGAAGCTGAGGTCCAAGGTCTTGCAGCCAGCTAAGACGGGCCTTGAGCCCAGGTCCCTCTGACTCCAAAGCCAGCTCTCTCTCCCCCTTTACCATTATTCATAAAACCCAGAGAGCAAGGATTTGAAGGGGGCAAAGGGAGAGGTGGAGGGCCAGAGGAGGGGCACAGTGGTGCTGAAGGGAAGAAGAGGATGGGTTTTTCATAGAAGGCTGTCCCCCAGAGTAAGTGCCACCTAACTGGGCTGCGGGAAGTGTCCCCAATCACTTCAGCCCTGTCCCTTGGAAGAACATTGGCTTGAGCAAGGCCACCCAAGAAAACCTTTCAAAAGCCACCTCCTGGCCTTAATTTCTTTAATCAGCTGGAACAAGAAACATTTTCTCACAAAGAGCTGGTTCACATTTCCAGGAAATAAGACAGCAGGACTTTTCTTTCCTGGAAAGAATTGCTCAAGTCCCAGTTTCTGAGTAGGGAGGGCTGGGCGCCCCCCCCCCCCCCCAGAGAAGGCGACGGAGATAAGGAGAGGCGTGGGCCCAGTGGCCTCCCAATAAACAAGTTCGAGAATCAGGTCAGGGCCAAAGTGACTGGGGGGAACACGTGATGGCCTGGTCAGAGGGTGGATGGGCAGAGGCTTTAAGCAGGCCCCAAGCGAGCCCAGCGTGTCTCAATGAACTGAGCAGAGGCCAGAAGGAGAAACGAGGTCTGGAGAATGACTGGCATGCCAAGGTTACGATGTCTTAGTCCTTCACCCTCATCCAGTGGAGATCTCAGTCTGTACATGAGGACACCAAGGCTTAGGGGGAAATGCTGAGGGTGATGATGGTGATGGATTTGAACTCAGATCCAAGTCTTATGGCCTTGGAGTCAAGAGAGAGATCTGAGTTCGAATCCCCTCCCAGATACCTACTAGCTGTGTTACCCAGGGCAAGTCATTGTGCCTCATGCTCACCATCTCTGAAATGGGAACAATAATGGTGCTACCTCCCAGGGGCAAGCCTCAGAATTCTGGACAGATGGAGGCTCTCTGACAGTAACAGAGCCTGGAGATGCTTTGGGGAGCAGCTCGGAGGGGGAAGTCAGAAACCAATGGACAAACACTTGCTAGGCTGCCGTGGTGTGCCAAGCACTGGGTATGTGAGGACAAGATGGAAACAGCCCTGCCCTCAGGGAGCTTCCCAGCCAGCTTCTTATACAGCCTACCTGGGGTCTCTGAGTGAGCGACAGCCACTCAGGGCTCCTCGGGACCTTTCAAGTCTGTCTCTGCCCCAAGAGTTCATTTGTGTGTCTGGAGTGATGACGTCACACAGGTGGAAGTCAAGGAATGGACATTCAGGAATTCTCTCCCTCCAGACTCAGAACTGCTTCCTGTAGGAGGACTACAAGTGTTGTCTTCCTGTTATAGATGAAGAAACAGGCTCAGAGAAGACTGTCCTGTGGTCACATAGCTAGTTAGCAGCAGAGGTGGCATGAGAATTCGAGTCTTTTTGACTCCAAGGGCAGCGCCCTGCCTGTCCTCTGTGCCCCATTGCCTTTAGGGTCCCGCATTGCAGTCAGAGAACCTTGAGGCTGAGCTCTGTTTATACCATTCCTGCCATGAAGGAGCTATTTGCTTTAGTGACAAATATCACTCAATAATACCCAGTGTCAGCTCTGCCACCTACTTGTGTGACCTTGGTTATGTAATTTCCCCTCCTTTTGGACTCAGTTTCCTCATCTGTAAAATGGAGGGGGTGAACTTAGTCACCTCCAAGTTCCCTCTAGCTCTAGAGCTGCCGTGCTATGGTGTGTGCATCACCTCAGCCTTCCCCCACCTTCATCATCTCTATGGGAATCTCACCTCTAGCTGTAAAGAAAGTGGGAACATGTAGTGTGAGCCCTGTCAGGGGGACCCTACTTTGGAGCAGAGGCTGGAAGGACCCCAGAGCTGCCTGAACAGGACTCTGTGAGCCCTGGTGGGCAAGGCAGCCCACACCTTGGTTCTGCTGCTAGCACTGTGTCTTGATGTCTTCACTCAATGGGAACACACATCCTGCTTCCCCTAGAAGGCTTGCTTGGCTCGCTCTGCTGGGAAATGTCAGGAGGGGATTTCTCCACGGTTGATGTCGTGAGAGGTTTAAGTAAAGAAGCTGAGCCCTGAGGCACAGAATGAGTAACCTTCCTCACACTATCCCACAAATGGCTCAGGTCCCCAGCCCACACATGGTCCCCTCTATCCTCTTTGCTGGCTACAGAGAATGCTCAGGAGTAAGAGTTCTCCTGGGAGGGTACATGGGGGTCTGGTGGGGAAGGGGCCTGAAAATGAACCCTCCACCTGAACTCCTAGGGCCTCAAAGTGCTTCCTTCCAGCATTGTCTCAGGGCCCAAGAAAGGAGCTGAGCTGCCTGAGCTGACCAAGAGCAGACCAAGAGGAAGGATACTGGAGTCCAGTCCTTTCACAGGAAGGACGATAACCAGATTTCTTAAGGGACTTCAGAAAAGGGGCATTTAGGCCCATCACCATCTGGGAATGCCAGGAGGCTCCTAAGGAAGGTAGCTGTGAGCCATAGTGTTCACTCCCTGAGGGCAGGCTTTTATTTGGCTTTTGCTTTGTTACCCTAGCACCCAGGAAGAACAGCCCCCCAGCAGAAGGGCTAAAAGGGGCCCCAGAGCTCCAGACACCAGTCCCCTCTTTGAAGAAACTGATGCACAGGTGCCTTCTCCTCCTTGAGGAGACAGACTGTCTCACTTTGTCTAGAGCTTAGTACAGGACCTGGCAGGTGATTCATGGACTAATGTTACTGAGTGATCCTGTTATGTCTTTCACCAAATCAGATTTTTGAGGTGGCTGAATTTGAGGAAGAATGTTGGTCAAAGGTACATGGTGCTGTACTTTGGGTAAGACCTGGGTTGGCATGATGGTCAGACAGTAGAATGGGAGAATTTAGGGTTAGACTGGAAATCCAGACACCTGAGTTCTGGTCCTGACTCTGAGGATCAAAGACTGTGTGACCTTGAGTAGGTCACTCTTCTCTAGATCATGTTTATTCATCTGGAAAATAGGAGGCAGGGAGACAATATGGTCTTAAAGGTATCCCCCACCCTCCTTTTCCTTGCTTGCATTCTAGGCTTCTTTTTGTTAATTTACCTAGATTTAAATTTTTTAATTATAAAAATTTTAATTATTAACAAGTATTAAAATACATATAAAATGGTAGACTGTATCAAAGCGTACCACTAAGAGGTTTTTTTACATAATTCTATCCAGAGTACAATTCCATTTCTTCCTGTGTGTGTCTTTCATAATGAATTATTCAGCCATCCTGTCCTGGTGTCAAATTCTAGGAAACACAGAGGCAATAATTGCTGTAAAGTCCTAACTGAAAATGGAATCAATAAGAAGGAGTGATTGACCACTCCCAGCTTCTTGATGAGGTCCCTTGGCAAGTTGTCTAAGTGGGATTTCACTTGTGAGGAGGCAACCCTTGGTCTCCCTATGTCCACGTATTAACTTAGTGTCAGGAAATGGCAGAGGCAAGATGGCGTCCTTGACTTTAGGGTGGAGAGACCTCCAATTTTGAGGTTCAGGAAGAATCATAAGGGCCACGTTCTACTCCTGACTTGGTTACTGGCTGGCTGTGTCACCTTGAGTATCTTACACATCCTCCCTGGGCCTCATTCATCTGTTAGATGAATGAGATGATGTTCAAGGGTCTTTCTAGACCTAAATGCTGTGGTTCTGTGACAACCTTCTAGCTTGTGGAATTCAGTGTTCTGTGGTCTTATTCTATGATCTTATTTGTGGGCATTCAGGCCACTGATGAGAAATAGAGGGCCATCAACCAAAGAATCCATGGAGAGTATGTGCTAAGTAAACACTTACTATATGATGTGCCAAGTGCTGTGACTAAGTCTCAGGGGGCACAAAGTGAGACAGCCCCTGCCCTCAAGGAGCTTACATTCCAGCAACATGTAAAGGGATCCTTTGGGATTCCATTCTGGCCATGTCTTCCCATGCATTTCTCATGGAATGCTTATTCAACACTCTGAAGTTCTTCCTCTGGGTTAAAAAATGAATTCTTTCTCTTTCCCTCTGTCTCTGTCTTTCTGTTTCCTTTCCTCCTTCTCTTTCTCTCCTTCCCACCTTCCCTCCCTTTGTCCCTCCCTTCCTTTTTTTCTCCCTCCTTCTCTCTCCTCATATCTTTCTTTCCCTCCCTTTCCCTCTCCCACCCTCTCTTTCTTCCTCCTCTCTTCTTCTCTGCCTCCTTTGCTCTCTCTTCCTCCTGCTTTCTCTCCCTCTCTCCATATACTTACACACAGGGCGTCCCAAAAGTCTGGGCATTGTTTTAAGCTACCCCTAAGCTCACTGTTTCTCAGTTTGTGGTTTGTTTTTTGCCAGTTTCAGAAATCCCTAAGGCAACACCTAAAGTTTCCTGGATTTCATTTTTTTCTGTATGAGATCTAGCCCCCTGACATTCCCAGGTGCTTCTACACTCATGCCTCTGGCCATAGCCATTTCTAATTTACTCCTAGGAGTTTGCTAAATTTTACAGATTGAAGAGAAGACTGAGGTCCAGAGAGTCACATAGGTAGCAATGTGCTGAACTTTCCTGGTTGGTGGAGTGAAGATGGACCCAGGAGTCTCATGTACCAACATGCCAAGGACTTGGTATAAAGAAAAGTCAAGGCCTGGTTGCAACCTCTCTCGAGACCTCTGTGGATGCCCTCTTCCTGTCCTGCCCTGCCCTGAATGCCAGCACATTCTGAGTTTCCTAGAACACTGAGAGGGTAAGGAATTTGCCTAGAGTCACAAGGCAGTTTGTGTCAGAAGCAGGACTTGAACCCTGGTCTGCCTGACTAAACAGAGCTCAACACTGTTTTATTCTTCCTGATTTTTGGCATTGGATTAGTTCCATCTATTTCCTCTAAAGCCTGAACAACCTGGCCTAGACCACCCATCTGATATTTTATTGGCACTGGGGATACAGAGACCAGAAAAAATAAAAAGGAACAATCCCTGCCCTCTGGGAGCTTCCATTTTATCACTGGGTGATATGGTTAAATCAAACTAGAAGCTTACTCAGGGCACTTCTCCATGTTACTTTTTCCATGTTGCTTTGTCTATTATTTGAATTAAGAAGTCAACTCCTTGAGAGGAAAGAGAGCCAGCTGGACAGCTTCCTCCCAGCCTCTGAATTGTTCTTCCTACTTCCTGGCTGTCCTCTCTCAGATCCATCTTCTACATGACTGTCAAAATCATCTTGGTGTACAGTTGGACCGTGTCATTCTTGAACGGCATTCAGGAATCTTCTGTGGCTCCCTGCTGACTCCAGGATAAAGTCCCAAAGTCCTCAGTTTGGCATTTCCAGCCCTCTGCAGTCCTGCCCCGGCTTGCCTTTCCTGGCTTCTTTCCCATCACTTGCTTTTGAATGCTCCAAGCTCTCCCAGACTTATCGTCTCATTCCTTACATGTGGCATTTCCTCTCCTCCGTCCGTAAGGGTCTGTACCCACTGCCCTTCCTTCTGGGCCGCTCCCTCCTCATCTGTCTCTTAGCACCCCCTGCTTCTTTGAAGGCACCACCTTCAGCAGAATGCTCTCCGTCCTCGCAAAGGTCAAGCATTTACTTGTCTTTTTATATGACAGAAGGGGCTGGGATTGCTTTTTATTGTTGTATCCCAGCATCTAGTACAATGCTTAGCACGTAGTAGGTGATTTAACAGAAGGTTATTGCATTGACCTGGAGTGACAAGGAGTAGCTTTCTCTTCCCTGGAAGTCTTTGGGTGGATTCTGGACGATCACTTGTTGGGGATGTAGACAGAATTCTTGGTCAGCTACAGTTGGGCTGAACGTGGACAAAGATCCCTCTGAACACTGAGATTCTGAAGCCTTCTGTGTTCACCACCATGCACACACTGTGTGCCCCACAACCATGGAGTTACAGACTTCTCACCTGCTCCAGGAACGCAGCAAGGGGGGGTCCTGGGAGGCTGATCCCGTCCAGTATTGGGGATGACTCCAGGCCATGGGGCGAGGAGGCCTTGCCCAGCCTGGTCCCCAGGCTCCAGAGAGTCTGGAGTCAGGATGGAAAACGGGAGACTCTGCAAGGCCGTGCAATGCCGGGGACACATGTGGGGGTGTGAGCTCACCCCTCCCCAGCACTCTGGCAGCCTGTGCGTGCCACTGTGGGGGCGGCTCTGCTCACTCAAATCGAATCAGCTGTACTGCCAGGCTCCAGAGCAGTGCCGTGTGCTGTTCTCCCTGGCGACAGGATAATTTCAGAGAAATTAAGCTATGTTCTTGGGCTGCATGTTTGCCTTTCGTGGTGTCCCCAGCGCTCGGCACAGCCCCTGCACACAGTAAGCACTTAATAAATGCTTTTTGATGGATTGACTTAGGCCTGACTCAATGGTCAGGCTTTGCTCTCAGGGGAATCCCTGTGCCTCCTTTAAGCAAACCCGGCAGAGGCTGGGGACCATGGTGGTGCAGTTGTGTAGGGGATGTTTCTTAAAGTAAAGATCGGATCTGAAATATCCTGGGCCCAGAGCTGGAAGGAGCCTTACAGGCCTACAGTGCAGACCCTTCATTTGTTTTCAGGATGGAAAACTGAGGCCTGAGGTCAGGAATGAACCAGCCCTACCTAATTGGCAAGTGGAAAGTAGAAATTCATTCTAAGTGTCAAATGTTGGTTGGCTTTTTAAAGGAAAGGTAAATACAGAAGAAATCTTGAAAAACTGAAAAATAACAAAGCCTCTTCTGAGTCTAGGATAGGGGTGGGGAACCTGAGGCTTTGAGGTCTGAGAAGTTAAGTTAAGGTTTGAGAAGTACCATACATGTGTTATGTGGTCCACACTTGAGGACCTAGAGGGCCACAGGTGACTACAAGGCTGCAGGTTCCCCACCCTTGTTCTAGGAAAGGCAGAGTGAAATGCCAGACTCTTAACGGTCAGGGGACTTGTCTGTGTAGTGGGAGGTTCTGGTGTCCAGGAACCACCTTTCTTAATGAGACTATACCTGACAGCTGTGTAGTGCTAGTGAAGCAGGGAGGGGACACTATGATAATACACTCTGTACTGACTCTGGACTCAGCAAGACCTGAGTTCCAATCCTGCTTCAGACACTTACTAGCACTGTAACTTTGGACAAGTCATTTAACCTTCTGCCTTGGTTTCCTCAACTGTAAAATGGGAATGAGAATCATAGTGCCTCCCTCTCCTGGACTGTTATGAGGATTAACCACCGTAATACACCTATGGTGCTTCTCAAACCTTAACACACTATAATACAAACTGGGTACTTAATATTATTACATTTTTGCTGTTATTACTACTGTCATTAAATGAGCCTCCCCCCCAAAGGAGCTGACTCTTGTCAGTCTTGACACCTCTATTGTCCACAAAGCCAGAAGAAGGGAGATCTTTAGTTATGTGGGAGATAAGCTCCCGAGTTCTCTGATAATTAGCAGAGTTGAGTTTGTCATGTCTCAAAGCAATAGGAAACATAACTTTCTAGGGTATTGGGCTATCCCATATAGCAGTCTTCATGGTAAGTAACCACAAAAAGATTTCCATGAAATGAATTATTGCTAATAGATAGCTATCTGTTGCAATGATGGAGGGATAAAGAAGCTTGATAAAGAACTCTGGAGAACCTTCCAAATTAAATCAATGGGACACCTCTTGGCTTTATGGGTAGATGGCTGGCCACAGATTCAGGAAGACCTGGGTTCAGACTCTACGTCTGACATGAACACTGCTTGTGTGACCCTGGGCAAGTCATTCCTCAGGTTTCTAGGCAATTCTCTAAGACTTGAAGTCTAAGAGAAGGCACTAACCTCAGCTGGAGGAAGCTGTTTCTCACCCTGTAGCTTCCTAGACCAGTTGTCCCTATCCCTTGATACTTGGTAACTTCAAAGTGGGAATAAATCAATGTGACAAGAAATATACTGAAAATCCTAAACCAAGAACAAGAAACGAGACAAGCCAAAGACTTCTTGATTACACAGAATCCTCCTACGTATAAACCAAAAAAGGACCAGCAGTTGCTAGATGTGGTAACCACTGAACAACACCATAAAACATAGAGATTATATTTTAACAGACAGAAAATGACTTGCTAATGCTGTGGGGTCATGTTTCAGTCAGTTGTGTGTGCTGTGAAGGCCACTGATTTGTTAGAGCAAAGATCAAAATTAGCAGAAAGCTAAAAGAGAGAATAAAAATGAGAAGGACACTATTGTGCAATTTTTATGTTCTGTCATCAGTTCTCATGCAACTGGAAAAGTGTAGACCTGACCCATTCAAATAAAATATTAATTTCTATTTCTCTTTTTCTGATTTTCAAGGTTTTCTCTTTTGTATTTCATTGGGTTTATTGGGTTTCTATTTTTTAAAAAAATGCCCATTATTATTATTTTCTTTCAAATAATTATGATTTACTTCTATGATTTGTTTCTTTGACACACTTGCTATTTGTTTTTTCTTTATTAGGTTACCATTTAGGTTTGTGTTTTTTGTTTTTGCTTCCTGAACTTATGACTATATTTATTCAATTACCAATTGCAAAGGATGTGTTTTGTGTTTCTGCCTTTTGAAATTTATTTGCAATATCCTGTGCCCTGATACCTATTCAGTTTTTGTAAGAGTTCCATGTAGTGCTGAGAAATATGTTTATTCCTTACCAATCCCATTCACTAGCTTCCTTAAGTCTGTTAGTGCTAGTTTTTTCAGCAGTTTTTCAATTCTTTATTTTCCCTTTTCTTGTTCTATTAGGTTTGTCCAATTCTGAGAGGAACCTTGACTACTTCTACTATTATTGTGCTAATACCTATGTGTTCTTTGTCAGTTCATTTATCCTCTATGGATTTAAAGATGTTTCAAGCAAGTTATAGAAAATGAAAAGTGACTTATGGATGGAAGAAAGGACATAAATGCAGACTATAATAATGTCTTATAGAAACTTAACCAATTTAAATAAATTGTCAAAATACAGAGAGTAAGAGCCTAAAAACTGCCTTCATCAGCCAACTCTTGACCTTGTATATCAGCAAGCACCCTAGCATACCTAGGGCGGCTGCTGGCACAGGTTCTTAGATCTGCTTTTCTAAAGGAAAGTAACTCAAAATGGGTTAACAGTCTCACTTTAATCAAACACATATCATTTACCTAGTTCAGTGGAAAAAGTCAGTACCCTGAACTCCAGAGAATACAAACCCAAGTTACAAGCAGAAGTTACAAGCAGACAAAGAAACAGATCAGCAGATGGGCTTCCAACTGGCTGACCATCACATCCATACCTATTCAATTACCAGAGAGGGAAGCACTAACATCTGGGTCGTCAAAGCTGGGGGGGCTCAACGGCTTCCCAGAGTCTCATCTGGACAAATCACACAACTCTCTCCAAAGTGAGTCACAAAGCAAATCCTCACATCAGGGTATATATAGGCTTCTCCTGGATTGGAGACTGTCACAGCCCTCTTGATCCACTGCCCAATCACAAAGCAACAGTGGCCATTCCCCAAAAACAAACCTCCCACCACAGGCTCCATGTGACCACATTCAGCCTATTAGGGGGCAGAGTATACTTTCAAATCAGTGAAGGTTCTCAGAGCCACTCAAGCCTATTAAAGGGCTTAGGGGCAGGGAAGATCTTCAAATTCCCATAATACCTTGTTTCCAAGCAGAGACAGAAATCAAAGAAATACAAGTTTAGAAGTTAAGCTTGTTTATAAAATCTTCTAAAGCAAGTTGTTGGATGATTATGAATACTTTTATTTCATAAAATGAAGAAAATGAATGGGATTAAAACCAATTTGAAAATAATTTGGCAAGAAATTCAACTGAGCAAAGTTATCCTGAGAGGCCTTAAGGATGAAAGTGGAAGGGGAAGAACAAACAGAAGAAAGATGGAAAAGATGCACAGAGACATCCACGACAAACTTCCTCAAATCAAAGAAAGGAGAATCGCCACCTTGGACCCTAACATCATAGATCCAAATGTATTTATAGGGAAGTAAAAATTCATGATGAGAACAAAGACAGGAAAAACAGCTGGACTGGATCCAGTGTGCACAGAGGAGACCTTTTCTGGAGACCACACAATTAAGAGGTCATTAGGGATCAATTCCCAAAGTATTTGAAGAATTGGAGGGGCTACTAGGTGGCACAGTGAATAGAGCACTAGTTCTGGAGTCAGGAGGACCTGAGTTCAAATATGGCCTCAGGCACTTTACACACTTACTAGCTGGTGTGACCTTGGACAATTCAGTTAACCTCAATTGCCTTGCCTTCCCCCCTCCAAAAAAAAAAAGAATTGGAGAATCCTAAGGGCATGTAAACTATCTTGAACCTTGTTAATATTGTTAAAAGGAGACCAAAAGAACATGGCTAACTACTGATCTAAATGCATATGCATTTTTAATTCTTTGTTCTTATATCTCTCAGGGCATAGCAGTAATTTAATACATTCCTGCTGACTTGGAGAGGCCAAATGGGAAGATGTAAGAAAACCCAAAGTGAAAAATCCAAGTTGAACAGGGATTCTCTAGAGCCTGCTATTTGTGAATAATGGTGGGATCAAACTCCAGGGCACTGAACGTCTTAAAAGAGAAACATGGTCATGCAAAACAGTTTGGCCTACCCATCCAGACAGAAAAAGAGCCAAACCAAGCAGGTGAAGGATTGCTATTGTAAGATGTCCAGTTGGAGAATCTGCCTATCCCCCATCCCTCTCTCTTTCTTCATATATAAAAATATATTTAATAAATAGGGTTACATATATTTAAATTTATAATACATAATAAGCACAGTGTGCCCATGTAACATTTATATTCATATGAGATTGGGACATCTTTGCAGTCCCCCAGCTCTCTTTGAAGTCAGAGAGGCTGAGCTGAAAACCAGCCTCTTGTGTTTATTGGCTGTGCAGCCTTAGGCAGACTTCTCATCCTCTTAGGGGCTTTTCCTCTATAAAATAAGGAGATGGAACTTCTACTTCTAACATCCCTTCCACTCTGTGGCAGGAATGGGTGCTGTGTGAGATCATGTGTGAAGGGCAGTTGGAAGTCAGAATGCAAAGTCTTAAGGAGGAATCGGTGGGAAGCAAAGACACCTCTGGAGGAGCAGTCCTATTTCCGGGCTGACCTGTGGAATGATCTGCAGTGTCTCTGGGGTCACCGCAGGTAGGCCTCTGTCAGGCCAGATCTCCACGTGGTCCCCAAGTGTGTTGTCAGAGCGTCTGAATGCACAGTGACATCATTTAAACATGGAGGCCAGTAACAAGACACTCTCACAAGACCAATGCTAACTGGCCCCATTCCTTTCAGATTTATGCTTTCTTGGGCTTAGGGTTTCATTTTATGAGACGTTTGTTCCTATTTGTCAAGCAAGAAGTCTGGTGTCCATGTATTTATATGTTCTAAGAGTGTTACTAAAGCCTTAAATGGGGGCTGGGTGAGTGTCATGGGGAGCAGAGCCTTGTTCTTCATCAAATCCTGTTGAACCACATTGGGATGAATAGGTCAGGCTTGAAACCTGAGAAAGTTCTCTTCTAGGGCAGTCTCTTCTTGTCATTCTGTATCCTAACTGTGAAAGTGTGTGCTAGGGAGCCTCCTCTGGAGGAAAAAAGTCATTGGGAGGGCCTGGGTGTTTTCATTTCAATTCCAGGGCCTTTAGCAGTAAAGGGGAAGGGAAAAGAACCAATACTTATTAAATTCCTATCGCGGGCCAGACACCATGCCAATAGCTCTATGAAAACGATCCCATGTGATGGCTTTAGAAGCCATCTCAGCCAATACTCTCCTTTTACAGAGGAGGAATCTCTGCAAAAAAAGGAGTCAAAATGATTTACTTGAGGTCACACAGTTAGTGGCAGAAGTAGAATTTAAACCTGTGTGATCTCTGGACCTCACAGCAAAACTATGGTCAAGTACGTTGCCCATCACAAGTGCGTGCACATACAGAGCACCCACCTCATAGAGCAGATGAAGCTTAAGACTGCACTAGGACACTCTGTATTAAGCACTTTGTGGCTTAATATCTTTTTGCCTCAGTCTTTGTATTTGTAAAAATAAGAAGAGAATTTCTAATACCACTTCCATGTGATATAGCAAAACCCAATGAGTTTTGTCTGCTTTTTATTAAGCTCCATAGCAGAGAGATAGTCTATCTAACAATCTAGCCACAAATGTTTATTAAGCTCCCCTATGTGCTAGTAAGGGCAGTATGCCAGGTAAAGGGAAAACAAAAACCAAAAATGAAATATACCCTGCTCGTGAGAAGCTTCCATTCTCTGCAGAGAGGGCTTTTCCTAACCAGCTGACCCAGGAGCAAGCCTTCTCCTACAGCATCTCCCCTGGACTCATTGTCTTCCACTGCTATAGGCAAGATGGCTCCCCAAAGGGCTGCTCCCCACTTCTCGCCTTAGTGCTCTAGGGATAACCCTGAGAGACTAGGGATTTATTTCTTACTTTCCCTCATGAGCCCCCCATGTGGTGTGCTCCCCCTTGATTATCAAATAGCTGGCCAGGATTAATTAGCTTTTAGAAAGGATATTTACTAATATGGTCCAGTAAGATCACTAAGATCAGTAGGCACACATTTCCCTGAGTCTGAGTCACGCTCCCAGATAGATCTGCACAGAGCCTGGGGCAAAGTGGGTTAAAACTTGGAGAGAAAGCACGGCAAAGGTTTCCAGAAGTCCGGTTCTCTCTTTTTACATGTTATGAAGCTTCCCCTGGGCTCTTTGGAGTAGCTCTTTGCTGGGCTCTGTGGATCAGGTCTCCTGTAGAATACTGAAGCTGCTCTTCCTTGGGGTATGGAGAGGAGAAAGGCACTCTTTGTCTCCCTCCTTCTCCCTCCAAGAGATTCCCTCTCAGGGACTTTGTAGAACTGCTCCCCTCCTAGGCTGGTTTACCCTTGGAATACCATGTTTTGAACTGGCTGGTTCTTTTGTCCCCACAGGGTACAACTGATTCTCTACAACCAACCACAGGGTATACATTGATTGGCATCATCTGCTGTCATTCAATTCAACTCATACCTAATCTATGCTTTTGATCTAATAGAGGTGTCCAGGTACTAATACTAATCCATGACTGAACTATTTGCTAACTCAATCAGAGAGTTCTTTTTACCTGATAAAAGCACTAGGGAATCTTATTAGTCACATTAATTGGGGCTGAGGGGGGTGCCACAGACCCAAAGAAGTCACAACTAGCAACAAAACTGTGAAATATGGCTCAGTAGGAAATTCATCTTCCCTTGACCTTGTTACAAAATGATTCTTGCCTACCTTCCCACCCTTCCTCATCCCTAATTCCTTTTGGCAGAGAGCCCAAGCAAGTAAAAAATAATTCTTCAGTGATGAAAAAAATTTTTTTATTCAGAGAGCCAGTTGTTAAATATTTACCAGTACTCACTTGGTTAAATTTGGTGATTTCTAAAGTCCCTTCCTATGACTTGAGTGCAGGAAAACTGAGGCCCACAGATGGGGTGTGACCTTGCCCAAAGTCATACCTCCAGTAGGTGGCAGGGAATCTAAGTCTTCTGATTCAAAATCCACACATTTTTCTCTGTGCTTTTAGGAGTTTAAAAATGGTACTAGTAGTTATACTAACAACAACAACTGTTCTTGTAAGCCAATTTCAGCTAGCACAGTAGCAGCAGCAGCAGTGGTGGTGGCAGCGGCAGCAGCAATAGTAGTGGCAGCAATAATAGTGGTAGTAGCAGCAGGAGTAGCAATAGCAACAGTAACAGTAGCAGCAACAGTAGCAGTAGTAGCAATAGTAGCAATAGAAGTAGCAGGAGCAATAGTAGCACTAATAGTAGCAATAGTGGCAATAGCAACAGTAGCAGGAGTAGCAATAGCAGTAATAGCAACAGTAGCAGGAGTAGCAACAGTAGCAGGAGCAGCAACAGTAGCAGGAGTAGCAACAGCAGTAGCAGGAGCAGCAGCAATAGTAGCACCAATAGTAGTAGTATTAGCAATAGCAACAGTAACAGTAGCAGCACCGGTAGCAGCAGCACCAGCAGCAGTGGAATAATTGTATCAGCAATTACCCCCAATAGTAGTAATAGTAGCGGTGGTGGTGGTGGCAACAGCAGTGGCAGAAGCAGACTCTCTCTATACTGGCTTTCCTTACCCACTGAGCCTAGTTCTGTGACTAATCATGACAGCAGGAAGTCACCTGGGACAAAGGTGGCTTTACAACTAGAAGAGGGAATCAGGCTTCTGCCTTCACATTTTGTGGTTTGGTTGTGTTCCTTTGATTTACCACAAAAACCCCTCCCTGGCCCCAGAATCCTCCCTTGGATCCCTCAGATCTGTGCCTGTGTGACAGGGCAGAAAAGTCTCTGCTTTGTATTTGGGGTTTCACTTCTAGCTCAGCCAGTTGGCACTGCGTGACTCGGGACCTTCCCAGCCCTCAGTTTCCTCATCTGTACAACAAGGTGTTTTACTGGGCTCAGCATCTCTAGCATTCCTTCTATCTCTAAAGCTATGATCTCTCAAGAGCCACCATCCTGTTTGCCTCTAGGGTATTTGGGTCTAGGAGAGGAGTGCTCTGTAGTACTACTATACTTCTCATTGCAATGTGACTCAAATGCTACCTCTTCTAGGAAGTCTCCCTGGGTTTCTCTGGTTAGGAATGACTTTTACCCCCTTAGCTCACATTAAACTTGCTTCTCTTATCTCTGACACACTCTTCTTGTCAGGCTGAGTGTGTATTTGTCTTTGTTGGCATCTGAATCTTTTTGAGGGAAGAATCCTAGGTCTAGGGCTAGAAGGGACATCAGAAGCTGACTTATCCAAGTCCCTCATTTGAGGGATGAGGAAACTGGGGTCTATGGAGATGAATAATAAGTGATTTGCCACAGGTCCTCTGTCCTCATTCCACCCTACCCTGGGAATCTTCCCGGGTTGCTGAATTCGAGGCTGTACGTACCAGAAGGCAATCATTAAATATATTGATTGTGGTCTCTTTTCTGGCTTGAGTAGGGAAGGTTGGGAGTATAAAAAGCAATTGTGTCTTAAGAGGAGAAAGCATTTGGCAGAGGCTGCAGGAAATGCTCAAGATGGACCTGGGCAAGTGGCTGGAATCCTGTCCCTACTTCTGATTTGCTGTTGACCTTGAGCGAGTCTGGGACTTAGTTTCCTCCTATGTAAATATAGGTGTCTGGGCCACACAGTCTGTGAGGATCCTTCTAGTTGTTGATCCTGTGATTAAATGAAATTAGAAAAATGTACAAAACACTCAGAAACCTAGACCAACCTAGAAAATAGAATGGAGGGACAAAAACACACACTGAAAAAAATGCCCCAATTGAAGAAGAGACAGAGAGACTGAAGGCAGCAAGGATTGATCAATCATTCATCTTCTGAGGTGACTGAAATAAAATGGAAATGAGGTCTCTTCTAAGGAGGATTCTGCCCATGCACCACCACACTAAGACCTCTGTTTAAACCTGTGGCTAACTTCTAACTCCAGGGGAGCCTTTGGGCCTCGGGTTTCCAGTCCCTTCTTGTCTTCCTCTCTTCTCCTGCTCTCCCTTGGGGATGGGCTACTAGGGAAATCCCTGGGAGCCAGCGTGATCAGGCCAAAACCTCAGAATGTTGAGCTTTGAAGATGGAGATACTTCAATTGTAAAGGGCCTCCCAGATGTGGATGTATCCAAGGCCAGCTCTCCAAGGAGCATGTTTTTCCACAGAAATAACAATAGCCCAGTAATGTTATATTCAATATTGAACACGTACAGAATGGGAGAAGCAACCCCCAACTCTAGCCCAGGGGTCTCCAGTTTGGATAAGGCACACTGAACCATAAGTCATATTTCTGTGACTCGGGTAAGTTAGCAAAGGGGTTTCCTCCCAACCCTTCTAAGAGATTAGGAAGAGGAGGAAGTGTGGTATATTAGAAACATAACTGAGTGTGGACCTTGGGGTGCTGGGCTGTGGTGTACACCAGTTAGCTCCCTCCCCTTAAGAAACTTACATTCTCCCTGTAAATGTCACATTATGTAGACAGAAAGTATGTGTGAGATCATTTGAAGAGGGTGAGAGAGCTTACTAACAATGAATGAGAACAAGAAAGGAAGTCCTTGTGGAGGAGTTGACATGTGAGCTAAATCTTGAATGGAGATAGGGTTGAGAAGGGAGTGAATCCTGGTCAAAAGGGACAGCCTAGGCAAAGGCATGGAGGCAGGAATCTAAAAGAATCCTTGACTCTGCTGATTCCTGTAAGGTAACTGAGACATGTTTGTCCATTCTCAGTTCATGGGGAGCTGCAGAGAAAGGTCATTTTGCAGTATGAGGCTATATTTGATTCCTATAGAACTATCATGACAGAGATTCTTAGGACACAAAGGCTTGGGTTACAAGTTGGGGAATTATCTCTATCTCCGCTTCATGAGCCCCTACCTAGGACACATGAGGAATGCCTGACAGGAACCAGCAAGGATGAAGATACCAGCTCCTCACTTGTAATATGGAGTTTGGAGTGTTACAGAAGAAGCTAAAACAGGAATCCCTGGAGTGATCAGTAGACCAAAGGTATAAATGGATCCCCAAATCTCTTGCAGGCCAAAGAATAAAAGGTCATTGATAAGAGATCTTGTCCCTGGTAAATCCTGGTCTATTGTTGTCTTCTGGTCCAAGGAGACCCTGGGGAAGGGAGGGTATATCTCCTCTCCCCTCCCCTCTCCCCTCCCCTCTCCTCTCCTCTCCTCTCCTCTCCTCTCCTCTCCT
>CM053598.1:10291606-10324187 GCA_028646575.1 Pseudocheirus occidentalis | reverse complement strand
ATTGTGGGAGGGGTCTTACAGTGTGATCAATGTTCTGGGCTGGGGGGTAGGGACAAAAAGGGGAGAAAATCTGTAACTCAAAACCTTGTGGAAATGAATGATGTAACCAAGAAAATAAATTAAAATTAAAAAAAAATCCGGAAAAAAAAAAAAAAGAAAATACATCAATTCTCCTCTGCTTGAGAGACTGTGGGAAGCCGTCTGTGCTTTTACCTTTCTTTGCATCCCCAGGGCTAAAGACAGTACCTGGCACATGGTAAGCATTTAATAAGCGCCTGATGATTGACTACAGACGGAGAAACAACCAGACTGAGCCCTTGATCTCTGATCCTGTGAAGTGTCCTGGGCTCTCCCTCTGAACAGCCTCTCCTGACCCTTGGGGACCTTGTCTCTTTTCAGTGCCCACACAGAAAACCTGAGGCAATGGAGGCCTGGCCCCTGACTCCTCAGGGCCAGGTCCTCCTTAAGAGCTTTCACACCACAATGTCCAAGGAAGACAAATGTCATGAAGGAGAGCCCAGTGAAAAAGGAGAAAGCAGAAGCCTCTTCCTGGGGAGTTCCTCATTGTGTCCAGCAGGGGTCACCAGGCATTGATCTCCTGGGCCCCTCATTCATTACTTCTGGAAGGGCATAGTTGCCAGTGTAGACCCAGATGTGCTGAACTACTCTGGAGCGTTGGGGTTTGCTCCAGTTTTCAGAAGGATGTTGAGGAGCTGCAGAATGCCTCGAAATTGGTTCCTAATTCAATCTCGAATCATTCATGCCAATCCCCTGTAATGCTCCAGGCTCTTTGCTGCTGAAGAAGACAAGATGGGGACAGGGGAGGGTGGGCATGGGCTCATCCTCACAGTGCTCTAAAGGCGCTGTGACATGGAGAATGGGCCAGCCCAGTCCTGCTTGGCCTCAGAGGACAGACCCAGGACTAAGGGAGGAATCTTTAGGTTGGCTGTGGGGAGGCTACACTGTCAAAAAGAGGCTTCTTATTCAGAAACCAGACAGCCCCTGAGATTAGCAGAAAGCCCATAGGTCATTTAACCTATCCCCCTCATTAGACAAATGTAAGACAACTGAGGGATGTGGGGTGACTTCTCCAAGGTCCCACAGAGAGTAAGAAGTCAATCTGGGATTTGAATCCAGGACTTCTGACTCCTGAATCAGTGATCTTTCCCCCGAATCCCACTGGCTTGTGTGCTCTTCGTGGTGAGGGTGCAGTGCTCCAAAAGGAACGCAGGGAGGCTGAGTAACATCATTCTTATATTATTCATAAACACTTTCTAATTGATGATATTCTCATTCTTCAAGAGCATACATTACAGACAAGTCGCTGATTTGCACGGACAGAGAAAGTTTCCCACGTGGGACCTCCCTACACCTATGAAATCACAGTTCCAGATCCCCTCCATCCCCCCGATCCCCACAAACATTAGCAGTGATTACTGCTAGGCCATGTTTGTGAAGGATGGAGCAGCTGAGCGCCTCGAGAAAATCCATCACATTCACGGCAGGAATTTCTCTGTGAGTCTGCTGAGGCTCTAATGAATGTGCACCCGATCCACCAGTAAAAATTTGCTGAGTGCCTACTATGTGCCAAGCACTTGACAGTTCTCAGAGAGGTGGGTCAATGCCCTGATGGAGTGGGTTTCATCTTGCCTCCATGAGATCACAGGAGACATTTCCTCCTTCCTAGTAGGCATCTCCAGACCCTCCTGGATCTCTTGACAGCTGACTCTCATCTGCTGCCTCTTTTCCTGGAAGCAGGCTTTCCCAGCCCAGAGGGAAAGCCTCCAAAGTTTCCTTCTTGGCAGGAGACACGTGGGTACCAGAATTAGGCCTCTTCTTGAGATTATTCCTTTCTGCCCCTCTCCCCCATTGCCCTCCAGTTTCATAAAAACTTGCCCACGATGAAGAGGGATATTTTTGAAAAACAAATTGAATTTGGCCACAGGCAATACATTCATCTCTGCATGGATATTTTCAGCTCAATGGATTACAATTCTTGTGGCTTTTATAGGATGTGGGTTCCCTTATGTCTCCAACTTCAGCACTATCCCTCTCTTCCCACCCCCCCAGCTGCAGTTTAGTCATGCAGGTGATATATCTGGATGTCTTTCTCCCTTTGACACCCAGGACAGGTGCCCCAACTTGTCCAGAAGTCGGTAAGGACCCCTCACAGTGTCTACCTAATTAATTCTCATGCCCAAGGCACTTTCTTATCCACTCATCTTCAAAGCTCCAGTTTAGCTGATTGGTGACTGAGTGTGCCAGCTAGCCCCCTTTGCCCACTCTGTCTACTGGCTGCTCCTAGACCCCAGACTGCAGTGTCACCTTCCAAGCCAGCCCCCTCTCTACCCAGCCCATCTCACCACATGCATTCCCACCCCTTTCTGCCTCTCTAGACCCAAACTCACTCCCCTAGTTGCCTCTCTTCTGTATGTATTATCTTCCCTTATTAAAATGTAAACCCCCTGAGGGCAGGAACTATCTCTTTTTAAGCTTTTTGGCCCCAGTGCGTAGCTTCATGCCTGGCTCATCTTAGGCATTTGATAAATGACTGTTAAATGAATGTGTGGTTTTCAGTGATAAGTTCTGGGTCTTCCCAGTGAGCCAATACCAGAGAGAGTAGACTTGGCAATCGGCTGCCTCCGTACCTGTCTTGTTTGTCCCCCACCAGAAGGGTACAGTGCATACAGAGTCAGAGGACCCGGCTTCAAAGCAGATTCTGGTTTTTGTTTCCTCAGTACCCTAGGATAAGTTCCTCTCTGGGCCTCAGACGCTTCCTCTGTAAACTGGGGGCGGGTCCAAGGTCATCAAGCATGTCTCCGGTGCCTTCATAGGCACAAAGTTAACTGGTATAAGCAAAACAGCACAAGAATGCAGAGGTGAGGGGAGAGCCTTCCAGGCCAGAGGGCAATGGTGGGAAGGGGCGGAGGGTCTTAGGTGGAGGACACCTGGAGGGCCACCTTGTTAGAGCACAACAGAAGGGAGTCTTTTGTAAAGAAACAATCCAATTTGGTGGGCAAACAGTGCATTTGTCTCTCCAGTGATACTTTTAGCTCAGGGATTTCGGTTCTTTTCTAGGCTTGGAGGGAAGAGATTCTCAACTTCTCCCTCTCACTAGGAATGGGAAGAATCAGAAATCAGACCATCTGGCAAAGGGCCAGTTTGTACCATTAGAAAAGCTTCCCTTCCCCACAAAAGCCCTCAGGGGAGTCACCCAACATTGACTCAACATTTGTGCCTGCTCAAGGGCCAGCTGCAGAACAGAGAGAGCCAGGGAATGTTTCCACTGGTTTTGTCTTTTCAGCTAATTGACCTCAGGCTTCTTGTGTTCATTTTTATGTTTCAAACTTCTCCTCCCGTAACATATGCTCTACAGGCTCCATGGACCAAGCCTTAGGTGAGAAAGCAAGGGACAAGACTGCTGGGTCAGAGGCCCTGGGTTCATATTCTGATTCTGCCCCTGACAAGTCCCTAGACAAGTCCCCTGACCCAGATGAGCTTTGTTCTTGGGTTCTGAAAGGAGCAGATGGAACTGCTGAGCCACTGTGAGTGATGCTGAAAAATCATGGAAAATAGGAGCGGCACCGCAAGATCGGGGGAGGCTAACAGTGTCCCAGTTTTCAGAAAGGGGACAGAACAGAGTCTGCAGACAATAGGCCAATGACTTGAATTCCAGGAAAAATTCTAGAGTGAATCACTGCAGAGATGGTTGCAGAGATGGTTGGTGAACATTAACAACAAAGAGAAACAGTAATTACCAAGAGGCAGGCTGGCTTTGGCAAGAAGGCAGCTCCGAGGGGCAGCAGATGGGGCGCTGAAGCTGGAGGTGGGAAGACCTGAGTAAAATCTGGCCTCAGAGACTTACTAGACACGTGGCCTTGGTTCAGTCACTTGACCACTGTCTACCTCAGTTTCCTCATCTGTAGAATGAGGGTGACACTAGCTCCTTGTTGTTATGAGGCTTAGATGAGATTATATCTGTGAAGTGCTTTGTACTTTAATCAGGAAGGGAACCCTCATTTCTACCCAGCCAGGTGCAATGTCAAGCACCACTCACATTATCATTAGAACAGATCCTGTCTTCATTCCTTTTTTGACAAGATTCCAAACTAGCAGAGGGGAAAATGCTACAAACTTTTGAGCTGGATCTTGAAGACATCTCTTGGTAAAGTGTCTCCAGCTGACAGAGCAGAAGTGGGGCCTATTGTAGTGGCCAGTGGTTCAGAACACAAGGCAGGAGGTCTCCAGTGGAGTGCCGCAGGGATCTGTGTTTGGCCCCACACACAGTTTGATATTTTTATCAATGACTTGGATAAAGGTGTAGACAGCCTGCTCATCAGATGTGGAGATGACACATAATGCTGGGAGGGAGACTGAAAACCCAGGAAGACAAAAGCAAAGGTATCTTAAAGGGCTAGCAACTGATGAGATTAAATTCAATAAGGTTAATAAGTCAACCAACAAACATTTATCAAGCACATATTATGTGCCAGGCATGCAGCTAGGACCTTGGGTATACAAAGGTGAATACAGCTGTGCCCCCATCCAGGAGCTCCCATTGTAAAGGGGGATTCGGCCTGTCTACCACTAGCTACACATAGAGGGAGAGGTTGTGGGGACCAGGAAAGGAGGATGCGACTTTTGAGCGGAATCTTAAAGGAAGTCAGGGATTCTGAGTCATGCCTGGGTACAAAAATATCAGCTACACAACAGCAAGATCAAGAGGCAGCTAAACAGAAGTTCTTCTGAAAAAGATCTGAGGGTTAGAGTGGACCACAAGGTCCAAGAGTCGGCAGTGTGATATGGCCACTGACAAAGTTCCTGTGAGGACAAGAAGGAAAAGCTGGAGAGTGCCCAGCAGAGGGTGATGAGAGAGGGAAGGGCGTTGAGCTCATGACACGTAAAGAGTGGGAACGAGAACCGGGCAGACGGAGCCTGGAGAAGAGGAAAAGGAAGATGAACGCATAAGTGCCGTGAGGAGAGGCCTGGGCACCGGCGCCGTGGCTAGAGCCTGCCATTCTGGCAAAGCCAAGAGAGCCCACGTCGAGTCAGACCGGTCCTGTTGCTGCCCTGCTAGCTCCAGCAACTCTCATCTGCTGTTGGCCTTTGGCAATGGTGCTGGAGCACGAACAGCACGAACAGGCGGGCAGAACGCCGGCTGGGGTTCTGGTCCTGCGCGTGCGCTGCATTGAATCACCCCGCCAAACGGGTAGCTGTGCGCGGGACCGTCCCCAGGCGTCCTGCATGCAAACTGGTCCGCCGCGCAGCGCTGCGAAGGGACGGAGGAAACCGCTGGCTCAGGCGGGCGCTGCCAGGGTTCTCGGCTTGGATTTAACAAAGAAATGACAGCTGCTACTGCTGATAGCCTCGGCTGAATTGCTCTATGGCTCCAGCTCCAAAGACACAAAAGGGGAGACAGAGAGACAGAGACAGAGACAGAAAGACAGAGACGGAGAGACAAAGATTTATAGACACGTGATATATCATGCTGCCTGGGGATTGGATGAAGGCAGTAGGGAACAGAGCCTGGATATCAGCAGGGTTAGGGGCAACCTAAAGACCATATCTCAAGGCTATCTGTGGCCATCTTGGAGGCAGGTAACAGAGAACTGGTCCAAGGTCCTGAGTTCAAATCCTGCTGCTGGTGTTTAACATCTGGTGGGAAATTCACGTCTCTGAGCCAGTCTCCTCATGTGCACAAATGAGCCTTCTGATTTGAAGAAAGTAAGATTTTTGCTGGGACTTGAAGGAAGACAAAAATGGAGATGAGGAAGAAGACATGGGGGACAGCCAGAGAACATACCTAGAACCAAGAGAGGGAGGGACTTAAGAAGGTCTGTGTCACCAGATCCAAGACTGTGTGGGGGAGGGAGCAAGGTTATGAAGGGCTTTGAATGACACATAAAGGGTTTTGTATCTGATCCTGGAGATAAGGAACCCCTGGAGTTTTTTGAGTGCGGAAAGTAACTCGATCAGACCTGGGCTTTCGTAAAATACCCTTTGGTGGCTGAATGGAAGATGGACTGGAGGGGGGAGAGACTGAGGCAGGCAGACCCCCAAGCTATTAAAATAGTCCCGGCATCAGGGAATGAGGGTCTGCGCCAAGGTGGAGACCACATCAGAGGAGAAAAGAGGGAGAATTCGAGAGATGCTGCCGAGGTGAACTGGACAGATTCTGTTCTCATCATCATTCTGATTTTCTTAGTACTATAAGACCTTCTTGGCCAAGTCCAGGTAGGCCTTTGAGCTCTGGGACTCTGGGATTCCATATCCCATTAGTTTGGTTCAGCACTACAGCCTTGAAAACAAGGGAGGGAGGGGGAGAGGTTTGTATAAATAGGATAAATCTCTTCTCTTTCCTACATTACATGCCATGAGAATTTGACAAAATACACCCGATTTCCAGTGACCACAGTCAAGCGCCTGCCTGAGACTGGAGAGCAAGATGCCTGCCCAGGAAAAACAGAATAGGGACTGATTGAGGAGGGCAGACTCTCCCCCACGAATTGATTGAGGAGGGCAGACTCTCCCCCAGGGATTGAGGGACCATCCCCTCAATTCATTCCTTACAGAGTCCTTCCAGAAAGTAAGACTTGGCCATGAGATCATGAGCTGGGAGGCAGGAAGAGGGGAGGGAGCCAATTTGGAAATGCAGATGGGTCTCCATGGGCCCAGGGGCAGTTTCTGAGCCCCTGTCCTGGAGCAGAAATTTATGAGAAGAGGTCTTCTTGTCTCCCAGCCAGGTTCCACCAGATGTGCAGCATTCTGGCTGTCTTCAGGGCAGTCCCTCTCCTATGGGTAGTCACCAGTCTTTACCACAAAGCATGCAGAGCTCTACCATCACAACTGTAGACTGAAGCTTCATCACCACAAGGATGCTCATGCACCCTCAAATCCATCCACCCTCATGCACTCAGATCCAAACCACATCCAGAAACTGGAGGAGGCCAAACATAGGGGAGATGCATGGGGTGGGGGGAGGGCAGATAGCAGGGAGCCTGAGCTCCAGGTGGCCCAGCCAGGGACTTCTGGTCTCATCACACACTCAACCTCCTAAATAATATGTGGGCTTCTCTGCTCTTCCCTGTGTTCCCCGCAGGTCAAAGTTTGAGAATGGAAAAAGAGCCACCATTTTGGGTGAGAAAGCATGGTGACCTCACACGGGATTAGGAAGGGAGATATGATCATCTAAGACATAATACAAGAGGGGGTGGCTAGGTGGCGCAGTTAATAGAGCACCGTCCCTGGAGTCAGGAGGACCTGAGTTCAAATCCGGCCTCAGACACTTAACACAAAAACTAGCCATGTGACCTTGGGCAAGTCACTCAACCCCCAACTGCCCACCAAAAAGCAAAAAACAAAAAAAAAGACATAATACAAAAGTCCAGAATATCGAGAGAGGGAGGGAGGGAGAAAAGAAAGGACAGAGGGAGGGAGGAAGACAGAGGGAGGGAGGGAGAAGGAGGAGGAACAAGAGAGACACAAAAACAAAGAGACAGAGACAGACAAATAGACAAAGACATAGAGACAGAGACAATGCAAAGACAGCCTCAGAACTACCATCCTAAAATCAGGCCCTATGGACTCTTGAAAGAATGATCTGAGGCAGTTCTGGTGATGGCTCGAATTCTGGGGCCCACAATGCCTCTCTAGAGTTAACCAGGCATGTGGTTGTGTATGTGTGGGTGTCTGTCTGAATATCTCTGTCTGTCTGTCTCTCTCTCTCTCAGTCTGGCTCTCTTCTTTTCTTCCTCCTCTGAACCCAGTGCCCCAGAAGTGAGCTGGGTCAGAGCTTCTGAGCTGGACTGATGGACATTATGGGTTGAGGGCAATTGCAGAATGAAAGGCCCTTGTGTTGATGAAAATCCATCAGGGAGGAGAGGTTAGGCTAATGAAATAACAAGTCCAGCAGGCCTGCTTCTCAGGGGCTCTTGGAGAAAATCACAAGGAGAAGAGACCTCTCAGGATGGCCCCAGTGGGGACCAGCAGGAGACATGTGACCTCTTCAGATGTGCGGCTTTGCCCCCCCCCCCGCTTTTCTTGTCTCTACTGTGGGAAAATGAACTTGTTTTCATTCACCCCTGACATCTGACTGCCCGGCAGATCATGAGGACACTGTGGTTAGCCACAGCTCAACTTGAAATGATCTTTCTGAACCTGGTCCCTGCAGTGTTGACTGGCAATGCCAGGGTGGTGGCACCCACCTCCTGGGGCACCCAGCACAGCTCCACTTTCTTTTATCTACCCCAAGGCTAGGGAGCAGCTCCAAGACCTTTCACTTGGACTCTTCCTTGAAACAGAAATCCCACTGAATCCCTGGGCCAAAGCCAGAAGGAAGGACAGTGTGCTCGCTCCCTCCTCCTCCTCCTCCTCCTCCTTCTCCTCCTCCTCCTCCTTCTTTTTCCTGCATGAATGCATTGAAACTTTAAACATCCTGTAAGGGGAAAAGCTGCCTCTTGCTGAATGTAGAGAGGACCAGCAATGTTTATCTATGCTCCTTCTATTTGGATCATCTTGTTTCTTGTAGCTGGTTAACACCTCCAGTATCCTGCCATCTGCCCACAGTGAAGGGAGGCAGGCAGAGAAACAGCAAACAATGGCGAGAAGGAAACTGGCTTGAGAAAAACCATCAAAAGGACTTTCTCCAGCCCACCCAGTTCCTCCCCTTCCCCTTGGCCCTCCGGGAATGGAGCCACCCTCTGTCTGACACTGTGACATCCTTGTCTTCTGAGGAACACCCCCCGAGTCGATCTGACACCAAGGCATTTGGGGGACAGATGTTCAACCCCAGCAGGTAGTCCCTCTTGGCCAAGGAGCCAGGCAAGGGAACTGGGGGTGGACCTGGGCAGAAGCATCCTGCTCAGACCTGGTGTCTGTTCCTGGAATGTAGGTCAACTTATGCTGGAAGACTCCCTGGAAATGGAGAGCACATGGTCTCCTGTGTCATGGACCAGAGCTAATGCCTCCTCCCTCCCCCTCCCCCAGAAATAAGTCATCCAGAGACTGGCTGATGGGTAAAAATGGAGACAGAGATGAGAACAGAACCACAGGATGGAACTGTGGGATTGGAGCTAGTGCAGCTCAGTGGAAAGGGCCTGAAGGCACAGGAGCTGTGCTTCAGTGTCGTCTTCGCCATGTTGGACAAGTCAGTTCAACTATCAGTTTCCTCACTGTTCAGCAAGGGGGGTGATTTCCAGGACTCCTTGAAGCACTAACTCTCTGACTCCATGCTTTATCTTCCTATTCCATCCAGCCATGCAGCTTCCCACTCCTCATCCTGCCCTCAATGACCTGCTTCACCCACCTACCCAGTGCCTTCCTCAGTGGACCTGACCCACAGCATCCTGGCGCTCACTCACAAGGGAGGGGAATCCACTCATCTTGGGCAGGATGGGCTGGGGACCAGTGACCTAGGGAGTGTGAACCAGCCTTCTCTCCATGCCATCTACCTTTTGTATTCCCTCGCCCATCATAGTTCCCACACCCACTTGGCACCCTATTCTTTCTACCTCTTCATCTGGGCACAGTAATTAAATCAATAGTGTCGTTGTCTCTGGAAAGGCACTGTCTTCTGCCACTCCCCAGACTCCCTTCCCAGTCTACCACTCCCCTTTATGTGTTTGCTACCTCATTAGAATGTAAGCTTCTTGCAGCCAGGAACAATCTTATTTCTTTATATTTATGTGTGTGTGTGTGTGTGTGTATTTAGATGCCCAGTAAGCCGTTCAGGAAAGCATTGCCTTTTGTTCATTTATCTGTGACCCTGGCTGGAAGCCTCCAGGCTGACCCCTTCATTTTGTGCCTGGGAATGCAGGAGCCTTGAGGGGATGAAGATCACATTCCTTCAGCTTCCCAAACTGGCTCCAAACACTGCCAAGTTCTGAGCTGGTCAGAGTGAGATTGATTCTCTCGGTCAGAAGCAGGCTCAAGGTAGGGGGCCCAGCCAGATGGCATGCCCAGCAGCAATGCTTCAGGCACTGGTTGGCCTCAACTCTGGCTTCAGTCTTTGAGGTGAGGAGGGAGCATGTGCAGATCTGCCTTTCTTTATAAGGAGAAAGCCGAATGACTTTCAGTCCCCAGTGGCGGCAGAAAACCCGGCAATCATCTGCTGGCCAGCAGTTCAATGAGTTGTCAGTTAAAAGGCTGTTGGCCCCACAAAGAGATGATTTCTTTAAAAAGTTATCAGCAAGTCTGGGGCTAAAGTGTGGCCTGGATTCCTCCTTCATCCTCTTCACCCTAGGGAGGGGAGCACAGGGGAACGAGCTGACCAGGAATGGGTACTCTTCATACACTAAAGAAAGCCCACTCTGATTTATTGCGATTGTGGTTACTGTTATAATCTGCTTTCCATGAAGGATCTGCAAACCCAGTGCTGGCACCAGAAGCCTCTATGCAAGATGGAGCCAGGCCTGAGAGGCACAGATCTCACCATCCACTGCTTGGTGCCAGACCCTCAGCTACAGGAAAGGTGCTCATGGGCACTGGTGGAAAGTGTCCACGATGGAAAGACCCTTTAGCTCACATTCAGTGTTTATTCCCCTACGGCACTCTGTATCTTGAATAGCTAATCAACAAACATCTATTAAGCATATTGTTGGGTCCATGCTAAGTGCTGGGGTACAAAGACAGAACAATAATCTCCATCCCCAAGGAACTGTGAGTGAGAGGGGGAGGGAAGGAGGGAAGAAAGACAGAGACAGAAAGAGGAAAGGAAGGGGAAAGGGAGAGGGGTAACGGGGGAAGGGGGATAAGTAGAGATGGAGGAGAGGGGAAGGAAGGACAAAAAGTATAGAGTTGAGAAAAGGCATTTGGCCACTAAATGATCCATGGTAACTTTGGAGAGGGCAGCAGGGGGTGGAACGCTGAGGTCAGATTTTTGATTATAAGAAGAGTGAGTGGAGAGTTGGTGGATTTCCTTTATTAGGGAAAGTCCACAAAGGACAGCATAGATGTGGGATAATAATGGGGATGGAAGAATCAAGTGAGGGGTTTTCCAGGAGTGGGGAGACTTGGACATATTTGTAGAGAGTAGGGAAAGAGCCAGTAGACAAGGAGAGACTGAAGATAAGTTTAAAAAAAAAAGTGTGGATGACAGAGGGGGCAACCTTGCTATTGCAGGACATGGGATGGGATGGGATTGCCTGAGCAGGTGCAGGTGCTGGCCTCAGTCAGGAATAAGTCTCTTCTTTATGTGAGATGGGAGATAAGGAGAAGAGAAGAGCAGAAGGCACCTGCATGGTGGGGGATGAAGAAGAGTGAGAAGGATTTCATGCCAAACAGCCTCATTTTTCTGTAAAATGTGAAACAAGGTTCTCAGATGAGTGGGTGGAGGGTAGGGGAGTCATGGGAGGTTTGAAGAATCATGAAAAGGTTTGGAAGAGCCACTGTGGAGAGTGGGGAAGTGATAAAGCAGGTGTGGTAGGATTACCAAGCAGCAGTGAGGGCCCAGTTGGGCTGTTGTTTAACATAAATTTATAGAGGACCCATTCAAAATGGTTGTGTGATTTTCTCCACCTTTGTTCAGTAGCACATGATTGTAGCGTTGAAGGTGGTGAATGGTAGGAATGATCCAAGCCTGAAGCATGGCAGGGCATAATCAGCAAAATGCTGAAGGAGCCAAGGGAAGAGGACAGTGGAGAGCTGAAATAGTTCACCAAGGGGTCAAGATGGGAGAAGGGGAAAGAGGAGCTAGTGCCAGGGAGAAGGCCTAAGAAAGCCTGAGGGGTTGGGATGGGAGGTCACAATGTAAATGAAGAGCCGTTTGATCGGGAGGGTAGATGGAAAGCCAATAGAGTGTGGTCAGATGAGAGGATTTGAGAATTCTTACCCCTGAAGGTGTAGTATTTGTGGGTGACAACAAGATCAGTCCTGTGGTCTATGGCATTGGTCACAGAAGATGAAACATTGTTCCTCATATAGCCCTAACACCAGGCTCAGGGGGTCCTGTCCCTTCTAACTAACCTCTGACCTGGGTCACCTGGACAGTCATCTGACTATGCCAGGAGAGGATCTAACCTGGTTCCACTTACCCAACACTGAGAGCCCCACTACCCTTCACCCTCCACCCCTGCCACTGAGATCAGGGCCTAGGGGCTGCTTGGCACTTCCATTTCTTCACCCCTTTGCAGACCTAGAAGAGGAAAGAGCTAAAACCAGGAGGAGCAGAGGGGAAAGAGAACCAAGCAAGCTCTTCTGGGAAAGGGCCTTGCTTAGAGGCTTAGAGAACTAAGCTTAGAGAACTTGGTTAGAGAACTTAGATATGCTTGAAAAGCTCCGTGGTGTTTTGAGGGCGACCAAGGGCTACCCCTGCCACAGCCCTAGGAGGACAACCTCAAGCATCAGCCTCCTCAGTGCTGGAGCTCTAAGGCTGGCTTACCAAGGGTCGTGCACCTAGGAAAGGTCAATGAGAGGATTTGAACCCAGATCTCTCCCAGCACTCCTTTCAATACCCTAAGCCAGGTGCCTAGCACATAGGGAGCATGAAATAGGTGCTTGTGGACTGACCAGAGTCTAATTAATTAATTCAAAGATACAAGAATGCCCAACTAACAGGGGCAAGAATTCATGGCTCGGTCAAGGGCTTGGACTGTCCAAGTCTGAGAGCCTTGAAAAAGGAACTTGAGAGAACAGAGAAAGTTGAGTCTTTCCTAAGAGTAAAAAGGAGCCGAGGAGTCACTGAGCACAGTTGAGGTCATCAACAACATCTTAATGACAAAGGTATCAGTTTACATCTAGGTTTAATTTCAGATTTCATTCTGTATTGTATTTTGCTATAAACATGTAGGAAGCTAGTATTTACTTACTTCACTTATATCATCAATAATTATGGGATTTGGGGGGATCTCGTGAGGCATCTGGTATAACACCCCTACCTCAACAGGAAGCTCTGCCCAGCACATCCTGATATCTATGGTTCAGCGGACAGAGCTCCAAGCCTGGAGTCAGGAAGACTCATCTTCCCGAATTCAAATCTGGCCTTAGACACTTACTTACTGACTGTGTGACCCTGGGCAAGTCACTTAACCCAGTTCATCTCCATGTCCTCATCTATCACAGGAGCTGGAGAAGGAAATGGCCAAGCACAGAGTCTGCCAAGAAGACCCCAAATGGGGCCAAGAGAAGTCGGACGTGACTGAACAATGACCAATCCCCAGCACAGGGGAGAGCACATAGAAAATATTTAATAATGCTCCGTGGCATCTGTGCATTCCAGTAACTCAAATCCTCCCTCTGCAGGATAGCTCTAATTGCTCACATTTTCATGACATCCAGTCTAAGTCTGCCTTTTTACCATCCCCACTCATCTTTCCTGGCTCTGTTCCCTGGGATCCAATCCTTCTCCACTTGGTAAGCCGTCAAATCCTTGAAGGGAGCACCCGTGTCCCCCACCCCCACCCCCACTGACCCTCCTCTTCTCCAAACTGATGTTCCCCCATTCCGTCAAGCAGTCTTGTGTGACATGGTTCCTGCCCCTTCTCCTCCTATTTGTCCTCCCTTAGATGTTCCAGCGCTCATCAATGTCCTTCCAAAATGTGGTACCCAGATGAAACTCGATAAAATGACCACGCATTTTTATAGAAAAGTCCCAAATGCTTGAGTCTTGGGCAATGACTTCTCCCCTTAGCTGTCTAGGCCTGTGAAAATGATAACCCTTGGGCCTATTCCCACCGCCTTCCTCTAGGACAGATGCAAAGCACTGTCATAAAGCTCTCCGCATATAACAGTCAGCATTTCCATAGCCTCCTAAATTTTACAAAGCACTTTGATCAATTCATCACCCAGCACGTATTAATCACTTAGCAAGCACTGGGCTAAGCCCTGAGGATTCAAAGAGAGTTCCCTCTGGGGCTTATCCCCCCTCTCCCAATTGAGAACTTGCACTGGAAGGGTAGGTGCTTATTACTTTTTTCTCCGGGTCTAGGAATAAACATTAGGGCCTGTGTTTTGTCTTGCTTCGTATTCTTAGCACTTAGCAAAATTCCTGGCACAAATTGGCACTTAAATACTCAATGGCAGACTGACTGTGCTTCTAGTACTATTGCTCTTGAGCCCCTACTAGCATGCTCCTCATTAATAATCAGACAGCCAGGTTAATTGACTTTGAGGATTTTACTAAGAAATACATGTAGTAAGGAGTTGATACAAAACATTTCTCCCAAAGCCTGGCATACCCTATCCCCCATACGATATTCATGAGGAGAACTAGTACTAAATCATAGTACAATGGTATACGTGGAGAGAAACGGGCAAAGGGATACCCCATACTTCCTCCACTGGAACTACTTTTATGCCTTTATAGAGTCACCATGATGCTCCCCTGAAATGTCAGCTAATTGTTGTCCTTTGTTCTCAAAGAGGATCAAAATGGCATGGCTGTGCTAGAGTCCAGTTGTGACTGTTCAGACCAATACAAGCTTGGAATACTCCACCCCAGGTCTTCTCTAGACTCCAAAAGTCCATGTCTCTCTAAAGTTTATAACTAGGACTTTTCTCCACCATAGAGGTCATGCTGTGCCTAAAGTTATCTTTCCTCGGGAGACTACTGCTCTACATTTGTATGTCCTCAATGTGCCCCCTCTGCCCCCAACATTGGCACAATCACTGGCTACTCTCTCACAGGGTCTTCCAGACTCACAAGGTCACTTGAACAGTTCTATATCACAATACTCAATTGCCTAAGATTTTAAAAAACCAAATACAAAGGGACGAAAGCAGCCATATGCTCATAAATGTCATGGCTCTGGTGGAAGTCAGGACAGTCACCTTTCCTCCATGTGCTTCTTGGGAAGGCAACTTAAAGCAGATATCCTGTTTCAAAGTCAAGAGACAGAGACAGAGGCAGAAATACAAACAGAGACAGAGAGAGAAAGAGAGGGAGACAAACAGAAAGACAACCAGATAGGAAGTGTCATTTGTACGCACACAGGGTTCCAGCTCAGGAACCCCTGAATCATCAGTTCTTCTGGCTCTGTAGCCAATTATAAGAGTTCATCATCACACAGTGCAAACCCTCTCAGTCACGCATGTCCAGAAACCAGCTCCCCTCAAGTTTCCATGTGGTGCTTGAATTGGAGCCAGGCAAGGAATATATCTGCACATGCTCGGAGGGCTTGGTCCCATATGCCAGTTCCTCAATAATATACAAAGAAAAAGTGGAAAGAAAAAAAAACCCCTATCATCAATGAGCTTACATTCTAATGGGAAGAGAGAGTCATATCTATGTATGTATGTGGATGTAGATGTATGTATGGGTAGCTAGATATTTATACACATATGTATACATATACATGCTATACGCAGAAACTCAAAATACATGAAACATAGATGCAAAGTAACCATAGAGAGGAAGGAAGTCCTAGCTGGTAGGAGTGAGGGGTGGAGGTGGGCAGAGGTTCTGAGAAAGGCCTTCTGTAGAAGCTGACCCTAAACTGAATCTCAAAGGAAACCATGGATTCCATAAGGCAGATTCCATCTGGGAGAGCATTCCAGGAACATGAGACAGATCCTGCAAAGACTAGGAGATGGACTCCCTGACCCTGGTGTTCATGGACCCTAGGACACAGAAGCATTTGATGCACTTCTGTGTGCAGTTCAGTATATAGCCCCCCAAGGGGCCACCCCGAGGTTGTATTCCAAGTTTGTTCAACAAAGTCAGTATAAAATTGCAGGCGTTAGAAGGCACCTTCTGCAAACACACCTAGACTCATCTCCCACCATTACCTTCTCTCACAACCCACACCTTAGCATCATCTATGGGATGACATATCAAGCAATAGATCCATCTATCTGACCTTCCTTTGAATCCCACATCTGACACTTCAGACAACCTGATAAGTCCCTAAGATCAAGTTCCCTCATCTATAAAATGGGGGCAGTAATCTCCCAGTGTTTTGGGACTCTTAAGGGAGACAGTATATAAAAAGTTCTTTGCAAACCTCAAAGCACTAACAAATGTTAGTTCTTTTTATTATATAACATTTTCTCTCCACTGCTCGTGTAATTACATATTAACAGGTCCACCCACCCTTAGGTGCAGAAATCACTTGTGTTCACAAGTCCTAAAACTTCCTCCCCCAAACACTGCAGAGCATAGATCATATCCTTATTGCTGAAAGAAGCCTCAGAGACCCTCTAGTCCAACCCTTTCATTTTCCAAGCCGCCTTTATCTGAGAGGGTTTAGAGTTTGGTTTGGTTGAGGATGAGACCCCCCTCTGGCTCCCTCCCACCCTTGGAAGGTGAGTGTTCCTGACCTTTCTCCTTCTACCAGGACTGAGCTACCCTCTAGTTACCATTCTCAACTCTCTCCCTACGGAGAGAAAGATGGCTCTGAGCACAAATGGGAGGAGGAAGGAAGCAATGGAAAAGAAGACCTACTAACTGAACCTCCTTTCAAGTAGCTAAGAGCTCTCCACCCAAAGACAAGAGCCTCAATTAACCCACCTTGGGATATTCATTACATGTTAAACTCAACATAATTCCCTCTCCTAACACGATCGAGTCCCCAATACTTAATGATGGCTCACTTTTACCTGTCTCTCCATCTCCTGACTCCAGGCATTTCCCACAGGCTGGTCCTCATGACAGGAAGATTCCCCTCTTCATCACTGTCTCCAGGGTTCCCTGAATTTCTTCAAGTCCCATCAAAAACCTGACTTTCTCCAAAAAACCCTTCCCTAAACCTCTTAACCTAGTGTCTTCCTTCAGTGTTTAGCTCTCATTTATCCTGATATAACTTGATTGCACATAATGGTTTGCATATTCTCAGACAGTAAGTTCCTCTGTAGGGGCAGATGCTATCTCAAATTTTGTGTCCAGAGCATTTAGCATACTGCCTGGCACATAGTGGGTGCTTCATAAAAGCTGACTAGCTATTCCTCTCTTTTGCAACTCCCTTTTCACAGATTATGAAACACATATATAACAAACAGGATCCATCATTTTAGCTACAGTAAGCTGGCATTAAAACGCTGATTAGATTGGGAATTATGAACAATTTCTAGAACTTAAAAACTTTGGATTAGCCATGTGCTTCTCAGGCAGAAAGGGAGGAGCAAAAAAGGAGGAGCTCTTATGTTATCTGTACAAATTATCAGTCATGGAGCAACTCGCCAGCAAGCAGACCCAGCTCCAGTCTCAACTGACCTAACTGGCCACAGTGGTCAGTGATGGAGTCAGATGACCCTCACAGCCAGCTGCAGCTCCATCCTCTCTTCTTTACTCCTGATCACCAGCTCCCATCTGCTCCCCTCCCTCTCAGTCATATCACCCTCCATATTCTTTCCAGCTCTCTGTGTCCTGGCTATGACACTGCTGCAGTCCCAGCCCCTGACCTCTCTGCTTCTTCTCCCGTGTGCCTTAGAGAAAATTCACTTTCTAGCCCCTCCTGGCCTCCTGTCTCTTGAAGAATCATCCCCTCTTTAGTTCACAGGGCAGAACAAGCCACAAATTCCAGTCTTGCTAATGGAACTCTTACTCCTAGCTGACCTGGCTGACTCAAAGTCCCCTTCTCACTGAGACAAAACTGCCCAATCGTCCCCTTTTCTCAATTTTCATTCTCAAACTCCTGCATCATTTGACACTGTCAATTACCTTTTGCTGGATCCACTGCTCTGTTTGGGTCGGGGCTTTTTCATTTTATTCCATTTCTCTCTCCCGGTTTTCCTCCTACCTTCCTGACCTCTTCCTCTCAGATTCCTTTGCTGGACTGTCATCTAGGCTACGCCCCCTAGCTGTGGGTGTGTCCCAAGGCTCTGTCCTGGACTCTCCTGCTTTTCTCTTTGCCATTTCTCTTGGTGAGCTCATCATCTCCCGTGAATACAACAGTCACCTCTTTACACTTGATTCCCAGATCTATACACAGAGTCCTAACCTCTGTCCTCACACCCCCTCCCACATTAGCAGCTGTCTTTTGGACAACTTGAATTGGATGTTCCAAAGGCACCTCAAACTCAGCCTATGCCAAACTGAACTGTTTACTTTCCTGCCACCCCCAAACACTCCCCCCTTCTGAACTCCTCTTACTGTCGAGGGTAATCGCCTGACTTGCAAACATTGGTGTTATCCTGGCCTCCTCTCAAACCCACCCATCAATCCACTTTGTTGTCAAGGCTGTCATTTTTGCATTCACTGTTTCTCTCTCATCCATCACTCCTTCTCCTCTGGTGCTCCCACCAGTCTGGTGCAGATCCTTATCACCTCACCCTTAGACTCTCACCTAACGGCTGGTCTCCCTCTCTCAAATCTCTTCCCACTCTAGTCCACCCTCCACTCAGCTGCCAAGTGACCTCCCTACAAAAGTCTGTCTGTGTCACACTCTCCCCAGTAAGCCGCAGCGCCCCCCTTATGCCCAGGATACAATGCCTCTGTTTGGCACTTGAAGCCCTTCAGCACCTGGTTTTTACCTTTCTTGTTTTCTTTTCCTCACTCCCCTCCACGTACCCAGTGATCCAGGTGCATGGGCTTCCTTCTGTCTGTCTCCAACATGACTTTTTTCCTGTTCACTAACTGTCTCCCATGCTGGCAATTCTCTCCTTCCTCACCTCTGCCTCTTGGGCTCCCCAGCTTTGGCCCAGCCAGCTCAGACATCACTTTCTGCAGGATACCTTTCCCAGTCCCTGTGCTGCTAGAGCAGTCGCTGAGACTCCCTTCCACTTACACTGTCTACACCTTGCTTGTCCCTAGTCATATATACTGTTTCACCAGGTGGGAAAGGATCCACTTGGTATGGATAATAAGAGAGTGTCTCTGGGAGCAGGATCATGTAGCAGGCCTACATGATGCTTATTGATCTACCAACAAATGGGACTGGATGTTCTCTGCCTCTTTCCAGCTAGTGTAAAATGGTAAAATGATGCCTTCCCTTTCTGAACATCAGGTGAAGAATCCGGCTTGCTCACTGTTAATGCCTTCATTGAGAATATGTATTCCCTGATCCATGTATCAATGACTGATGTTGGACAGAGAGGAGAGTAAGCCTACTGATCAAGAGTTATTGGAATTCTCTGTCTCACCCTTTTCGGAGAATGAATAAGGTCTAAAATGTTTTCCATGACTTTCCCATCTTCCCCTCCTCCAAACATTTGTATAATTGGTCCCTCAGTTGGTCTCCACAATTGAATCTCCTCCTCTCTCACACATTGGTCCTATCCAGCTGCTTTTCCTGTCCTTATTCTCACAAGTAACATTTCTTCCTCCTGTCTAAGCACCTCAGGAATTGTGATACTGGCTCCAAGGCTGATGGAGAAAATAATTTGTTAAAATGACTTCTGCAAGTCTTTTTCTGTTTTTCTTCCATTGGTCCTCCACCTTGAAGCTCCCTTGTAGGGCACAATCAGCCAGAATTTTAGGCACATAAAGGGAAGTATAAAGTGAGCTATTTTCTGGGCATGTGTGATGATGCATTGCCCTTCTCATCCAATACCCTTCACACACACACACACACACACACACACACACACACACACACACACACTTTCTCCTCCAATTGCTTCCTGATGCAAGGATTTGTACTGTGTGGTGAGTCTTTTAATTGGCTACTATGTTGAACCTCAGTAAAGGGGTGACCCTTGTGCCTTGGGCTTCTTCTTCCTGCTGGTTTCAAATTGCAAGGGTTCTGAGGTATCCAGAGGGTTGGTGAGGTACATGCTTCCCCCAACCAGAGAGTGAGGGTGACACCTTTGCCCAGGTCAGCCTCACTAAAATGTAATTCGTGTTCAAGTCAAGACATCAGCATCATGACGTCATGGGTCCTATTCAAGAAAGAAGGACAAACAACAATTCAAGCCGTGGTTTCTTTGGCAAGCCTGTGCCCCCATGTGCCTGGGGTGGGAGCCTCTTATTTCTGTTGTCTTTCCTTCAGTATAGGACCTTGAGAGATCCCAAAGGCAGCTGGCATCTTCCCCTTCTCAGGAGTCCAGCAGCAGGGGCACAGTTCCTGGAGTCCAAAAGGAGTGACCACACAGAGAAAAACTATCAGAAAGAAAGAGCCTGCTTGGCACAGACAGGACAGTGTCTAGGAGAGGTGAAATGGAAAATGGCTAATTAGTGACTAGTCCTGAAAAGGAAACTGTTCACAAATGTCTCAACCCAATTTGAATATTAGCCCCTAAATTCGTTTCCTTTTTTCCATTTAACAATTTCATTTTTTTCTCCTATCCACCCGACATTGAACAAAAACAATGAAAATTCTCATAACAAATATGGACAGTAAAGCATAACAAATTTCTCCTTTGGTCATGTTTAAAAGTATATGTGTCATTCTGCATTTTAAATTCAGTAGGAGGAGGGGAACTTGTTTCATCTCTAGCATGTTGGAATCATGCTAAACTGATTATACCGGTAGCAACATTACTGCATCCTGTTCTAGTCATTCTATGACTGTTGATTACTCAGCATTTCCTTTCCTGGAGAAAAGTAAAACTACCTTTTCCAAATTTGACACATAGTTGTGCTTTTTGCTCCCCATTCTCCTTTTGCTTTGGAGAACCCACAAACTAGGGCCAAAAAGAGAATTGCCCTTGGAGTATACTTGGGTAGAGGCATGAATCAATTACTATGAGAATGTGGAGCCTACAAGAGGTCAGAATCCTGAGCTAAACCTCAGCAAACTGTAAGACAGAGATGGGCAGCGTTCACTAGCCCTTGAGTCCTCAGCTGAGCAGCATTTGGCTAGTTAGTGTGTTACACTTCAGTGCCCTTGGAACAACTTTGTGTAGTTGGATGCCTCTCCAAGCTTTCTTGAAACTGCTTTTACTCTTCACTGTTTCTTTGAGGTATGAAGCCATGCTACTCATAATCATCAATCATGATTCTCCATAAGGTTTTACAGACAAGTTTATATTCCAACCTGACATTGACTCTGAAACCCATCTCTCCATTGAAGTTAGATATCTGTGGATATCTGAGCCCACTTTCTGGGCTCTGTGTGGCAGCTGAATTACGTTAGTTAAATTATTTGTCATCATCATTATTGTTATAGTCAATAATTATATCGGTTCTGTTGTCCATTTCCCATTTTTGATTTTCAATTATTTGTGTAAAATACTCAGTATTCAGTCATTTCACTTGTATTCTATGTCTTTTTTCTCATTACTATTCCTTTCTTGTTTTTACAAATTCTGACAGTAGCTCTGACATGTTGATGTTCTGACTGTACTCTGACAACTACTCAGAGACCACTCCATACATCAATGGCAAGTCTTTTCCCATCCGCTCAAATCCATTTCATTCTTTCTATTATTATTTGGTGCTCACCATATCTCATGCCTAGTAGTTTCTTTTTAAGAAGGCGTATGTGATATGACAGTAGGAAGTTTCCGTGTCATTCCTATGTCTCTGATTTCTCTCATTTCTTTTTCCTTAGTGTGTGCCAGGTACTGGACTAAGTTCTGGGGATACTAAGATAGGCCAACTTTGTGACCTTTGCCCCCAAGAAGCTCACAGTCTAATGACTCTATGGTCTAATGGCCACACTTTTCCATATATTTCTCCCCATCCTCATCTTTTCCCACTTTTGTTTCAAAGTTACCAAATGAGTGCAGGTTGATTTAATTTGGAGGGTCTTAGCCAATACATCAAGAATTTCTCCATCACTTCATCCTCAGTAGCTAATGTTGATGTATACACAGGTTGTAGATATATTCCTGGAGATCTTTTTACAAATACTTACCATTAGTATTGCAATTTGTGAAAAACAAATGTGCTATGAAATAATGCTTCCTGTGCACTCTGAGAGTATAATCAATCTCACTCTACCAGTTCCTTTCTTGTCTTTTCAAAGGAGAACCTCAAGACCATCTCTCACTTAACTATAATTTACTTCTTTTGTCTGGTTTTGTTTATAGAAAGAACATCAAGATTGATAGCATTCAGCTCTTCCAACAATATGTTGAGTCTTTGGTCATTGGACAAGTATCTCACACTTAGAGTAACAACCTTCAAATTGAAATGGGTTGATAGTTTTCAAACAGTTTGGTTTTTAGTAACTTTTGTCACCCTTTCTGAAATTCTGCCAATATCACTACAGAAGAGGCAGCGGGTCGTGTGAAACCAGAGGGCATTTCAAAGTTTCCTTTGCTTTATGGATTGCCATGGGCAAAAATAACATCTCGCCCATCTGGCCAGCCTACCAGTGATGTACTTTCCCTCAGTAAGCTAGACTGATGGAACTGGTTCTAGAGAAAACATGTAAGTCTATTAGCAAAACTAAACTTTCCGATATGGTAGAACCCACCAGAACTTGGACTCTTCTAACAGAGCTTTCAGGAATGCAGGGTCACCTCCACACCATGAGCAGGGGGCATTTAAATAAAAATTTGGGGAGAACAAAATGCTTTACTTCCTAGTTTAGATACCTGTCCTTGCCCGTATTAGAATCTAAGCCTGTTGAGGGCAGGGCTTACTGTACTGTATCTACCTTTATATACTCAGTACTTGGCATTCACTGTGCCTTTACATAAGAGGAACTAAGCACATGCTTCATGGGTTAAACTGAAATGTATTTTGCTCCCGCTGATGTGTGGGAATCCAGGGGTACATTGTTACCTCCAGTCACAGCTTCAGGAGAGAGTGAATGTTTACAGGCAGAACAGCAAAAAAGAGAAAGCAGCAAATGAAATCTGAGAGCATTAAGTTATGCCCCACAATCTGCCACTTCCTGAGTATGAAATAAGTCAATAAGCATTTATTAAGCTCTTACTGTGTGCCAGGAGCTGTTGTAAACACCAGACGTACACAAAAAAGCTAAAGCATGGTCCCCCTCCCTCAAGGAGCTGAACATTTTGGAAGCAACCAGAACCCTCATTTCCTGAATGCTCAGAAATTGAATGACCTCCACTAACCTTGAATGTAAGCTCCCTGAAGCCAGGAATTATTGTAGTTTTCAGCTTTGTAGCCTCTAGAGCCTCAGAATACACCAATTACAAGATCCAATGGATCTATAAGTTCGTCAATCTGGAGTTTCCCTTCCAATGATGCTGCCAGTGCCCTGATCTTTCTGGCTTTCTCTTGTCATTGTGAGGATATTAGTGGGCACTGAAACATCTATTCCCTAGGTCTCACCATAGATCAGCCCATCTTCCCTCCCTTTCATATGTTTTCAAATGCCACTCATCTTCACCATCATTATCATTTATAGGGCACTTTACAAATATCATCTCTGGCAGGTAGATGCTAGTATTATCTTCATTTTACAAATGAGGAAACTGAGGCAGGTGGAACTTAGATAACTTGCCCAGAGTTGAACAAGTAGTGAGTATCTGAAGCTGAACTTGAACTCAGGTCTTCCTGACTCCAGGTCCAGTGTCCTGTCCACTACGGCACCTAGAAGCCCCTTGGCCACCCTGATGACATCTTAAATTCCTTCTTTGAATGCCCAGATTCTAGTATAATTCCTGGTATATAATAGGCACTTAATAAATGCATACTTATTGATTGGCCTGCTCCTGCTCTTTGAAGTTTCTCCTTGATCCTGTGTTGTAACTACTCGAGCCTATTACCCTTCTCATGAGAGCACACACTTAATAAATATTGATTGATTACAGAAAGTTGTGCTAAAGCAGAGCCTTCAGAAGACAGAAAACCCAAACAGCAGCAGCCCCTACCTGCTTGGCAGCATTTCCCCACAAGTCTCCACCTTTCCTCATTGCTGATAGCATCCTCAAAGCCTCTGCCCCACACAGACCCAAGAACCCTTTCCCAGGAAGTCTCCTGCAGGACAAAGGAACTTTTGAAAGTGACTTGAAAAGAGATGAGCTTTGCTGTGGTTAGCTCCAGGGAGGCCCCTTCCTGTAACCCAGAGGACAGCCAGGCTGAACATGTGCTGGCCATTTGGGGAGCAGACTCCCACTTCCTAGATCAAACACGTCAGGAGAAGGGCTCCGTGCTGGGAAAACATGGACCCTCATGAAAATCATTAAGCTAGGGATGCTTGTTGGCCTGGACTGGCCTTCAGAGACACACCCACAGGGTGGGGATCATGATCTTTGACCCAGTTTCAAAGTCCTGGGGGAGGAGGGCATTCAGTCACACATCTGATTTCAAGCAATCTTCTAGGTCTCGCTGCACCTAGAGCATCTCCAAATGGGTTAGTTAAGAGCCACCAAGAAGCCAAGGGAAGGGAAGGGAGGAAAGGAGAGAGCCCCAAATCAGCCCAGAGTCCAGAGGCCTCAAGTTCTGATCAGACCTTTGCCTCCAGTTGGCCATATGACTTTAGGGGGGTTCTGTTTCCTTATCTGCAAAACAGTATTTGTAGATATAGAGCTATGTGGAGGACCTTAAAATGAGGGTCTTCACCTTTTTGTATCATGGACCCCTTGGGCAGTCATTCTGGTGAAGCCTATGACACTCCCCCCCCAACCAGAAATCAGAATAATGCTGCTCAGTGCATGAAATAAAACACACAGGCTTAAAAAATCAAAGCAACTTTACTGAAATTCAGTTAGCAAACAATTTTTTAAAATCTATCCACAGACCCCAGGGGAAGATCCCCTGTAAAATCTACCCCCCTCATTTGGGAGACAAGGAAACCAAGGCTGGGAAGGGAGCTGCCTGAGGACACACAGGTAGGTAATAGGGAATGGTGGAAAGACTCAGCACCAGGTCCTTGGCCCCCAAAACCACCGTCTTCCCACCACTGCAAGTTCCTGTTCAATTTAACTTGGTGAGCATTTGTTAAGTGCCGGCAAGGACACAGAGGCAAATACAAAGTAAGCTCTGTCCTCAAGGAGCTCCCATTCCACTGGAGTGATGCAACATAGACCCAAATAAATTTAGTCTAAGGACAAGGAGGAGGGCCTCCCAGTGCTGGCAGAACGAGAGTGGGAGAGAAGAACATCTTAGAAACCGAGGCTTCTGGAGAGGAGAACAACGGCTTCTGGTTGTTAACTGCTTTCAAATCCTGCCTCTTCTATGTACAACCTGTATGGCCAGGCACAATTCATTCAGCCCTTCTAGGTGCTTCATTTCTGAAGTAACAGGTTGTTCTAGAACAGTGGTTCTCAACCTTCCTAATGCTGTGACCCTTTAATACTTGTATGTGGGCGTATTTGCATGTGAGCAGACCCACCTGGAGACTGATAGAGGAGTCGTGTCTCAGTTCCTAAGACCATCAGAAATATGTGTTTTTCGATGGTCTTAGGCAACCCTTGTGACCCCTGTGAAAGGGTCATTCGACCCTCAAAGGAGTTGCAACCCACAGGTTGAGAACCACTGTTCTAGAAGACGATCATGGAGCTCTCTGTCATCTCCTGTTATTCTAGGTTTCACTAGTACTTCTTCCAGCTCCAGCATTCTTTCTTCTGGGTCTCTCCAAGGGCCACCTCCTATGGGAGAGGAGTCCTTGCCCCAAGTTATCAGATATTGTATTTGTGTCTCCCTGTTCAGAGTGCTGTTCCTCCAAAGAATCTAAGTTCCTAAAGGTCACAGACCTTTGCCCAGCACAAGGTAGGGGCTCAGGGGCCACCCACTGAGTGAGTAGAGCATCCAGTGGGTGCCCATTCCACGTTCTACAGTCCCTTCCAGCTCCACCATCCCACTCTCTGGTAGTCCACCTTTCCACATTCTCTGACTGACACACTGTGTCCTAACATCTAAATGGTCGGCTTCCTTGCACTTCTTTGTCCTTTGTCCTCCCCAACCCCCCTCACCTTAGCTCTGAAATTCTACTTTTTAGGTCTCTTCAATTCTTACATTCCACATTCTAGACTGCCCCCCCACTTTGGCTACTGGGCTATTTAAGAGCTTTGCCCTCCCCTTTTCCAGGACTAAAGTACATTCACTCTTGAACATCACCCAGAACCTAATTGCCAATGATCTGTCTCTGTCACCCATTACACTTAACAGAACCCTCTGCGGTTATGTGACCCTGTGGCCTCTCTGTCCTGTGCTCACTGACAACTGGGCCTTCTGGTTTATGCCTGCCTTGGCCTCCATTGAGTTGAAAGGATGTATTGGACATCACCCTGTTTCACTTTCAGAGTTATTGGTGGGGTGAGTTCTATTCTCTTTGAGAGAGAAGGGAGAAGGGGAGGGAGAGAAGAATGAGAAAGAGAGAGAGAAAGAGAGAGAGAGAAAGAAAGAGAGAGAGAGAGAGATTAAGGAGGTGAAAGGAGGCAGAGGAAGAAGGTGAAGGGAAGTAGAGACAGAGAAAGAAAGAGGGAAAGGCAGGGAGGGAGATGATGATGATGATGATGATGATGATGATGATGATGATGATGGAGGAGAGATACAGAGAGAGATATTCCCATGTCCCCACACAAGGTCTTCTTCCTTCTTGGAGTTTTAAGGAAGGAGTGCTTCATTATCTACAGCCACACCAGGCTCAGGCTCAATCCTACCTCTGCCCTCCAGCTCCCCTGAAATGCTGCTTTGCATCCTACATTAGGCTTCCTGTCCCATCCCCACTATGGCAATCTCTCCATCTGAGAGCCAGGGCCAGATGCACAGGCTCTGCAGCCCCCCGAGGAGGTGGGCTGAAGCCTTCCCAGAGCCTCCCAGAGAATGCAAATCTGTCCTCAAGTATCTAACACAGATGTTTCCAGACTTATTAAAGTTCCCAAATCAAAAACAAATGCTAAAGGGAGTCACCAACATTCTAGCCTGGAAGAAGCCACAGCAGCCGGTGTGCACCTCACTGGAAGAATCCTGCCTCAATCCCTCTCTTTCAGTCAATGGCCCATTCGAGTCCTGCCCACCCTTGGGAACCCAGGCTTAAGACCAGGCACATCTCTAACATTTCTAGAGTCCTTCAGGTCTGCAAAGCACATTATAGACCATCTGAGCCTTATACCATCTCTGGGAGAGAAGCGCTGCCATGAGTCTGACACCCATTTTACAGAAGAGAAAGGTGGGGCCTAGAAAAATGAAGTGATTGCAGGTTTAGAGCTGGAAGGGAAGTTAGAGTCCATGTCATCAAACGTCCATTTTATCGATGGGGAAATTTAAGTTTGGAGAGCGAATGACTCACCCATGATGACATAGCTGGCAGGAGTCAGAGGTAGGACCCAATTCCAGGTGCTCTGACATCAACGCCTGGGCTCATGCCCCGGGATGCTGCTCTTGGCAGAAGACATGGCCCTGTCAATCTCTCGGCTCAGTGGTGATACTGATACAATGTATACTACAATGTATTAATACAATAAGATACAATTGTATAAAAATACCATGTATCTGTATGTGATAGTGAGAAAAAATAATATTAAGTGGTGGATGTCCAGATCCTGCCCATCCTTCAGGACTTCGTCCTTTTGGGGTCTCCTTCCATGCACACAGATCTCCTTCCTTATGCTCTCCAGACCCTGGACCCCTAGCTACCATGCCCACTTTCCCCTAGCTAACCCAGCCAACGCTAGAATTCTGCCCTGGCTTCAAGCAGTCCTAATTAATGAGTGAAGGAGTGCTCAGCCTACTGGGTCTTGACGTGAGTCAGACCATCAGTCATCAGCCCTGGGAATGATGTCGTCTGTCCTACCACACCTGAGCAAACCTGCCTTCCCCAACGCAGCACTTTCTACCTCCTGCTCTAGGAACAATAAGCAAGTCAAGAGTAGAATGTAAACTCCCAGGATTATTCCTGCTTTGTATTTGACCCTCCAGCACCTGGCACATAGTAGGTGTTAAATAATTGTTTGTTGATTGATAACTTCATAATGTCTGGGAACCATAAAGAGCATAAAGACGATCAACGAGTCTGTGAAAACATTGACCAAATGAAAAGGTAGAGAGGAGAAAGCCCAGGACAAAGCTTTGCAGATCAGCCACAATTAGGGGTTGTGATATGTGTGCTGAGTCAGCAAAGAAGACTAAGAAGGAGGGATGAGACAGGGCAAAGGAGAACCCAGAAAGAAGAAGCAGTATGAAGATCCAGAGAAAAGAGGGGAGCCAGGAGGAGGAGGCCAATAGCATCTGATGCAGACAGCAGGTGGAGAAGGATGGGGCCATTAGACATGATTAGGCAATTATGAGAAGCTTTAGAGAGAGTAGTTTCATTTGAGTGAGGAGGTCAAAGGATAGATTTGATAGCTAGGGAGACAGTTGGAGGTGTGGACATGTAGGTACCAAGAATGTAAGTTCCTTGAGGCCAGGCACAGTTTTTGTTTTGTCTTTCTGTTTCTACAACCTAGTACAGTGCCTAGCACAGAATGTGTTTAATAAATGCTTGCTAGATTACAAATTATCCCCTTCTTTCAGAAGTTTCATGAAATAGGGCACTGGTTTTCAAATAATCTGGGACAATGAGTCACCTGTCAAATGGTGCTCTCCAAGGTGCTGTGTACAGCACATCCATCCATTCTTCATAGGGGATACTCTCACCAACATACACTCAACACTCAGAACAACTTTTGTCCCAATGTAGGCTCCCCTTTCCAAATTAATGGTGAATGGAGCCACTCTCTCAACAAGGATTGCTCATTTCAATAAAGCATTTTGTAGATGGAAAACATCATGGAACTATTAAGAATTGTTACTGCATCATTTCCATGAAAATCATCTCTTCCATCTTGCCAAGGACTAAGAAAAGAAAATATCTTTGGTGAAATTATCTCAAATACAAAGGGAGAACCGCAGGTCCCATTTGGGTCTAATTGAGAGGGAAACTGTCATGATGTCTTGGGAAATCATGCAAATGGTTTCCCTTAGGCATCTTTCTCTATCTCTAACCACCATCCCCCCTCCATCCTACCCCTGCCCAGTTCTTCCCCTTGAGTCCCATTCCTTTCCCTTTCTTCTTCATATTTCTCCTCCTCCTGTTTCTCTAGTCTTCAATATCCTCTCCCTTCTTTTCCTCCTCCAGCTCTCAGTCTTTCTTCCTTGAGTCCCATCCCTCAGCCCCCTTCCTTCCCTTCCTCCTCCAGTCTCCAGTCTGTCCTCTTTGAACCTTCTTCCCCTGCTTTGCATGAAGCCAGGGCATGATCCTTTGGTCCTACATGGCTTCCAATCCTCCCCTGCATGGAATCCTGCTCCAGCTGGATCATGGCACCTTCCCAGGATCCTGGGATATGGGTACTGCTCACCAAAGATATTTCTCTTTATTAAACACCAACGGTATTCAACAGTTTCCAGGAATCTTAATGGTAAGTTGGATTTTGTTTCCTGTAAGACTGACAAATCTTCTAGAACCTTTAATGACAAGTATTTTATTTTTTGATTTATGAAACCAGAATATAAAACAGCATTGTTAAAGCAAAGGGAAACTTAACACTGGTGTGTGCAGCTTCCAAATGATGCCCAGTCACTCTGGTTCCTTCAAAAGAGCTGAACAATTCATCTACTGAGATTAGATTTCACTCTGATTCTGATCTGGGCAAGGGAGAGCAAAGGAAGTCTCTAAGGAGGCCAGTGGGACTGGACAGCAGAGAGATTTCTATGAACAAAAGTTTCTGTAAACTCCTAGCTGAATGGCTTTTGACAATATTTCAATTCAGACCCTGAGTTTTCCCTGGAGTGTGAGCTCACTGTCATTAAAAAAAAACAGGAGGAAGAACACCCAGGCTGCATTCTCTTTCTTCCTGCCTCATCAGCTAGGGAGAAGCTACTTCCCCAGGCCCAACCTGTGGCAATATCTTTGTCCCTTTAAGACACATTTCTCACACACATCCCTTTTGTCTTGTTGCTCCAGAGGCTTCCTAGAGTCCTGCTTCTACTAATTGCTTGCAGGCTGGAATCCAAGGGGGCTCCCATCTGCTCTTTATGGTCAACTTGCAGGCTTCCATGTGGGGCCCAGGTCTGAGCCTGGCCAAAGCAGAGGCTTTGAGATGGGATGGCTGTTTCCAATAGTATGTGTCCAGGGAGGACTCCTGCAAGCCTTTACTCTGAGGCAGCCTAAGGGCACTCCTGGATCCCATCTAACTCGTCATCCTTGGCAAAGACCCTACCCAGTTCAAACAGTGAGTGTCCTTGAGATGGTTCTGAACATGTGCAGAGGGGATGGCTAGGCAACCATTCAGATCTTTAGATGGGCAATGGATTTTATAAAGAAAAGGACAGAAAATGAGCATGGCTGGAGAGCACATGGGTGGTAGCCAGAGCTGCTAGGTTGGTAGGAGGGCCAGAGTGAAGCAAACAGAGAGAGAACATTTGATTGGCAGTTAAGTCTAAAATGGGAAAATGGTGAAAGGGTACAGTTTTCAGAAGGGAAGTACATGCTGATGAAAACTATTTTCCGAAGTTCTCAAACTCATTAAGGGCCAGAGAGATACAAATTAAGAAAGCACTGAGGTCCCACTTCACACCTGTCAAACTGGTCAAAATATTCATAATCATAATTAAAGGCAATGGAACTTACATGAGGTTTATAGAAGAACAGGCACACTCATTGATGGCTGGTAGCGTGATTTAGGCCAAGACCCAGTGGGCCAAGCACTCCCTCACTCATGAATCAGGACCACTCAGACATGGCAGAATTCTAGAGTTGACTGGATTAGATGGGGGGCATGGGAGAGTGGGCATGGCATCTGGGGGTCTGGGGTCTAGAGAGCACAGTTCCAAGTGAGATCTGTGTACTTGCAAACTCATGGAGTCTTTCAGAATGAACAATAAGGCAATGTACAGTCAAATTGACAAAAAATAATCAAGTATTTTGACCCAATAGTTCTCCATTTGGGGTAATATACCCTGAAAGTGTTGTGTTTTTTAAAGCTGTCTGTTCAAAGATTCTTACAGCAGCACTTTACACAATCACCCAAAAAACCCTCTAAATGTTTAACAATAGGGTAAAGATAAAGCAAATTGTGGTAGATTTATACAATGATGTACCATAGAAGAGAAGACAGTGTTAGGCAGTGCATAGGGAGTCAGCCTCAGAGCTAGGAGATCTGGGTTCAGATTCTGATTCTGATATATCCTAGTTGGGTAATATTGGGCTAATCACTTAAAATCCCATCTCTAGATGCTATGTGATGTCTCAGCCCCCTTCCAATGCTGACATACTGCAGTTCTATGAATTTAGAGGATGGCTAAAAACCAATTTGGCCCTTCTATAGACATCTCCCCAAGGAAACAACCATGATTCCAAAAGCCAAAGAAGATGACAGGAAGCATTGGCACAGTTTCTGTCATAGAAGCAAAGAGACTCTAAAGGAGCACCCATAAATTGAGATGTGGATGAACAAATGGTGGCATATGAATGCATTGTAACATAAGAAATGATCAAAAAAATGGTTTCAGGAAAACTCAGGAAGACTTGTATGAACTAATGCAGAGTGAAATCAGTAGAACCAGGAGAACAATTTATAAAATGACAACATTGGAAGGACAAACCACTTTGAAAGACTTAAGGTAACTGATCAGTGCAATGACCAACCATGATCCCAGAAGACTGACAATGAACTTCGGGACCCACCTCCTGACAGGAAGGTGAAGAATTCAAGGTGCAGAATGAGGAATACATTTTACCAGGGGCAATAATGGCATTTGTTTGTTTGACTAGGTGTGTTAATTATAAAGGATTTGTTTTCTTTTTTTCTTCTGAATTGTGGGCATAGGGGACAAAGGACAGGATAAGAGAGAGAGAAAATAAATGATTGATGACTGAAAAAATGAAATTTAAAGAAAAAAATTTAAGGCCCTTGTCCCTAATCCATTTCCCTCAAGCCCCTTATTAAATGTTGGATGAATTGTCTACTAGCTTTCAAAAGGGCCAAGGCTGGTCCTCTGACAGAGTCATGCTTTTTGGCCTCTTCTCTATGGGAGTGCACTACTGGTGAATTTGGAGTTCCACATCTGCTCTCAAGAAGGAATCTTGATTCCCAGTTGACTTCTCCAAGCAGAAGAGTCTGGGGTCAACCATGCTTTTGCATATTTTAATTCAATAGATTTCTGGCAATCCAGAAGAATAAATTAAGATAATTACTATTTATATAATCTTATTCAAATCCATCCACAAGCATTCCCCTTTTCATTGGGTAGATATTATTTTAAAGTCCTGTAGCTAAGAGGTAGGCATTTGGAATCTCTTGGGTGGATCCTCTCCTCCATTTAGTATGATCCATATTGAGTATATGACCATATGGGTCACAAACTGGTCCCAAGATAAAGGTTTCTTTGGTTCCAAGCATGGTTGCACAGGAAGGCTTTATACAAGAGGGCTTTTAGTGAAGCAACAGTTAAAAGTTAATTTCAGGGACTTCTGGGGGCGGAGCCAAAATGGCAGCGTAGAAGCAGCAGCATCCCACAGCTCCCATGCAGCCACCCTAAACACCCGTAAAAATATGACACTGGACAAATTCTAGAACTCTCAAACTCAAAAAAATACAGAAACACATCTCTCACAGAAGGCAGCTCAGCAGGAGGGGATCATTGGGGAAGGACACAAGCTGAGGCCAGCCCAGCTTGAAACTGAAACGGTGGCCAGGCCCCGAGGCAGTAGGAAGGAGCCAAGCTGAGCCACAGCCAGTCTACAAGAAAGAAGATCTACAGCCTCCAGCACCTCCACATCTACCAAGGTGTGAAAAATAGGGATTAAAGAAAGGTGTGAAAAATAGGGATTAGAGAAAGGCAGCTGGCTGGAGGGGCTCATCCCAGGCTCGGAGCTGAGACCAGCCCAGCCTGAAACCCCAAGTGGCCAGGCTCCTGAGCAGCCTGGGG
>CM053598.1:10223052-10291106 GCA_028646575.1 Pseudocheirus occidentalis | reverse complement strand
AAAAAAAAAAAAGAATGATGTAGGGACCCAAATTCTTTCATTCCAGAAAAATATGAATTAGAGGGATCTTACAGAAATGTGAACAATCTAAATCCAAAGGTCCCAAGTCATTCCTTGCAGCAAGGTGGAGGGAAGGAGCCCTGGGCTTTGAGTCACAAGCCTTGGGCTGGAGGCTGGCCTTGCCACTTCCTCCACGTGTGAGCCTGGGCAGTTTTCTTCCCCTCCGAAGGGTCTGAACCTGAGCACTTCACAGGCCCCTCCAGTACTACCTTGAGGATCCTGGGACCCCAATCACCAAGAGCTCAGAAAGAAAACAGAGTGAAATACTTTGATGAGCTAAAGCTCAAGTGAGCTGAGATGTAGAAGAGCCCATGCTCTGAAACCAGAACCTTGACAAATACCACATGGCAAAGGAAATTTCTTGCACTTACAAACAAAATTCATCCACAGAATCAAGATGAAAACAAATGCTAACTCAAAGAGTGACAAACAACTGTTGTGATTCAGGGTTCAAACTCTGCTTGCACAACTCATAAGACAAATGCCATAGTGGATGCAGGGTGAGCCGCTCCCCCTGTCCGGGCTCATCTTGTCTATACAAGGGAAAGGGGAATAAATGACCTCCAGAGTCTCTCCCAGACCCACATTCTGATCCTCCTCTGCTACGGCTGCTGTAGCTCATGAAATGCCCATCCCTCCCTCCCTCCCTCCCCCACAGCCACTACAGTCACGACCTTTCCAGCACACGTTCCTTTGCATGGCTCTACTTATCCAATATGAAGCAGCTAATGAACAAAAGCATGCATCTTGATCCATTATACACAGAACCACAGATGTAGGGAGAAGAGAACTGAGGCCATTTAATCCAATCTGCTTGTTTTACAGATGGGGAGGTCAGGTCTGGAGACATTAAGTCACTTGTTAAAGCCACACAGGTATCAATGGATGAATCAGAATCCCAACTCAAGTTCTTAATCAAAATGGACACCTCTCCCCTCTGCGTTTTAATCTTAAATACAGAAGGTAAGCACATCAGGTAGGGGCTTAATTAATGCTTACAGAACTAAAATTGAATTCACTGATAACAGGTTTATGTTGCTTCTTTAGAAATTCCTCAAGAACTTAAAACACGTCATTTTTTAGATAATTTCACACATCTCAATCTAAAAGGAACTGAAGCAATTCCTTGCTTTATGTCTAATTTTTAACATAAAAACCTCCAACAGGATTTACTGACCTTAAAGTTTGGAGAAAAGTATCTATTGGCTTTGTCTTTATTCGCTTTGTCAAGATCGTTTTTGGACAATGTGAGTATAAGATATTCCTTGTCATTATCTGACCGCTCGGCACTGCAAATACTATCAATCTCTTGATCGCCACAAAGACTTCCATTTTCTACTTTGTCTGAGTTTTCCTCTGGTCCTGGTATGAAGAATGTATTTACCCAAAAGTGAAACATTTTGTCCTGAAAAACAAAAATAATTTATAAGCTAATCATCAACTGATGTAAAAAGAAACCGCCTCACACATCCCAACTCTGACATCAGAGCACAGATAACTCCCCACATAACATTTAGGATTAGGACAAAGGTTATAGACACTAATGCCTTAGAACACACATAAGGAAAACACATCTTCACCCCTTACTCATTTTCATGTCAAGAATTAGGATTCACAGTAACTTATTTTGGTTCAAAATATCAAGTCCCCTTCCGCCTTTCTAAGATGATGCCAAAATGTGTTTGCCCTGAGCCATCATTACAAGCGCCACCGTTACAAGCACCACGATGTCCGAGCACCATGACAGCCTCAAATGGTAAGCTCTTTGCAGGGCAGCCTCGCCTAAATGGTAACGGCTCTCACTTCTGACTCCAACAGCCATTCCTGCCAGGGTGATTCCCTGGACAATTCATGCCACCAAGGATGTCCTTCTACTTGCTGACCTGAACCTGGGACGCCTCACTTCTTAAGTGCTCTTGTCTTTCTGCCCTCCCCAGACACCCTCCACAGGGCCGCACAGCCTGACAGCACCACTGGTTTTCAGAAAATGGTGGCCTGAGTCACTCTATCTGTGTATGTCATGTAGTCTGTGACTAGTCTTAACCTACTAGGCCTTGATAAGAGAACAAGCCAATAATTCTTACAGATTTCCAGGATGTCTGTCTGGTCTTTCTACTGACCAAAGGTAAAGCGCTCCTCTAAGCTGCTGTTCCCCCTCTGCCCATTACAGCCAAATACCAGCAACCAACAGGAAAGATTCATTCCAAAGATCATGTGCCCATTTTATACCCCCCTGTGCACAAAGAGGTGGGATGTGACTATGTAACCCAGTCTCTATCGGTCAAGATTCAGACGTGCTGACATTAAACAGCCTTTCACAGTCCTCCAGGGGCCATGTCCTTCCCTGTCACAGCAACCCTTGGCTTACACAGATTGCCTAGAAAAGCTTCCTGGAGTCTCAAGAAGAAACATGTCTGATTGAAAAGTAAGACACAGTTTAACTTCTGCTGAAGTCTTTCATTAAGGAATGGGGAAAGAACAGCATATTCTATTCCTAGCACTGGTGTTAATCAACTGGTGCTCCCCTTGAGAACCTTACGGAGCTTAAAGAAAGACGGGTTATTTTATGGATAGACCCTGGTGAACTGAGGGATGTCTTTACCTCAGACTCTGGACACCAACTATCCGAAATATCTCCTCTGTTTATCTGACTTTTCTAGCTCTTAGAATGAACTTTTCCATCGATTTCTATGATTCACCAAGCTATTAAAACACAGGTTTAAATGAGCAAAACTCCACCTCTTGCTTTTACAAGGGCACAGTCCTAAAACAAGTTAAGGATTAAGGTGAACCAAACCCTCTCTACCATGAGTTATACCTAACTTCAATGCTGTCATCTACAAAAACGCCCGAACAGGAATTAAAAGACAAATAAGAGAATCATGGACATTACCCATTCTTGATCAGAATCTCGATTTTAAAAGCCTCACTTAAAATACCAAGGTTCTAAATGGGAGTCCATTTAAAAATAGGCCTATGCAATGCTCTTGGTGCTGGCTAGACAGTCTGGCAAAGGTCACAAACATCTCCTTTCCTAAACCAGAACATTTCACATGTCCAGCCTCCCCCTTCCTGTCTCTTCCCTTGCTCATCATACCTTGGTCTACAAGCTAACAGATCTCAAGCATTCAAGTGCCTCAATCCCCAAAGTCTTTTCCTTCAAAAAGAAGAAAGCATTAGAAGCAGGTAATTAATTACTTATATCCCCTAGCCTAACTTCATTTAGAGTTATGACCCAGCAAGGGAGAGAAATGAGGCCATCTCTTCCCTGCTGCTTCTCCTCCACCGTACTGCAGCCAAGGCAGAGCTAAGCCAGGTCCCCACTCCTGCCCAGTCTTGGGATGATTTCCCCCCCAATAAAAGCAAAGTGCAAACCTTCTTGAGCATCTTGTTCTGCTTGTGGAAGAATTCCACTTTAATGTCACCACACACGGGCAAAGGCTGTGGGAACTCAAAGTACATGTACTTGTCTTCCCGCCTCGTGGGTCCTGAAGGGGACGTGTAGATCTTCACCTTCAGCTGGCAAACCACGAACTGAGGGTCTGTGTGAAGAAACACCCAGGCTCGTTAGGAGGCTGCCAGACCCAGCACCCAGCCCAGCCCCTCCCCCCTCCCAGCCCAGCCAAGCGGTGCTTCCAACATGCTGCTCAAGCAATAGTTTTTTAAAAGTAGCTACAGATGAGAGCCAGTTATATGCCACCCTTGTGGATACAGAGGATACTTCAATGCTTTGATTTAAAGTTCACTCCACTAAAAACAATCTGTAGATTCAATATTTCTAAAAATCTCTAAAATGTTTTCAATACTCCAGAAGATTTAATTTTCCCAAACAAAAACTGAGCAACAGTCCTTGGATCTCAATCCCAATTCAAGTCCTGCCACTGAAACCCTGGCTCTTGACTTCATTGGGCATCAGTCTTCTTGATACACATTTTCCTTCCACAAAATAAAAGGGATTTTTTTTTTTAAGATGAAAGGAACCACAGTGATTAAGATGGCCTAGTCCATAACAGCAAAAGGTTACAAATAAGTTTTCTAAACAGCTGGCAGAAAATACAAACTGCTATAGAATGGAGATAGGAAATCTGAAATGTTCTAACAGCATAAACATATAAGCTCTTCCTTTTGGGGGTGGGGTGGGGAGGGAATCAGTGTTAAGTGACTTGCCCAGGGTCACACAGCTAGTTAAGCATGTAAGGCCACATTTGACCTCACATCCTCCTGACTTCTGGCCTGATGTTCTATCCAATGAGCCACCTCTAAAGTATTTTCAAAAATATCAGCCACATTTCACATTAGCTCTAATACTGTATTTTATTCTTATAAGATATACAAAGCAGAACCCAAGAGAAAACAAGAAAGGAGGAGCCATCAAGCAGAGAAGAAAAGGGGAGAAAGTTAACAATAGACCATCAAAGAATAAAAATTGCAAAGAATGTTCTGTTAAAATCTGCAGTCTCCAGATCACTGTCCAAAATCTAGCCTCTCATCGAACCATCAATCTTCACGGTATTTTAATACCCAAACAGAAAAGCTCTGTAGGTTTATTTTGAAGGTATCCCTTACGTTTACATGAGTGGAGCCACAGGTGACCCTGTCTACAAAAGAAATTCTAAACCATATCAAATTAAAGTATGTGACTTTTTAAAAATAATTTCTTTGTTCAGTAGCTTGAATTTGTTTAAAAGTTATCTTCTTTCTATTCTAGAATTTAAATCTATACTGTCAACAAAGAGAAAAATGCCTATTATTAGACAAACACAAAGTTTCTCTGAAAATTAAATTTGGAAAAAATGACAAGTGTATATATTGCTATTCTCATGACAGCGGCATTTCAAGCCCGATTATTTCTGAGAAGCCCACCATTTAAAAAAGCAAAGGGAACACAGAGAAAGACAGACAAACAGAAACAGCTTCTCTCTGCTGAAACCCAGGCTGGTAAAGTGGTTTGGCCCTGTTTTAAATAACTTTTGTTACCCCCTTAAACAGCATTCAAAAGAATTCAAGGTCTTAAAAACAAGATTCAGGGAAAACAGATTCATTTTGAAACAATAAAGACTGGAAACAGAGTCGGTGCCCATCCACTGGCGAATGGACGAATAAGAAGTAGCCTATACATGCAGTGCAATACTGAGCTGTGTGAAGAAACTCTTGAGTATGAAGAATTCACATAAACACCCAAAGACTCCTATGAACTAATGTAGGCAAAGCAGGACCATTTATCCAATGAGCACAATCACGTGAAAGTCAAACAGCAGGTAAATAGGACACGTTTCATTCGTTCCAGGCCCTGTGCTAAGCACCCAGGGTACAAAGAGAGGAAAAAAACCAGCCCTTGCTGTCAAGGAGCTCAGCGTCTAATAGAGAACCAACACATAACTAACTCGATGAAATGGATACAGGAGATATTGGAAGGCACTAGAATCAGTCAACAGCCCAATTCTGCAACCTCCCTGACGTGCTCCACTCATCATTCTCACCCCAGATAAACAACAAGTGGCCAAATCTCATCATCACAGAACTACTGAACCAGAAGGGGAGCGGTCAGAGAATTGGGAGGGGGACTACCTGTGTTCCCCGCTCTGGAGAAGAGACCGACCTAACCCCCAGTTCACAGTGGGGGAAGTTGTTCAGAAGAGAAAGAAGGAAGCCGAGGGAGGCCGCACTGCAGCCTAGCTGCCTGGTCCCTCAGGCCAATGCAGATGAGTGCAGGCTCAGGGCTGCAGAGGCTTGGGGTTCAGGATCAAAGGGTGGGGAAAGAAAACGAGACGAGAGCTCACTAGACACTGGCAATAAGTCCAGGAAGAGCGGCAGTCGATGGGAACCGCTCCTACTGTTGCTGAACAGCCGGAGAGTAGGAGGTCTCCATCTGGACTCCCTTCAGACTCCCCATATGGGCGTCTACAGCAGCACAGCTGGGGTGACCCCAGGAAGAAAGCAAAGGACCCTGCAGGAGCAACAGCAGCTAAAGAAGTCAGCTTACTATCTGTCCATCCTTCATCTCTGTGTCACCAGCACCTAGCAAAGTGCCTAGAAAACAGCAGGTGCTGGCCAGTTTGTGTTAACTGACTGGACAACATGACAACTGAGTGACTATTTGGGGGTGCACCTGAGGGATGGAGGAACCTCACACAGATGGAGGATGGTCAGGCCTGAAGGCAGGTTTGGGGAAGGTAAGAAGCTATGTATGAGGTGCTCCAACAATGTCCTGGTAGAGGTGTCCAGAGGCGGCCTTTTGGGCACTGTACTGACTAGCTGAGACTTCTTGGTAAGGTTCTATGTGGCCACAAGGAAAGGTGAAAATGTTTGTTCATTATAATCAACATATAAGTTAGCAAAAAGCCTTGAGAAACCAAACCTCTAATTATAATGTTTAGGTATTGTGACACTGTCAAGCCTAAAAATAGAAACTTACATAAAAACGCCCCCAAAATAAAACTTTTAAAGCTAAACTAAAAGTTTGTAAAAATCATAAAATATCACTGAAGCACAAATACTAGTAGACCAAAAGAAACAGAGCAATGCAATCCATCTAGAAACAACGGGACTTACACTTTTAAGTATAAAAATAAATGAAAACTTTCAAGATAAAAACACAGTCAACTAACTTCCAACATGCTGTAAAAAATTCTGCTGGGTATTGAACCGAGCATCTCTGACTGAAAAATGATCACTGTTCCCTCAATCAAAATCAATCTACCAAAGCCACCACTAATTTAGCCTCTCTCACACTTAAAACATTCTTACTTGGCAATCAATGTTTTCCAGAAGAGAAACAAGAAGCTGTGCTGGCAAGACTGGAGACAAGACCACTGAACCAAAAACAAGGCTGTCTTTTGGGCAGTGTGACTCTGGGGCCAAAGGGGCTGAGCCTCCTCTCATTCAAGTGGGAGCCTTGACCAAGGGAAGGAGACAAGGGCATCAGGATGTTTAAAGCAGGTTTGTCAGCAGGGAGAGCAGGAAAATAAATGAGGATCAGGCTAAGTTTTCCAGCTCTCCAGGGAGACACCAACTGAGCACTTAGTAATAAGTACCTACTACGTACTGAGCTCTGCTGGCATGGGGAAAGAGCATGGCATAGACTGTGATGTCTGGCAAATTGCCGGAGCAACCCTGACTGTAGTTTCCTCGTCTGTAAAACTTCATAGGGCTTTTCAACCCCGATGGAAGTCTCCCCTCCACCCTTAAAGAATACTCCTGACACCATCTCCTCTTCCTTTTCACAGAAAACTTCTCAATAAAGCAGCCCACACCCCTCAACTGCCCTTCCTCTCTTCTTTCTTAGCCTTCAAACTTGTGACTCAAAAAGAAACTTCTCCCTAAAACTACCAACCCCTTCTTGCTTGTCGACCAAGCTAGGGGCCCTCTCCCCCCCTGCTCTTTCTCATCACTGCTCCATCACCCACCCTGTGCTCCTGGGGGACTGCAAGGTTCAGCCCTGGCAGAGCTTCCATCCTCCCTCTACCCCCTGTCACTTGGTGACTACCTTCATTGGCTTCCAAAGGGCTATTTCATTAGCATCTCTGTGAAGGATGTCTCAAAGACATTACGAGCTCAGCAGGAGAGAAAGAATCACTGTTCCTGACAGACCAAGTCCTCTACTGAAATTGCCTGCTGCTGCTGTCTGCACCATCCTTCCCATCAGCCAGGTCACAATCTGAAGATCATCCCACCAATCCAATCAGAGACCCCATCCCAGCATCACTTCACTCCCCCAGCCAGATCCCTCATCTAGGCCCCAAGGCCTAGACTGTTCCACATCACAGTGCCTTTCATGCCAATGTAGCAAGACTGGCCTTCCTGCCTTGCCACACACCTGATACTTCACCTCCCCAAGCCCACAACACACTCCCTCTTGACCTTTGCCTCTCAGACCCAGTCCAAGGGCCACCTCCTGCAGAAAGCTTTGAGCCCCAGCCCCAGCAGCCCACCAGTGATTCCCATAATGACTTTGGAGTGAGAGAGAGAGAGAGAGAGAGAGAGAGAGAGAGAGAGTATGTGCGTGTGTGTGGTCTGAAGACACTTATAGATGTACATGTACCTCAGCAGAGTAAGTCCTTCTGTGCTTGTGCCCCTTAGAAAGCACCTGGCAGATTACAAAATAAAAATGCCCAGTAAATGTCAGCCAGCTAGTCAGCCAACAAGCAGTGTGGCTACATGAAGGTAAGAGTCTGCTCTCAAGGTGTTCCATCTAATGCAGAAGATGACATGCAAGCAGCTCTGTACCCAGATAAACTGGAGAAAATGAGCAGGCCCTAGCACTGGTGAGAGCTTTCACCAAGTAACAGACTCTTAGCTACTGACCACTCAGGCTCCAGCAGCACTGGTGTCAGGGGCATGGCCCCCAGCCTCCCAGGCGCTGCCCCCTTGGTCTGTGGCACTGACTGTGGGCACCTGGGATCCCGGGAGCTGCACCTCTCCCTCACACCACCCACCAGACGCCCACAGGGCCCTCTTCCCTGGCCCTTTCCTTTAGACTGAGCCCATCCCTTCGGTAATCAATGCTGAGCCCCGGTACGGTCCACATGATCTCATGTGTAGATTCTAAAACAGACTGGGATCCCCCTACCTTTCTCACACAAATTCATCCTGTACCAAGGGTGTCAAGACTCAAACAGGCACAGGGGTGGCTAATCCATACATAGGAAGACTCCCTGCAGGCCACACCTTCCCTTAGTCTGATAATGTCATGCTAGGTTTTCATTTATGTACTTTCCCACGGTATCTGAATGGGGTACAGACTGCCCGCAGGGGTGCTGTGAGCTATGCATTTGACACCCCTGCTGCAGACCGTGACCAGTCCATTTTCCCCAACTCTATCTTTGAGTAAGAGTCTTCCCCTGCTCAAAATGCGTCATCACTCGTTCATTTCTGCTTAGAAGAAAATCCAACCTTCTTCTGCTGGTATCCAAGGCCTTCTAAACCCTGGATTCACTGGCCTCACCTTCTGCTAATAGCCCTGACAGAACTACTCCCCCACTCATCACTGCACATTTTCTTGCGGTCTCTGCTCCCAGAATGCCCCTCTTCCCTGCCTAGGCTGCTCCTTCATGAAGTCTCCTGAGAAGGCTCTGGTCCTGTCAGGGTGCACAGCTCACACCACTTACTGCACAGTAGCCCAATGATGTTCTGTGGCACATCTCTCACAGCTTTTGTATTTTGTATTTAAATGTTGCATTAGTTAACTTTGCACACATTTCAATCCTGAGCTGCCTGAGGCAAGAACACTCATGTGGGCCATGCCTAGCCCAGCTCCCTTCCACAAAACTGCCACTCAGTGAGTGGTGATGGAATGGAAGATTTCTAGCACCTTCAAGGACAGAATAGGACTTTCTGATCATTGATTTTACTTAAAAACCAGCTTTTCCTTGATTTTCCTTGATTCCGGAGAAAAGAAGGATGCTTCTGACAAGTAGCTGTGGCTCTCAGAGTGCATGTGGACTCGAACACAAGGAACCATGGAGGTTGGTTCTCAGGTGCCAAATGCTCATTTCAGAGATAAGGACACTGAAGTCCCAGAAGGGAAATGACCAGCAAAGATGTAAACCCAGGTTTTAAACTCTAAATCCAATACTTTCCCCACCACAGCAGCTACCTTAGGAATGTAAAAACATACAAAGTAAAGTAAACCACAATGAAGGGGATGGACCAGGAAAGATTCAAACCAAAAACACCAAAAGAAAAAGTAAGTTTAAAAGATGAAAAAGTGGTTTTTGGTGATGTTATATTGCTTGGAGTCAGTTTTTTAGTGATTTGAATATTTGTTCTACCCAAGAAAAGTAGTCCAGACACACAGACGGCAGCAGAGGGAGAATGAAAAGCTAAGGATGAACAAGTGTAAAGGACGGAGAAAGATCTTGCGCTGCCTTGTCTCCTGGCTCCCTGGGACCCTCCCCTCTTCCCCCCAACCCCAGATGACAAAGGCTCTTCCTGACTTTGGACAGAAGCAGCAAGAGTGAAGAGTGAAGAGTGAAGAGCTCAGAGGAAGCGAGCAGGGAAACCATCCCTTCCAAGACCCAGTGAAGGCCTTGCTGCCCCCACAATTCACAAGCAGGCCCAGGACTCTAGACTTGAAGCCTCCAATGCTACTAAGACATCTGACCGCTCCCCCTAAAGCGGCTGTCGTGATTTTAACGTGTTCACATTGAGATGGCGCTTTAAGGATCGCAAAGCTCCTCCTTCATGACATCCCTACAAGGCACCATGACAAACATATTCATCCTCACATTAGGGATATGAAAAAGGAGGCCCGGGCAGCTGTGGTTCTCACTGAGCTATGTCGGCCACCCACTGCGATTCTGTCTTAAACCCTGCATACACTAGATCACCCCAAAGAGAACAAAACCTCTTCATGATCATCATCCCCCTTCTCCTACTTCCCTTGAGTCATGCAAGAGAATCCCTGCCACCTCCTGAGGGCAAAGCCCCCCTCTCTGCAGTCCAAAACAATATGCCCATTCTGCCTAACTGTCCATCTTACCACCGTCCTTTCCAGATTTTTATGTGTTTTTCTAGTTCTGTAAAGCAAAAAGTTACACCCAATGAGAATAAGGTAAGCACTCTTACTGCAAGTTCCACCACTGAACATTGGAATCGTTTCAAACATCATCTTGTGAAACAGCAGGGCCACTGGTCTGTAATCCAAATGATGCTTTAACAGGTGGCTATAGTAATACACATAGCGCCTCTGGCTGGGAATAGTTACTCCCTGTAGAACAGAAAAAAGAAAATGTAATTGTAAAAAAACTGCTAAATGCTTCATTTTCATCCGTTTCATTAAATGCACAAAATTAATCACCTCGCTATCAAATAACGTATACTGACATTAAAAGAAGACAGTAGAAATGTTACCTTCATTATGACTTCTTAAAAAAATCCAACTAATAACTCTTGAGAACCAGACTGATACTGGTATTGAATAAACAATCTGTTGAGATTATGTTACAAATAGCTCCACTTATGTCAGATACCCGTTATCTATCACTAAACCCTCCTGCAAGCACGTCAATGCTCTAGAATCTGACTGTAATCCCCAAAGTAAGCAAAACAAGGGGTATCAGCTCTAGAAACAGAGACCCTCTGCCCTGGAGCCCTGAGTCAAAGCCCCTCATCCCCCTCCACCACCTCCATTTCCTTATAAGCAGGGTCACCTGGGTTTCCAGGTCACAGATGAGAAGCAGACCAAAGAAACAGCTTCCTGTCATCACTAAGTCCTAATCAGGAGACTGCTCTTGTTATAGATGGTACCTGCTCTAAGGACTCTAAGAAAGGAGAGAAGTCATTGAATGATGACGTGCAAGCAGCTCTGTACCCAGATAAACTGGAGAGAATGAGCAGGCCCTAGCACTGGTGAATGTCAACAAAGAGAAAAATGCCTATTATTAGACAAACGCAAAGTTTCTCTGAAAATTAAATTTGGAAAAAATGACAAGTGTATATATTGCTATTCTCATGACAGAGGCATTTCAAGCCCGATTATTTCTGAGAAGCCCACCATTTAAAAAAGCAAAGGAAACACAGAGAAAGACAGACAAACAGAAACAGCTTCTCTCTGCTGAAACCCAGGCTGGTAAAGTGGTTTGGCCCTGTTTTAAATAACTTTTGTTACCCCCTTAAACAGCATTCAAAAAGAATTCAAGGTCTTAAAAACAGGATTCAGGAAAAACAGATTCATTTTGAAACAATAAAGAAATAATAAACAATAAATAAACAATAAAGGAGAGAGGGTGGTCCAGGCAACAGAAAGACCAATAAAGAGACGTGCGTCTGAGCTCATGGGTACTGAGCAGGCGCCCCTGGGGCTGACCAGGTAGCACAGTAGTTTGATCAGTCCAGCAGCTGTCGGAGACACACTTGAGACCAATGAAGAAGCTTTTGCAGGAGCTCAGCTGAGAGGTGTGAAGGGCCTGGAGTGAACCTCAGGAGAGAAGGGGGCAGACACCAGGGATGCTGAGGAGCAGGAAACCCAAACTGGCAGGTGGGTAAGGAGAGGGGGCAAGGGAGAGGATGCCTCGCTTGGTGCTGGACACAACGAGTGGAAGGTGCTTATGGGAAAGCAGGTTCCAAATGTCCAGGAGACAAAGTGGCCGTGTAGAACTGGAGCCCAGGAGAGACACCAAGGCTGACACCACAAAGCTGAGGGTCATCTTCAGAGAGAGAACACCTGAACTCGTGCATGCTGCTGAGATTCTTGGAACAAAGGGACAGGAAGAGACTCAAGCCTGGGCCAGAGGCCTTGGGCTCCACAACATGGATTATATTCAGGAGTGTCTGTATAAGGAGGTAGGGAAGTGTACATTTTACATATTCCTATAAAATAGTTTAAAAATGTTTTTTAAAGTTTGGGCATCTGAGGAGTAAGCTTAAGGTATCTAGAAGATTTGTTTCTTTATTAGATTTCATTTACTAGGTAAAGCCTGACCAAATGAGGCATTACTCTGCTTACTAAAGTTATTTATCCATCTTGCTCAAATGAACACAGTGCCAAAGTGTACAAAACCAAACATTTAATTCAGTAAGAAAAAATCTGACTGCCCCCAGCACAAAGAAGGCAAGCTGCTGAGCAGCTCTGAGGGACCAGGCCCTGACTTATGAGAAAAGACCTGACTGGTGACAGAGCAGAGGCAAGGAGCAGTCATTTCTACGGAAAAACCTCTGCAAGTCACCAATGGCATCAAATGAAATCCAGGACATATGAGAATTAAGTAACAACCTTTTCCTGCGACCTTTTACCTGATCCTTACCCATCACGTTCATTCCAAATGTACTGCCTGCTTACTCACACAAAAGAGGCGGAAAGGCAGTTCAACAAAACAAATGACCGTTATCAATTGTGCCTGACAGGATACTCACTATTCCACACCCACAGCCCCTCGCCTCTCCAGTGAAGAGAGAGGCACATTTTCTCACTCCTCCTCTGAGGCCATGGTTACTCATTCCCATCACATGCAGGAAGTACGGGCAGCACTGGTGCTAGACCATGAGCACCGGCTCTGGAGGCCTCTGCGCTGCCGGGGAGGCACTTACGTTCTCTGGGTTTCCGTGTGCTCCTCTATAAAATGAGGGTCAGACTGGATGGTTTCTACCTGATTTCCTACCCTTTCCCAATGTTCTCACACCTTACTCCCCTGTGTAGCCGACCATCCTGGGACTCTGGCCCCCTGGCCTCTCTTCACACTGACAGCCCTCCTCCACACCCTGGGAATTTTCTCTGGCTGTCTGTCAGGACTGGAACTAATGTAAAGAGCTAAACTCTTTACAAAGGCGTCTTCACTAGGTGCTTCTACTCTCTCTCCTCTCACTCTCTTCTTAACGCCTTAAAATCTGAGTTCCAACCTCATCATTTCATCAAGACTAATGATCTCCTAACTGCCCATCCAATGGCCTCTTCTCAGTCCTCACCCTTTCTGACCTCTCTGTGGCTGTGGACACTGTTGATCACTCTCCCTTTTCTCTAGGTTTACAGGACCTCCCCCTGCACCCCACCCACTCTCAGACCTGGCTCTCCTCCTCCCTCTTTTGACCATTCCTTCTGTGGTCCCCTTTGCTGGTTCCTTGAGAGAGCCTTTTAACCTTAAGTGTCCCTCGGGGCTCAGTTCTGGGTCCTTGTCTCTTCTCCCTCTATAACACTTCACCTGCTCCCAGGGATTTCGTTGGCATCTGTATGCTGACTATTCTACCTCTCCAGCCCCAAATTCTTGGCTGATCTCCAACTTTACATTTCCAACTACCTTTTAGACATCTCAAACTGGAGGTTCAGGAGGCATTTCAAACTCGTCACCTCTCCCCATAAACTGTCCCCAACTCCACCTTCCCTGTACCGCTGAGGACAGTACTATTCTTCTAGTCCCTCAGGCACGAGCTAAGAGTCATTCTGGATTCTTCACTATCTCTCACCACTACCCCCATACTCAATATGGCTCCACGGTCTACTGATGTCACCTTTGCTTCATCTCTAGACTACGCCCTCTCCTAAACACTTCTCACACCCTGGGGCCAACCCCCATCACCTCACACCTGGGCTACAGCAATAGCTGCTGAGGGAGAAATCCTGGCCACCTCAAGTCTCTTCCCACCCCCATCCATCCTTCATCCAGCCACCAAAGTGACTTTCCTAAAACAAGGACTAACCATGTCACTCTCCCTCCTCAACAATCAACTCCACTGGCTCCCTATTGTCTCCCGGAGCAAATACAAAATGCTGTTTGGCCTTCAAAGCCCTTCATAACCAGCCCCCTCCTCCCTTTCCAATCCTCTTACACCTTATCCCCCAACATGTACCCTTTGATCCAGTGACACAGGCCTCCTGACTGTGGCCTGAACAAGCCACTCCATCTCTGGGCGTCTCCCATGCCTGAAACAACGTCCCTCCTCATTGCTGCCTCCCAACTGAGATATGCTTCTACAGAATCCTAACGCCTTTCCTCTTTTATTTCCTGGGTTTTTTTCTGCGTTATATCCGGTTTGTACATATTTAATTGTTTCTGCCTCATTAGACTGTGAGCTCCTTGAGGGCAAGGACTGTCTTCTGCCTCTTTTTGTATCCTCAGCACTTAGTGCCTGGCACATAAGAGTTAATAAATGGTACTTAATAAATGTTTACTAACTGAAAATAAAGGTAAAATAAACTTAGAGATACAGCTGTAAATCACATAAAGCTTCATAAAAGGCAGTCCCTAACGCTGGGTCACTAGATTATCTTTGAATAGGCATCTACACTGACTGGGTCCCTGTCTGAGACGAGGGCAGATGCTGGCACACTGGACTCACAGCGAGAAGACGAGGGTTTAAACCCCACCCCAGACACTTAACATATGGGTTCATCTGGATAGCTGACACAATTCCTTCAGTATCCAACCCTCACAGGCTGTAATGACCATGAATGAGAGATTATGTATAGAGTGCTTTGTAAATCTTGTAAACGTTAAAGCAAAACGAAGTTCCACTACTCCCAAACTCAACAATAATGGCAAAGAAGGCCTGTCTGGGGGCAGCTAGATGGCGCGGTGAATAGAGCGCCAGCCCTGGAGTCAGGAGGACCCAAGTTCAAATGTGACCTCAGACACTTATTTGTGTCTCACACTTATAGCCATGTGACCTTGGGCAAGTCACTTAACCCCAATTGCCCTCCACTCCCCCCTCTAAAAAGCAAAACAAAATTAAAAAAAAAATTAGCAGGCCTGTCTGCAGTCAAGGATACAAATCTAGGCAAGGCCTTTAATTTGCTAGAAAACAATCTAAATTCAGTGAGATCACGGACCAGGGCAGGAAACAGGCTCAAATACAGCCGAGACCTCCACGGAGATACGGCTCACTCAGTGCTGGTGTGAAGGAAGAAAAAGACAAGACTTCCATGAAATGCCAGCAGAAGGCCAGCTAAGGGGCTGGAGCATCTGCGGCCTCTGGGTCCTCAAACGCGGCCCTCTGACTGAACCCAACCAACCTGCACAGAACAAACCCCCTGACAGAAGGACTGTTCTGTAAAACTCAGACGCAGTCAAAAGGCCACACCCCAGGACCTAGAGGGCCACGTGTGGCCTCAGGGCTGCAGGCTCCCCGGGCCGGGTCCATGAGTACACCACCAGATGAATGATCGGTTCAGGAAAAGCAAGTGACAAAGTCAACATCCCTACTGACAAGGGGACAGACGCACGGTGGTAACGATACCACAAATCCCTGTAGAAACCAGTAGGGTTTTTAGGACATTCCCACCCCACCCCCTTCTCGTGACACACTCAAAAAGGAAAAGTACACTTCCCACGACATCACCACTAAATACATTAACAGGCAGGAGGTCATAGGTCACCAGATTCTTAAGTCAGTTCTAGACTAATATCACCCAAACATTCTCTAACTTTGGAAGACAAAATACAATGGTGACCGTTTTAGCCTGAGAAATGGAATTCACAATTAGATGAAATAAAACAGGAGTGTTCCACCGAGCTAAGATCCGAGGGATACTTAAATGATATAATCCAGTCTTTCCATCTTTCCATTAAGAAAATGAGGCTGGAACAGTGCAGTGACTTGGTGAGATCACAGCAGCAGCAAAATGCCCAACCTTTTCCCCTGTGTCCAGTGTGGCCTTTCCACTCACACCCTGATTCCTCTCTTGTACCATGAGATAGATTTCACCAAGACCCTCCCTCTGTCTCTCTGTCTCTCTCTCCCCCCCCCCCCCCCCCCCCCCCGCCCCTTCTGTCTCTGTCTCCCTCTCTCTTCCCCCCTCTGTGTGTCTCTCTCTCTCTCTCTCTCTTTCTCCCTCTCCCCTCACACGAATTCTGCGCTGGAAATGCCACCCACTGCCACAAGCAACCATGCTTTTCTTGAAATGGACAGAAAAAGGTAAAGATAAAAAATGGCTCCTTGCCATCTAGGAGCTTAGGATCTACTGGAGATGACAACATGTTTACAGGGAAAGGCATACACGCTAACATGAGGAAGGAAAGAGCATAGGCAGGAGGATGCTGGGATGAACAGAAATATTACGTGAAACGGATGGTGTTTTGGGGCTCATAAAAAGGGGGACAGAAGATGTCACCAGGAGAGTGTGTGCGGCACCACGAGTCCTGACATTTGGGCTCCTGACTCCCAAACAGAACGATTTCTGTGGAGGCACCCCAGGTAGCTACTGACTGCAGCTACTGCCCCGTTGCTCCCAGAAAGACAAACCTATGTCCTCATTCCTCCTGCCTTCCAATCTGACCCTTTGGCTCTAAGGCCACAAAGGCACCCAACTGGGCTCATCTGCAAGCACCTTTTCTGTTCTCCCTTCCCTCAGCTTCTAATCTCCTGCTCTCCCCAAGCCCTCCTCCTCCCTTTCTGACCACTACTTCTCAGCACCCTAAGCAGCTGCAGCCCCACCCTTCACCACCTGCAGGCCCTCTCTGGGGAGAACACTTCTCTCAGAGGACTCACCCACCCCCAGGGGTTGTTAGCACCTGTACCTGGATGACTACCAAATCTAGGTAATTTCCACAGAGATTTTTTTAGATAAGCTTCAAGTCTGTACCACTAACACCTGCCAGACACGGCCACCTATCTGTGGGACCCATCAGCACCTCAAAACTGATCTCAACATGTCACATGCCCCTCTACAAACCTGCCCAGACTAGATAAGTCTTTTCTGTCTTTCTCACCTGGATTCTCTATCACAACCACCCTCCCCACTCAGCCCTTAGCCACCCCTGGGACCTCACTGCCAACAGCATTTCCTCTTTCCAATCCATTCACATATTGGTTAAAATTATCTGACAAAGATTCACGGCCAGAAGAGCCCCCCAGATGCCACCTACTTTAACCTATTTGTTTAGGGTTAGGATTAACCTATCTGTTTTACAAATCGAGGAAACAGAAGCCTAGAAAGATCAGGGAATTGTTTGCTGGGGTCATTTCCACCAAAAGCAATATTAGAAGCCAGGTGGTCTGATCAAGGGCCAATTCTCTTCCTTGTACTATGCTTCCTCCTGGAGTAAAGGTCACTTTTCTGATGACCTGGAGAGAGAATACAAACTTCTTCCCAAATTGGCTCCAATGTACTCTTGTGGTCTTTCTTCATGAGTCCTCTTCATGCACCAGGCATCAGTCAAGTTGGAACACTAGTGACTCCCTGGATCCCCAAAGGAGGCTAAGACAGCTCTACAGGTTGAGCAATGAGTTTGGAACCCACAGTTTCTTATACAGTTCAGATTGACTGTGAACTGGTCCAGCCATTCTGGAAAGAAATCTGGGACTACTGCATACTAAGAAAGTTGTTCGACTGTGCACACCTTTTGGCCCATGGTATGCCTATACCACGCAGAGATCAAAGAATGCAGAAAAAGTCTTATACATACTAAAATATTTATTTACACAGCAGAGCTTTTGTAGTGGCCAAGAACTAGAAACCAAAGGGGTATCTGTCATTTGGAAGATGACTAAATAAACGGTATGTGAATGGAAGGGAAAATTACTGTGCCGTAAGCAAGGAGACAGTTTCAGAGAAGCTAGAGAAGATTCCATAAGGAGAACGAGAACAATCCATACGACAGCATCAGTGTGAAACGCGTAAGAACCAGCCATGAGCTCAGAATGCTGACAACAAAGCAGGCTCCCCACATCCTGCCAGAAAAGCCATGGCCTCAAGACGCACAATGAGACAGACAGACAGACACGGTCATTGCGGGCGCCTGTTCTGGGGCAGCGTTCCCTGTATCTGCTCATGGTCTCCCACTCCCTGCTATGTGAGGCTGTGATGCTATTTGGTGCTCGCTACAACCAGGGGCCTCTTAACTCTCTTTCAAAAGGAAGCATATATTTAAACATGGAGCAAACCTACAAGTCTGTGATCTCATTTCTTAATCCTAAGCCACATTTTCCAACATATTTTTCACTATATTCCCTATTACTGTTTGGCAAGAACGTAGCCAATTATTAAAGCCTCTGTTGACTTAAGTGGGAGAGAATCATCAAAAGTTTAATGACGTTCTTGTTGGGTTGTGCCTGACTCTTAACGATCCCATTTGGGTTTGGTTTTTGTTGTTGTTGTTTTGTTTTTTGGCAAAGACACTGGAGTGGCTTGTCACTTTCTTCTCCGGCTTATTTTACAGATGAGGAAACTGAGGCAAAAGAGTGAAGTGACTTGCCCAAGATCACCCCCATAGTCAGTGTCTGAGGTCACATTTGAACTATTCAGGCTGACCTCTCTATCTACTGCATCACTTGGCTGCCAATGTTTAACAAAAAGCTCTACCTTTTCAGCTCCTATAGGGATCACGAGCGTGGTCTCTGTGCCTACGCTCATCTCAAATTGTGGGAGGTGCAATGGTCAAGCACCTCATCCAAGTGATGCTTCTGTGACTCCACCAGCTCCCTGTGCAGACAGAGCCCAGGAGCTGATCTCCTGCTGGGCTGCAAGGCCTGTCTATTCTTTGATTTCCTTTCTGTGTCTCAGGCCTCCAGCAAGGAATCAGCATGGATGAGGCTCTCAACCAGGCCTAGAGTCAGGAAGACCTCCCGCCAACACTGAGTGACCCTGGGCAAACCATTCAACCTTGTGTACCTCAGTTTCCTCATCTGTAAAATGGGAATAATAAAACCTAACTCACAGGACTGCTGTGAAGATCAAATAATATGACCACTTTGCAAAGCTCAAAGCAACATAAAAATGTCAGCTCTCATTCTTATGCCTCTACCTCTAACTCGCAATGGACACCATCAGAGGCCACAGGCTGTCAAGCACATCAAAACCACCCAAACTTTATCACACAAAGATGAAACTGCTCCTCCAATGTAGGAATGATTCTCACCTCTCAGGGTACAATAATACCAGCAATTCACACATCAAAACAAATAGCACCTCAGCAAAGTAAAGATGTGAAGTTACGACAGGCGACTGACACAACACCAACCTGATGCTTTCAACAAGATTCTGACGCTGAAAAAGGGGAAACGAGTTTAAAAAAAACAGCCCCAACCTTAATACTGGCACTGTTTCTTAAGGAAGTCTGAGCAACATCAATCAGTGTTTGTAGTAAGATCAAAAGAGCTTTAAAAAACTGATTCGGCTGCAATCACCAAAAATGGGCCACCGCTGCTATGGATGGCCTAGAGCTTATGAGGTTCAGAGCCTCATCCCCTGCTCTTCCTGCCAACGTCTCCATCACTACACAGGGGGCTGGGAGCCAGGATCAAAGACTCCATCACCTCATGGGACAGCCTACAGCCACAGCCGAACAACCCCTCAAGAGCTGGCTAGGTTCGTTTTCAAATGACACTGATCACACCATGAAAAGCACAGTCTAGTCTCTTGATAGACAACACACACACACACACACACACACACACACACACACACACACACACACACACACACACACACACACACACACACGACAAGACAGTGCGAGTAAATAAACAGGCAAAGGGCCCTGTGACTTCCTCGCTGTGGGTCGACCTTCACACAGGGACTTTCTCTGCCAACATCGATCTTGGCCCATCAAAAACTTTGTTGATGAATCCTAGGAAGTTGCCTAAGGCACAGAAATTAAATGACATGCTCTGATCATACAAGGGCAGGAGTAAGGCCTGAGCTTGGCTCTCCCTGCCTCCAGCTCATGACTTGACTCAATAACTCTCCAGGCTGCCTGATGGCTCATCTCCACTGACCTTTTTCTACCTTGCCCCTGAAAGCCCTTTACCCTAGAAACTCACTCCAGTCCCCCAGACTCCTCTCTGGCCCTGAGGCTTCGAAGACCTTCTGACTGGCTAGTTGAGCCCAGAACCTCCAATCCAAGGAGTTGGCCCAGCCCAGAGGGCTCCATTCCTCTCTGGGCTGTGATGCTCACTCCTCTCTACCTTCCCAAGTGCTGATGCTTTCACTTCCTTTTTAGGAGTTGTCTTCCCCTGTGAAAAAAGTAAGCTACCTGAAGACAAAGACTTTGCTTCTTTCTATTCCCAGCACTCAGTCCGATGCTCAGGATATACCGAAGGTGTATAACTGTACTGAGCTCCGTCACTATGCCTCTAACCTTCAAGCATAATCCCTGGCACTTAGATGAACTGAACTGAACCAGAACAGGTAGCTCTAAGCCCTGGGGATGGCCATTCTGCGCAATGTCAGGCCGGGCCACAGGCGCGTCACATTTACTTGTCTTCACTGTGAATAGGCAGTGGGTCTCCTTCCTCCCACTGTAAGGCTCTGTCTGCTACGTTCCCAGGGCAGATGTGTTTAGTACACGTACAAATAACCAGAGGAGCTCAGGCTCAGCCTCTGCAGAGGACACGGATTTAATCCGACGGGGCCTCAAGGCAGGCCTTGGCTGACCCTGGGGAACACACACTGGGAGAGCGAGGATCCCGATCTGTTCTGTACTGAACAATAACATGAAACAGAGCTAAGGAGAGTTGTTTCCAAAGAGCTGAGTGCCACCGCGTCACACAGAACACACACACATCCGTAAGGAGAGCCTTTACGACTGTATTATGCTCTAGGGAGTTTTTTTTTTTTAAATTAGCAAACAGAAACAAGATCCAAACTCCTCTCCACCTCTCAGTCAGCTGCATGACTGTAAAGATGTGGTCCTCCACAGAAAGTAATCCACAAAAGGCTTTCCCTGTCCCCTTCTCGTGCTTCTGTTAAGGAAATCTTCAGTGCATTAAGATTATTTTTAAAGATTTTATAGAGATGAGAAGATGGGTATAGGTGCTGTTAGCTACGGAAGCCTTCTTGATTAGGCTTTTGGGGAATGCTACCCTCGGTGGTCTCTGCTCTTTTCAAATTGCTTGCTTTTTCAGACCTCTCAAAAATCTGGCGCTGAATGATTTAAAATTATTTTGGCTGCAGCACAAATTTCCTCTGGGGTGATGTGATCAAGTATAAATAGGCTGTAACATCTTCCTAAGGACATCTCCTGCCCATGAGAACTGGACAGGAGATGTCACTCAGGGCTGTCACTAGAAAAGGAAGTGGATGATTCACCTAAGAGGGAAACAGAAAAGAGGGAAGCCCAAAAGCAGTTCTGGTGCCATTGAAACCTCATAACCACCACAGAGGCCCTGAGCACCTCGGACTGGCAGAGGAGATGAGCAGAATCTCAGCAAACGAGGAGATGTGGGAGGGCCAACCTGTTTGAGAACAGCTCAGCTCATTCTAACTTTCCAGTCCCCAGTGTTCCTTTCACCTCTCAGAAGAGAGGTCTCCAGAGACGGCTGCACAAGCAGATCCATCTGGTTTCTAGCTCACAGGGGTTTCAGGGTGACCCAGCTCAGCTAGGACCCCCCCCCACCTCATACAACTCTCTGGCAAGCTCCTTTTCTTCTCACAGGCTCCTCCCTCAGTGAGGTCAGAGGTGACGCTGCTCACAGGCGGTCTAGAGAGGCCTGCCAGTGGCTTCATGTGCCCCAGACCAGCTGAGCTGTTGGGTCTCTTTACTTGACCAAAATGATAAGGCAGATGATGACATGTCTTCAGTTATGACAGGCTACAACTAAATTCTACTTCATCTCTGACAGTGGCATCTTCAATGGTTCAAAGCAGGGGTCCTTAACCTTTGTATGTCCAAGGTCACTTCAGCAGACTGGAGAAGCCTTCTCAGAATCAGGTTTTTAAAAGAATAAAATACACAAGATCACAAAGGAAATCAATAATGTTGAAATACAGTTATCAAAATACTTTTTAAAAGGGGAAAAAAACAAGTTCACAGACTCCAGGTTAAGAATCCCTGAGCTAGAGGAAGCAGTGTGGACAGCACTAGAACCAACTTAAGTTTGAAAAACAAAGACAAAAGAATGGGCTATGAAAGGAGGAATACCAGTGAATTAGAGGGCACCACAAAGAATAATGCCAAGAATGTGAAGGAGAAGGAGCTCGTAGGGCTGGTTGTGTCTCCGAGGAACAAAACACTGTTATCATCTAGATGCAAGCAAACCAGAGGAGAGGCCAGAGTGGTTGTTCAGGGACAATGGAATAAGAGGAGATGAAGAGAACCAAGGTTGTTCAACTGTTACTTTGCTTCCTTTTCTCTGCAAAGAAAATGATAGGAAGAACAAAAATGGTTAACAGAAAACACAAGGAATAAGGGAACGGATGCTAAGAAGCAGCTCCCTTGAATTTTCAGGGATTCAAGAGCACAGCTCCCAGGCACATGGGATGGCTGAACTTCCAGGAGCTCTGAAGAATCCCACAAAGGGGGAAAACAACATGACAGCACTGCACAAAGGCAAATATTTTCATTCCTTCCAGAAATAGTAATAAGATGGAGTCTGCCAACCAGAGGCTGAAGAATTTGACTTCTATCTCTCCAATTTCTAGAATGCATAATTCTTTTTTTTTTCTTTTTGGAGAGCAATTGGGGTTAAGCAACTTGCCCAAGGTCACAAGGTCACATAGTGTTAAGTGTCTGAGGCCAGATTTGAACTCAGGTCCTCCTGACTCCAGGGCCAGTGCTCTATTCACTGTGCCACCTAGCCACCCTCTAGAATGCATTAAACAATGTCAGGGGGGGATTGAGCAGATCTACACCAATCAAGTCTCCACGACCTCCTTTCCTGGGGTCACATGGAACCTGACCCCAGCTCTTCCTGGTCCCCAGGCTGGTCCCTCTCCACTGCACCACACTGTGCCAATCAAACAGAACAGTGAATCTGAACCTAGTAGGAGTGGTTAGTCTTTGAAGAGACACAAGAGTTAATGCTATCCAATTGCTTGGTGGTATATTACATTTTTAAATACTCCTAATAAAGTGAGGATAACTCTTTACTGAAAGAAAAGAGTGCATGGAGAATGTATCAAATGGGCAAACTTACCTTCCAAATGCATTTTATTTCCAAGCAAACCTGACATATCAGCCTGACTTGTAAGTCACAGGCTTCTATATGTAATGCCTTATAAAGATTCAACTACAACCAAGTTGCCATTGCGTTTGTGGGCAAGAATGATGTGAGAGATATGCCTGAAGGCATTCGTGTGCTTACAAAAACTTAATGAACCAGCCATTCGCCACTCGCTCATTTGAAAGAAACACTAAGGGTTTGATACCAAATCTGAAGCAAAGATGGCATGTGATAGGCTAGAAGCGGACGACTACGCTCCCTGTGAAACATCAGGTGATTTTTCTGGTGCTTGGGCAAACAAGGAAGTATGAGGTGTTTGTCCCAGGAGGGGGCGTCTTATAAAAACAGGGAACCCAGACCCTGGGAAAAGCGGGGCCAGCAACGTCCATCCACACACAACTCACCTTTTTGTCTCTGGTCCTTACTTCCCCATAGAAATCTAGAGCCTCTTGTGCCTTTAAAAACTTTCCTCGATGTAATAAATACGCACAAATCATGACACCAGTTCGTCCCTTTCCTGCTTTACAGTGAATCGCTGCAACATGATTGTCATCTTCACTCAGCCACTGGTCCAGGTCCTCACAAAAGGGCTTGATGAGCTCTAGCTGGGGCGGGTTGTGGTCTTCAAAAGGATACTGGGCAACTACAATGGGAAGAGAAATGGTGCCATTAGCCAACATCTGTCTCATCAAACACAACTCCTATTCTGAATCACTACACAGCCAGAGGTGGGGCAATTGTATAAACGCTCTCTGCGACAAAGATTCTCTGAGCACAGAGTTTAAGCCACGAAGAGCAGAATTCTAGAGAAAACATACTGTCCCTCCATCTTCCCGCCTTCCTACTCCACTAGACTTCTCATCCCTACTCCTTGGCTGCAGACAACAGCCAGCAGGTCAGCCAGGGGACCCTGACATGCAACTGAAGGTCTCTGGCTCCTTCTCTCCTCTTCCTCCACTACCTACAAAATAAGTGCCTCCCATCAAGAGCAGGGACATCCTCAAACACATTTTATCCTCTCAAAATATAAAGGAGACGTAGGCTCAGCTGAATGACAAAATGGCTCTTTCTTTTCAATGCTACACAAATAACACTGGCTTTTTAAAGCTGTTCTGTCAGTTACTAATGTAAGTTTGTGTGAGACAGAGAAATAACATGCGATTTACTAGTAGCAAATACATAATGGCCAGAAAAATAAATTATTCTCCACACAGTTTTTTAACAGATGGCTAGACAAGAGCCCAAGCCAAAGTGAACACCAATGGTCTGTGTCCTATGCGGTACTTCCACAGCACTGAAGCTCAAGAACCCAACTCCAGTGTCAGGGTGGGCAGCTTTCTAACAGCATTCTGGGGGACTTTCCCTAACATTCTGAATCACCCCTTGAGCATCAGATGTTTGCCTTTTTGTTTTTTTTAACTACAAACCTGAGCCAATGGCAGGACCTAGTACTTACCTCTACAGTTAAATTTGGTGGCATCATAATGTCTTTCAGCACATCTAAAAGAAAAGTTAAAATGGTCGTTTACATATGTAAAAATCTCCTTTCAGATTCTAAAATGATACAGAGGCTACAAGTATTTTGGAGCTGTCCATAGTTAAGCATTAGTACTAGAAATACCATGAAGCTACTTCCTTCACCAAAATCCTGAGGCAGCAGAGAATGCAAGATGAGGAAAACTGAGGTTCGGTGAATTTCCACCTAAGAATCAGAGGATCCAAAGCTTGAAAGGATCCTAAGTTTCCTGGTCTACCTGCATGCATGTGCCACCCCTTTCCCCCCACTATGGTACAGGCAGCGCGATCGAGGTACACAAAGGGGGAATCACTTAAGAAAACAGGAAAGGCAAAGCAAAACACAAACCCTAAGCCAGGATTTGTGTCAGGAGACACGGAGAGATCCAGCATTCTTTCCCCCAGTGGAACAGTGGCCCAGACCAACCCCTGACCCAGCTCCAGCACTGACCAGCAGGCTCAGGATCTTTCTGAGCCCCTTCCTTTTCCTGAATCGGGTCAGGAGGAGCTTTGTTTGGCAGGTGCCCAGTTTTTATGGGCATCACTGTCAGGCTCAGGTAGTTTTGTTCTAATCTATTAACATATTATTTTAATGTAGACTCCCCAAGTCTTTGCCTCTCAACAGAACTTGTTAACAAATTCATCTGGAGGGTGGAATTAATAAGACCTAATTTAAATGAAAAGCAGGCCACAGTGTATATAGAACAGGCTGGTCTTGGATTCAAGGGCTACCTCTGACTAAGACATTCTCTGTGGGGCCTTAGACAGCTGATCCAGCCCCCTCAATGTCCAAAGCAGCTCTCTAAGAGCACGGGATCCCTGTGCTGAGAGTCCATTCCCAAAGGAGACCACAGGTTCTGAACTATGCCTCCCCACACAGAAAATAAAAAAGAAAATACAAATTAAGAAAAAAATAAGGAGATTCTGGAAAATTTTATTTTACTGCTTCATAGCTTGCTCAATTACACGTAGTTTCTGAAATAATCTTGGTTAGACAAGGACGCCTTCTGTGGGCATCACTTACCCCCATTAAACTTGGGTCAAAATATAGAATGGGGGAAGGAGAAAGAAGTAAGAGGAGAAGGGCCTTCTTGTTCAGGCAGAAGTTGGGGGCCCTTCCAAATGCTTTCTATTACATAAAAGGTCAAACTGATCCAATCTTTAAAAGAATGGGGAAACAAGAAATATTTCAAATGTTGTACAAATGTTTCGAACACATATCTGAAATATATCAAGTATATTCAAAATCTTATTTATTCCATATCATGAAGGAATGGGGTGCTCTACTGACATTTTCTAGCTGACTAAAAGTATCCCTCTAAGCACTAAAGCTCATTTTTGATGAACGTTTGCCTAAAATATGCACATATATGACTGTCTTTTTAAATAGCACAGGGAATATACTATAAACGCTTCCTGATGACCGAGATTCCTCTGCAGATGTTAGGGTTACAAAGCCAAGGAGAGCCAGGCTTCGCCTTTGTTCAAGCTACAAAGCGATAGGATAATCCCTGTGCATTCCTTTCTCTGCTCTGGGCCTCGACCAAATGAAGTCAGTGTGTCCTTGTTCCTGACTGCCAGCTGCCACTGCCAGCGTTCCCTCAGCTGGAAGCCGCTGGGCCTGGCTTCTCCTATTCACCAGCTGTACGGTCTTGGCCAAGTCCTTTTCCTGAGGGACCTGAAGAGACAGTCTCATAAGACCTCTATCTGGAGGTCAATCATCCCATATCCTCAATCTGCCCCTCACAAGTCAAAAAGAAGTGACTCCAGAGCAAACCCCACAGTAACTCACACTCAAATGGCCCCTGGAGGCTCAAAAAACACATTCCTTCTAACCACCTGGGAAGATGGCAAGGCCAATAGTCTCTACTTTCCCACTTTACAGATACAATGAGTGAGCGTCCTGCCAGCGGCTGCACAGCCCAAATGGGCCAGGTCAGTTCTAGGTGTCCTGACACTGAGTCTCTCATTGTTCTCTCTTGAAAATAACAAGTTACTACTTGTGATACTGATTCATAGAACATTCACCCATTTATAAAGGAAGTTATAGGGATCAACTGCTCTGAGACAAAAGAAATCTCACTTCTGCTGAGTGAGATAATAAAAATATTAAAATATACAATAAAAAATAAATCATTTGGGGATTACAAAAGTTTTTTTTTTAAGCATAAACACCTAATCTTAAACATTTTCATATCTAAACAAATGAGTACACAATTTTTGATGGATTTTTTTTTCCCACAAATTTTCAGGAGGAACAAAAGCTATAAGAAAAAACCAGTCCCTTTCAAATATAATGGAACTAAAAATAGGAAAACTCTATTTTTCCCCTGGGGCCCTCTCATCACCATTAAGGAAAAAAAAAAGGAGACAAAGTTGCTTAGACACAGAAAATCTCTGTAATACTGCCCTAGAAAATAGAAACCACCCAATCCAAGCATTCAAGCAACATTTCTGAGTTCCATAAAGAGAAAGGCCAGAAGAGTGGTTTTGACGGCATCCCCATGGAATGGATGCCAAGAACAAAGAGCCACCTCTAACTTCAAAGTGCAGGTCCAGGGGAAGGCCAGCAGCAGAGTCATCACTGCTTAGGAGCAGGCAGCTCTGCTGGGAGTTACCATTCCAGTGACCACGTGGTCACAGGCTCTGGAGAACGGAGGGATGCCAAGTCACTTAAAGCAGATCAAGTAACAGAAATCCTGGCCAACACCCCAGTTCACCTCATCACCACACTTGCTAAATGAGCTAATGCTATTTTCAATCAGACTTCTTGAACTAATTGTTTTACAAATACAATTCAGTAAAATCATATCTTTAATGCTAGCTCCCCCAGAAAGGAAATAACTTTCATTTAAGAGCTATTTTTAGAAGCAAGGAAACATACTTACAGATTGTATATCTTGTAATGATTTTTATGCTTTGAATCCAAAAACCTTCAAGTAAAGAAAAAAAAGTCATCATTAACAAAAATAATTAATGTTAACAACACTCAAGAAACTGAAGATTGAGGGTTTATTTTCTAACTTCAGGCAATCTTGACATTCAGTGAGGTGAGATTCCTGAAAAACCTTCCTCAGAATGTGTCACCCAGGTGGGGTCTGGGAGTAGTACATATTACCCTTAAATGATGCTACTATTCTATCCGTTTATGGTAGTGAGGTAAGCACTTGATTTGAAATCAAGCCCTTCATTTGAATCCCAGGCCTCTTCGCTTAAATCCGGGAATTGGCTTTCTCACTGGTAGAGCTTATGAGGGAGGCACCTCCCAGCTCTATACCCTCTGATCTAAAAAGGGGTTCTTAAAGTGGGGCACATGGCCTTGGATGGTGAAAAAGTTGTATCTTAATTTTCACTAATCTTTAGTTGTCTTTGTAACTCTGTATCGTTTATCTTATGCATTTAAAAACATTCTTGTAAGACACCCATTCACAAGCTTTACCAGACTGACCACAAAGGGTCCATCACACGAAAAAGGTGAAGAACTCTTAAACTAAAGTAAGAAATTTCTGTTATAGTGTTAATGATAAGATCTGAATTATAAAATAATTTTATACCAGCATCAGAATTTGGTTTAAAAAGAATACAACTTACAAGAGATGTATTTTTAAAGGATCAGCTCTATTAAATGGGAAATCCCATATTTATTTTGGTTTGGTAATCAGACCTGAATGTTCAGTCTATCCTTTGCACCAAAATTGCAATCATGTGTTCACATGTATAAACTTGAAGCTGCACAGAGACCTTTGCCTCTTCTGAGGAACAAGGCTGCCTTAATTCAGTTAAGACCAGCCAAGTAACCCTCCACAAGTCCAACATCGAGTGATTTACTCTCCAGCCCACTCTTCAGACCAGTGTATGAGCACCTGGAGGAAGGTCTTGCTCCAGCTGCTTTCTCCTCTCTGTTCTGTTCTTTCCTATCACTCTTCATACTTTCCCCCAGGTTTCACAGTTTATATTTTGGTGTGATGCCCACAATATTTTTCTTTCTGCAGGCATATTTTTTTGTTATTGAGTGGTTTTTCAGTCATGTCTGACTCTCTATGACCTCTTTTGGGGTTTTCTTAGCAGAGACATTGGAGTGATTTGCCATTTCCTTCTCCAGCTCATTTTACAGATGAGGAAACTGAGGCAAAGAGGGTGAAGTGACCTGCCCTGGGTCACAGAGCTACTGAATGTTTGGGGCCAGATTTGAACTCAGAAGTAAGTCTTCCTGACTTCAAGTCAGGTGCTTTAGCCACTGCAGCACTACCTAGTTGTATGTTTTACAAACAGCGTAAGGGCCAGAAGCTCAGGATGACCTGGGTTCAAACAAGAGACTACACCACAACAACCTGGGCAAATAAAAACATCCAGATGTCAAGGAGCTGAATTCAACCTTTCTATAAAAATCAACTTCTATTTCCCTGGTTGAGAGTATGGAGAGAGAAAGAATGCATTACACTTTGAGTGTTCATCTCACTACTCAAAACATTCCAGTATTACTCCAAAGGCTCACAAGAGCTGAAGAGAAGCCCTGGTTTGACAGATGAGCAAACGGAGGGAGAGACATCCCAAACCCCTGAGTCAGTCAATGGCAGAACTCTGGCAACAGCTCTGATTTCTTGACCCATCATTCAATTCTCTTTCCATTGCACTCTATTACCTCCATGGTCCATCTCTTCTTCATATACAATTGTTCATTTCAACGATTTCCAAATTTTTATAAGTACCCAAATGCTTGTAATATGTAACAATGAATATCTGGGCCCTTAAAACAAGTAGAAAAAGTCATCTGAATTAGCCAATAGCCATCTTATGAAAATCCCTCATTACAGTGAGGGCCAAGCCCAAGAATCCTCACCACTCAACAGCATCCTCTCAGAGCCAAGTGTCATATTAGGTGTGCCTTAACAACAACAACAACAACAACAACAACAACAACAACAACAACAACAAAAACTAAATCAACATGAGGAAAACTGGGACGGATTTTTACCAGAACATATAAGCTCTACAAACTATACTTATCTGTGACTGCCTTACTATGCATACCATTTCATCCTCTAAAAATAAGTAGATGATTGCAATTTTGGTGCAAAGGACAGACTGAAAATTCAGGTCTGATTACCAAACCAAAATAAAATATCATAATTAGATAATGCACATGGTGACATCATACACACATATACATACATGCTAAGACCTGACATTAACAACACTGCACGTCAGCCACGGAGGGATACGTTCAAATTCAATCCAAACATTTATTAAGGAAAGCCCAGAACCGTGCAAGAAACTGCCTGAGTCCCCAGGAATACAAAGACAAAAAAGCAAATCATTCTCTGACCTCCAGGTTATACTGCACATTCAAACTGAATGAAGGAAGCGAACTGCTCAGTCTTGGAAAACTGAACCAACACAAGTTTGAGTTCTCAGTCCCAGTGCTGCATGAAGAGGCATTAAGCTAAGGCCAAAGATATACATGTGAATATATTTCAATAACAAAAAAACTCCTGCTGCCCAGGAGAGGCTGCTGCTCTTCCTTCAGACACACCATGGATCCTGGTCTGTTTTGTATCTACCACACAGTTTTTTCCCTAGAGAAATTCTCTTCTAATTTTATAGACTTGGCAATTTCCCTAAGGGCATGATAGGTGACAACATTTGTCACCTTTTCCAGGTGGAAAATAAGAAAGGAAGAATATGGCCATTGGAAGATATACAGTTAATATGCCAAGTCCCTGGTTCAAACAAAGCTCACATACACTTGCCTTGCATGACTAACCCAAAATGGCGGCCAGATCATTTATTAATAATAGTGATGCCAACCATCTGCCAAGAATGGTACTAAGGACCAAGGACACAAATGCAAACAAGAAACCCAGTCTCCAGTCCTTGGAGGGTATGCGCTAATGGGGGAGAACAAGAGGAAGGGAGACAAAAGCTGAGATAAGGGACCTTCCCCAAGGGAGCCGTGAGTTCTCTCTGCAGTCAATGCCAAAAGAAGCTTCCTCTTTGGTTTGGGAATGAACCATTCACTGTTCGGGTTATTCATCCCTCCTAGCATATAATCATATCAAGTAAAGTTGATTTTAAAGCTTTTTACTACTTCATGAAATGAACAGCAGAGATTTCTATAAAACAACTTCTTATCACTGGAGGATAAACATTCACTCAACTTAGGAGGACAAGCATCTCTCTCCACATACTGTGATTCTTCAATCAGAAATATGGAACCAAGGTAAAGGGGCTTTTTGTTGCTGTTGCACTGGTTTTTGTGTTACCCCTCTTTCCACTGAACCACACTGCCTGCCTCAAATTCTGTTTCTTGCCCAGCAGAGGGCCTCTCTTCCTATATTTTGTTGTGATTCAGTTGGGTCCAACACCATTCAGGATTTTCCTAGCAAAGATAGCAGAGTGGTTTGCCATTTCCTTCTCCAACTCATTTTACAGATAAGGAAACTAAGGCAAATAAGGTGAAATGACTTGCCCAGGGTCACACAGCTAGCAAGTGTCTGAGGCTGGATTTGAACTCATGAAGGTAAGTCTTCCAGACTCCAGGCTCAGCAAGCTATCTATCCATTGCACGTCCTAGTTGCCCTCTCCTCCTCTTGTGTTAATGAGGATAAAAGTACCTTACAGCATTAACCCGTTTAATCATTAATCCAAATCTAGAACACCCTCAATTTCTACCCTTTTGCTTTACTCAGAGCCTCTGCTTGTGTCCTGACAGCCCTACCCCCACCTCTCAGCATTCCCTCCTTTCCATCTTCAATCTGTTGATCTATTGAATCTACCTCAATGGTCAATAAGCCTGCCTAGGCGTCCACACCCTACCCCCAACCCTACACCTGACTGTCAGCCCCACAAGCTTTGGTTCTCTCTCTCCCTTTCACAAATAAACTTCATTTCCTCATTTCCCTTCAGATCCCTCACTAAACCTCTCCCCCAGGTTACCAAAGATCTGCAGAGGCCACATCCCTCCCCAGAATACTCTCTGGCCTTCCCTGGGCCCTTCTCCAATGTTGTCATTCCTCTTGAAGTGCCCTTTGGTGGATCCTTGGCCATCTTCTGTCCACAAAGATCTGTCCCAAATCCATCTATCTTCTTTGTCTATGCTCCCCCTCAGTGATTTCATCATTTCCCATGGATTAAATGAGATCTCTACAGAGAACATGCCCAAATCTATGTAACAGCCAACGCTAATCTCTCTCCTGAAGGCCAGTCCTGCATAATCAGAGCTGCTTTATGTGTCTAGCTACTGGCATTTCAAACTCAACAGATCTAAAATGGAATCCATCTCATCTTTCCCCCAAATTCACTCCTTCCTAGACTTTCCTATTTCTTAAGTACATGTGTCACCATCCCTCAAGATACCCTGGTTCATAAACTCAGAAGCATCTTTGACTCTTCACTCTTAGTCAGCCCCTGTAACCAATCAGTTGCCACCACATTTGATTGATGCTGCCTCCACATCTCTGACATCATGTCTCCCTCTCTACTCACGCAGCTGCCTCTCCAGTTCAGGCCTTTATAACTCCTCTCTGTGACCATCACAACAGCAGCCTCCTAATGAGTCCCAACACTTGTAGTTTCTCTCTTCAAGCCATACTCCACACAGATGTTGAATTGATCTTTCTAAAGAAGGTTTAGGTCTGACTATTCCACTTTCATAATCAAAGTCTCCCCTGCTGCCTCCAAAATAAAAAGAAACCCAACTCAGTATTTATTGTCCTACTACAATTGAGTTTTCTACCTACTTTCCAGACACTGGTTCCCCTTCACACTCTACACTGCAGCCAAGCTAGTCTCTGATCTGGCCTCCAAACCTGCCATTTCATCTCTTATGTCCAAGCATGTACAAGCCATCTCCCCTGCAAGAAACAAACTGTCTCCTCTCTTCCATCTCTTAGGCTCCTTAGAGGTACAAATGGATTGCTTCCTTCTATAGTAGGACTCCCATGATTTCCCACAAAGATGAACTCTCTCTCTTTCCTCATATTACCCTGTATTTCTTATCTGTGAATGGGCTGCATCTTCCCAGTTACACATAAACTCTGTGAGGACAGAGCCCATCTTGTTTGTCTTTGTAACCATCTCTTGCACACACTGGTGGCAAGTCCTTAATACATATTCAATATGTTAAACTTAACATTAACCATTAAAATGCTGAGTGACTGGCTCATATTTGGAACAGCATACTGAAAACCCAGTCAGTTCAATTCATGCAATACAAAACACCTTTCAGGCAAGTCTTTCACAAAAATAAACTTTGGGTAAACTGTTACTGATGAGAAATCAGGTGAAAATTTGAGAAAAGCCAACTTAGTTTTTTTAAATCGTGTAAATTTTCCTGAGAAATCCAAAAAGGGATATATTAGAACACTGACCCTTTCTTCTAGTAGAGAGGCTACACCAACTCAGCAAAGTGATGTGGTGGGGGCTTCTCCTCAGCTCTGCTTAGCATTTGCTGTGCTCAGATTACCTGCTGCCTCACTTTCACTCACACCTCCCAAAAAGGACTGAGCACACCTGGAGTAATTCAGTGATTACAAAGGATTTTCCAAATCTCTATTCTATTTTGCCCTTATTTTAGTCATGTATGCTATGTTAGTGTCCACAGACAGCCATACAGGGTGCAAGTCGTGCGTTTAGGAGCTAATGATTTCAAAAGGCACAGAGCAATGCTTCATAATCACACCTCATCCCAATTTCACAGAAATCCCAGGTCATTCCCTTTTATATAATCACCACTGCCATTTTCACTCTTTGCTAATATAGCATATACCAAGTATGTAATTTAGATACACAAAATTTTTAAATCCAACAATGTAGTCATCTTTCCACTTTAACAACAGGTTTCCAGTTAATAAATTCAAATAAAACAGGTCAATGCTAGACACTCCCACTCACTAAATCTGGATGCTACCTAGGGCAATTAAGGTAGGACAATAATGGGAACTACCGAAAAATACGGCTGAACTGTTTAGGGAAATCAGACTGGCCAAAGCTGCAACAGCAGCCGTGCCTGAGAAGACACGACACCTTCCATCTGAGATCAGAATATTCCCGACAAGCCGTTTTGAAGGGTTTGACAACTTGGGCAACATCCAATAAGGACTCTCAGGATGATGAGGAAGCACAGTGCCCACCTTCTGACAGAGAAGTGAGGCCTGACTTTGGCAGTCTTAGCAGAGGTAGTGACTCGTTTGGCTTGACTATGAATGTGTCACAAAGCTTCTGGTAGAGGAGGGAGAAGGGGAGGAGAGGGACCATTCAAGTGCCTCTTATAAAATGGACCACAGTATGGAAAGCCTGAAAGAAGCAAAAACGAGTAGAGCATCACTGAATTTACTCTATGTTTAAAACAAATGCAACTGTACACAAGAGAGCTCTGTAATGTCATGTCATGCTCTTCTGTTAGTCTGGATGAGGAGAAGGGTGGGAGGGGAGGAAAGAGAGGAGAGGGAAGAGGGTCCGAAGAGAAAGGGAAGGGAGGGGAGGGGAGAGGAGGAGAGGAGAGGGGAGGAGAAGAAGAGGGAAGGGGAGGGAAGAGAAGAGGAGGAGGAGAGGGGAAGAAAGGAGAGGAGAGAAGAGAATTTTTTTCTGGTCAACACAGAAAACTGACTCAGTACAACGGACAGCTCCCCAATCAGGGCCAAAACACAGAATTTCAGCATAGAAAAGAGGAAGGAGGAGGGAGAATTATGGCATCATAGACTTAAGAGTTGGAAAGTAGTCCTCCTCTGGTGAGGTCATTTCCTCACAGTACACAATTAAACTAAAGCACTGTGGAGGTCAATGCTGGGCTTCAAGTCCAGAAGTACTGAGTTCAAAATCTGCAGGTGCTAACTGTGTGACCCTGGGCAAGTCCCTTCACCTGTCTCAGGCTCACTTTTCTCATGTAAAATGGGGCCAGCCCCTACTTCCCAGGGAATAGGACAGCTAGGTGGGTCAATGGATAGAGTGCCAGGCCTAGAGCCAGGAAGACTCAATCTTCTTACATTCAAATCTGGCCTCAAACTTTGTGATCCTACTCAAGTCACTTAACCCTGTTTGCCTCAGTTTACTCATCTACAAAATGAGCTGGAGAAGGAAATGGCAAACCACTCCAGGATCTTTGCCAAGAAAATTGCAAACAGGGTCACAAAGAGTTGGACGTGACTGAAACAAATGAACAACAACAACACTACCCAGGCCTGAGATAGGATAGATGAGATGCTATTCATAAGGCACGCAGCATAATTTCTAGAACACAGTAGGTACTTAATAAATATCTGTTCCCCTTTCTCCTTTCTCTAAAGTTCAAACAAGCAGCAAGAATCAGTGTTCATTAAAACTATTTCAGAGAGAGATGTCCCCTGATTTTCGGAAATCTATTCAACACTGAGTAACCAGGATCCTTTTGTAAAATCAATAGTAAAATGTTTTGCCTGACTTACACATGTGGAATCTACATCAAACTGTTTGCCTTCTCAAGGATGGTGGATGGACAGACAGAATTTGGAAATCATCCTTTTTTTTTAAGAGTTTTAAAAACTGTTCTTATTTGTAATTGGAAAAAAATTTTTTAAATAAAATTTATAGTTGATCTTTGCATTTCTATTGATGCTACCTTTTAAAACTGCTTTTTCTCTTAACCCAATTAAAACAAACTCAAGAAATTCTAATCCTTAACTAATGGAATTATTTTTTTATGTTCCCAGGAAAGAAAGGAAAAGTTAAGCTGAGTACATAGACACACACACACACACACACACACACACACACACACACACACAAACACACACACACACACACACACACACACACACACACACACACGCGCGCGCACTCCCAATACAGCGTAACCCATTAAAGCTTAAATTCGCACTCAGATTTGGGAACACCCTTTGTACTGACCATCCACCATGTCACCTGCTTGTACAGTACCACTTTCTGGAGTAGTTCCATTTCACTTCTATATTATATAACAAACAGGAAAATACCAATCAATAACTATCTAATCACTAACCGGACTCTTTAAAAGGAAACTGCTGCTGATACAAACAGTAACAGCTAACATTTCTAGAGCACCTAATGTATGCCATTGTGCTATACTAAGTACTTTACAATTATTCTCTCGTTTGGTCATCAAAGTAACTCTAGTACACATCATTATCATCTCCATTTTACAGATAAGGAAACCGAGGCAAACAGCTGAGGGTCACAAAGCTATCGTGTCTAAGGCTGGATCTGAACTCAGCTCATCATACCTCCAGGCCTAGGGCTCTGTCCATTGCACTACCAACCTGATCATTATGATTTTCCTTCAAAAACTAGCAAAGATTTGATAAAATAGTAAAAAAAAAAAAAAAAAGTCTATCTTATGAAAAGCATTTGTCCTTGTATTTCCTTTTCCTTCTTTTTCCCGTAAAACTCTTGCACTGAGACTGAGATACTGAGTTCCAATCTGGTCAGCTCCTTATTTCACTAGGACCTTGGGGAAGCCAGAGCAGCAAAATCAAGGCAGGGCACTAGGTCTTTAAGATTAAAATTCTACATTCCTAGAGAAAAATTTTGACAACTTGGCATAGTAGGATTCACTTATCTTTCAACACTTAATGATTCTGTAACAAAACAGGATGTGTTCAGCAATTCATTTTATCTGGCTTTCTTCAAGAAAAATCCATTAAATTCAACTTAACTCTTCTTGGGCAGTTTACTATGTAAATTTGAGCTATACTTTAAAATTCTCATTTCATCAAAAATGACAAAAAAAATGACATAGAGAAAACTGAGCAGAAGAAAAAGTAGCATTTGGTCTCGCTTCCCCTCCCCTGGCTCCAGACCTCAGGGTGGTCTCCAGTTTTCTTTAAAATTCACAGGAATGACTGAAAGATGTCCCTACCCCCATTAAAATTCACTGTCCTTTTGAAGCTCCATATGCTAAGCTGCCCCTTTGGCTAGAAGCAGAGATGGTGCTAGAGGAGAGCCCATACCAAGCCCAGCCAGGTTTGGAATCATCTGGTGTCCACACAGTTATCGTCCGGCCCAGTTCCCTCCTCTTCCCTCATGCATTCCCTGGATAGGAAGAGGTGGTCAGGCATTGTTTTAAACAGCTAATGTTGGGCAACAAGTTGCAAGGGAAAAGGAGAAGAAAACGGAGTGTGTCAACACTGCCCCCTTGATCATATCCTCTGCTTATGCTGGAATTTGTTTTTGATTAAAAAACAAATTCATCAGACATAACAGCACACAAATACCTGAATCAACTGGAACAAAGTCTGAAGGTAACAACCCTTTGGGGATATTATGTTTCTTAAATATTTTCTTTCTCAAATTGTGAATAATCAACAAATCATTTCCATTCCTATAATTTTAAGAAGGGATCTGTTAACACCTAGTTTGAAATGTTATCTATGTGAAAAAATATATATTTGGGGGAAAGCATGCCAACTTTCAATTAGAAAAAAAAAAACCCTATGCCATTATTCCTTCATAAGCAAGTAGATAAAAAAGCAAGACTAGATGGAAAAAACATCTCTTAAGAAAAATGTTCATGACAACATCCTTAATTATTGATTATAATGTATATATCATTAGATTACTTTAAAAGTTAAGGGGATTGGAGAAAAAACCCTAAAGTCATCTTCAACTTAGAAGGAAAACTTAAATGGCTAATAATTAACAGTTCAATTCTGAAAATACCCCTTCTAACAAGAAAAATTAATTTTAAATAAAGACAATTATTTATCTTGCATCCTGACTAACAAAATTATGGGTGTGACAGACCACAGGATAATCTTAACGCTGGAAGGACCCACCATTTAGTCCAACACTCTCACAAAACAGAAGACATCTGAGGCCCCAGGAACTACATATTTTAGGCACAGGTGGCATGAGAACCCAGCTCCTCCTGATGCACTCCAGCATGCGTACTGATTATACCATGCAGCCTGCCTCATGGTTTCCCTGCTAGGCCCACTGCCAGAGTCTCACATTCTAAATTTTCACACCATTCAGATGCATGGGCAATGCCTAATAGTTGAGAGCCCTAAAATAATTAAACTTAAAACTGCCTTTGGCTCTCTGAACCTTGAATAAGACAAATTTTCTTTTTAACAAACAAACATGACAATTATTCTTCAGGCAAAACTCTTTCCATTACTCAGTGGATCATCTATTTTCTTCATCAGTCACAATGAATTCTCTACATGTTATCCTGAGTCTAATTATGAAATACTTAATTCAGCTTATTCTCCTCCTCAAAAACCTTCAACAACTCCAACGAAAGTTCAAGTTTCTAAGGCAGTGGTTCTCAACCTTCCTAATGCTGCGACCCTTTAATACTTGTATGTGGGCATATCTGCATGTGGGCAGACCCGCCTGGAGACAGAAAGAGGAGCAGTGTCTCAGTTCCTAAGACCATTGGAAATGTGTGGTTTCCGACGGTCTTAAGCAACCCCTGTGATCCCTGTGATAGGGTCATTCGACCCCCAAAGGGGTCATGACCCACAGGCTGAGAACGGCTGTTCTAAGGGCATTCCACCAACGAGCTTCCCCATCTGGCTGAAGTCTGCCCTTAACTTTCTCCCTCCTCCACACCCAATTCCCTGCTCTTGCCAGGTCATCTGACTCATTCGGCACAACTCAAGCAAGACTCAAGACCTGGGCTTGTCTAAACTGCCTTCTTCCCTCTCAGCCCCATCGGCTGCCCATCAGGGCAGATCCAGCGCCATCTCTTCCATCACAACAGCTTTCCCCAGCACCGCTCTCCTCGTCAGAGGTATCTGCCTGCACTACTTAATCAGCACTCATTACTGCATTATTCCTTTAAACATGACATGTATTCCTATCTTGTTCCTCCTCCTTCCCAACCCACACTGCCAGTTGGATTATAGCTCCTGTAACAGAATAAACTTTACTGGGAATGAGGAGACCTGGGTTCTCACTCTACTCCACTATAAAATGTTCACGTGGCTTTCAAAGTCACTCCAACTATCTGGGCCTCGAGTTTCCTCATCTGTTCAGCACAGCGTCGAGTACAAAGGAGGGAGGCTTTTAATAAACGCTCATCGTCCACTTGTCTTGGAAAGGCAGGACCACACAATGGCCGAGGTTTCTCCCAGCGCTGGCTATAAGGTCCATCACCATTTGTTTACTTCCATGATTCTCAGACCATGAAGAATACTTCTTTTGTATATTCCACTATGCCTTAGCACTTCTCAGTTGCCTAATAAATACACTGGAAGTAAATTTAGAAATTTTCTTTTGCTCCCTTTTGATATATGTCCTATCAGATACCTTATCTGGCACCAATGGGCAACAATGAGAGATTAGTGAGGAAGCAAACAATTAGTTTAACAAAAAAATAATACTGAACAAAAAAGGAGGTTATAATCAGCTCCTCCAAGAACCTGAGAGAATATCTAAAGAAACAGTCACTGCCAGTGCTGCCGCCTCAACCTCTTCCTCTTCTCCTCTCATCAGGATTTCATGCCCACAGTTGGCAGACTGCCTCAGCAGACCTAGACAATGGAGAGGCGGAAAAGGCAAGCAAACAGGGCTTTCTAAAGGGAAATGGGAAGGCTTGCCTCCACACTGTGGGGGAAGGTTATAAGAACCAAGGAAAAGAGGCCATCCCCAAGAAACGGGACAACTTGCAAGGTGAATCCATGCAGAGATACTATGCTGTGACGCAAAGCCAGCAAAGGAAAACACCAATGTATGAACCACGGATATGGAGGGCTGATGAACTCTATGAAAGCCTCTTCAATTTCTTTAAGGACAGCCTATTGTGTATAATGTAATTCTAGGAGTCCCAATGCCACTCCTCACATTCAGGAGTCTGGTTACTGGGAACCCTTCAATTTCCCACTCTTGTCTCAATATCCTTGTCTATAAAATAGGGGTAAAGGGAGGCTGGGTGGTGCAGTGAATATAGCCCTCGCCCTGGAGTCAGGAGGACCTGAGTTCAAATCCAGCCTCAGACACTTAACCCTTACTAGCCATGTGACCTTGGGCAAGTCACTTACCCCAATTGTCCTGCCCTCCAAAAAGGCAAAAAAATTCAAATGATTCTAAGTCATAGGCTCAGAGTTTTGCTACTAAGAAGGCCCCCAGACCTGTATCCTACAGCATCATTTTCACAGAGCCTGAGAGCAACTGGTCTAGCTCTTGGGCAAAGTGCATGTGAAAGCTCAGCCAAGAATCACCCCCAGGTTCCCTGGACCATATGGCTCTGACACACTTTGCTCTGTCCAGTCTTGAGATCAGATGAGTCACTGCCCAGGGCTCCCATGTAGATCAGCATCTGCTGGTGACCTGGCTCTTATGTATGTATCTTGGTATCAGAAGGAACTCAAACCTGACCTTTCTGGGCTGGGATGCTCTCTTCCCCTGAGCTCAGCTGTGAAACACTATGACAAATTCAGAGGCCCCTCCCCTCTCTTCTTACTCTAAAAACCTCACCGTTATCTTGCTGGTGGTGAGCAATAGACGGATCTATGAGGAGGCAAGTATGACCTTGTGGATGAAGAACTTCTAAAATGAAGGTAAGAAATATTATTGTAAGCCCTTTCTTCTCTTTACAGTTCCTCTTCAGGGGCTAACTTAGCAGGAGGAGGGAGGTCTCTGTGTGCTCCTCACACAGAAACTACAGAACCCAGTAATATTTTTAGAAAGGACCCCAGAGAGACACTGCTGTACCGAGCTCTTGCCAATGGAGCCGAGAATGCCGGTTAACACACAGAGAATCCACTAAGTTTTCATTCTTACTGAGCGGTCTTACCCAAGAACAGGATGATGACAGGCTGAATGCAGCAGCTTCACATGGCAGACCAGAGGTTTAAGAAGATGGAAGGACCATAAGGGATCCCCTAGCTCAACTCTCTCATTCTACAAGTGAGGACACTGAGGCTCTACAGTTAAAGCTGGTGAGTCCAGCACTGAAATTCAACCCCAGGTCTTCTCTAGAGAGAAGGAAATGTTTGGGGGGAGGAGGAGAACAGAAACAAGAGTCATCAGAGGGGAGGGGAGATAAGTTGGGAAAGTTAATCAAGGAGAGGAAAAAAGATGAAAGTCAATCAGGGAACTTCAAAGTTTGCTGAACAAAGCAGCAGGTTTTTTGCAGGCTGTGCTGTCTAGGAAAGGAAGTGCAGGTTCCTAGGCTTGGACCTAGTGGGGCTTGGACACCTCTCCACATTTGTCTCCTAGTTCTAAAATGCTCTCGTGTTACAAAAAGGTGGACCCAGCCTCTCCTGTACAGGCTCTACACCTGAGTCTAAAGGCCTGGGAAGCAGCTCCTACACAGAGACAACGGTCTATCTCACACACACACTCACACACACGACCACCTTCATACAGGTTCTTTTAAGTCTACACGCCATGATCATGCAACAAATGTCATTCTATAACTACATGAAAACCCTCAATGTTTTATTGAAACAGTATCAAATAAAGTTACAAGTGCTCTTTTGTTCACAACTAAGTAATTCAAAGAAACTAAGTAATTCAAATTCAATGTAGCAGTTGATGACTAGAAAATAATTTACTCAGGACACTGTGAGCTTACATGCTGTTTCTGAACTCCTGAAACTAAAAAAAAAAGATGAGAACATTTACAAAATAATCCAACAGATGGATATCACATGCTCACTGACACACTCCGAGCAAAAAAATAATAATCTTTCATCTTGGGACAGGACATCAACATTCAAGTTCCCAGGATTTCTATTAAGGATTCTTAAATTATAAAAAAGGACCTTGAGGAATACAGCCTGAGCTGCTGAGTCAGAGAAGTCAGTGAAGCTTGTCTCAAACTCCCCTACCTCACCTCCTTTTTGGCACATGCTCCCTCCCTTAGGGGGCTTCGAGCCTTCATTGCCCAAACCAAGCCTGTGCTCAGGAAAGTTGCCTGGGGTGGCCTCCCCAAAGGGGTGGGCCTTTAGGAAGATAGCCAGCCTCCCCAAAGCAGTGACCCAGCTAAACCTTCTCTCTTCTCTGGATTTTCAGGACATGGTTCAGTTGGTTCACTGACCAATCTGGGAACTCATCTTCTCTTGGCTTTCCTTTGCTGGTCCAGGGTTTCCATCAAACCCCTAACTGTGAGGGCCTGGCTCAGTTCTGAGCTCACTTAATCTCATCAGCTGTCAAGGGTCTAATTACCATCTCTATAAAGAGAGCTCCTAAATTAGTATTTCCAGTCCCAAGCTCTAGAGCTCCAGGGCCCCAAGAAATAGACTTCCCAGAGATGTCAACAGAGTTCATGACCTTTCCCCTCAACCTGGTTCTCTTTAGACAGAACATCACCATTTTGGTTCAGACACCATGATCCTTCTAGGAATAAGGTTACAACCTTAGAAGTCACCAAATCTGATTTCCACATCCCTCACGTTGTTCCCCTTCTCTCTCCTCACACCATCCCACCCTAGTTCCAGTACTGTCAACAGCATTCTCACTGGTCTCACTACCCTTCCAATCCAGCCTGCATACAGTGGCAAAAGTAATTTTCCAAAAGCTTAGGTCCTATCAAGTCATTTTCATACTCAATAAAACCCAGTATTCCCAACTATCTCTAGAATCAAACATAAACTCGTTTTGTGTTTAAAGTTCTTCACTACCTGGCCCCATCCTGCTTTCCAGCCTTGGTGCAGACTTATTTAAAGTTGATCATACCTCAATGTGATTGATTCGTGTTAAGACAGCTAAGTCTCCTAAGAATATTTGCATTTTAAGCCCCATAGTGGCTCTAATTCCCTTAGTAAAGGAATATTAATCATCAATTATTTAGACAAAGGGGGTTACTGGCTGGAGAGCCTTCTCAAGGGCTCTGAAAACACACTGCACAACAGCGTACACATCCACTTAAAGGGTGCTGTTTTCAAATTGATATTGGGAAAGATGAAATCACATTAAGTCTCAAAACAAATGTGCTCAATGACCACAAGTATAAAACAGCATCTATAAAGTAAAATATTTTTTAAGTTGCAAAACTACTTTCAAAATTAAGAACATGGATACAAGACACATCCCACACTTGGCATAAAAGACAAGTATACAAAAGGCAAAGGTTCTTACCTGACGACATCATCGATGTTGTTCCTGTAAACACCTTCAAGTCTTTCTGCAGGAAACCCCATAGCAATGATGTTTGGATAAATATCTGAGCAGTTCAAAGTTAGGGAAATATGAGATACACTTGTGCTTAATCCTAAGACACCAGCTGCACCACTAAACAACATTTATATCAACTTTGTCAGTATCATTTATCAGAACAGGAAATTTTTCAAAATATAACGAAAGCAAAATTAGTGTCCTAAAACTAGCTCCTCATGTGAACACATTCTAAAAAGTATATTCAATCAATAGTTGATTATATAAACTATATATACACATGATTTAAATATGCTGAAACCAAAGCTATGAATGAATTGAAGCATGGACAAATGGTTAAAATTAAGGTTTCTTGTGCAACCCCCCCCCCCCACCTACCTTTTAACTGCAGAAAGCCAACCCTGGCCTAATAAGCAGGCATGATTGTCTTGTCTCACAGTCCTTGCTTTCCATCAACAGCCAAGAGCATGGGGGTCAGTACTTGTGCCCCCTACCCCATGGCAATGTGGGGAAGCACAAATCAGACAACTTAAAGCCCTCTGCAAACTGGAGGCAGCACAGCAATGTCTGCAATTATGATGTTACATTATCTCATGTCCCAGTAAAGTAAACTACAAAAGCACAGAACGAGAGAGGGGCTCGAGTGTTGAACTATCAACACCACAGCCCAAAAAGCTGCCCAGAGCCAAGGCCTGTATCCAGAATCCCAGGAGGGGTTCCCAGATCACATGGCCTGTGTTCATTACCCCACATGTGAAATGACTCCAGCTCTGGATATGACATTCTGGGAAGGATGCTTCCGCTGGACGCCATTCAGGAGCATGCTAAGGACTGCAGAGAAGTGGAGCCCTTGCCGTCAAGGTGCCTCTTTAAGGGACCTTGAGAATACTTAGCCAGGAGAAGAAGGGACCCAAAGAGGATGCCCACCCTGTCTTCAAGCACAGAAGGGAGGCTCAGGCCAGAGCTAGCGGAGATAGGGAAAAGCTGCCAAAAAGCAACGGAGAGCCAGGTGAGGAGGGAAACCTTCTGAGTGACTAAATACAGAAATGGTCATTAGGCACTGACAATGCTCCAACCACTCTGCTGAGCACTAGGGATAAAAAGATAAAATCCAGGGGATCCCAGGAGCTCAGTCTACATTCTCTGAGTAATGCTAAGGCTTTCCTGCAAGTGCAACGGCCTAGGAGGCAGCCTGGTCCAGGGGAGGACAGCCCTGGTGGCCACAGTTTTAGTCAGGAAACGGTCATTTAGGAAGCATTTGGCATTTGCCAGGAACTGCGCTAAGCAATGAGGAGACAATGACAGCCAGAGAGCACAAGATACCGCCCTGCCTCCAAGGAGCTTTCATTCTGATGGGGGAGACAACATGCAGAAAGACCTATACACATACAGGCTACAAGTGAGTGTACAAACCCACAAGCAGGAATGAATTAAATGAAAGGCGATGGGGAATAAAGGAAGCTGGAGGGCAGAATCAAGGCAGAGCTGTCTAGGCCTAGGGAGAGCCAAAGAAAAGACAGCACCTTGGTCACAGACCAGTCTAACTGGATCAAGTCTGCGACAGCAAGGAATTCACAATGTCCCAAAAGGTTTTAAGCAGTTTTAAGCTATTAAAGACATACAAAAACTAGAGAGTAGGAAGAGTAAAGCCTTGAATGAATGGTTGGAAAGGACTTTAAATGCTCACAAGAGGAGCTTAACCTTGATCCTGGGGGGATGGCACATGCTTTAGTAAATTCCCCATGTTCGCTGAGCAGAAGATGGGTAGGAGTGGGGAGAGGGGAGGCCATGAGCAGGAGTAGAGGCTGGAGGCAAGGAGTGCTCAGACCAGGTCGGCCCAGGTTGGCCCACATCAGAAGAGAGCACTTCCTGTGGCTTCATCTCAGAAGCCTCCTGAAGGAGCCTGCCTAGATGGTCTTTCAGGTTGCTGCCTCTGCTAAAATTCTATAATTGTATTCTATGTCTGTCAGACTTCTCCCTTGAAGCCAGTCCCACAGGCCTTTATTTCACACTTTGATAATTCATTATTGTTCATGAAGTTCAGCCCTCTATTTTGACTCTCCTCACAAGAAGATAAGAATTTATATTCCCAAATAGAAAAGCTTATCAAAATGCAAACATGCTTCAAAAGAAGTTTACCCAAAAAAGACTCATTAAGGAGAGAAGTTTTTCCTTAAAAATCTACTAGTAGTTAAAAAAATATGAATTATCAGCAACTATTCTACTACAGTCTTTTCTCCACACCATCGGCACTATGACAATCAGTCAATCCCTTCCAACGCTCCTATCCAAATTAGGTGAAATTAACCAATATACCAAACACACCAAAATATCCAATTACACCAAATATTTTTGGTGTAATTCTTTGTAGACTAAAACTGATTTAAGAATCAATACAACCAGCTCCCTGGACAATGCAGATGGTGAAACCTCACAACGTTGCATTCACCAAATAAATGATAAGCTTGCATTATAGACTAGCAATCCAACCTATCATCAAATGTATGTGGCAAATCCAAATTAGGTTAAGAAGAGGCTGTCAATGTAAATGATGACTCTTGACAAATCTAAAGTTCTGTCAAATTAGCACACCAATTACGTGTGAATTGGAATGAAGCAAGTCAGACATTTGCTTCTACTATCGAACTTACAATGCTAAGTTGCTTCCTAAATCCTCAGAGAGAGGCACCACACTGTCAGGGGCCTGCCTCAGAAATATGCCACAAAACCTGAAAGAAACCCAGGGCACAAGCTTCCTCACCTCTCCCTCCTCGGGTGGTCAGAAGGGAAAGGGCAGGGGGTGAATAAGACACGGAGCCATGTCCGGTGCGTTTCCATTTACCACTGGAGCCATCCTGAAGAAATCGAGTTCAAGGGTGTCTCAGTCCCCAGGGTGGTCACTAACAACCAAGGTTGACACAGAATGGCACTCAACTTTCTAGGACTGCCATGCTGCTGATAACAGATCATCACAGTTCAGCTAATAGCATGAGCTTAGATGGGTATCCCTGGCTAAGCTCCTGACTGTTGCTTAGATATTATTCCTGAAAGAAAATATATTCCAAATTCCAAAGTCGGGGAATGCAGTCTTAAAGTTAAGAACAATTCTGTAGTCCAGCAAAGTCCTTGTCTTCCATGACCTAGCACCAATGGCCCTGTCTGGCCTCTTTTAGAGATCCTGCCCTGAACTATCCCCCCACTCCTCACCTCCATGATGCAACCTCTCCCCCCCCCCCCATATCAAGTGAAAGGGACCACTCAGTAGCTTTCCTCTGCCCTACCAAATTCTACTCTGTATCATGATTTCACAGATCACTCATGGCCCACTTAAAGAGCTTAACTCCTGGAAGATGATGAGTTCCTTTTGTCATGGTATATCATCACCATCTAGCACAGAGCCTCGTAAATAGTAGGTGTTTAATAAAAGTTTGAATTTCATCTACTGCCTACAATTATGACAAAAATAATGGAACGGAATATTTGTATTATAAAATAAGTTGGCTTTGTGACTATAAGTAAAAGAAACCAGTCTCCAATTAATTAAAATTGTGCTTTAAACTTTAAAGGTCAATGGGGGGGAGGGGGAAGGAGACGGTAGGCATGAGTAGGCTGAACTACTTAGAAAATGCTCAAGGATCTTCCTAAAAAGATAAGGACTGGAGGAGATGGGTCAATGTGGAGCACAAGTAAGAGTAAGGGATAACCAGGCGCACAGGCTTCCAACTTCGTAGGCAGATCCCTGCAATGCCAAGAGATGCAGAAACAGCTCCCAGCATGGGAGGAGGACCCACATGGAGAATTCCAAGGAAGACAGAATCCCTCAAAATGAAAGGACAAAGAATAGCTGTGCTCTGCTCCCCTGAAAGGACTCAGATCAATGAGATCAGAGATTCAAGGGACCAACACATCATAGACCACAAAGATAGCAAAATGGATCTATTTTTATTTAAGCCCCTATTAAGATTATGCTCTGGATACTTAATTTTCAAATCATGTATATATGAATACAGGGATTTCTGACTTTACACAAACTCAAAAAACAATGAGTTCTGTTCAATAATTTGGTAGAGAAACAATGCCATAGTCTGAGGACCCAAGAACCCGTCTGAAGCCTGGCTCAGTTATCTGATAACTCTGCAGACTCAGGGAGTCCTTCAGTTGCCCAGGGCCTCAGGATGGCTTGGACTAGACAATCCCAGAGGGATTTTCCAGTTCAAAATCCTACAACAATTTTATGAAAACCCATCTTTTTAATTGTGTAAACAGAATCACAATGCATTAGAGAAATCTTCTATTAATAAAAACCTATTGTGTGTGGATCCTTTTATAAACCAAATAATCATCATCTACTTTGCTAGTTATGTTTCTATTTGTCTAGAATTCATTTATTTAAAACAAGGTAAATGGGGGGGCATAAGAGAGGCCATATATTTTCCACACACACACACACACATATATATATATATATGGAAATACATTTTCCATATATTTTACTACCATAAACACATGGATATTCCTATTCCACCTTGGTGGGTGTGCGTGTGGTGTACCTGTAAAACTTTGGAGAAATGTCTGCTGTGATTCCAAAGGACCCACAATGAAAAATGCTCTGCACATCCAGAGAACTAACGATCTCTGAATGCAGATTCGTTTTTATTTCATTTTGCCTGGATTTTTTGGTCTGTTTTCTTTTATAATATGGCTAATATGGAGATGCTTTGCATGTATAATCAATATCAATATCAAATTGCTTGCCTTCTCAAGGACAGGAGGGTGTGGGAGGGAGAGAATTTGGAATTAAATTTTTTTTTAACATGAATGTTAAAAAAACATACACATAATTGGGAAATATTTAATAAAAAAAAAAGAAATTATGTCTACTCACCAATAACATTCCAATTTATTATACTGTCATTTTATTAAAGAAAACAAAATACTAATCATCCAAATAAAGGCTGAGTCAAAAATGTGCAATTAACTGAGCAACTTTTAATGGGAAAAAATAAATGGATTCTCATAAGGAAGCTATAAAGCTCTTTTTAAAGTAACCAAACTCAGAGAAGCAGCAGCTAAGATAGAAATCTGGAGAAGCTCTGACTCCAGCTATGAGCTTTGGCTGGAGGTTGAGGAAAAGATAAGGAAAACAGGGTTGCCAACAGATGGCAAGGAAAGTTAGCCAGCAGCAGGGCTCAAAGTTCCACAGGTTCATTAACATTTTCATTTCTATCTCTGTATCTGAAACCCAATTTAACAAGTATTATCCAATTATCCCATTTTTTTAAAGTCACCTCTTGTATGTTTCTAATTCAATTCAAACATCTGTGAAATACATCTGTTAAGTTCAGGGCCTCATGCATTAGGGATATAAAGGAGAAAAAAAAAACCCAGTAAAGGGACCCTAGGAGCTAGGTGGAGAGCAGAAAAAGGCTGAGGCTGGGAAGCCTTAAGTTCAAGTCTGACCTCGGCCACTTGCTGGCTAGCTAGCTGTACAAGCCTGGGCCAGCTGCTTGTACTGAGGAGAATGACGGCATCACCCGCACAGGTTGTTGTGGGGATCAAACAAGGTGCGATGTGAAAATGCTGAACACAGAGCCTGGCACACAGCAGGCACCATGGGAAAACCCTGCTTCCTTCCCCCCTTTCTCAGGACCTCAAGAAGCTGGGGGAGATGCAGACAAGATAATCAGCTCCAAAGAACTGCTGATCCACTGGGCTGGGAGTCAATCTCTCGGGCCATCTAGCTGGTCCAACCCACCTTTTAGAGAGGAAAAAACAAAGGCCTAGCAATGTTAAGTGATTTGCCCCAGGTCAGGTAGCTAAGGAGTGTCAGAAGAATCTGAGTTCTGGTCTTCTGATTTCCATGCCAGTAGCCTCACCACTATACTATGTTGTTCTCATGTTGAGGTGGGGGGGATGGAGGCAGGATGACTGCCCCAGTCAGATATAAGCAACAAGCAGTCAGTAACATAACAGAGCCCAAAAGGGAGATCCACAATCTGGCAGAATGAATGGAGGCAGGACACAGAAACACAAGGGTGCAAATTCATCCTGTAAAGACAGTCTAGAAAGAGGCCCGGGATCAAAGCTTAGATGGAACAACAGGGAGGTAGGAGACACATGAGGATTCAGCAAAGGTGAAGAAGGAGAAGCTGGCAAACAGGCGGAGGTCAGGAAAAGCAGAATGAGGAGGCTGGTTAATGGGACTAAAGGGATAGAGAATTCAAATTTGGATGAGGCCACTTGGACAGAGCAGTTGAGTGAATGTCAGCAGCCTACACGAGCACAAGCACGATCTCAGGTTAAGTGATGGGTCAAATGCCAGATTACAGAAGACTAGGAAATGAGCAGTGGGGAAGGGATGGAGGCCGCTATCTGTTTTACCTCCTCCCAGTTCCACATGCTATCCCCTGGAGCTCTCAAGTTTCTCTGCTTCCTCAAGATTTTACTTTCCCTAAGATATACAGGCAATGGGGTACAGAAATCTATCTTGCTCTATAAGAAAGTTAAGGGGAAAAAGGTGGGGGTGAGAGAAGGGAGGGCAGACTGGGGGAAGGGGTAATTAGAATGCATGCCATCCTGATGTGGCGGGGAGATGGGAAGAAATTTTGGAACTCAAAATCTTGTGAAAATGAATGCTGAAAACTAAAAATAAATTATTTTTAAAAAGATTTCACTTTCCCATGGGGCCAAATGTATTTATTCAGCTTCAGTATCAAGAAAAAAAAACTGTCTCTCAAAACGCACTAGATATGGAGTCACTGGTGGGGAATAGTTATTCTACTGAAGATCTGTATTAAAGAATAACAAATAGTGGTTGCTAGATGCCGCCAGTAGGTAAAGGACCCTATAACATAGCTCTTACTATCTGACATAAAAATCACACATGAAACAAACCACTTACCAAAAAAACTTAGGACCTAAAAATGACTACGGGCGGGGGTCCAAATACCAAACCAATTTGGTGGGGTTTTTTCCCTTCTCTACTATGGGTATCTTACTTCTAAGAGGCAGCATGAGATCTTTTGAGCAGCCAACTGAGTCGCATGACTGAGACCCGAATCCTACTTCTGACACTGGCTGCTGTCAGCACTGAACTGTCCTGGGCCTCGGTGCCTCGGTTTCTCGGTTTCTTTTTCTCAAAAATGAGACTGCTACTTTCACTGCCTACTTCAGGAGTGTGATGAAAACACCTGGCAAACCTAAATGTGCAACTGAAATGCACGCTACTGATACTAAGCTACATATCAGGGGCCAAAGGTAACAGAACTGGAAGTTTTCAATCTAAGATACAGAAACAGTATCAAGTCCAAGAGAAGTCCAAACAAAAAAGTAATCAGAGATTTAAAAGGGGCTAACACTGACTTCCAGCTGAGGGAACCTGAGAAGGTGGGCCCCCCTAGGCAGACAAAGAACTGTACAAGCTTCCAAAATAGGAGAAGACCATTCAGGACTTAACCAGACAACCAAAAAGACGCATGGCGTGGCTACACGACATAAGGCTGACTTCCCTGCAGAGATCATCTCCAATCACCCTGACTCCAGCTTCCCGACACAGAGCTTTTTCAGGTGGCCTCCCTCATTAGACTGTGAGCTCCTCGAGGGCAGGGACGGGTTTTTGTTCTTCTTAGCAGACACAGCAGCCACTTGAGGAAAGCTTACTACAAGCACACAGAGGGTGAGCTTACGTTTGAACAGATGACAGACCTCAGTGGCCATGTAGTCCAATCCCCTCATTTTGCACATTTCTTCAGCAACAAAAGTCAGTTCTTTTGTACTTGTTCACTGAACACCTACCAAATATAAAGGAATCATAGCTGGATCACAGCTTGCCTCAGAAACCACTAGTTACAGAGGAGAAAAAGGATTGACAGACATTCTTAAATCCCTTGCTAACAGGTCAAAATCTAAAGAAAGACTTCTGTAAAAAAGCCATCATCACTTCACCCAGCAACGGTACAGGGTGATAAGAGGTATGATCCACTGGATATGGTGAATGTACCTCAAAATGGAGCCTATGAAATGGCTGAAATCCAAGAATAGAATCAAAAGGCTTTGTAAATGATATGTAGATACAATTTACATGTGTAAACTCAGCCAACCATTTTAATTAATTTTTTTTAAAGCATCAAAACAACAGCAAAGTTATGTGGCTTTGTTTGTAGAAATGGAAGGGTTTATAAAATAAGATGACTTATTACCTGAAACTGAAAAGTGTCTACACACAATGTTAATGCAACTAGGATAAGAAGGGAGGTGGTCAAATGGGAAGAAAACTCTTTATCAAACTTTTGATAAATCTGCATCTAAGGTAAATGAACAATTTACAGATAGAGCTATGGATATAGATAAGATTAGCAGCCATTTCCCAACAGACAAATTGTCAAAGGATGTGAACAATTCTCAAAAGAACTGCAAAGTATTCACAACCACTTGAAAAAATGCTCCTAATCACTAAGGATAAAGAGAAATGCAAATCAAAACAACCCTGACATTTTACTTCACACCCAGCAAAGTAGCAAAAATGGAAAAAAAAAAATGCCTAAAACAGTCCAATGTTGGAAGGGTGGCAAAATGATAAGCCCACTAATACACTGCCAGTGGAGCCATGAAATGGTACAAGCATTTTGGAAAGCAATCTGGGATTATGAAAATAAAGTAACTAAAAGTAACACTGTGTGCCAAAAACTCCCTTATTGCACTTACACCCCAAGGTAGCCAGCAAGAAGAAAAAGTGCAAGATATTTATAGTAGAACTTTTTGTGATAACTTGAGAATTGCAAACAAAGTAAATGCCCATCAATTGGGGAATGGTTAAATAAATTGTGGTCCATGAATGTAATACATTATCACTGTGCTGGACCATTCTCACATAGGCAACTATTGCTCCCAATCACCTGGACAAAGCACTGATCCACAGAAAGTTAAGAACAATATTTTTAATAGGTGTTATTATCTCAAATCCTTTCCCAAGCTACATGAAACAAAGAAATTCAGAGAGAGACACCAGTCCATGAGAAGAGACCAAAATGACCCAAGGACAGCAAGAAGTTCATTCACAGGCCTGCCTGCCATCTCATGGCTCCCAGAGCTGAACCAAGGGTACTTGGTAAGAGCCCACAGAAGAGGCACTCCCATCTTAACACTCTTACCCAACTACACCTGGGGAAAACATTATAAAAGAATAATAGCAGGACAACAATTTCTCCGAGGACCATTTCTTAATGGAACCCTACTGAAGAAAAGGAGATGATGATGATGATGATAATACCCACAGCACTCTAGCAAAAATATGAGCGTCCCTCACACTCACTGAATCTCTGCCCTCAGTGCCAAAGCAGACAAGCAAATTTATGGCCTCCAAATATCACTGCTCATCCGTTTCATTTCCCTCAGACCCTCAGTCCCATTCCTTCTTTCCCCATTTAACAAATTACTCTCATTGGCTTTGCAGTACAAAGAGCCACACTGGGCTCCTCAGACAGCTCAATAAACTGACACTTAAAATGTAAAATAAGTTCCTCAAAGGTAGCATAAAGACCACCTATCTTCAAATTAATAAGATAAAAATCATTTTAATACATCATGTTATATACTAAGTACATACAAAGAATAAAATCCCACACATTATAAAGAACATTTCATTGTTGGTTTTCCTAACAGAAAAGACTTGCTTCCACCAAAGTCTTCCTCCAGTGACCAAATGACACACTATGAAGATGATAGGTTTTCAAAGGCCCTGACCCATGACCACAGAGGACAGACACGATCATGCTGGAAAGGCTTCCAGTACAGGCCAGCTAACAGTACTAAGGGCTAAGAACCAGCCTCACCAGAACTGCAAAGAGCTTGACCAAGCTGCCCCTAGCCCTAGGCTTTATGGACAAAGGAATCTCTAAAACTATTAATACTAAAAACGTTTTGATCTGCAGTCATTGATGAAATATGCCCCTCACATGAAATCACTTTTCATCAAAATATTAAATATCTAACCACCTAATCATAAGGAAATTAAATCTGCCTTTAACACCTCCAGCACATTTTTAAGGGCAAAGCAAGCAGGCTGTGCTCAATGTATTGAACTAAACATAAGCTGGAACAAATTAAAACTATGAAAATTTCGTTAAGCGGGTGACTGAAAATGTGAGCAACCTTAACCTACTAGTCTACTAAGTACCCTAATAACAGTTTGCTCCAACTAATTTAATGCTTTTTTTTACAGTAAGCATTGGTTAATTATGTAATACTATAACTACAACTGCTCACACCGCATCTGTAGACCACGAAATGTTTTGAGTTGCCCAACTAACTGGTTTTTAACGAGTACACCCAACAATTACCCTCTTCCTAGGTCTCTGGATGAATATGATAAGAATGGTTTCCTGTTTCAGAACAATGCTACTGTTAAAAAAAGAAAAGAAAGAGAAACAAAACCCCTCTGGTTTCTAGCTTACACTATAAAACTGCTAGGATTGCCGGCCATTGCTGAAGAAGCCAAGAGAGCTCTGACTTCCATCACCACTTTCATGACCATCAGCTTCACCACAAGCATCAGCAAAGAGCTAAATTAGACTGACTTCAACTCCTGCTGAACCTCCGTGCTAAGGCCAGACACCAAGGAGGCCAAAAGGCATCTGAAAGACTCCAAACCATTGAAACCTGTTTCTAAGACTTAGCCAGCCCGGTCTTGCTAAAAAGTATACAGGACTAAAAGTAGGCTCGTCCGTAGCTTTAAAAATATTTTTTCCTGAAATAAAAGCCATGCCTCACACACTTTTATCCAAGCCAGCTAACTAAAATATTGGGTTTGGGGGCTACTATGTGAGTAGGCCTCCAAATCCTATATTCAAAAATTCTCCAGGGGTTTGAGAGGAGGCTGCATTAGTCCAAAGAGTAGGAGCCATCAAAATAAGTAGCAATGAATGCACCTGAGGCAGAGAATTTTTTTTTTAATTTTCTGATGCAAAGATTGTGGAGACCTGAATTTCTAAGATAAAGCCTAAAAGAACTAAAATCTGATTTTTCGACAAATTCATGTTTTAAGAACAGTTTTCCTAAATGCCTTAACTTGAAAACAAAACATCTAACACCCAAAAACTTCCAATGAGAACGACCTAGCTTATTTCATTCTGCATTTGGTTTTAGCAAAATAAAATCATGATCACTTTTTATACTAGTATTTAATCAAGACCTAGGTTATGCCACAACTACAAAATATCTTGTTTTCACTGTTGCCAGTGTCCAGACTGAGGTCTAAGCAGGAGGGTCATTTTTTAAAGGGTTCAAGATAAGGAAATGAACAAAGTAGTTACTAGGTTGCTTTACAAGTCCATCTATCTGTCTCCCCAGCACTGACCCCTGCCCAGATTCTAGAACAATGGCGGACAGCTTACTACTAATAATTGTACTTCCTAGTCGGCCTATTTTAATCGTCCTCTGCTCTTTACCAGAACAAAAACCAGTCAGTTCACTCAACTATAATTTATTAAGTACCCACTATGTGCCAGGGCAAGTGCAAGCTCTGGGGATACAAAGAATGGTCCTACCCTAGCCCCCCAAAAGTCCCTGCTCTCAAGCTCACCAGTGAATGAGGGAGACCTATGCAAACAACTGTACAAGACAGAAACAGGAAAAACTGGAGCTAGTCAATGGAGGGAAGGCACTAGCATTAAGGGGGATTGGTAGAGATGACCTAAACAAAGTTGAGATTTAGCTGGGACCTGAAGGAAGGTAGGGAAGGTTGGAGCTAGAATAGGGGAGGGAAAAAGTTCTAGGTACGATGGACATGCCTGGAAACACCCAGAAGCAGGAAATGGAGTATCTTTGAGGAACAGGAAGAGTACATGGAAGAAGAAGCCTGGAAAGGTAGAAAGGAAGCAGTTATAAAGGGCTCTGAATGTCAAACAGAGGACTCAAGTCACTGATCCTGAAGGTCACAGAGGAGTGATGTGGTCAGTCCTGCATGGACTAGTATGGGAAGAGACCTGAGGCAGGGAGACCCACCAGGGACTACTGCAAGTAGTTCAAGTGTGAGGTCTAGAGGACAGGGCCCAGGGTAATGCCAGTGTCAGAAGAGAGAAGGGGAGATGAGAGATGTCACAAAAGTACAATCAACAGAACTTGGCAACCAACCGGACAGGGGGGAGGGGATGTAAAGATGTAGAAAACAAATTACTCATGTCAGAATAGCAGGGAGTACAGGAATGTACAGGGTGGCTCTGGGGGAGAGCCAAGAGAGAAGCCAACCCAGTACAGGAAGGAGTGGTCAATGTGTATCTGAAGTCAGCAAGAAGCCTGTCCCAATTAGAGCTAGCCCCCAGGGAACAGGCTCCCTTTCAAAGGCTTGAGGATGAGGACCAGTGGGACTCCTGTTCAGTTACAGGCTGGATGAAAAGATGGCGACCTTGGAGGCCTTTCCAACTCTAATGGGATTTGGCCAATATCCCAAGGCTTGGTGGAACCAGGACTAAAACCCAGGATTTCTGATTCCAAGCCTAGTAACTGCTGTGTTCTACCAAGGTAACTGTCCATGACACTGGACCCTGATTATCTCAGCAAGTAAAGGCTTTAACTCAAGCACAAATGCTGTACGGGCTTCCTCCCTTTTCATTTTTCAAACGCACCTTCCTTTCCCCACACCCTCCACACTTTCTATTAAGCAAAATCCAGCAGCACCTGAGCTGCTACCAATTCCAACAGTAAGTGAAAGAGGCCGTGAGACCTGCGTTCTGCCACGGCCAGACTATGGGACTCTGTCCCATAACCACACAAAGCCCAAGCAGCTAAGATCCAAGTGCAGACCTACAAGGTGACCAAGTGCCACCCTGTCAATAGCTAGCTATAGACCTTCTCTTCTGTAGTCATCTTTGAACAAATGCTAATAATTATGGCAATTCTGTCAAGGAAAAATCAATAAAGCCAGTGTCCAAATCACTGCTAATGGCTTAGACTTCAAAAAAAGATAAAAACAAACTGACATCCTTCCCTTGGCAAATGCCGATGCACTGCAAGCACATCTGATACAGCTAAAGTGTCATTCACCCTGTGACAAATCTTGGAAAACTTGGTAAATAAAACCAGTCAACGAATTCTCAAGCAAAAGAAATCTATTAAGTCTAAGCGCACAACAAAGGTTCACCAAAGAGGAGTAAAAATCACCTTGGCAGTCATAAAAATCTAGAGGATCACATTACTTTCCAAGTACCAAAGTAAAAGCAATCACCTCACACAAACCAATCACCCTGGACTACTCAAGGAGCAAGAAAAGCAACAAGGACACCAAAATGACACCCCCGTCACCAAAGGACTAACGTGTCATCAACTGCTGGAATTGCTTCAGAGCATAAAAATTATACAGCAGTAATAAGACACAAAAAAACAAGAGGGCTCTTTTGTTGCTGCATTGTCAAAATCATTTTAAACATACAGAGTTAAGCCCACTTTGAGTTACAATGTGATGCTACTTTTCTATAAATGAATCGGCAAAAAAAGGCTAAAGACCCCAATAACTTATCTGCTACTTGCAATATTTTAATGATTCCTGTTTTCAATGTGGGTCATCCCTCCTCCCAAGTCTATGAAAACTCCCTGGGAGGTTAAGTCAATGGTTTGGTTTCAAATTTCACAAGGCTGTCCCTGGGACAACAGACATACTGTCTGCTTACTGTGGCCCTAAGGAAGTTAGTGTTCCTTCAGGATTCCTGGCTTTTTGAGGACCCAGGGTCAACTAACAACAGGCAAGACTGTGGTATTACAGGAGAAAGAACTGAGTAGAGAAACAGACTTATTACAGTTAACCAAAAAAGTCTCCAGTATAAGTCAAACATCTTCCAATAGCTAAATGATCCTTAATCCTACTTCTAAATAAACATCATAAAGCAAAAGCATCAAATGGAGTTTTATATTTTTAATACTAAAATAAGACACAATGAAATCTTAAGTCACTCAAAATAGCGTAAAATAACAGTCACTATTCAAACAAAACACTGAAGTGGTCAGATACTTGAACAAAATTATTTCCAAATTTTTTTCTGCAGTTTTGGAAAAAAGTTTTGCAGTAACTAAAATGTACCCAAATTTTCTGATTATCAAGCAACATTAAATCCAATACAAAATGTTCATTCCCTTGAACTTCAAAGTGCCCTTGGCTTTTTTTGTTGTTGTTGTTAAATTGGGACAAAAGGGAAGAATAGTAAATAATCTGCAAAATCAAGTGAGTTATTATCACAACAAGCAATCAGCTCCAAAAATATTTTCTAGTCATAATGTTTCATCCTTAAGAAACAAAAAAATCTAACACAAATACAAGTAGCTATTTTATGGCACCTCCAACACTGCCCAAACGGAAATAGTATTCCATTATTCAAAAACTTTCAAGTTAAGTTTTTAATTTAAATAGCAGATTCTAAATCAATGAGCCCACAACTGAATAAATGTTTACAGCCCTACGAATACTAACAAGAAAAACTATGTGAATCACCTCATACTTCTGATTGCCGATGTCATCGTCTCAAACTTAAAGACTTAAAAGCAGTGTGAGAGAACTTTTAAAGGAAAGTCAAAAGTCAATTAAAAACTGTAAAGCCACTTCCAAGTGGGCAGTATCTGTATTCTTGGCATCGACTGTTAGGAAAAACATACACAACAAAGTAACAGGACTTGGTACACAGAGATCACTCCCAAGGCTTCAGACAAAACTGGGAAAGCTGGAAACCAGCAGGGGAAAAAAACAACAGACGTGTTCAGAAACAGGTTTGGAGATTTTACACTTCATACTTTTTATATTTTAAACTTCATGTCATTCAACGTTTTAATTTTTGACACCAAAAAAAAATTTTGAATACAAAACAATGTTAGCAAAAATACCAAAAACCCAATTTTGATTCACCAGCTCAATGATTCCACAGAGGGAAGCAGGAAGTTCAGGATAATCCTGAAATCCAGGATAAACTGCCACTGACAATATAAAATAGAGCTTTTAGTTTTGAAACAAATTAGACTGAAATTTCCAGAAAGATAATGGGATATGAGCCTGTCTACTCAATATGCCCCTACACACCAACGTGAAACCAAACTACCTTCAGACACCCTCTGAAGAACATTTTAAAAATAGTTTGGAAGAAATGAGCAAACCAAGAAGAGCTCCAACATGGGGGACAGGGAGAGTAGAAGACTATTGATTAAAAGAAGGAAAAGCAAAAAAACCTGTACTGAAACACCAACAGTGACATCAGAAACAAAACCGAATATACATGAACCAAATCCTACCATTAGATGAAATAAAAAAGAAACCAAACACAATAAGGAAATCTCATGACAAAATGACGATGGGACTCAACAATTTATAAATATCCAGAGAAAAGAAAACGAGTTTCAAAAGCAAAGAAGTATTTTACAAGAGTTTAGAATTGGTGGAAGAAACAGTCAAAAGAGAATGGCCAAAAAGCTCAACCTGAAAAAGCTTCAAAAGCAATTGAGACAAAAGTGACAGGTATCAAGTTTTCTCTCCTTGATCCGTTCTTGATCTGCTGCCTGTATTTCATAAAATCATACCCCAAATATTTCAATTTAAGGGCAGACAGGCTGAACTCAAAGGACAGCAAAGGAGACAACCCTGAAACTCAACTCCTCCAAAAACTTCAAGACCATGGCATGACCCTCAAATAAACCCAAGGTCTCTATGGGTAATGACATGACTATTTCCTTCTGAATCATACAGTCAATTATGCTTGTAAATCATTGCAGCCTCCCCTAAGAGATCAAGGCCACATCTTTAAGCATAGCTCTAGCAGCATAATATTAAGAGGCATCTTCAAAACCCCCACACAAGGGAGGTCTGCTCTTTATTCTACTATTCACACAAGTCAATACCAGATCATGTATCTGTAGCCCAACGTGTCAAACCTGTTCCTTAGCGTCCCACCTCAGAGAATGTGGCACCACAACGTGACACTGAAGACTCTTCTTCCATGAAGGGCTCCATGCTAAAACAGAGGGATTGAGCACCATCTTCAAAAAAAAAGGAAAAGCATTTTCCAAAGAAAGCAAGAGTTTACAAACTGTGACAAATGAAAGCTCTCTTCCCTTCAGGACCCTCTAAACTGCTCAGGAAGAGATGCTAAGAGGGGAAAAGCCCGAGATCAGTGCTGGACGCTGACTCCAGACAAGCCGCTTTCATCTCCCCAGGTTTCCCTTTCCTTGGTGTAAAATGAAGGAGATGAGCCAAATGACCCTGAAGGCCCCTTCCAATCGCCGATGCTATGAAAACTCTTCCTGGATAACTCGGCAGAACCAGAGCCCAGAGACACTCTCTTCTCCGTTCACCCGGCAGACGGCTGCCCAAGAGGCATTCTAAAAGAGCAGCTCTGGTCCCCCTACTCATCAGACACTGCAAACTGCCCCTCTCCCATCTCCATTCCCATAATTCAGCAGGCCTCCATAAGACCCTTTCCTAACTCTTTTTCCAGATTTTTAAGGGAACTATTCCTCCAAGACCCCCCCCCTTGACAATCTCATTCATTCCCTGAACTTCAACTAAGACCTCCATAGGAATGAATCTCCTCTCCTCCTTTTAGCTGCACCCGGGCATCTCCAAATGTCTTCCTATCACTGCCTAGATACCTCAAATTCAAAACATCCAAAACTGATCTTAACAGTTTTCCCTCAAAGCCAGGTTGTACTTTCTATGAGTAGCGCCAAATACCACCCGTGTTCAAAATCTTGGTGTTATCTTTAGATATTAGGGATGAGAGATGGAAAAGTCCATCTGTTACCAAGTCCTGTCAGATGCACCTCAGATATGCCTCTTCCTTTCCTGCACTCCCCTTCCTTTCCAGCCCGACTGCCAACTTCCTCCTCATACAGGCCTTCACTATCACCCTTCTGAATAACACCTATATCTCCCAGCCACTCTAAGCGCTCCATCTTTCATACTATCAGATGAATCTTCCTTAAACTCAGACTTGGTCATATGACTCCTTTTCTCAAAACCCTTTAATAGTGATCTGCCTACCAAATAAAGTAGTGCCTCCTTTGACCTGACATTCAAGGTCCTCTCTTATGGAGAAGCACTCCACCTCTCAAGGCTTCTCCCGCTTGATGGCATTTTATAGAATCTATGCTCCAGTTAGACTGAACCATCAAGACATATGCGCTGCCCTTTCCCGTTCTCCATTTCCTATGCCCAGAAAGTCTTCCCAGTACCATATGCCACAGAGGGCAATATGAAGTACAGGTTTGCCCAAGGGCATTAAGCCTCTTAATCATTTCTTCTTAAAGGGCCAGTGAGCCCTATTAGCTCTGTCTGAGAACAGCCTTGGGGCCTGAGGATGACCTGAGCTACATCCTCTACATTTTTCCAAGGCATAGCCTTCATCCCTGCTCCAAGGTAATGCTGATTTTTTTCTAACCTAAAACATCTTACAGTAGGGACTACACATTTATATAGCACCTACTACATGCCAGGCCAAATGAAAGGGCCAAAATAACACAACCCAACCAAGATGTACTGACTGCACCCGGTCCCAAAGACCATTGGAGGAAAGGACGTCTACACCCTACCACAGCCCTCTCACCACTGGCTAGGGAGCAAGCTCGGAACATCAGGCTTGTTTCAATTTATTGCTTAATTTTACTGAACTGTTCCCCCTTCTACCACTAAGACACTGCCCCTCCCCCCATTTTTTAGTCTTTATATCAGAAAGGGCTCTTTTTCTGAGGGGAGGGAGAGAGAGGGATCATTAGGAAAACATGGATGATTCAAAAACAAAAGGTATCTATTTTTTCCAAAAATTTTAAGAAAAGAAGAAATACGTTTTTCATTACCTGCAAACATAAATCTCATTTTATTTGTTACCTTCTTCAGACTGCACCTGGTCCACAGAAGACTGGTTACTCAGATCATCAACTGCTTCACCCCTAGCTGGCACACCCATTCACCACATACTTCATCCAACTATCAAGGCCTCCTTAAAGGACAGATATTGCACATAGGGAATTAGGCAATAATCCTTCCTACTGCTGAAGAGAGTCGTATTCATTCTTAACCTGAAAAATTAGGCACATAAAATCGGTGCTAGCCTTTGTGCTCCTTTCATCACTTCTCATCCACTTTAGTTTTAGTTACAGGGAAGAACTAAGGGATGGCCCACAGGATTCCATTAGCATCCCCTTTCAAAGATAAATTAAGGAGCAGGAACCCTATTTTTCATCCTTAAATTTTTCGTACAATAAATAGCAAGTCAACTTAACCCCAAAGGCAGGAAAGTAAACAAAGGTGTTCTAAAGTCCTGGTGTGAAGCTCAAGACCTCTGACAAGAAATCTGGCTAACTTCTATCACACAGGAAACATTGACCTATTAATCACATAATCTCATAGGGCCTTGTAAGAAAAAATTCTACAAATTCTCTGCCTAAAAGAAACAAATCAACAGAAGACAAGCTTCACTAGGACAGGCAAAGAAGAAAGGGTGCAGACTCAATTAAAATTTCACTTTACATTGAAAGGTCCAGAAATAAGGTCTGATTCCTTCAAAGCAAGCTTCCAGAGACACTGATATAAAACATTAGAATTTATTCCCCAAGTCCCTCTAACCATTGCTTCTTGGATAACTCTTTTAAAAAACTAAAACTGGAAGGGAAATTGTTGCCATCAGTCCTGACGTCTTCCTTTCCATCTCCGAGTTCCAGGATTCTATTAGCAAACATGACAAAATACAAAATGCAGATCAAAAGTAGAAGCTAAGGTTTCATATCAAATGTTAGATTCTCATGCTACATTAATGGAGCCCCAGATGAGACAGGTCAAAATTCTCCAGCAATCATTGGGATTTTACATAAACAAAAAAATCTCTAACTCCTACAAAAAGTTAAGATTTTAGACATCTAATATTTACTATTTCAATTTTTAAAATAATTTTCATTTTAAGAGATAACTACATGAGTTTTAATCAAAATAATCAAATTTTTGAAATAAAAAGTTAACATATTCTGTGTTTCCACTGGACCTCTCAACTTAAATTTTAAGGTAAGTTAGTTGTTATGTTCACCCATAGTCATCAGGGAAGTTTGCTAAAGGTACTTAAATTTAAAGGACAGGACACCAAATGGGTTATCAAATCTTTCTACAATAGCACGGCATAGTAATACAGATAGTGTCCACAGCACTGTATGTTAAATGAAAATTACATGTTGGGCGGCTAGGTGGCGCAGTGAATAGGCACCAGCCCTGGAGTCAGGAGTACCTGAGTTCAAATCCAGCCTCAGACACTTTACACAAAAAACTAGCCGTGTGACCTTGGGCAAGTCACTTAACCCCAACTGCCCTACAAAAAAAAAAAGAAAGAAAAAAAAAAGAAAATTACATGTGCAAATCATTCAACTTTTAAGCAAAAGAAAGGTCTACAGACTCCCCTCCCTTCCTCCCTCTCCCCCTAGTCTTTCTGTCTCTCACTGCATCATATCAATGCTATGAATGGCTTTCTTTGGGACACTAGACTTTCCATTCCATCTGTGATGGCTCAACAAAAAAGCAACAATCAGAGAATATTCCACTAAGATGTACAAAAGGAATATTGACTAACATACGTGAAAATTCTGCCTCCATTCCTATAGTTTAAAAAAATACACAAAGCTCACTTGGAATGAAATTTAAAATTTTAAGATTTTCTAAATTAAAGATATTCATTTTCAATGACTCTCCTTAAATATAATCTGAAACAGCTGAGGTTTAAGATACTGATTCATGTTTCATCCAATTTAAAACTGTTATATTAAAATTTTTCAATAGGTAAGACTCATCTTGGCCCTGAAGAACTAGTTAGCATTGTTTGACACATGATTAACTTTTTTAACAACCAGATGGATTGAGGAGCAGGACAGACAAAAAGCATCTTCTCCTTCATATGTGAAGGTACCACCCCACATGGCAAGTCGTCATTCCTCCCTGGGCTGTCACTGGTTTTTCCCACACCAGACACAGGTGAAGAATGCCCTTTCCTAGACAGTGAAGTCACTGTTTTTGACCAGATGGCATTTCAGCCTTATTGAATGAAAAGTTGTTCCATCTCTCACTGAGGCATTTCAAGATCACTCAGTAAGCCTTTATAGGGAAGTAAACCCAGTTGCTTGCACTAGTCAAAATACAGCCTAATCCTTAGCAATTGTTAAATTTGCCCTCATATTTAAATTTAGACAATATATAATGGTCTTAAAAAAAAAACTAACAAATTGTTTCAAAGGAAGCAAACTGCTGCTCTCTAGCCTATAATAGAGTGTAGATATTGAGGAAATGGTGAATGGCCAAATCTAATATATGTCTTTACCACTTCCAATATTTTTTATAAACTGAAAAGTACTTTATAAAAACTGAGCAACTACCAATTTAGATACATTGCATCTACAAAGAAAATCTCTATGAAGACAAACATTTCTATGGTGACATCTACGAAAGCAAGCATGTGAGAGTTACACAACCTTTATAAAAGTCAATAAGAAAAACCATCAACACTTTTTCACAAACTTGGACCATTCCATCGAATTCTAACACAATACCACACCATCTCATTTTTTCACATCGAATGTTTTCAGGTCCAAGCTGCCACCTACAAAGCCATCTATAAACCAAAACTGAACACTAAGCACCAACAGCATTTACCAAGCCCAGGGGTTCACTAGCGAGATGCAGCATTAACATTTCTATCACACTCTCCAAGAATGAATCTTGCCTATTCCCTCTGGATCTGTGACAAGAAGAGGCCACACAATTCTTTACTACAAATTTCTTTGGAAGAGGAAAGAAAATAAAATAAAGGTAAGGAACCGAGGATGCTATTTTTCACATCCTGTTCATACAAACTATTTTTATCCAGTCACACAGTATTTTAAATATTACATAACTGGTTTTTTTTTTATCAAAACGTTTTCTAGGTCCTAAACAGTTACAAGAGTCATTATGATAGAACACGTAGCACATAAAAATTCACATGAAACAAAAACGAACCAAATATTAATTCTACCCTAATTTGTTTTCCATAAAAATTAGGACACACTATTTTGCATTTTTGCTTGTACCAAGGCAAGTTTAAAGAGCAAAAATGAATGAAGGAATATTTGTATCTTCATAAAACAGGCATTTTCTCACAGAAATGCTACACACAGCTGTGAAGGCCCTTCAGAACTCCCAGCACCCACTTCTTTCACATACTCAACACCTTCTCACATGAATTTGCTTTCTAGGAAATAAGCTCTCTCATCAAATGCACATTAACCAAAAGCAGAGGATATACAAAATAAGCCCATCTTAAAAAAAAAACCAAGAAATTGAAAGCCTTCTGAGGTTACTTTAAAATCAAGAGCAAGTCACTTAACTGACTTGTGCCTTTCATGAAAAAAAAATACATATAAAAAGTACACCACCTAAAATGTCCATTCAAAACACTTATACTACCAGAATTCCCAGTATTTACAACAAAATTATTACAAAATATAGCAAAATCTGAAGTTAGAAAGTTTTCCTGTTGTCTAACCATAAAAACTCAGCTCTTCACTTCTCGATGTTATGATTTTTAATCACTTATTAATCTTTATATAAGTACTTTAAAACCATTTAAATCCTACTTCGTTGAATGTCAAACAAAAAAATTAGAAATAAATTTTGGCAAAACTCACTTCCCCTTTATGAAATGTAACAATGTAAATGACAGCTTATCTACTTAAAATTCTTTATTCTTAGATAAAGCTGCTAGGGCAAAACCTGTTAAGTAATTATAAAAGATTACTAGGTGGCCAAAGCCTTGAGGGAAAGATGGGGACAATAACAGATTTAAAACTAGGTAGTCACCCAAAAGCCATTGAAAAATATTAATCTGACAGTCACTTCAGAGCCATTACTGTGGTTGTGAATATGAATTCTTGTTCAGAGCTGATTTTTATAGGATGCAAATGAAGCCTTAAAATGTCATACTAAAGGAGCCTTTATTCTCCCACTCTGTACTCTAGGTTATCACCTTTGGATAACTTGCAAGACTGCTCAAGGTGAATTTAATCTAAAAAAATTTAAATAACCACAAAAACATTATTGAAAGGCATTCTAGTGCAGTTGTCTGGCAGTGAGGAGAATCTTTTCCTTAACGATTTACTTTTCTTAAGAACCTAATCAATGTAAGGTTCAGCCTTGATTCCAGAGGTGCTATGATAAAGATTGGCAGCCAACTGTCTGACAGAGACATGATGGGCTCAAGATGCAAACAGGTCCAAGCAGCTCTGGAAAAGGCCAACAGGGTTTGATTATGCATATTTATTATAAAGGTTTTCTTTTCCCTTTTTCTCCCTCAATGGAGGGGGAGTTGGAAGACGGAGAAAATAAATGTTTTTAAATGAAAATAAAATTATAAAATTTACATTTATTTTTTTCAGGAAATAAGATTTTTCTACTTTTCACAGATTAGACTTGAAGTCACTTTTTTAAAAGACACTACAGTTGACCAGAGTGATAATGTCTTCCTTACTACTTACTCAAATGTTTTCCCACAATAATCAGAAATAGAGCTGGTCCAGTGCAGACTCTGTCTGCTAAGGAGATAAACTCCTGCAGGGCAGTCTGCTGCACCTGCATCTTTAAAACCAACCCCACACTGCATGCTAGGTGGCCCTCACGAATGCTTGTGGATTGGCTGACACTGAAATCAAACACACGTTGTGGTGCATCAAAAATGGTTGGGAATAGAAGCTGTCAATGATCTTTTTGCTTTAGTGATTGTTTTTAAGCTGCATAAATTTTATGTGCAGATGCCAAAAGTAGCTGACCATAAGAAAATTAGATCCCATCCCCCTAAGAAGAGCACTTTACTCACATAAGAACGTGGTAGAGGATGTGCAAAATGACTATATATTGATAAAATTTAGATAATCATTCAGAAGGCCATCATTTATTAAATCAAGTTTAAATTTTGCAGATATCACAAATTGAAAGTTGACATAATTTTAGTCATATCTAATATGATCCAAAAAGCCCAGGAAAAGCACTTAATTAGGAAAAGGGTTTCTTCCTAGTTCTCAGACAACCACTATTAGAATTTGACCCCAAAAATGAACTACTGGTAAAATAAGTTATAAAATAAAACCTGTAATGAGCCCTCCTAGGCAGTGCTGTCCAATTCAAGTGTCTATGATGTTTAATCAATGCAGTCTCTTAAATTTCCAAAGCTATTCTAAAACTAAGTTAAGAATTTAACAGGAATATGTATTGTTTTCATCTGTTTAGCAACTTCCTCTAACAAAATATATGCCTAAAGTTCTAAAGACAAACAAAAACACCTATAGGCTAATATTCAGTGGACATAAAAATTAATATGAAATCTTAACGAAACAGCAGAAAGCGGCAAAAGTATAAATGTAACAAAAAGGAAAGAGAACCAAATTCTTTAGACACTAAATTGTTATCATTTTCCTCCCAACTCTTTCAAGTAATAATTTAAATGTCACCCTCCCCAAAGAATGTTTCCTTGACCATTACTGAAGTGTTTCTGAGGAAAGATATAGTCTGCTAAAATGTATCAGATCACCTTAGAACTTTCCTGTGGAAAGGTACCAGCAAGAGGCAGTTGCTTCCATGGAAAACACTGTCAAAACAAACTAATGATGTTTTATTTTAAAAGTCCATCTCATGCTCCCTTTCTGTTCATCCATATGGTTTGCTACTACACTTACACCACCCAATGTCCAAAATACTTCAATCACCTGAACACCAAAAATCTGATTACTTTAAACCACTCTTTTTCATACATGCATACAGACAGGACAACGAATTTTTAGGTTAAAAAAAAAGTATACCTTTCATGAGTTTGCAAACGAGCAAAATGAATGTAATTCCTAGATTAGGCCAAAACCAAAACTACAGGGATGACAGTAAATGGTTTTGATGGCCTCGGTCTTCTGAATGCAAAGGCCTAACCCTAATCCTGTCAGAGCAAAGCCTCAGCCAAAATTCCTGGTTTCTCTTAGTCAATACAGTGCCTGGGCAATTTAAACATTACAAGCCTTAACAACTAATCTACAACACACGAAATTCAAAACGGGTACAATGACACTCTTACCGGTTCTTCCAGGCCACGTTAATTAGTAAAAATATAAAACCACATTTGTCCGGGTCACTAAAGGTGGAAGTCAAAGTTATCGAGACCCCTATGATGCCAGGAGACCCGAAAAAAAGGTTGCCAATCATCAAGGTGGGCTGCCGATAGACTGGAAACTTCCAAAGAACGTCAGACTGAACCTGTGCAGTAACCACTGGAGACACGGAATGCCCAGGTCTCCTTGACACCCACAGGGATGCCCATCCCACAGCACACAGGCACAGCGCAGAGCTGCGAAGCAGCTCGTGCCGTGCCCATCCATGCCTTATCCCACATATCCATCTACTAGGAGGGGGAAAACCCACATTTAACAAAGACCTCAGAGCAACACGGGCCTTCCAGGGTAGACTGCAGCACTAGACAGCACTAGTCATTTCAAACTACTAAATCCGGCTGCCGATGGTAACTAATTTGGCTCTCTGGCACAAATCTCGGGGGTGGGGGGGGGCGGGGGCTGAGCCCCTCGACTCACAGCCGAAAGCACCCATGGAAGCAAGCCAGGGCCCCAGAAACAATCCCTGCAAGATTCTGATGCAATCCCGGGCCGTGCAAGCCTGACGCTGCCTCTTCTCCAGACCCTCGGTCTGGCAGGGCCTAGCCCCGGCCCAGGGCGCCCTGGCAGGCCGGCTCCCGCTGCCCTGCTTGCAGCAGCCACATAGGCGCCCCGGGAGCCCGCACGGGGCTCTTTCCGCGCCGAGCCGCGGCCAGGGGTCCCAGAGCCCCCGCGGTGGCTCGGCCAAGGGGGCGGGATGCGGGCGCGGGGGAGGGGCGGGGGCGCCGCGCGGCGGATACAGGTCAGGTCCAAGTCGAATCCATCCTCCTGGTATCTCCTTTTGTTTCTGCTCACGATCTCCTTGATGATGGCTGTCATGTCTGGGGGCCGCTGGGGGAGGGAGGGGGGGCGAGCGGGCGGACGGAGGCGGCTCAGGCGGCTGGGCCTGCTCAGCAGCCGGGCGCCCGGCCTGG
>CM053598.1:10190149-10222552 GCA_028646575.1 Pseudocheirus occidentalis | reverse complement strand
ACAAGGGATAACTGATAAAATGGAGGGAAAGAACAGGAAGGCAAAAGGGATGGATCAACCTTACTCTCATTGAATTTGGCTTAGGGAGTGAGTGACATATACTCTAAATTGGGTATCTTGGCCTACAGGAGAGTAGGGGGGAAGGGGATGAGAGGGGGGATGATGGAGGGGAGGGCAGGTTAGGGGAAGGGTAGTTATAAGCACATACTTTTGTACAGGGACAAAGTAGAGAATAGAATAAATTGGGGGGGGGGATAGGATTGAGGGAAATACAGTCAGTCTTTCACAATATATCCACTATGAAAATGTTTCGCGTAACTACACATGTACAACCTGTATTGAATTGCTTATCTTCCCAGTAAGGGTGGGAGACGAGGGAGGAAGGGAAAGAATCTGGAATTTAAAGTTTCAAAATCAAATGTTTAACAATTATTATTATTATTATTATTATTATTATTATTATTATGCAACTGGGAAATAAGATATACAGGCACTGGGGTATGGAGATTCATCTTGCTCTACCAGAAAGTCAGAGGGTGAGGATATAGGAGAATGAAGATTGGGGGAGGGGGTATTCAGTGGGATCACTGTTTTGGGGTGGTGGGTAGGGGAAAGACAAGGAGAAAATTTGTAACTCAAAATCTTGTGGAAATGAATGATGAAATGATGAAATGAAAATAAACACAAAAATTAATTTAAAAAAATATCCCAAACAAAATACTGGCAACAAATAAATCTGGGGGGGGGTGTTGATGGATGTCAAAGAGCTGGTCTAAACAGAACCTCCTCAGAGAAACTTTGAAGAAATATCTTGACACTTTCCCTGATGCTGCCAGTTATGAGAATACTACCATGTACATCCCTGGCTTTTCAAAGTCTATAGAAGAAATATCCTAATATTTTAGCGGGGAGGAAGGGGGTGGTCATTGAATGGTCAAAGACTCTTGTTAGTCAAACCCAAGGTAGCTGTTTGTTGTCCAGAACAGAAAGTGAGGGCTTTTGTCCTTAAAAAGTGATATGAACAGGCAGTTTTCAGAGGAAGAAATTAAAGATATCTATAATCATATGAAAAAATGCTCTATTGATTAGAGAAATGCAAATCAAAACAACTCTTAGGTACCACATGTCACTGGTCAGATTGGATAACATGACAAAACAGAAGAATGATAAATGCTGAAGATGTGGGAAAATTGGAACACTAATGCATTGTTGATGGAGTTGTGAGCTGATCCAACTATTCTGGAGAGTAATTTGGAACTATACCCAAAGGACTATAAAAATGTGCATACCCTTTGACCCAGTAATACCACTTTTGGGGCTATATTCCAAAGAAATCATACAAGTGGGAGGAGGACCCATATGTACAAAATATTTATAGCATCTCTTTTTGTGGTGGCAAAGAATTGAAAGTCAAGGGGATGCCCTTCAATTGGGCAATGGCTAAACGAGTTGTGGCATATGAAGAATACTATTGCACTGTAAGAAATGGGGAGGAGACGGACCTCATAATAACCTAGAGAGGCTTATAAGAACTGATGCTGAGTGAGAAGAGCAGAACCAGGAGAACTTTGTACACAATTATAGACACATCTTATCTGTGATGATTGACTTTGGTAGACTGGGGTCCTCTCAGCAATGCAAGATGAGAAGACAGATCCAAAAGATTCATGATGGAGAGGGTTATTCACATGCAGAGAAAGAAATAGTTTGAATGCAGATTGAAGCAAACTATTTGTTCTCTCTCTCTTTTTTGTTTTGTTTTGTTTCTTCTTTCTCATTGTTCACTCCATTGTTTATAATTCTTTATAACTTGACTAATGTTTAATGTGAAGGTATTTATAGAACTTATATTTGATTGCATGCTGCCATCAGGAGGGTAGAGGTGAGGAGAGAGAGGGGGAGAAAATTTGGAACCCAAAAGCTTATGGAACTGAATGTTGTAAATTAAAGTAAATAAATTAATTTAAATTGAAAAAAAGAAAAGTGAGAGAGTAAGAGTCCCTGGACCTACGAGCTTTGGGAAGGAAATAACACAGGTTTTCAAAAGAACAAATTTGAACAATATTTGCCCATGCATCTAACTTACTTAGAGCTCTGGAAAATGTCCATGAGGGCAGTATGGACCCATAAGCAGTCTGGGTGAAACACCCAGGGACAGCTTTTTTGGTTTTCTTTCTCCTGGGCCCTGATACTTTTGGCTCTATGTATCCTTCGGAGTTTCTTGCTGTCTCTTTAGGTTTCTTAAGATTTCTACCCCAGTAACTATTAACCAAAAACCAAAACAAAATAAAACAAAAAACTGTGTTTGGATCTATGAATTTGTTGGTGTGGGCATCTGCTGGGCAGCTTACAACTAGAGAGAGCTGCCTGGAAGACTCCCTAGCCAGGGTCACTGGGGCAGTGAGGGCTGGAGGCGGGGCTTCTATGGAGGTCCAGCTCTTTATGCACTAAGCCATGTTGCTTCCCTCCTGTGAAACAAAGAAGGAATTAAAATAACAAACAAAACTGACAAAGTTAGAAGTTATTAAAAACCTACTGGTCTTCAGTGCAAAGACCAATGTAGCTGGGCTTTCTCCCATGTCTCACATTCCCTGATCCATCCCTTCAGTTCTCTCCAGACCCAATGCTGTCTTGGCTGCACACCAGACCAGTCTGGCCTCTACCAAGGACAGATTCAGGTGCACAGAGATACTAGCTAGGATTATCCATCCATTTACCAATTGGTTCTTAGTACTATCTCTGGACTTCCAAAGGCTCTTCCAATCAGCTTTAAGCTGTCTTTCATTGAATGTGTAGGTGCCTCATTGCTGATCTTCATAGATCAACAACTTCTCTTGTCTTCAGAAATCGGGACAAGAGAGAGACTCATCATGTAGCACCAAAGACCACACCTAGGGGTTGCAAATTGTCCTGTATTGCACTTGGATTCACCTCCCTTATTCTCGCTGAAGTTTTCAGGGATCTGTTCCCTTGGAAATTCTATTTCAGTTCAAGTTAGTAGAGAAACATGGAAGTCACAGGTAACACCAAACAACTGCAAACAGCATCTCCTCCTCCTCCTCTTCCAATGATGAGCAATTTAGGAGAAAATGGGCCTGAAGAAGAATGATGAGAGCCTGGGGTGGGGTCTGGTCTAGCCAGACCATGCCCAGAGTACATGGAGCTAGAACTGGAAGGAGAACAACAATGGAATAGGTCTGCCAGGAATTCTGTGGAGTCTATTCACAAAGGTGATGACACTTAGACCTTGCAGCCCACTGGTTGGTTGTTGTCCTTCATCCTGTCCTTGAAGAAGACCAAAATGCCGTCACTAGTCTAGAATCAAGTTTCAGAGTGTCCAGCTATGACTGATTGGGCCGGCATGAGCTCAGAATGCTCTACCATGGGCCGGGCACAGATAAGGAAAAGACAATGATGCTTAAAGAGATGAAGGTAGGAAAGCCACTGAAATGGATCCAAGATGTGCAGAAAAGAGCTTTGTTTCCATTCCAATCCAATCCAGTGTTTATTCAGGGTCTACCACACACAAGAACAGCTGGGGAGTGCCACAGTGCACAGAGCACCAAGCCTAGAGTCAAGAAGACTAATCTTCCTGAGTTCAGATCTGACCTTAGACACGTCCTAGCTGTGTGACCTTGGACAAGTCACTTAACCTTGTGTGCCTCATTTTCCTTATCTGTAAAGTGAGCTGGAGAAAGAAATGGCAAACCGCTTCAGTGTCTTTGCCAAGAAAACCCCAAATGAGGTCATGAGGAGCCATACGTGACTGAAACAACTGAACAACAACGACACACAAGGAAAGCACTGTACATGGGGATGTGGATATCAAAGCAAAAATGAACACAGTTCCTGCACTCAAGGAGTTTCTGTTCTACTGAGAAGGCATAGCGTGTATACAGATAACACAGTCGTATACAAACCTGAAGTGAGCTCGTGATTCGGACAGGTGGAGGCAGGAGTTTCCTAGTAGAGGGGATAGTGGGTTTACAGCAGTGGTTCTCAACCTGTGGGTCGTGACCCCTTTGGGGGTTAAATGACCCTTTCATACGGTTCACCTAAGACCACCAGAAAACACATATTTCTGACGGTCTTAGGAACTGAGACCTACTCCTCTATCTGTCTCCAGGGGGTTCCGTCCACATGCAGTTGCGTCCACATACAAGTATTAAAGGGTCGTGGCATTAGGAAGGTTGAGAACCACTGATCTATAGGATTTGGCTGGAATGTAGAATGCATGAGGGGCAGTTATCTGAAATCAGCCTGGAGAGACCAGGGTGGGGGGGGGAGATCCAGATTGGAAAAGATCTTAGGTCTCAAAGAGAGGATTTTGTATTTTATCCTCAGGGACACAGGGAGCCAGTGATGCTTCTTGGGGTGTCAGGGAGGGGATGACACGGCCAGATCTATGTTTTAGGAACACCAGCATGGAGTGGGAGGGGCAGGGAAGGACAGAGAAGAGTTGGGGACGATGGCGTGATTGTGGACCCCAGTGACCAGAAGGGTGGCAGGGCAACCCAGTCCTAGAGGTTCTCTGGGATCTGTTTGTGAATCATTAAGAACAGAGGGGTCCTTCTTCCCCCCTCCCCCCCCCCAGGTGGAAAAGGAATGCTGCTGGCTTATGGGGTGTGGCTTCCGATCTGGCACTGGGGGACCCTGGTTTGAGTCCTGCCACTTATGCTTGCTGAACCTTATCTTATCCTTATATAATATGAGAACAAAAGTGACTGTGTGCCCTCCTCCACAGAACTGTGGTGAAGAAAGTGGTTTGCAAATCTTGAGGAAACATTGTCTGTTGTGTTAAAAGATGCCAGCCACCACTTCTGCTGCTGCTGCTGCCTGTTGTCTGTCCTTCGTTCATCAGGGAAATGATGCCCAGACAAGCAAGTGAACTGGGTTTAAGTGAGGGAGGACTGTGCGCAGTAGCCAGCCTCGCCTTCTCCTCCGGAGCCAGATATAGATCAGTATGACTAGAGTGGCCCAGGAGGCAATGGGAGACTTTGGCCTTTTTTTCTCTCTATGTATCTATTTCTCTCTGCATGTTGTATCCCCCTAGAATGTAACTTTCTTGAGGGGAAGGAATGTTTCAGTTTTTGTCTCCGTATCACCGGTATCTAGCATAGTGCCCGGCATTCGGTAGACTCATAATAAATGCTTGTTGATTATCTTAAAAAAATCAAAATGCACACCTATCATATTGACTAACACAAAAAACAGGAAAATGATAAATGTTGGAGAAGATGTGGGAAAATTGCTGGTGGAGCTGTGAGCTGATCTAACCATTCTGGAGAGCAATCTGGAACTATTCCCAAAAGGCTATAAAAATGTGCATACGCTTTGACCCAGAAATACCACTTCTACACCTGCATCCCAGAGAGATCCCACAAATGGGAAAAGGACCTACATGTACAAAAATATTTATAGCAGTTCTTTTTGTGGTGGCCAAAATCTGGAAAATGAGGGGATGCCCCTCAATTGGGGAATGTCTGAAGTTGTAGTATATGAATGTGATGGAATATTGTGCTATAAGAAATGATGAACAGGTAGATTTCAGAAAAACCTGGAAAGATTTACATGAACTGATGCTGAGTGAGGGGAGCAGAACCAGGAGAACATTGTATACAATCACAGATACATTGTATCTCTGATGACTGACTTTGACAGACTTAGCCCTTCTCAACAATGCAAGGACCTAAAACAACTCCGGAGGACTCATGATGGAAAATGCCATTCAGAGAAGGAAGTATGGAGCCTGTGTGAAGATTGAAGCAGAATATTTTCTTGTTTTGTTTTGTTTTTTCTTTCCCATGGTTCTAATTTGTTCTAATTCTTTTGTTCTAATTCTTTTACACAAAATGATTAATGTGAAAATCTGTTTAATAGGAATGTATATGTAGAGCCTGTATCAGAATACATGCCATCTTGGGGAAGGAGGAGGGGAGAGAGGGAGAAAACTTAAAACTTATGGAAGTGAATGTTGAAAAATAAAAATAAATAAGCTAACTTACTATTAAAAACAAACAAAAACCCCAAATGCAGAAAACACTAATAACTACTGACTGATACACCTGCTTTCTTATCTATGTAAGATTTTTTGAGAATGATCAATGCATGTATTGAAAGCTCCCTTAACTAATACTCAAAAAGGGAAGAGGAAGACTTTGTAGAGCCATTTCAAGAGTTGACCGTCTGTGTACAGCTTTCAACGACTTCTAAAAGCTCTGGAATAGAGAAATTACTTCACAAATGTTTAAAGTCAACCATGAGATCAGTTAGAGAGTATGACTTCTGACTTCTTATTAGCATGAGACACTCAAACAGAACTGAAGAAAAGCGGAAAGCAGAGATAGAAAAGGGTTCCAGGCTCAGGGCCACCTCTGATCCTGGGGGGCTCCTGGCTCAACTCGGCACCTTTAGGCACGAATGTGGAGTTGGGGTGTTGGTGACCCCTCCCTTTGTCTGCAATGCATGGGCTATCTTTGGGAGGCTCCATGCAGGATGGAGCGAAATCCCTCGTGTAGACACTACCTAAGCTTTTCCCAGACAGGCTTATGCATTCATTCTTTCCATGGGTATGGTGCTGAAGTTACTCCGATAAAAGCCCATAAATAAGATAATTGTTCCATCCGGTTGAGGCCTATAGGAAACATGACCAAATGTGGTCACTTTTTTAGTAAGCCCACCCAGCTTTATTATGGCTCAGCCGTCCATGAAGAACGCTGTCATGCCAGAGTCAGTCATAAACGCATGTCAACATGCCCCTTGGTTTTTCATCTAAGTGTCTGCTATGTTTGTGCTCAGGGCTTTGGTTATTCCAATGCAGGGACTCGGGCAATGAAGATTATAATTTAAAACTTCTGCAGTCGGAGAGAGAAGGCAGCAATGGATAGGACTTGGGACCGAGGAGAACAGTGGAGGGTGAGACACTAGGGACACCCAGGAAGGACCCTCTTGGACTCTGCAGCCCGCTAGGCTCCCCTCTGTTTACTTAACAAGAGTGCCCCCAGCATGAGGCAAGGGCCAAACCACAGGCCTTGGGAAGGCAATCAGAAAGGCGCCAGAGCTCTGGTCTGGGGAGAAGCTGGAAAAGTATCGGGTTTCTGCACTGGCCTCCTTGCCTCCTGCAAACGGGCCTCCCACCTGGCAGCTCCTCCACTATCCCATCCCACCCTCCTTTCTTCTCTGGGCCCACGGATCATCATGCAGCAGGCACTGGAGACCCTCAACTCTCCTGCTGCCCTTCCCTCACACTCTCCAGCTTATCAGTATAATTTCAGCCCTTGGTCTCCTTGGCACTGGTCACTCACTCTTTGGCCCATGGGGCTCATCTCTAGTTATTCTCTTGACAGACCGCTCTTCATTCACACAGTGTCTGATGCTGTGGTTCTGACCTTGGTTTTATGTGTACTGATACATTGGGAAAGTCAAACAGTGGTATGGGGGGAATCTAGATTGTGTCAGACAGATAGGGTACAAGGCCTTCATCTCCTCACACAGGGACTATTTCCATAGCCTGCTTGGGGAGGGGTGGAAGTCTGCCTGCCTCAGGTCTCTGCCCATTCTAGTCCATCTCCCAATCAGATGTCCAAATGATTTTCCTAGTGCACAGCTCTGGCCATGTCACCCACCTCCCACTAATAAACCCAAGTGGCTTCCTCTTAGCTCCAGGATCAAGCAGCGTCCTCTGCTTGGCTTCTAAAGCCCTTCATGGCTTGGTCTCTTCCTCCCACTGCAGGCTAATGAAGCTTTATTGTTCTCCACATACCCCTTGATCCGGTAATGTTGGCTTTTTTGCTGTTTCTCACCCAAGACCCTGTATCTCCTAACTCGGCATGTTTTCTCTGGTTGTCCCCCCTGCCTGGAATCCTCTTCCTTCTCTCTGCCTCTTGCTCCCTTCAAATCTTGGTTAAAATCCCACCTCTTCAAAAGCTTCTCTTATCCCCCTTAATGCCAGAACCTCCCCTCTGTTGATTGTCTCCAACTTGTCCAGTAGGCCAATTGTCAGCCAACTGTGGGCCCCATTAGAATGTGAGCTCTGTGAGGACAGGGTCTCAGCTGCCCAAGTGCTTAGCACAATGCCCGCTGCCTAGAAGTTGATTAATCTTCCTTGACTTGTTCCCAGGGTGTGGCCCAGCCAGGAGAGAGGGCAGTGGGATGGATGAACAACCTTCCGGAGGTCTGGATACTGTGGCCTTAGGGCTGGCACGCAGAGAGTGTGGTCACAGGCACCGGCCCCCTTGGTGTGAGCATTCTCATCACTGCTTCCTCCACATTTGGATACCGCTCTGGCACTCACCATCTGGGAAACTCTGGCCAGGATTCTCCCTGGACCTCAGCTCCCTCATGGCCACTTGACAGTCCAGAGGCCCCTTCTCGTCCAGAGGTGTTATCCTACCATCCCCAGACCTCAGTTTCCTTGTCTGTGAAATGAGGTGGGCTGGACAAGGCGGTCTCTGAGGTCCTTTCCTCTCTAAATCCATGACCCTTGGCTGGTCCCAGGGCCTGCCCAGCCCTACTCTGGGCACGACCATGTGTCTCTGTTGCCTCCGTTTTCTTTGCTGCTGCATCATACTGTTGATTCGTACTGAGCTTGCGGTCCACTAAATCCTCCAGATCCTTCTTTTCTAAACAAATCGCATCTATCTATGTCTTCTCCAAATCGCACTTGTGATTTTTTCCTTTTCTTTTTCTTTTTGGCCCCATGTAAGACTCGACAGTGAGCCCTACTGAACACCCTTTCATCCCGCCTGGCCGCTTGTTCTGTACTTTTAACCCTCCCTCTGTCTCTAGGGCATCTGCTACCCTGAAAGAGTAAGGCTTAGCACACCCTCTGTAGTTAGAGCACAGGGCCCAGTCCCACCTTCTCACCTCGTGCGGCCTTTGACCTCCCAGCATGCCCCGCGGGGCAGCACCCGGGTCCTTCTCTAGGCCTAACGCACCAGCACCAAGGCTGGCTGCCTGCTAATGCCCCAGGCTGCCTCCTCTCTGGTCACACGGCTCTGCCCCACAATTCCTGGTGCCTCACTGCCGCCCTTTGGATGGCCCTCCACGCCCCATCCCATGTCCACACAGCCCGCCACAAGAAGCCGTACACTGGAGGCACGTAGGGTCCTTCACAACCTGGGCCTTCCTGACCACCGCCCTTTCCTCATCTCTTACTCTCCATCCTGCCTTCTATGGTCCAGGCTTACCAGCCTGCTTACTGCACCCTGTGCCTAGAGGGCTCCTCTTTCTGTCTCGGCCTGGGGGAGGCCCCTGCCTTCCTTGCAGGTGCCGCTTGAATCCCACTGCTCTCTGCAGGAGGCCTCTGCCTCTTGGTCTGGCTGCTGGGCTTTTCCTCCTCACATTCCCTAGGCTTGGGGTCTTTTTAATGCTGAATCACAGACATGTTGTGTTTTCCCATTAGAATGTGAGATGTCTTGAGGGCAGAGGTTCTTTCTGTCCCCTCTTTGGTACCCAGTCACTAAGCCTGGTGCTCGGCACACAGTAAGCCTGTAGATGGAAGAAGTTTAGTGCCAGTGAGAAGGAAGCTCCTGTCACTGAGAAACGTGTACTTTTCTCTTCATTGATTTGTTAATATTTTTACTAGATATTTGATAAGTGACAGTATATGAAGACACAAGGCCAGGTGTGTCACCTTGGCTGGGACTCTGTCTCTCTGTGGCTCGTTCTCTGTGTGTCTCTGTCTGTCTATTTCTCTCTCTAGACTGCCCAGCCTGAGGCCAGAGCCTTTGGATTTCTAGATCCTGGTGCTTTATTTTTATTTTCTAGATTGGGTGCCCTTAGATAGTTTGCCCCATCACTGGTACACACTGCTTCAAGTGGGAGAACTGCAAATCTTTGATTCTGTGCTAATAAAACTTAAAAAAACAAAAAACAAAAGAAAAAAACCCCCAAAGAACGGAATATTCACGTGTACCCTAAATAAACACAAACCCGTAAGTAAATTCCTATCTAAGGCCTCCCTAGATGCCCACCATGGTTTTGGCAGAGAATGTAAAGATTGTTTTCTTTCTAGGAAACAATGGCCACAGAACCACTCATTAAATCCCCCTGTTCCTGTGTTCCTGATAAAAATACTGCGCTGGGCTCTTCTGGTTAAAGGTGAGAAGATTATATAAAGTAGATAAAACTATAAAAAAGTACAAAGGAAACTTTTATCTTCATTTAAACTGTTGTCTCCTAGGCTGCCATGGTCAAAGCCTCTCTGGACCCAGCTGGCTGGTCTTAAGGCAGCCGACAGTCCATGATAGAGACTCCAGATCTTTCCAACTTGGGAAACCCCTCCATGTCTTGTGCTCCATTGGCATCATGTTCCAGGGGAGCAACAAGGGAGGATTCTGGTTCATCTTTTGAAACCAATATTCTTCTTGTGATGTATGCTTGCAAGTCACAGAACATCTTGGAAGAATGAAATGTGAGGGTCATTCAAGGGGGAGTGGAGAGGTGTGTTGTGGCAGCGAGTCGGCGCCTGTGTCTTACAAACAAAACATTATTTATCATCATGGATGACATTAGAAGTGTACAAGATATGGTAGGCAGTCATGTGGTGAGTCCCATGAACAGTGTGTAAGGCCAATGTATCCATGCTCCATTGAGAGATCTGGAAGAACGGCCCTGGCACAGACCTCCTATGCTGGATGCTGTAGAGGACACGGGCCAGAACTGCACAGGATGGCCCGGAATGAATGCATTGTGAGCTATGTGACCAGCCTTGATGAGATCCACTCAAGTATCTGAGGACGACTTTTATACATTAAACCTAATGCCTTGTGGTAAAGTGGAAATTAGAGGACCTAGTTATATCCCAGCTCTGCCTTGAGCAATTCACTTGACCTCCCCTGGACTCAGCTGCTCAATGATAGTGTAGTGAGGTGCAAAGGGTCAGATAAGGTGACCTCCACAGCCCTTCCCGTTCCAAGTCACTCACTATTTCCACATAATATTTTGAGCCAATATCGTATTTGTGTACATTGTATGTTTTTTCAAAATACAGGAATACATGGATTTCATACTAAAAATGAACAAGATTAGTCTAACTCAGACTTCTTGCTCTCTCATATGAAATTTGAAAAAATAACAAGAAGTCTAAGACAAATTTGGGTACTCCCTTAATTTTCCTTGCTCTGTTTGTCAAGCACACACTTGTCTTCTTTCCCTCTCTGGCCGTCGGTTTGTTGATCTGCCATTTTCATCGAGACCTTCATTCATTGCTTGGCACCCAAGCCAAAGGCCTTCAGAAGTTGCATAAAAGAGAGAAGTTTTCAGTCTAGGACAGTGTGTACCTTTAAACTAAATGGCAGTGGGTTGGATTATGACAGGGAATTTCCGTGTTTTGGTTGGTTCAGGTCTGGAAATGAATTGTTATTGAAGCATAGTGCCTAAAATCACAAAATATATGATTTCCCTCCGTTTTAATAAAAACAGTCATTTTCAAATAACATTGTGAAGAAAAAATCCTTTTAGGCCAATGGTTTTTTACAGGGCACAGCATAGACCAAGATTCATTCTAGAGACATGTTTGTTTTTTTTTAATAAGAAAGCAATAAAACTGTGGTAGAAAAAGGCCTATGGGATCTCAAGAGTCCTACCTAGGACAAATGATAAACAGATTCTGGTGCATTTACTGGATCTGGGAGGATCTTTATGAAGAGCGTTCTAGACAAATCTAGCATTCTGGACACAAACCAGGGATCCTAAATAAACACAAACCCATAAGTAAATTCCTGTCTAAGGCCTCCCAAGACGCCCGCCATGGTTTTGGCAGAGAATGTAAAGATTGTTTTCTCTCTGGGAAACAATGGCCGCAGAACCACTCATTAAATCCCCCTGTTCCCGTGTTCCTGATAAAAATACTGCTCTGGGCTCTTCTGGTTAAAGGTGAGAAGATTATGTAAAGCAGATAAAACTAAAAAAAAGTGCAAAAGAAACTTTGAGAACAAACCAGGGATCACTCACCTGCTGACCTTACCCATGGGAAGGCCCAGCTAAGAACTCAGAAGTAAACCAAAGAGATGAAGCAGTCGGTCAGCTGTCCTGGAGTCCATGCGCTTTGCTATAACCCAACAAGCTAATCCAGTCTGATAAGCATTAATCTGACACCTACTATGTGCAGGGGCTTATTCTAAATGAAGGGATACAAGGACAAAATGAAAAATAGCACCTGCCTGCAAGGGTCTTACACTTCGAGTCATAGCAATGATCCGCAGCTACTCACTCAGCACCTGCTGACTCAACTTTAGGCACACTTCTAATGAGCAAGATTTATCTGCAACTGAAAGCAATAAATTGAAACTGGAGGAGAAAGCACGAGGGTGAAGAATGCTAGATGGGAATCCATCGGCAGCAATTAAAAGCAACCACTAATAAGGGAAAGAAGCAGAAATCATAAGAACCAGCATTTATATAATAACTTTGTTTGCAAAATGCTTTTCAAAAATAATCTCATTTGAGCTTCATAACGATCTTGAGAGGTAGGTGCTGTTATTAATTTTATTGATAAGGGAACGGAGGCAGAGAGAGGTTAAGTGACTTGCTCAGTAACTGTTAGGATTAAAACTTAAGTTTCCTGAATCCAGGCCTGGCTGCTCTATGTTCCGTGTGAAACAACAGGGCTGTTGATAAGATCTGCAAAGGACAAAAATTAGCTCTTAAGTCACCTAATGAGATTGTGGCTTGTTACAAAAAGCAAAGAGGAGTCAGTGGGAAGTGATATATAAAGGGATTAAAGAGAAGATGCATGGCGGCGTGGTTAAACCCATGGGCATCCAAAGTGCCATCCTAGTTACTTGGGGGGGAGGATAAAGGGGACAAGGGGAGACAAAAAAAGGGAAAGAGAATATGTGTGTGTGTGTGTGTGTGTGTGTGTGTGTGTGAGTGAGTGTGTGAATGTCCAATGAAAAGCGGGAGTCCCGCCAAGCTGGATTCAAGAAGAATGCCCAGAGGAGCTGTCTGGCAGTGACCAATGGCAGTGTCAGGGTGTCCCCAGCCCCAGCAGCACAGGAGCCACCTCCATGATTGGCATGAAGATCAAACCACATGACGTTTGAAAAGCTCTTTGCAAACAATTGCAGTATGATATAAATGCCGACTCTTTTTTCTTTTCTTTCCCTGTTTTCCGTTAGTATCTAAGGGATGAAGAAAGACCCTGTCACAGGTTTCCCTGATAAGAGTGACACTTTGTGACTATCGCTCAATTCCAGGCTTTATTATGTTATATGGGGCCCATACACATGTATACATGTATATATACATATACATACACACACATTTCTCTCTCCCTCTCCTCCATCTCTCTCTCTGTTTCTCTCTCTCACTCTCCCTTCCTTACCCCTCCCCCCCTCTCTTTTTCTATCTCTCTCTGTCTCTGTCTCTCACAAAATTCAGGTCACTTCCCTGGTCCTCATATTTTCATCTATAAAATGAGGGTGTGGGACTCAATGGCCCCCAAACTCCTTTCTAGTTTTCAATCCTTCAATCCTGTTACTTGACCTTCCAACAGCCCCTTTCTGAGAAACGGGGGAAGGAGAGCAGCCCAGTGCCAAGGTCTGGCTTTTCTTCAGGGAGCAGGGCTGGCTGGGGAGGGGGCGGGTGGTCTGTAGACCCATGGCTTCAAGAACAGACAGGAGCAGTGGGAGAGACTGCCTGGCTCCTTGGAGAAGGCCCAGGAATGCAGCTGGCAGCAGGCCTACTGCTGGCTGGGATGGCATGACCGGATACAGACACTCCCCTAAAGCCACAAGGGGATTCTCTTCTCCAACCAGATCCACCTGCTTTTCCTGAGCTAAGAGAACTGGGGTCATGGCCAAGGTCAGAAAGAAGCTATTCTTTACCTCAGAAGCAGCCGTTGTTACCAAAAAGCAAAGAAGAGGGTCAGGCCCCATGTGCAGAAAATGTTTGGTCTAGAAAATGTGCCCCACAGGGTGGGGCCACTGCCAACTCTTCCACTGGGACTGGGTGGCGGCATTTGCCCTGCTGGGTGTCCAGGCCACTAGAGCCAGCACATGCCAACAAATCTAACTCAGAGTAGGCCGGTGGATCCAACACCCAAACAACACCCATCGTTTACCAAGGGGCGCATACAGTTGATCAACAGTCACTGTGGAGCTGGTCTACAGGTAATAGGGGCATTCCACGGGCTCTGGCTGCAGAGCCGGGCTCCTTCTGGGCCAAGATACCTGACAGTTTCAAGCCGTCTTCTGGCCCTTCAGGTTTCCCTCTCTCTGTGGTCTTCCCTGTCAGAAGATAAACTCCTTGAGGACAGGAATTATCCTGCTGGCTTGTATTTGTATGCCCAGGACTCAGAATAGCCGGGAGCACTGCCTGGTGGCATGGCTGAGGCTCAAGCACAGAATAAGCACTTCCAAATGTTCTCTGTCTGTCTGTCTCTCTCTGTCCCTGTGTCCCTGCTTTTGTCTCTCCATTTCTCCATGTCTGTCTCTCTCTGTCCCTGTATCTCTCTCTCTCTCTGTATCCCTGTTTTTGTCTCTGTTTCTCTCTATTTGTCTTTCTCTGTATCTGCTTCTTTGTTTCTCTCCCCTTCTTCTTCCCCTGCCCCTTGGACCTGGGGTCTGCCTAGGGCTCTTCAGGATCGTGCTGGGGGTGGGGCACTAATCTGCCCAGAAAGTTGGTCCAAAGATGAGCACTTTCTTTGGATTCCTTGCAGCCTCAGGAGGGATTGGGGATGGCCTTTGGCCATTCGGGTGAGGCCCAGGCCGTAAACCTCAGCAAGGCCATGGGCAGTACTGGAGGGGCTGGCCTGGCTAAGGCTACAGTCCCTCTGCCAGAGGCCCACACTTCAGGGAGGGCACTGTATGGGCCGCAGACACTTCTGAAGACTGTTTTCTGGTGGGCCATGACCTGTGTGGTGAAGGAGGTACTCAAGAGGACAAAGTGGGAGAGAGGTTTCTTATCAGTGGAGCTAGTGGAAGGAACACTGGACATGGAGTTGGATTCTGCCTCTGACACTTAAGCTGTATGACTTTGGTAGTCCTTTTATAGTCTTCAGTCTCAGTCTACTTATCTGTAAAATGGGGTCAAAAATACCATAATGGAGAGGAGGCACAGGCCAGTGTCTAGAAGGCTTGTCTTAGATGTGGAAGAGCTGGCTTCAAGTCCATCCTTGAACACATCCTGGTGGTGCCTATGGACAAGTCACCAATCCCCTCAGTGGACCAGGTAGAGCTCTACAACCTGCAGTGAGGTGTCTTAGTAGACTTGCAGGCCTGAAGTCTGGAGTTTGAATCCTGCCTCAGACACACACTAGCTGTTTGATCCCATCCACTGTGCCAAGCTTCCTACACTTCGGGTTGTTATGAGAGCAGACTTATGTACGATGCTTGGGTAACCTTAAGCCAATAGAGAGTCAGGCATCTTCAAAGGAGTGGTTTACATTTTAGTAAAAAGCCAAGCCAAACCCAATCCAGTTCTCTTATGCTGCTGAATGTTGCTGAGGCTCAGCCCTAACCTCCTGAAGTTCAGGGAGTCTCTAAGGCCCTGGGTCCATAACTGGTGTGTAACAAGCAGGAGTCCAAACCGGTCCAGGATTGACCCCCCCAGACCCCACCCAGCCTAGGTCATACAAAACAAGGGAGAGGAAGGATTAGCCAGCTTGGCTACCCAAGTCTGGGGGGTGGGGGGATGATGATGTTGTGTGGCCATGGATGAACCCATCTAGCTTCCTCCAGGGAACAAAGCCACCAAGCAGAGCAAAGGGGTGTGAGACATTGGAGAGGGCGTGTTAGGGACTTCTTGGGCTCAGCAGGGAAGAAGCTGATGATCTCTCCCACTGTGGGAGTCTATCCTGCTGACTCAGAAAAGGGCTGAGAGTTCACAGTAAAATTGAGACCTTGCTGTTGGGATGAACAGCCTCTGAGAGTCTGCAAGGCACTTTCACAAGTTTTCTGTCATTCGACCCAGACCATGACATGGGGAGAAAGGGCAGGTATCACTTCCTCATTTTTTTAAACATTTAAGGAAATGGGGGCACTGAGAAATTACTTGCCTCAGGTTACCCACAAAACCGAGTCTCCAAGTCCTGCCCCAGATCTGACATTCTGAAATCTCACATCTAGTGAAGGGTGGAGTCAGAATTTGAATCCGAGTTCTCATTCCTAATCCTGTGTACTTTCCATGAGATCAGCCTCCTCTGTTGGTGAGAAGGGGCTGATGGAGTGGAGCTTGTCCACCATGGCATTTGGCATTTGTGCATGATTGGTCAGCATGAAGGAAGGAAGGTGACCTGAAGACGTCCCTACTATGTGCTAACCACTGGGGAGGTCAACAGAAGAGGCAGACCAGCCCTGCTCCCCAGGGGCTCCCCTTCTAGGGGGAGAGACAAGGCACAGGGATGATTTCAGTTACAAGGCAGAAGGAGAAGTGCCCTGGTCCTCAGGGGCAGAGGTGGAGCACCCGAGTATGCCTCTTCTCCCATGCTGACCCCATGGGGTCTGAAGTGAGATGGGAAGGGGAGGGCTGGTTTGATGAGATGACCTCTGCTGAGGGTAGGAAGAAGGCATCCAGAGAGATGAGTCAGAGGTTCTGCTGACATGGCCATTCATGGCCCCCCTGTGGGCCTCAGCTTCCTTATTTGTAAATGAGGGGTTTCGAGTAGATCTGGGGTTTTTCACCTTTTAAAAAAATGTGCTGGACCCCTTTGGCAGCAGTCTGGAGAAACCCATGGACCCCTTTGGCAGCCATCTGGAGAAACCTGTGGACCCTTCCCAGCATCATGTTTTTAAATGCATAAAATAAAACACCTGAGTTTACAAGGGAAAGTAAGTCTATGGGAATACTTCCATCAAATCCATGTAAACACCCCACTCAGGGACTCCCAGAGTAGGCCCCCTCTGGGGCTAAATCTGGGCCATGTGTTTAAGCCCAACAAGCTCCGAAGGAGACCCCACTAGGCAAGGGCTGGGATACCAAGCTGCTGTGGCCCAAGGGGACAGCGCTGGGCTTGTAGGCACGGCTCTGGGGTCACACCTCAGCCCTGCCCCTCACGGCCTCAGTGACTAGGGACAAGGCCAAGGCCCTCCAAGTCTCGGGGCCCGCAGAATGAGGGGGGGCTGGGCTCTAAGCTTCTTCCTAACTCCCAGTGGGTGATTCTATAAAAGGGTGGCTTAGGGGATGGCCGTGTACACAGAGTGCCAGGTCTGCAGTAAGAAAGTCTTGAGTTCAAATCCAGCCTCAGAAACTTACTCGGTGTGATCCTGGGCAAGTCACTGACCCGCTGCCTGCCTCAGTTTCTTCAATTGTAAAATGAAGATAACAGTAGCACCTCTGTCCCAGGGTTCATGAGATCAGTGAGACAATAACAGTAAGTGCTTAGCACACAGGCATACAGTAGGCGCTTAACAAAGGCGCATGCCCTTCCTGCCTGGGTGCTCTCCCTCCTGGATTTCCAGGGATCCCCCTCCCACCAGCCTTTACATGAAGCTAGTGCCCGCCTCTCCAAAGGCTCCCTATTTCCCTGCTCCTCGCCCTGCGCCATTTTGTCTTCTGCCTTGAGAGCCGAGGCCGCTCAGTGACTGGTGGCTTTTCTCCACATCTCCAGTGCCCAGCACAGAGCCTGGCAGTCGGTAGCATTCAAAAATGCTTGTTGGCTGAATGGGTGACTGACTTAAATAAGTGAATGCATGTCTCAAACAGGGTAGTTCTTTAGACACGCTATATGCTCACGTCTGATACGGCTGGCTGAGGCATCAGGGAAACTGGCCCCAGAAGCTGTGGGGAGGAAAGGAAGGGCACCCCTCGCCCTTTCCCTGCACCCCTGCTGCCTTCTGTGGCCCCAGGTGGGCACCAGGGAGGTTCTTGCCCTTTGTCTTCCTGCTCACTGCGTCTGGGGAAGGGCTTGGTGGGTAAACCTCATGCCAGGCTGCTAGGTCCTGGGGTTGGGCTTGGGACAGAGCAGGGGTGGGGGCTGCATGGTGAAGAAAGAGGCGACGGCATCTTTCAGGTCTTTCCCTCGGGATTTATGCCTTACTGGGCAATTTTTGTGATTATTTCAACAGCTCATTTGGCTTCGGTTTAATTGTGGGGTCTGATAATTGTACGTCCGTAGGCACCATGTCCGACGGGAGCGAGTGCTCTTATGTTGAGAAGGAAACGCTGTGGTTAAACTGTAGCCGAGGTATTTTTAGAGTGGTTACCATGTTAACCAGGCTTCACAAAACCCATCACTGGCAAGAGATGCAGCAAGCGTGGTACCTAGCCCGCATCCTCAGGACCCAAAGGCCAGGCCTGCCGACTGACTCATCGGGGACCCCAAGGTCCTTCCAGCCTGCCCTGGGGCACCGCTTATTCCAGGGACACAGGACGGGAAACACCATCCCCTGAGGGCAGGCGCTGCTGGTCCCCCAATGCTAAGGGAAGGGTTAATTTGGCTGGCCAGCCCTAAGGGACTGCACCCTGCCCCATTGGCTAGTCAGTCTATTTTTTCAGACTACCTCTGCTCTGACACTGGCGCCCGGACACGTCAGTGGTCATTTCAGGCTGTGATTTCTTTCTATCTGAGTAGATGGTAGCTGCTGACTCCATCAGCAGGGAAAGCTGGGGGGCACACCAGACGCAGGCCCTGACCAGTGTGGTTCCCTCAACACATGGTTCGGTCGGTCAGTCAGTCAGCTAGCAAGCATTAACCACCTACTAGCACCATCGCCAAAAGGATTTTCCTTGAGTAAAGCTCTTACCGCGTCACTCCCCTCTCTAACCAGGGGCTCCTCATGGCTGCTGGGATGCAACACCAATCCTTCTCTCCTGGCTTCCCAACTGGTTCTGGGTTACCTTTCCAGCCTTATCAGCCTGGCCTCCCAGTGGATCCTCCCAGGGGCTCCTTCTTCTCTCAGCTCGGCTTTTTCATGGGCTGTCCCCACTGCCTGCAGTGCAGACCCTCCTCATGTCCACCTCACACAGTTCTCTTCCCTTCAGACACAACTCAGAGATGACCTGCTGCAGGAAGCCTGTTCTGACCCTGCACTTAGGACCCTCCCTCCCCACATAGCTCCCATTTCTCTACTTTCTCTACAGCGAGTTGCACTGATTCCCTTAGACTGATTCTATGCTTACTTAATACAGACTCATCTCTTCTGGAGAGGAGGGATGGCTTCATTCTTTGTCTTTGTATCATTGACAATAAACCCAAGACTGGGCATACAGAAGGTACTTAATACATGTTTGTTGATTCCATAAGACCTAATATTTTGATTATTAAGTGTCTGTGGTTCTTCCCTCTATTTTGAGGAACCACACATTCTTGGATTAAAAATACATTTATTCTATAGATATGAGGCACTGTCCCTTACACAGAAAGGGAAGGGAGCTTAGAATTCCTTCCAGCCCATTCCCTCTCCTTCCAGAAGAGGAGAACAGGGTTTAGGAAGGCAGGGGGACTTCCTGGAGCCACAGGCTGAGAGGTGGAAGGGCCCTCCGTCCAACCCATCCATGAAAGGCAGGTCCACTGCTGCTTCCTGAAGACATCGAGGGAGGGGAATGACTCCCCCCCACCAGGGTGAGGCATTCACTTGGGATGGTTCTCATCATGAGGAAGGTTTTTGAAAATTGCTTCTCTGGAATAACCGTCTCCCCAGCTGCTGCTGGTCCTGCCCCACTGGGGTGAGACAACAAATCTGATCTCTTTGCAGCAGGCGGTCTTCCCAGGATCGAGGACATCGGTCACGGCTCTGCTGAGTCTTTTCTGTTCCTGGCTAAATGTTCTCACTTCCTCGAACTGATCCCCAAAGACCTGGGCTCTGGGTCCTTCCTCATGCTGCTGGCTCTTGTCCAGAAGCTCTGCCACTGGTCAATGTCCTTCTGACATGGCGGCACCCAGGATTCGCTGTCTACTCTGAAGAAAGTCTGAGTGGGGAACATCCCCTTCGGGGCCTGTTTCTTCCTCTGTAAAATGGGGGTGATGGTAGTGCCCCCCTGGCAGGGTGGCTGTGAGGATCAAATGAGGTAGCAGACACAGCGCTACCTACAGGCCGACCATCATTCATGTCCTTAATCCTGGAGCCCCTGAATGTGACCCAAGACCCCACAAGCGTTTCTGGCAGTCACACTACACTTCTGACTCTTACAGACCACTGACCTCCCTCCCCCAACAGCCCTTTAGAATAACTGCCATCTATCCCAGTACCTTGGGGCAGCCGGGTGGTGCAGCGGATACAGTACCAGGCCTGGAGTCAGGAAGGTCTGGATTCAAATCCAGCCTGTCACTTCCTAGCTATGAGGGAGAGCCTAGCCCGGGCAAGGCATTGCTTCACTATGTTTGCCTCAGTTTTCCCATCTGTAAAGTGAGCTGCAGAAGGAAACGGTCAAAAACTCCATGATCTCTGCCAAGAAAACTGCTGACGGGGTCACAGGGAGTCCGACACAACTGAAGTGACTGAACAGCCCCATCCTGGTCCCCAGGGTCACAGCCTCAGGGTCATCCTGGATCACTCACTCTCAGCCACCCACACGTTCAATCTGCCACCAAGTCTGGTCATGTCCAGCTCTACAAAATCTCTCCTTGGGACAGACCTTGTGCCCTCACACCTAGACCATGACAGCAGCTGCTGGGGGCGGGGGAGGGATTCCCTGTCCCAAGTCTCTCCCAACCACCGTCCACCCTCACTGAGCTGCCAGCACGAGCTTTCTAAAGGGCCTCCCCAATAATATTACTCCCCTCAATATACCCTAGCGTATCAGAGTTGGGATTCGAACCCAGGTCCCTGACTCCAGAGCCAGCATTCTCTCCACAGTAATAGCCAGTCTTTCAGTGAAGGTTTTCTAAAAGAGATGTTGTTAAGGATGGGCCTGTAAGGGCAGGGGAGATCTCAAAAGGCAGGCACAGTCAAGAAAACCACTGCAAACGTACACAGCAATGATTTTTAATGGTATTCTGGCACCCCTAAAGGGATCTTCCCCACACGACAGGTACTCTTACTCTGGCATTATTACCACCTGTGGTTTGGGGTGGCACAGATGACTGGGCATCCTTTTCCCATCAGTCACCAGCAGCTCAGAATGACTGCTTAAAGGTCAAAATAATTTCCAGTTCTCTTTCTTTTTAACTGAAATAAGAAAAGGGGTGGACTCGGTATATTTATGTTCTGCCATCAGGAAAGGAAGAATGGACATTAAGAATCACAGCATAAACACATTTCACAAAGTGTGGCCAGGCAGACGAGGGTCCCGGCACTGCCTCCGCTGCACAAGTTCAGAGAGGCTCACACTTTTCACTGCCAGAAGCTGAAGTCGTATTTCCTACTTGGGAACGCACAGGGCTCAGCTGCAAAATGAAATGGTCTTTGGGAGGAGGGCTCACAGAGTGGATGACTTCAACAGAAAATTCAGTTGACGAATGGCAGTGGTTTACTTTGTAAGTGGGAAAAACACAGAGTGGAACCTCAAGTCCTTGAAGAAGACCTGAGTCCCTCAGGCCTCAGAACCCAGGAGGCTCAAAGAATAAAAAAGGAGAGGGGGCCTTTGCTGAGCGGGTAAGAGAGAGGAAAAGTCAACTCTTCTCTGAAGGCTTCCATGTGCTGTGTGTGGGTTACTGGGATACAAGTCATTTTCCTTCCAGAGTCATTCTTGGACAGCTTCACCCCTTCCCATTCTCTGCATCTATGCTCGGGTATTATTCAGTAACCAGTGCAATCTCTCCCAGCCCTAAGATTTGTGATGCTCAGAGAAATCACCAGAGATCATGTAAGGGCCTTACTGAAGAAGGCAGGGAGTGTATTTTAGAATTTAAAAAAAAATCACAGTTTAAGGTTTGCGACCCTCCCCTCTCCAAAAAAAGGACTATTTAAAGTGCCACTAAACAGATGAACAGCTTTTTCTAAAAGCAAACTTTTTGGAAAAGTATGAACCTTTCTTGTCATGACTTCCCTAAACTACAAAGGTGATTCTAGATTATGAAAGTCTGTGCTGTTAGGGCGTGGGCTCTGCCAATCCTGAGAGATTTTGAGTCGAGGCCCTGTGCAGGACCTGGGCTTGCATTCCAAGGACCAACCTAAAGAAGATCACCCAGTATCAGCAGTGAAGAATTGGCCTTTGGGAGATGAGGATTTTAGGCTATGATGACTGATCAGTGTAGGAGAGCTGGGATCTTCAGGATTGGGGGGGGTCCCCAAATAAAATCACAGATCTCTGAATTACAGGAATATCCAAACCCCCATCTTAACCACCATGGAACGTTTCACAGAGAGCCCATGTAGCAGCAGCTTTCCTGTGGTTTGGGGGGCAGTCTTGAAAATAGGGATGGGTTTATTCAGAACAGTTTTCCAAAGACTGCTACCACTGATGTGCAATGAAGATTTTTTTTTAAGCCAGACTTCTGATTTCATTGGTCTAGGGAGCTTTTTTGCCCAGGCAGATCTCCAACACTTTTACATAGAAATGATTTTAATCAGCAGGACAGGGAAGCAAGGTCTTCACTACAGAATGAAGGATTAAGGTTAGACTTAGGGAAAACTTCCTTGAAATCAGATGTGTCTGTGCAGATGGGACAACACAGAGGGTGGAGTCCTCTCAGGACTGTCAGAAGAGGGCAGAGAAGTCACTGTATTTCTCAGAGGATGTAGGAATCTTCTCTTGAAGTTAGAGAGGAGCCTAAATGATGAATATCCGGCTGCTTAGTCACAAACCTCATCGACGTGGCCACAATAAATGTTTTCGTGTGAATGTGCTTGTGTGTTCTCCTTCTAGAGGGCTTGGACAGTGTACAATCCTAGTTTCCTGTCTCCCCATTAGAGTAGCATTACTGTGTAAGTAAAGACCCTGTTTCATTTAAACTTGAATTTGGAGGCTTCTGGAGAAATAAAACCAGCTCAGAATAGAAGGGAAAAAAAAGTATATTCTTCATTTTACACCGTATAAGAGAAAGTGTCACCCACAGGGTCAATCTGCACCTACTTTTTAGACCCAAGGTTCCCTGCCTTCTTCCTCCAGGTTGCTGGAGGGATGTAGAAGAAGGGAAGTGACCTTTGAAACTGGCACCAGAAACAGCACATAGGGACAGTGACCCCAACCCTAGCCCCATGTAAGACCAAATAATCCAGTCTCTGAGGTTAGGTACAGCCTGGTGGGGGCAGGGCACTTGGAAAGTGTTTCTTATAAAACCATGGGCTCCTTTCTATTGCCATGGTCAGTGACCTGCCTGGCTCTTCTGGCATCTCTTCCCTTCTGCTGAGTGATAAAGAGTGATCAAACAATGATGCTTGTCCAATGAAAAGAAAGAAGCCCAACTCTGGAAGAAAGAGCCTCCACCCTCATTACCCTTCTTTTTACCTAAGGGCAGTAATGATCATTATCTCCATTTTAATATGTCATTGCCTAGAAAGCAGCATGGAAGTCCAAAGGACAGTCCCAGAGGAGGGCATTGGAGGGAGAGCTGTGCAAAGCAACCAAGACATTCTCAAACATTCCTCCAGGCCTATATCTGAGGCACTCTCTAGAGCACCAGGGCTTTAGGGATGGGGATGATACACACCCTGCCTGTTCTCAAGGAGACTATGGTCCAACAGACCATCCAAACCACACACACGTTAATAATGACGATACAAGGGTAAGGGGGGGGGTGTCTGTGCAAACGAAAGGGCTCAGGAAAGGGCTAGGAGAGGCTGGAAGAGATTCTTTTTTTTTTCTTTTGAAAGAAAGGTTTATATTCAATTCCACTGGGCATTATACATGGCCCTGTTCTCTTAAAAACTTTTCTCAATTATTTATTCATTTAGATTAAATGATATTTTTCATTTTCAACATTCACTTCTATAAGTTTTAAATTTTCCCTCCCTCCCCAAGATGGCTTGCAATCTGATCTGGACTCTACACATACATTTCTATTGAATGTATGTTCACATTAGTCATGTTGTGTAGAGCAATTACAAAGAAAGGGAAAAACCATGAGAAAGAAAAAAAAACCCAAATAAAACAAAACAAAACAGAAAATCCCCTGCTTCGCTCCACATTCAGGTTCCGTGATTCTTTCTCTGGATGTGGCCGCATTTTCCATCATGTGTCTTTTGGAATTGTTTTAAGTCCTTGCGTTGCTGCTAAGCCCATCAAAATCAGTCCTCCTTCACTGTGGAGAAGGGAAGAAACTACTACCTGGGGAGGGAGACTTGGGGCTAGTTGTTGGGGGAGCCTTCTGCTTCCCTACATTTCCAGGCACCAGAGCTTGCCCTGGTCCTGCTCTTATCTGCCTTAAGGGCTTATCTTGGTTGGGTCTAGGGGTTTACACATAAAACTATTTTAAGACTCTCTGTTTATAGGTGCTCCTGTGTATGGAAACTTGATCTTGTTTTGGAGTAGGATCCTAGTACCCTTCTTTTATTGTAAAAAACTGGAATGGGATTACTGTCTGCTCCTCCTCCTGCCCCCAGTGCCTCAGGCCAGGTGTGGCAGAGATATCTCTTTTCTCTTTAAAGGGATCAAAATCTCTTCTCTACCCTCTGTCATAATTAATCACATTCCACATGGGTTTGGCAGCCACTGGATTTTGCTCTTAATCAGACAGAGAACATAATTGAAAATGGTAGGGTGGGGGAAGGAAGAATGGAATTCTTCCAAAGGTAGACGACATAAATGAGCACTGGGTACCTTGGCGTGGGGCGGCAAGGGTATGCTCTGTCTCTCCTGCATCTTTCTCTTCTAACTGAGAGGGACATGGGCTGGTGGCCAGTGGCCAGCATCTTGTCAGTTTCAAAGACCACTTCCCTTCCCCTATATCCCTCCAGCAACCTGGAGGAAGGAGGCAGGGGACCTTGGGTCTGGAAAGTAGATGCAGATTGACGCTGTGGGTGGCATTTTCTCTTACATGGTGTAAAATGGAGAATATACTTTTCCCCCCTTCCATTCAGAACTGGCTTTATTTCCCCAGAAGCCTCCAAATTCAAGTTTAAAAGAAACAGGGTCTATACTTACGCAATAATGCTACTCTAGTGGGGAGACAGGAAATTAGGACTATGCACTGTCCAAGCCCTCTAGAAGAACACACAAGCATAGAACAGTCTAGGATACCAAATTACAGGAGGGAGGCCCAGAAGAGGAAGGTCATTACTGACTAGGAGGGATCAGGGAAGGCTTCCAGAAGGAGGTGATATTGGCCCTCTATTTCAAAGGATGGGTAGGAATTCAACAGGTAAAAATTGGGAGGGAGGGCGTTTCAGGCATGGGGAGAAAACAGGAAGGGTGCTCTTTCAAAAGGGTGTTGGAGAAGGGGGTCAAAGTTTGGTCCTTGGGGACACCTTTCTGAACTCTGAATGTAAGCTAAATGGAAAACAGGATTCAGTACGCAAAAATATTATTTGTACTTGACTGTTCAGGAAAGCATCAGGTGTTATAAAAGAGGGCCCATCAATACTTGATGCAGTTTAGATTTGAATAAAGAAAAGTCAATCTATGCAAGACTTTAAACAGAATAAGGAAGGATCCTCTGGCTTCAAGAAGGGACTCCACACATGGCCATCCATTCAATCCTTTCTTTGAAAGACAAGCAAGCTAAGATGCCAAGAGGTTTTCACTCTCAGATTGCCCCCTGCTGTGAATGATGCCCATCCAGCTAGCGAGGCAGGATTCAAACGCCATCTGGGGGGGTGTTTTGCATGATCGTTCTTAATGCAACATCAATCTGAAACTTAACTCAATTAACCTCATTTCTCATTTGAGATCCCAAACCAGCCAAGAAAATTCATGCAGTACTGTGCTGCTCAAGGACATCAGAAATGCATGTCTACACAGCTGGTGGTGAGAGAAGAGCGCCGCATAGATGCTGGATGAATCATGGCGCCTTTGCTTCTTCTGCAAGCCCATCGCATCTATGAATCATTAATTTCAGCTTTTAATGATTTAAACAGGGTCCAATAGCTTTTATGAGTCATCAGGGCTTGTGAGTCAAATAGTGAATTCATGATTTAGCTCCCCCCCTTTTCCACTGAGATCTAGTTCCAGACTTGCAGACCCCCATCCTCTACCTTTGGAACGGGTTTATTGTTGGTGTTTTTCAAAGGACTTAACATATTTTTGGAGAAGAGTGGTCTTTTGTTTAAAGTTTCCCTCTGAACCTTTTTAATTTGGAAAGAGGAGCAAGATGACAACTAACCTCCAGCGGGGGCAGGGGCCTGGGCTGGTCCTGCTAGTGCACAAGGAGGCAGGCCAGCCTGCCAGGGATCCAGAAATCCCCAACAGAACTGATACCATGTTCTCCTACATTTTCAGTGTATTTCTGACTTATCATATGTCAATGTTTTAGACAAAATCATATTTATCTAAGTAATAGCCTATAAACGGCTTCAGGGCATGACCTAATCTCATTTGCCTTTGTATCAACTCCAGCCAGGCTACTTAATAAATACTTGTTGACTTGAAGAAAAAAAATATTTGGAAAGGTTTGAAGTATTTGGGAGCTTTCTTTCCCACAGTGAGATTGATGGATCAATGATGGGAAGCCCAAGGCTCCTTCGGCAGTGTGGAGGAAAGGCAGCTTGGCTTGGACTCGGAAGAAATGAATCTAGGGATTCATATCTGGGACTGATACCTAGGAGCTGGAGGAGCTTGGGAATAAAACCTCAACCTCTGGCTCTCAGCTTCCTCATCTGCAAAAATGAGTGGTGAGGACTTCTGTGAGGAAAACACTTCACACACATTTCAGCGGTCTATGAATGTCCATTTGGATCACCTCAGAACACTGGAGAGAGATGTCCTGCTAAATACTCTAATCATTGCATAGAATCTTCTTCCTCAAGGTCACTGTATTTGCGTCACACACAAGTCTGAGTGTGTCACTCCCCTGCTCAAAGATCCTTAGTGGCTCCCTACTGCTTCCTTTTGAATCTAAAGCCCTTCATAATCTGCTCTTAGCCCCCCGTTTCTAGACTTCTTTCAAGTTCTTCCCTTTTATAAACTGGCCCGTGTGCTGCTCCCCACGTGCTCTCCGCGTCTCCATCTTTCACAGTCGGCTGGGCTCCTTCTGATGGGAATCATCTGCCAATCACCTTAGTGGTCACTGGGCCCTCCTTCCTCAAACTGTATCTGCTTATCCACGTGCCTGAGGGCAGGATTTTTTAAATTGTTGCTTTTCTTTGTGTTGGTAGAACCTACTACAGGGCCTTGTGCGCAGTAGGCACTTAACAGAAACCTGCAGGACTAGCTAACTCAGGTTAAACCCCAGCTCCCACATGTGCTGAATGTGACTGTCAGCAGGCCCCTTATACTTTTGGATCTCATTTTCCTCAGCTGTAAAATGATGGGGTTAAAAATACTGTTTTCTTCCTTTCTTTTTGGAGGGAGAAAGGCAAGACAATTGGGGTTAAGTGACTTGACCAAGGTCACAAGCTAGTTAAGTGTCAAGGATCTGAGGCTGGATTTGAACTCAGGTCCTCCTGACTCCAGGGCCGGTGCTCTGTTCACTGAGCCACCTAGCCACCCCTGAAATATTGCTTTCTGAAATCCCTTCCAACTCATAACAGCCTGAGTTTGCCGGATTGTGATCCCACTAGGCCTACGTCGATATACGTTGTCTCCGTATATCGGTAGTTTGTGCATCCCTGTTAAACAACACATGAAGGCATCGGTCAAGAGAATTCCAACCAGGTCCCTTACACAGACATTAGACTTTTGCTTTGATAAAGGTCAAAGCCCATGCTTGTCTTCCATGTCAAAAGAAAAATGTAAAACCAAGCAAAATGTTCTAGGTGTGAGAGCTGATGCATCAAAACTTTGATACCCCATTCAGTAAGATGTATGGATTTCAACATCTATCATGTAATTTATTTGAATAACAAAGCCTTAGAATCCTTGGTGCCATTTTATAGAATGTTTGTATTTATCCCCTCTGAGGCAGAATTTAGCTTGGTTCTTGGAGAGGTTTTATGACTATTTCCATTACTGAAGACAGAAGCCCAATGTGACTTTCTCAGAGGGTCTGTGACAGAGTCCAGACCTTCTATGGCAGTTTCCCCTGCCCCCAAGGCAGGTTATTTAGCTCAAGGTACAAGAACCTGGACTTGAAGTGACTTTGGAATCCTGGGTGTCTACTGATGGGCTGGGATTCATGTCATAGTTAACCCTAACTCTAACTCTCGTGAAAATTGTGATGTGGGCAAAGTCGGTGTGAGGATCACAGGACTTAGAGTTGGAATGGAACCTAGGATTGATCTGTTCCAGCACCAGCAGAGGCCCAGAGGGGAAGAAGCTTGTCCAATTTCATTCAGCAGCTCAAAGGCAGAGCATGGAGCTCTTGCCTCCCAACCTTTTCGCCTTCTCCATGTTTCCTTCACTCCTGGTCCCTAAACCCTAAAAAGATGGCTCCTTCTCCTCCTTGGGTCCTCTTCCTCCTTTCTCCTGCTTTCTTCTGTACCAAAGACAAAGTTTTCTACTGCCTATCAATGCCAAGGCATAAAAGTTCCTTCCTTATATAATCATCTTAAAGGAGTTAGCAATTTCCAGGCTCTCAGCTGTAATGTTTGGCACAGAATTAACCTCAGCTGAGCCATGATATTGTAAAGACAATATCCTTCGTGTGCAGCGCCAGTCTGGGGGAGAGTAGGACAGTGTTTAAAAAGCAGAAAGCTCACGCTTGTTTTACGAAGGACCAAAGCAGGGAAGTGTTACTGATGGTGTTGGTCAAATTGTCTTTTCTTTATAATTCATTCAACTCAGACTGACTAATACCTATTTCCTACTTTCTAAGTTCTAGACCCCTCATGTTATCAGACCTAACATGCGCAGTGCATTAAAGAGCGTACATTAGCCCATCACCCTCAGTCACTGACAGGACCAAGGCTTACCACACATGACCGCCCTGCCCCCCATACTCTAGGTTCTGGCTACATCAGCCTCCCATCTCGGAGCATTTGCACAGGTTGTCCCCTCTTCCTGAAGTGTTCTCACTTCTCATACCGGCCTTTACACTCATACGCTTCCTTTACACTCAGCTTACTTTCCTAGGAGAAACCTTTCTGAGCCCCTCAATTGCCAGCGTTTTTTTATCATATAGAATGCAAGCTAACTGAGGACAGGTTCTGCTCCTTATTTTGTCTTTGTGCCCTCCCCACTGGGTGCAGTGCCTCGTTCACGGTATCAATAAATCAGTCAACCAAGGGCTTGTATGTGGTGGGTCTGACAGGACTGTTGTTTGCTGGGTTTTTCCTTTCCATGCTGTTGGGCTCACAGAAAGTCCCAGGGGATAGAAGTGATCTTTGAATTTCCTTCTCTCGTGCTCAGGGTGAAGCTGCTCCTTACAAAAAGCCTGCTTTGTCAAGGGTTAAGTAGGCAAAGACAAGTTTCTGAGTCAAAAGCCTTGGTGAACTTTGAGTGCTTCCATTTTTCTTATCAGAAAAAAACCAGACCCTTTACTGCAAAGGAAGCCATCCCAATAGTCACATATCTTCTCCATGCTTTCCATTCAAAGGGAATGAGAACAAGATGTTTATTCCCTCCCTTGTTTTGGAAGGCACCTGAAGCTGTGGTTCCAGGGCTGTGGAGGAAACCCCAAACCCCTCCAAATACCTATAAAGAACAACTCTAAACAAATCCTAGAGTAGCATAATTCACAAAAATATGGAGCGAAACAATTTTCCAGACCAAGACAACTTAGAAGGTTGGCAGGAAAGGCCTGTTGCACCAAGGTGAGAATGGAGCACAGTCCAGCACAGACTCCACCAGCACAGACCCCAGCAGCGCAGATCAGGCCCCAGAAAACCAGGGGAAGGCCTTGGAACGCCTGAGTCATTGGCGGAAGTGGTACTTTCCAGACCTCTCAGTCCACAGATGGTAAAGGGATCAAGTGGGGAAGAGGGAGATTGACAGGGGTCCCTTTGCTGGCACCAGAGGCAGAACTCTGTTGCATTGCTTATACTTGGATCTGGGTCATAATCCTGGGTATTAATTCCAGTGCAAGAAGGAGCATTAGCACAGCAGAGCTTGTAGCCACAGGGAAGCAGGGACCCTGGTCCCAGTTTCAGGGCAAAAAAGAATGCCTGTGGTCACTCACAAACCAGTGCAGAGTACAGGAGAATAATAAACACACCTCTCCCCAGATCTTACCACCTTGGAAGAGCCAAAAACTTATAGGTCCCCAGAATTATTTATGAAAACAGTTGTGCAAAAAAACCCTGAAGCTTGGGATGATGGCCCTCCACTTGGGAAACAGAGCCCCATTTTAGCACACAGTTAAAAGTCGAGAAATAGAATAGAAAATAAACCACAGAAAAAAATTCTGACCATAGGAAACTGATATAGTGACAAGGAATCAAAGCGGACACTCAGAAGCAGACAACAAAGTCAAAAGTCCTGCCTCCAAAGCCTCAAAGGAAAATACAAATTGGTCTCAGGCCAAGCAAGAGCTCACAAAGGATTTTAAAAATCAAGTAAGAGAGAGAGGAAAAACTGGGAAGACAAATGAGAACAATGCCAGAAAAATCAGAAAAAAGAGTCAACAACTTGGTAAAGGAGGCACAAAAAATACTTAAGAACACAACACCTTAAAAAATGGAATAGGCCAAATGATAAAAAGAGGCACAAAAATCCAATGAAGAGAAGACTGCCTTGAAAAGCAGAATTGGCTAAATGGAAAAAAGGTACAAAAGCTCACTGAAGAAAATAATTCCTTTAGTTCACCTGTCAGATGTATGGGGAACCAAAGAATTTGACCAAACAAGATAGAGAACATTATGAAATGAAAAATGGTTAATTTTGATTACATTAAATTAAAAAGATTTTTCACAAACAAAGCCAATGCAACCAAGATTATAAAGGAAGCAGAAAGCTGGGAAACAATTTTTATAGCCAATATCTTTGTAAAAGGTCTCATTTTGAAAATATATAGAGGACAAATTTATAAGAATACAAATTATTCTCCAAATGATAAATGCTTAAAAAAACAAACATGGAGTTTTCAAATGAGGAAATTAAAGCTATCTATAGTCATATAAAAGAATGCTCTAAATCACTATTTATTAGAGAAATGCAAAATTAAACAACTCTGAGGTAACCCCTCACACCTATCAGGTTGGCTAATAGGCTAAAACAGGAAAATGATAAATGTTGGAGAAGATGTAGGAAATTGGAATACTAATGCATTGTTGGTGGAGTTGTGAATTGATCCAACCATTCTGGAGAGCAATTGGGAACCATGCCCAAAGGGCTATAAAACTATACATACCCTTTGACCTAGCAATACCACTTCTAGGTCTGTATATCCCAAAGAGATCACAAAAATGGGAAAAGGACCCACATGTACGAAAATATTTATAGTAGCTCTTTTTATGGTGGCCAAGAATTGGAAATTGAGGGGATGCTCATCAATTGGGGAAAGGCTGAACAAGTTATGATATACGAGTGTAATTGTTCCATAAGAAATGATGAACAAGAAAAATCTGGAAAGACTTATATGAACCGATACTGAGTAAAATGAGCAGAACCAGGAAAACATTGTACACAGTAACAGTAACATTGTGTGATGATAGACTTTGATAGAGTTAGCTCTTCTGAGGAATGCAAGGATCTAAAACAATTCCAAAAGACTCAGGATGAAAAATGTCCTCCACATCCAGAGAAAGAACTATGGAGTCTGAATGCAGATGGAAGCATACTATTTTTTTCTTTTTTTCTCATGGTTTTCCCCTTTGGTTCTAATTCTTCTTTACAACAACTAATGTGGAAATATGTTTAACATGATTGTATGTATAGAGCCTATATCAGATTGCACACCACTTTGGGGAGGGGAGAGGGGAAGGAGAGGGAAAAATTTAAAAACCCTAAATCTTATAAAAGTGAATGTTGAAAACTCAAAATAAATAAATAAATAAACAATTTTAGAAGAAAATAATTCCTTAAAAGTTAGAATTGGACAAGTGGAAGCTAATGACTTTATGAGACATCAAGAAACAATAAAATCAAATCAAAAGAATGAAAAAATAGAAGAAAATATGAAATATCTCATTGGAAAAACAACTGACTTGGAAAATATAATAATAAAAATAAAAAAATAAAGAAATTATCAAGGTACAACCATTCTGGAGGGCAATCTGGAACTATGCCCAAAGGGCTATAAATAAATGCATACCTTTTGACCCAGTAATACCACTTTTGGGGTTGTATCCCAAAGAGATCATAGAAGTGGGGAAAGGACCCATATGTACAAAAATATTTATTGTATCTCTCTTTGTGGTGGCAAAAAACTGGAAACTTAGGGGATGCCCATCAACTGGGGAATGGCTGAAGAAGTTATGGTGTATGAATGTAATGGAATATTACTGTGCTATAAGAAATGGGGAAGAGATGGACTTCATAATTACCTGGAGAGGCTTATATGAATTGATGCTAAGTGAGAAGAGCAGAACCAGGAAAAATTTGTACAGTGACAGATACATCATATGTGTGATGACCAACCTTGATAAACTGGAATCTTCTCAGCAACAC
>CM053598.1:10071910-10189649 GCA_028646575.1 Pseudocheirus occidentalis | reverse complement strand
ACAGATACATCATATGTGTGATGACCAACCTTGATAAACTGGAATCTTCTCAGCAACACACAGTTAAAAGACAACTCTACAAGTCTCAGGATGGAAGGTGTCTACATTCAGAGAAAGATCTAGAAAGACCAGAGTATAAATGGAGACTGAAGCAACACATGCTATTGTTCTTTTCCATGTTTTGTTTTGTTTCTTTTCTTTTTTTCCCCATTATTCGCTCCATTGGTTACAACGCTTCTATACAAACAGACTATTGCACAATATGAATGTTAGCAGATCCCATATATGACTGTACGCCACCATGGGGGCTGGGGGGAGAAGGGAGGAGAGGAAATCTGAAACTCAAGTGATTCTGTAACTGAATCTTGTAAACTAAAAGTAAGTAAACAAGTCAATAAATTAAAAAAAGAGAAATTATCAAGGAAAATTGTCCCGATAATTCTAGAACTAGAGAGTAAAATAGAAGTTGAAAAGACTCCACTAACTACCTCCTGAAAGAGATTTCCAAATGAAAACTCTCAGGAATATCACAGACAAATTCCAGACCTCCCAGATCAAGGAGAAAATACTGTAAGCAGCCAAAAAGAATTTGAATATCATGGAGCCACAGTCAGGATAACAGAATATTTAGCAGTTTCTACATTAAAGAATCAGAGGGCTTGGAATGTGATATTCCAGAGGGCAAAAGAGCTAGGATCACAACCAAGAATCACCTACCCAGAAAAACTTCAAGGGAAAAAATGGATATTTATTGAAATAGAAGACTTTTGAGCATTCCTGATGAAAAGACCAGAGCTGAACAGAAAAATCTGATTTTCAAATACAAGATATAAAAGAAGCATAAAAATGTAAATAGGAAAGAGAAATAATGGATTCGATAAAGTTAAGCTGTTCATATTTCTATATGGAAAATGATATTTATAATTCCTAAAAACTTTCTCATAATTAGGGCAATTAGAAGGAGTGTGCATAGACAGAAAACAGAGGTATGAGTTGAATGTGATGGTATGATTATTTAAAAAAATAAAATTAAGGCATGAGAAAGAAGAATGCATTGGGAGAAGAGGAAAGGGAGAGGAAGAATGGGATGAATTATCTGACATAAAAGAAGCCTGGAAGAGATTTTGCAGAGAAAACAGAGGAAGTGGGGAGTTCAGCACATGAACCTTGCTCTCATTAGAACTAGCCCAAAGAGGGAACAATAGACACACTCAGTTGGGTGTAGAAATCTATCTTACCATGCATTAAAGTAGGAGAGGAAGGGGATAAGAGAAGGGAGGGGGAAGCTGCTAGAAGGTAGGGCAGTTAAGAGGAGGTAAAAGTCAGTAGCAAAACACTTTTGGAAATAAAGGATAAAAGGACAGATAATAGGATAAACAGGAAAAAATAGGATGGAGGTAAATAAATAGTTGGTAATCATTACTGTGAAAAACATTTTTTTATAGTGAGTTTCTCTGATGAAGACTTCATTTCTCAAACATATAGAACTAAGAATCACTCCTCAATTGATAAATGGTCAAAGGATATGAACAGGCAGATTTCAGACAAAGTAATCACAGCTATTTATAGTTATAGAAAGAGGGCCTTGACACACTCTGTAGTTAATGATAGGGGATAGAGAACCAGCCTGGAGCATCAAGAAGACATTTACATGTTTGCTCCATGTGGCCAGGGACCATTTTTTGTCTTGATTTGTATCTCATAGTTAGCACTTAATAAATTCTTGTGAACTAAGTGACCTGGTAAGTCAATACTAATTGTGTGAACTTGGGAAAATCACCTGATCTCTCAGTACCCCAGGCAAACTCACTAAGTGACTGGAGCTGCTATCTGCACCAGGGGAGGATGCTTCTACATTGGGATTTCCCTATTATAGTGAAATCAAACGTGTGGACCTGGGATGAAAAATGTCAGTCGCCCTTTTTTAAAAAAAAGGGGAGGGGATAAGAGAAGAGAGTCCTCACTGGAAATCACTGAAGTCATTGTGAAGCTCAAAAAGCTCTAGGTTCAAATGCCCATTATAATATTTGAGGGTCAAGAGTATGTATAGGAGGAGCAGCAAAGATCACAGGCAACATGGGATGGTGTATTTGGAGTCAGAGAAACCAGGTTCAGTCCTGTATGTGCAATTCACTACCTTTGTGACTGCAGACTAGTCATTTCTCTGTTCTGGGGCTCAGTTACCTTGCCTAGAGAATGGGGGAGGGGAATATTACAGCAGATGATTTCTCAGGCATCTTCCAGTTCTAAATCCTGTGGTTTTATAATGAAAGGAGTCTTTTTTGGATTATTTGTGTCTAATACAACTGAAAGTAAACAAGGCACAATACCACGTTAACATGAAGTCAAACAGCCGTTTCCTACAGACATAGGCAAGTACATGACATAGGGCTGCCAACTGTCTCAGACTGAATGCTTGGGAATGGAGGAAAGAGGGTATTTGAGACCCACGAAATTTATTCTCAGTTCACCTCTAGGGCTTCTTTGAGGGCAAAGGTCAAAATGTCATTGCTTTTTAATTTTCCATGTTTTTAAGAATTTTATGTTTTGTGTTTATGAGCTAGATTCTCATTCTATGGAGCTCCATGAGAATTTCCACCAGGGAGGTTTCTGAATTCTTTCATGGATTCCCTTTATGGGAATTCTTATGAAGCTCCATAGAATCTGGCCTTTTCTGGACCTTATGATATGTTTGTATAGGGGAGTGGGAGCAGGGGTCAGTTATTTTTGCTTGACTTTGGGTGAATTTTTCAGGGGGGAATTGTGCTTTTTGAATTGAGTTTTTAATGCGATTTAAAAAAAATTCTTAGAGGCTTATAAGTATTGGGATCTGACAGTAAAAATGTATAGAATTATTTATTACAACAAAACTTGATTGCGGGGATATCTTTGCAGGCAACATTTCCAAAACCTTTTAAAAGTGGTATTTCCTTTTCTATGTACCCTATGATTAGCGTGGTGAAATACACCGTGATTCATTTGGAATTTGGATTTTAAAGCCTTTAATTCATGAAGTGATTCCTTTTTAAAAGACAGAATGATACATTTATAGGGAATTTTAATCAGTAAATCTTTACACAGAGCAGCTGTAAATAGTCTACTCTGGTAATGTGACAGACAAATTAACAAATGGTGTAAGAGATTGAAAGATAATACAGTGGGTTTCACAGAAAGGTCAAGATGCCAAGAGGCTGAATAAAAGTGGCCTCTTGTCCAATGAGGCTCTGAAAGATGCTCCTGAAACATGAGCCGCAGCCCTGCCAGGGGCTGAGCCATATCCTCAAGATCTCCACATGGAAAGGAAGGCCTATTCATTTCTGCTTGGGAAGCTTCAAACTTAACTCCTGTCCTGCTCGTGCGTGTTCCTGCTGCAAGCCCTGCCAGCTACTCCGGGTTCTCTTAGATGCTTACCTACCATCCAGCGAGCAGTTATCAGACACCTACCATGTGCCAGGAATTGTGCTGGGTGCTGGCAGTACAAAGAATGCAACGGCTCCTTCTCTAAGGGATGAACATTCTGTTTGAGCCTGAAGTTTATGCCAGCGGCTTGCTAGATGTCCACAACTGGGTCTCCAATACATACCATAACTGGAAATGTCCCTGACTGAATTCATGCTTACCCTGCAAGCTCATTGCTCCTTCAACCTTCTCCACCACTGCTGATGGTACTGCCATGCTTCCAGTCCCCTTAGCTCTTCCCACTCTTTAAATCACACTACTTAAGAATCTGCCAACTCTTGTCAGCCCCATGCCCTGACATCTCTCATCCACCTTCTCCTTGCTCATACGGCCTTCATTCTAGTTAGACCTGTATCACCCCTCACCCGGACAATTCCAAGTGGCTCCCATCCGGTGTCCTCACCTAGTATTTCCCCCTTTTCCTAATTCCTCTGTCATACATCTGCCAAACTCATCTTCCTAAAGCACACATCTGACCATGACGTTCCTCCTCCACAATCTTAAATGGCTCTCCATGTCTTTGTTTTTTATTATTTATTTTTTCCATGCCTTTACGATACAGGACAAAATGCAATCTGGCTTTCACTCGCCTCTCCAGTCTTAATTCAGACTACCTTCACACCTTCATGCATTCTCATTTCAAATCAAACTGGCATGACCCCATGGGGAACATTTCCTTTTCCACTTCAGAGCCAGTAAAGAGTTGCCTGTCTGCATGCTGACACCCTGGCTTCCTGACAAGCACAGTTCACAAGGTCTACCCTTGTACAGGAGGAATTCCTTCTTCTCCAATTTGTAGAGCTCCTTACCCCATCAAAGTACTCAGTATTTAATCTTCACCAGCTCTCTGAGGACAAGGATTCTCTCTTGCCTTTCTTTGTATCTTTGTGTTGCTTTTCTGAGTGCAATGTCTACACCATAGATGGTACTTAATAAATGTTCACTGCCTGACATGTTGTGCCCTGTAAGAAGCATCTATGTGCCTCAAGAATTTGTCTTTGTAGCCCTCTGCTCAGCCTAGATAGAAGCTGGGATGTGGGAATCAGTGGGTAAAGGACGGCTGGACTGACTTCTCTTTTGGATGACCATTGTGGGTGCCAAGTCCTTTATTTGTGCATCTCTCCCAGCCCAGGCACAAAGTAGGTGCTTAGGTGATCCTTGTTAAGCTCCATATTGAACTCCTGAAGTTTTCCTGTCTGCCTTAATTCTAGTGCCTTTCTGATGTTGGTTCCTCCAATTCACCCAGTCTGTGAAAGGCTTGTTTGTATGCTGGCTCTTGCCATCAGACAGTGAGCTCCTTGAGAGCTGGGACCCATTTTGTCTTTTTTTTTTTTAAGTAACCTCAGCACTCGGCATAGCCCCTGGACTTCAGCGAGGATTTACCATTTCATTCACTGAATGGGTGTCACCTCGCTCTAAGTGATAACCTAAAGAGGCCTGAGCCTAAAAGGGCCAGGGTCTCCTATTGCATCCTGGGCCATCTCCAGCCATCCTGATGAATATCAAGTCACTGGATCCAGAGGGCTCTGGAGGAGAAAGTGAGGGGATCTTGCACAGCCCTGTCTCCCTCAAATCCAAGTCAACTGCAAATCCTGTCATCATTTCCCTGATGCCACCATGGGAGTCTACATGGCACAGCTTCCTGTCAGGCAAGGCCCCTTGTTTTTAGGGCATAGATATAAACACAGCTCTATAGTGCAAGCTTGGCATCCTCGGCTCACTTTGCATTCATGTTCTATAACTGCTCATATTCCCCTGAATTCTGTTATCTCAAATAGATTTCTCTGTGCTCTCCAAAAACATGAAACGCATGCAATAGAAGCTGAGCCAATGTCCAGGATCCATAAGAAATCACTGAGTGCAGAGACACTGAAAGTCTTTTTATTTGATTACATTCTGAGGGTCTAACGAAAGTAATAATGGCGAGGATGATGCCTAGCATTTCTGAGCGCTCAAAGGTCCTCAACAGGCTTTACAAATAGGATCTCATGGGATCCAAACAACAAACCCAGGAGGGAGGTGCTGGTAATACTCTCACTTTGGAAATGAAAAGACTGAGGCAAACAGGTGCAGTGACTTGACTAGGGTCACACAGCTAGGAAGTGTCTGCAGCCAGATTTGACCCTGGGTCTTCCTGATTCCAGCTGGGCACTCTGTGTGGGACCCCTCAGGGCTTCCTCCTTCAAAGCACCGTTGGGATGCCATGACAGCTTTCCAGATTCTGCTCCTTCCCTCGTGCTCTCCTGCTTCCTCTCCCACCCCACAAAATGACTCTGTTTGCTTAGAAGTGTACGTAGGTACTCAGTCTTGCCAGCAGAAGCTTTCATTTCCTTTTTTGCATCCCCAGTGTCTGGCACACAGAAGGTGCTTAATGTTTGTTGAGTTGAAGGAAGTTGAATGGGAGGTCTAAGGTTGGTCAGCACACATGTAACTTGTAAGTACACGGACTCACATGTGTATTTAATTCATAGTGTTTGTTTTACCCTCTTTCACGTTCATTTTGCTGATGAGGAAACTGGGGGCACAGGAACCCCTTCTACCAGTGCAGACTAGCAAACTACCTGTAACTCAGAGAGCTGTGGGGACCACTGAAAAGCAGGTCAGTGACTCCCCCAGGGCCACACAGCTAGTGTGCATCAAAGGTAGAGCTCGGACCCAGGTCCTCATGAATCTGTGGCCAGCTTACTAACCACTGTGCCGTCTTTCCTCCCAAATTCTGTTCTCATCAGGTTCTTTAGGATAGTCACAGGATACTCCCAAGAGCCTTTGCAAGTCACACATTTCTCTCCTCTTAAAAAACCTGATCTTAAAGGAACACTCACATTTTCTGACTAAAAACAACTTGTGTCTTTGTGGTCACTGAAGGTTGACCTAACATATTCCCCACAACAGCCCTGCAGTGGCTCACCTTACAATGAGGCCACAGATCAAAGTCACACAGGGACTAAACACTGAAGACAAGACCCAAGCTCAGCTTTTCTCTTAAATGTCCTTCTCCTCTGTCTTAGATCTCTTCGGATCTCAAATACCACCATGAAATGTCCCTGCTACGTCACAGGGCACGCACAGTTCAGGGACTGGCGATCACTTCCAAAGTGTTTTCTTGAAGAGTTGGACCAATTCCCAGACCCCTCAAGAGGACCCCAAAGTGCCTGTTCTCCCACAGCCGCACCAGCAACTGTGCTTTTCTATTTTGTCTCGTCTTTGTCCATCTGATGGTTGCGAAGTGGAACCTAAGAGTTGTTTTAATTTTCATTTCTCTTTTAATTGGTGATTTGGAGCATTTTAAAAAATGTGATTCTTGAAAGCTTCCATTTCTTCTTTTGAGAATACTTTCCTCTCCTAAACCCAACAAAACTTTGATGTTTGTCTTCTTTAATTCCCTCTGTGATCCTTAAAGACATTAGGATTCTGAGAAGACACTTGCTTCTTTTCCCCCAATGAGACCAAAAGCACTTTGATCATTTAACCCCTTGAAAGCATTTACTTCTGTACATACCTTTGGACTCCTGTGTTTACTTAGATTTTAATAATTCTACTCAGTTCTCATCTTTTCTTCAAAAATATTTGAAAATCCCTTGTTCTATTAAAGGTCCATTCTATTCCCTCCTTCCCCCATAGGTCCACACTCAGTTTTGAAGTATAATTATTCTTGGTTGTAAGTTATCTTTCACCTTCTGGGATATGGTGCTGCTGTAGTTTCTCTTCCACGGAGTAACTGATCCCAATTTGTGCATTTTTGCATGACATTGATTGTGCTTCCTTGGTTTGCCATATATTTTTATTTAGAAACTTTGAAGCTTTGCTACAATATTCTTGAGTTTTCCAATTTGTGGTTTCTTTTAGGAGTTGACCAATATATTTTATTTCTACTTTACCTTATGTTCTAATAGATCTAGTTAAATTTCTTCTGTGATTTATTGCAAATACATTACCCCCCTTTTTTGTTTGGTTGTGTTTCTCAGGCAGTTCAGTGATTCTTAAAATCTCTCCCCTCAACCTGTATACTGGGTGAGTTGTTGTTTGACAGTACACATTTTTTTCCTGCCACTTCTTCAGTCTTTTGGCTTTGTTTTGAATACTTTTGTCTCACAGAGTCCCTGAATTCCATCTATTCCCTTCTGTCTTCCACCTCCTGCTCTATGGGATCATAGCAGTGCTCTCATGCTCCTCTTAGTTACTGGTGGTCTGAAGTCCCTACTAACCATATCGGTTCTGTCCTTTCCAGTTAGTCTGAAGACAAGTTTCCCTGGCCGAGAAAACAGAAGTGACAGAAGATCTGAGCAATTCTGTCTCTTTTCAGTTGTGAATTATCAGTATTACATCCACCCCAAGCAACTGTCGGGTCCTTTCCTTCATAGCTCTCTGTGCTCCAACAGGGCTAAGCCAAGCCCTTTGATCATCTAGCTTTCTTCGTCGCCAGCCTCTGCTCATCCTGAGCATCAGTGGACCTCACCCTGGGCATAAAGGGCTGTGTCCTGGAGGCGCTGGACCCGGGATCAGCTCGGACACACTGCATGACCATGGACAAATCACCTCACCTCTCTGATGCTCAGTTTCCTCATCTGTGAAATGGGGAAAACTACACTCGTTGTGTCAACCTCCTAGGGTCTTTACAAGAATCAAGCAAGATATGCGAAGCACTCTGCAGATTAGAACTCGCCATACGACAACAGTAATAATTACAACCACACCTGGTTACTATTCTCCACTAACCATTCTTGCTTCCATCTTCTGTGCCCAGCCCTCCAGAGTCTGAGCTGCTTGGTGACTCCCTGGAGCAGTCAGATGACTGTCTTCAGGCCACTCCCCGCTTTCCTCCTGGGTAGAGTAAATCCTTGGGGCTTCAGCTTTTTGAAAATCCTTCCTTTGGGGTACTTGGCTCCTCCTCTAGCTGGCCCCACTTTTCTACTTCCTTTCCATTTGAAAGACACGGAAGCCTGTTTTCTAGATGTAAAACAGCTGAGAGATGAAGCCACCCGTGGGAGGAGACGGAAAGAGGGGGTGGAGCATGGGTGGATGGGTGGATGGGCAGAGGGTGAGACTGGCAATCATGCATGCTGCCTTTCTGACTATGGGCAAGTCTCTTCCCTTTGGGGTCTTCAATTTCCTCCTTGATAAAATGAGGGGCTAGAATGGATGATTGTACAGCGTCGGGGAAAACTCTTCAAAACAGGGACCCTGGGCACCCAATGGCAACTCAGTTAACCTCCTTGGGCCTCTGTGTCTTCATCTGGAAAACGAGGAGGCTGGACCAGAGGGCACTGGGGATCCTTTCTAGATCATCTCTAAACCAATGGTCCTCTGACCGTGCCAGATTGTAAGGTCTCCAGAGCATGGATTGGTTCATTCTCTGTACTGGTATTTCCTAGGCTAGTGCCTGGCACCGAACAGGCGTTTAATGGATGGTGAATTATTAGGTGGTATCTTATATCTTTGATTAACCCACAGCCTCCAGCGTTGTCTCCAGGACAAAGGGGCCCTGAATGAACACTCATTGATGGTGCTGATGACAGCAACCAAACGACATGTATTTTGCCTTTCTTTTGGCCACTTCTGTCTCTCAAATCTCCTGCACTGGCTCAGGGTCGTGGTGAAAAAGGGGCTCCCAGAGTAAGAGAACATCAGAACAAAAGCGCAGAACAACACAAAGCAATGTATGTTTTCCCTTAACTACCCCCAGTATGACATTTCTGTTTCTACAACATTGTGGGGAGGGAGAAAGAGGACCCTGTATGTAAAACACAGTTTCCCCCAGTTTTTCTTCCTATGAAACTCTGTAATTTACTTCAGGTGGATATTTTCAAAACCAATACATAATCCTTGGTAAATCCCTGCAAACAGATGCAGCTTTCCTAGTGGTTTTTTTTTTCCTCCCAAGGAACTGGAAATAGGATTTTAAATGGCCAATACTCCCGCTAATGAAACATCTGCTGCTCAAGAGGGTTGCCTGGACACTCCACTCCAGACCCTGTACCTTGTGAAGATCAGTTACTTTAATCCATTAATGGGAAACATTGACTTGTGAGAGAACTGACCACTGGCACCTGCTGACTGACTGAGTCTGCACCTGTGGCCCTGGAGTTAGCAATTCTAGCGGTGGCAATGGGCTTTGGGCACCCATGTGGTCTCACTTAAGAACAGAACCTTCATGGAAGGAAATACTTTTCACGCAAAATGTAAAATTCAACAGGCTTGTACAAGAGACACCATCTGCATAAAAGTCACTTACCCATTTGTTCTATAATTACTGATGTACCGCTGATCAACCGTTTGATCAAAAACAATGATTAAATTATTACTATATGCTAAACACTGGGAAAGAGCGAATGTAACCACAAGACACTTCCATTCTAACAGGGAAGACATTATGTATAAGAGACACACAAAGTGGATGCGAGGTCACTTTGCAGGGCAGAGCACAAGCAGCTGAGATGGCTGGAAAGTCCTCCTGCAGAAGGTGCTTGAACTGAGGCTTTTCAATATTTTTTTTCTTCTTAAGACAGAGTTGGTAGAGTGGATAGAGTGTCCAGGGTCAAGTCGGGAAGACTTGAGTTCAAATCCAGCCTTAGAAACTTAGCAGCTGTGTGACCTTGGGCAAGTCATTTAACCTTGGCCTTTTTCAGTCTCCACATCTATAAAATGGGGACAATAGCACCCCCAAATGGGATAATATTTGCAAACTACCTGGCACATACTGAGTACTTAATAAATGTGTATTTGCTTCCATTCTCCTTTGTAGAAAAAAAAATTCTTACTGGCCTCTTTTTTTTTTTTTTGGACATCACCTAAATTTCCCATAATCTCTCTCCTTCCCTTTTCCAGAAAGCTAGTACATATCACACACAATAGTTTTAAAGAAACAAGAAGAAAATTAAAAAAAAATCACCAAAGCTAATCAACACGTTGAAAATTTCTGAAGATATGAAGCCACATATGACACCTGCGGACCCTCCACCTCTACAAAGAGGGGGAGCGATGGCATCATGTCTCTTCTTGTTTTTTTTTTGTGCTTTTCCAACATCTATTTTTTATTGTTTCTGGTCGTGGTTGGTGGGTACATTTTCTTCACTCTGTTTACTTCATTCTGCATCAGCTCATGGAAATCCTTCTGTGCTTTTCTGTCTTCCTCATGTTCATGTGTCTGTCGCCTTATTACCTCTTCAGACGACCAGTATGTGTTAACACCAGTCACTTCAAAGCTCTGATCTCTTCTTCCTGAGGTCTAACCAGAGTATCCAAACTGTTGTTTTCAGCAAACACACACGTGCACACATATACACACATGCACACATACATGCACACATACACACCCCCGTCTGTATCTGTATGTGGGATGCTCTGATTTTGGACTAAATTCCTTCTGTCCCAAGGACATGTTCTGTCAACCCAGGATTATATTAACACATACAACTGTGTGAAATAGTTATCCCAAACAGCCTAATTTTGTGGAATTAAGCAGAGCATGTGGACACTGTGAAGGAAGTCACATTGATTGAAAGGGAGAGGGATGAACAGACTGGTAGACAGACTGAGACAGAGAGACACAGAGAGACACACAGAAAAGGATGCTCAGTGGAATGACGAGGCCTCCATTGACTGATGGCTTTTACTGTCTCCTGAAATGGCCAGGGCTCGCAACTGTAAAAGAGGGAACTTACAGCCCATACTCATAAAATGAGGCCTTGCAGGGACCCCTTACAATGGGTGCTGTATCTGCGCTGGAAGATGGTGAGGCTAACTGGAGATCTTTGGGACTATTTCCTTGTCCCTGGGGTCTCAGCTGCATTCCTCCTGCTGATGTTCAGAGGGGCCTGGCCTTCAAGCTGGCAGGGAGCCCAGAGGCCATCTGGCACAGGTCTCTCATTTGACAGCCAATACTCACAGCCTTTCCTGAGGCAACAGAGGCTGAATCTGAACCCAGGCCCTCTGACTGCAAACCGGTATTTGTTCCATGATCCCTTAGGGTTTGGCGCTGTGGAAATGTCAGCATGTATTGGATGCTATCAAAGGAGAATGAAGGACCTCTAATCAAAGTAGGTGGGGGCAAAGACAGAAAGGGATGGATGGGGCACCCCACTACATAGAAGGGGAACAAGCAAAGAAAAATGGGAGTGGAATGATGGAGAGAAAGGGATGTTGGAAGGTGGATGGGCCAGTGTGGAATCTGTTAAAGCAAAGGAGAGGGCAGGAGAGTAATTTAATTGACTCCACAAACATTTGTTACTCATAACACTAGCTAATATGGGTATACTTTGATGTTTGCAAAGCAAGGTCTAGAGAGGTGTGTGTGTACACATGTTAAAGTGCACATGCACACACATATATGTGGATACCCCTCATCTGATGCTGACCACAACCCTATGCGATTGATGCCCTTGTCCCATTTAACATATGAACAAGCCCGCAGACTGAGGCTAAATGGCTATTTGCTACTGTGCTAACCACTGGGGTTATGAAGACCCTTTGGTCTTCCCTCTACCCATGGGAAAGGAGGCTGTGACTTGATGGACGACATGTGCTGGTACCCCACCATCTCGAGAATGGTTTCCCTTGGAGACTTGGGTTTTAAGACAGAATACCTGAACCACACCCAGCTCCCTGCCTGGGATCCATAGTCCCCCATCAATCTTTAGGTCATTAAATGTGGTGGCCCTGCCTCAATGAGGGGAGCACACCAAAGAACAGGACTGGTGTGGCTGACTCTGTAAGTAAAACACCAATTTAACTTTATAAACCAGTCTATTGCAAATCCGGTCAATGTGAATTTATTTCATGGAGCCTGAATACCTTTGAGTGAACACATAAGATTGATTTTCTGGAGTGCAAAGTTAGGGACCAGATTATATAGGGACGGGCTCCCTGTGGAGTGATGAAGGGGCATGGAGAGCAGGCCAGTGATAGGAAAGGACACTGGTCTGGGCTGGTTCCTTGCATGAGACAAACTGCCAGCTGTTCAAGACCTTTTCCTCTTGTCCCCAGTGCCTGCCTTTATGGGTCAATTGTTTTTTTGAACTCCTGGACTTGACTTCTTTACTAGATTGGATAATGGCTTTGGACAAAAACCCCACTCCCCTAGACTGTTCTGTCCCTCTAGTCCACTGGCTACTGTGAATAACCAGCCAACCTCTTTATTCCCACGTGTCTTTTCATCTTCATCCCCATCCTCTCAGAAGGGGAGGCAACTTACAGCTCTCTGTAGGCTATTCACTCACTCATTGGCCCTATCCAGGTCATATCTACATAGGAAAAACAAAAAGGAGTTCCGAATAGTTCACCGGCTGTCCCTGGGTCTCTGTCAGGGCTGTTCTCCATGCAGGGAAGGCTCTCACTTCCCAGTGCTACCTTTTACAATCTTTGGCTTTCTTTATAGCTCAGCTAATGGGCACCTTCTACGTGACGGCTTTCCTGACCCATCCAGCTGGTGCTTCCCCTTCCCCCACCCATCACCTTGGTTTTGTTTTGAGTTTATCTGTATATGGTTATACACGCTGGCTTCCTTACAGAATGGGGACTCTTTCATTTTTGATTTTATTTCTCAGACCCAGTAGGCACTTAATGTTTTTCCAATTTACTGACTGACTATTAGCTAGAGGATTAAATTATAATGATGTTAGCCACAGGCACATTTTGATGGTCTATGATTTAGGTTTTGTGTTTCTCTGACCCAGTTGCCTTTTCGTTCATTAATCACTAGGTATTGTTTTGGCTGAATATCTAGAGTCTCTAGACATGATGAGAACCAGGTATTTAGTGGCTCCCATCTTAACACAGGAAGCGACTGGCTGAGGACTTGGGTGCTGGCTGTGTCTGATCAGTCTGTGTACTATCAGCGAAATGTTTCTTTACAACAGAGATCAACACAAAAAGACACAGAACTCAAGAAAGGTAACTTTAACTAATGATGCTGAAAAGTGGGAAATGAATACAAGAACAAACATTGAGACAGATTGTCTTGGAGCCAAGAGATGACACGTTTTGTTCATGGCCCAGCCAGGAGGCCTGTGTCACTGGATGGAAGAGTATGTGTTAGGGAATGAAGTGTAAGAAGGCTGGAAAGGCAGGAGGGGGCTAGGCCAGGAAGGGCTTCCAATGGCAAACATGTAATTGCTCCTGGAGGTGAAGGGAGGCCTACAGTGTCAGCCAGAACAGTCCTGTTCCTTGGTGCACTCTTTCCCTCGTTGAGGCGGGGCCACCATAATTTGTAATCTAAAGACTAACCGGGTGGGGAGGGCGCTATGGACCCAAGGCAGGGAGCTAGGTGTGGTTCGGGTATTCTGTCTTCAGACTCAGGCTGCCAGGGGAGTCACTCTCAAGAGGTGGGGTACCAGCACATGTTGTCCATCACCATTTCTTAAAACAAACACAAAATCAGTCACCATACAATGAAATCAAGGGAGCACAGAAACTTAACTTAGCCAGGAAAAAAACCAAACCAAACCAAAATAAACTTGATCTCTTTGTCAAGGAAAGAGATATAGCAAACCAGGGTAACAGAGATTTAGAATATGACTCTATTTATAAGATCCTATAAAGGATAATGATGTAAGATTTCATGCACTATCACCTCATAAAACAGTGAGAAACACTGGGAGCCAAAACAAGTCTGCAAAAAGCTTGGGGAGAGACCTAGTGAAGCAAAACTGTCCCAGAGAGATTTGGGTGAAACTGGAGGGACAATAGATAGGAAAAAATGGAAAAGATAATAGGGGATTTTATAGTGGATTTCTTCCCCCACCCCTAGTGCACACATCTGGACTCCAATGTTACAGGGCCTGCTGTGCTACACAAGGAAACAGAAAATGGTGCAGGGAGTTGGACGAGATGAGGTGTGCGTGGGAGAGGTCCATGTTGGAAGCAGGATGTTGAGATCATCTCACAGGGCACCGGCGGACTTGGAAACAATCTCAGACATTAGTGCTACCAATCAAGTTGACTCATAAAATATAAATTTCTATAGCCCCATATGTCTACTCTGCCAGTTCTGCAAAAACTTTATGAGAATAATTTATACATCCATTGAGAACACCCTTGACAAGAAGGAGGCAATTAGGCCAAATTATTTTAATGATATAATTAGCTCAAAAATAGATAAAATAGAAAAAATAAGTTGTGTTTTGTTGATTACAAAATTGCCCTTGATTTGGTATAGAAAATAGTGCTTTAAAAGCTCCCCTCCATTGAGACGTCTTCCAGGAATACAGCAAAGTCGCAAATGCTCCTTCAATGAGGCTACAGATAGAACTTTGTCTGACGGCCTTCTTCTTAGTATCAGAACCCTAGAACAAGGAGGCACGTGCTTGCCACCACAGGGGAATGTGTTTGGTAAGGAATCTGAATGGAAGGGGGCATCTCTGGGGGTCCCTGCTTCCTGAACTTTTTAGCTTATCGATCCCTTCTCAGAAGGAGGTTTTAAAACGTGAACGATTAAGTACATAGGATTACAGAAGGAAACAATTACATCGAAATATGGCTATAAAACATGAAAACAAAAACCAAGCTCACAAGGTCCTCCGTGCATGCTCCTGTTTTCAGGGGACATTTTGGAAGACATTAGACTGTCTTCTAAATGAGATTCCAAATTACTGCAAGTTTGGCCTAACCATCCATTGAGATTAAATTCAATTATTATTATTAATACCAGCAATAAAAATAATACCTAGCATTTACATAAAGCTTTTAGGTTTGCAAAGCACTTTATAAGCATTATTTCATTGGAGCCTCACCACAATCCTGTGAGGTCGGTCCTATTATTATCCCTATTTGACAGATGAGGAAATTGAGGCAGAAAAGGATTAAGAGATTTGCATATGATCTCATAGCTAGAAAACGTTGGGGGCAAGATTTGAACTCAGGTTTTACTGACTCCAGGTCTAACATTCTATCCACTGAACCACCTAACTGCCTCTAATCTACTCATTCCACAAACATTGATTAAGAATTTACTATCTTTCTCCCTAGGCCCTCCCTGCCTCTTGCCTACCTTATCACCGTAGAGGGCACCCCCATCACCCTAGTCCCTCAGGCTCACAGCCTTTGTGTCGACCTGGATTGCTCATTGTATCACCCCTCCATATCCAATATGGTGCCAAGGCCTGTCAATCTCGCCTCTGCACCATCTCTCCAGCACATCCCCTTCTCTCCTCTGACACTGCCCTGACCCTCTCTCAGCCCGGACTACTGATGTAGCTGCCGGCAGTGGGAGGCTTGGGGGCGAAGGGTTCTGCCGGCTCAAGTTTCCACTTCAAATTTATCTTCCATTCAGCCACCAACGTGATTTTCTTAAAGAGGAATCTGGCCATGTTACTCCCTACTCGATAAACTCCAGTAGTCTCCATCGCCTCTAGGAGCAAATACAAAATGATCTGTTTGCCATTTGAAGCCCTTTCTGGCCTAGCCCCCTCCTGCTTTTCCAGCCTTCTGACTCTTCATTCCCTAACCCATACTCTTCGACCCAGGGACACTGGCCTCCTGGCTGGGGCATGAACAAGATATGTCATCTCTTGGCTCCGAGAATGCTCTATGGCTGTACCCCACACATGGTCCACCCTCCCTCCTCTGATCCATCTACTGATCCCCCATCCCACCTGCTCTAGAAAGTCTTCCCCAACTCCCCTTAACGACAGAACCTTCCCTCTTCTAATTATTTCCTATTTATCCTGTATATAACTTACTTTGTGTGTATCTGTTGTCTCCCCCATTAGACTGTCAGCTCCTTGAGGGCAAGAGTTGTCTTTTTGCCTCTTTTTGTATCTGCAGCACTTGGCACAGTGCCTGACATACAGGAGGTGCTCCGTAGATGTTTACTGATTGATTACTATATCACGTGTTGGATATATAAAGACAACACAGGCCTCTCCTCACTCCTGCCCCTTTGCCCTCCACCCTTTATTCCCTGGAGGTAACATTCTACATTCAAACTGAAAAAAAAGCAAGCTCAACCAAAATCACGCAAGCTCTCTGTCCTAGGGCTCCAGAAGCGTCAAGACAACCTAGCTTAAATTGATAGGTTAACATAGGCTCAGGTATGCATGCACGAGATATTTTCATAACAGTGAGGACTGAATCTTGACCCTTTACCTTCAGAGCCAAGCACAACCTGCTACCCCTGGAGATGCTGTTGGGAGCTCCAAGGAGGTGCCGTGTATCCTGAATGGGCTTCCAATTTGTAGCAGACTTTCTTTCATGGAAGCAGTTTCTCAAATTTATCAATTACTGGCATGATTTTCCTTTGAGGCTACAAAAAATTATTTTGAAAAAATGAGTTGTCTAGAATATTTGGATCGTATGCTTAATATCAGAAGTCTCTTGTCTGGGTAGTATGACTGTCTGCAGATGCATTTGACCCAATGCCTTCAAGCAAACTGGAGGAAGGAGGCTGAGCTTACCGCACCCCCTAGACCAAGAGAGCTGCTCCATCAGAGCAGGTCTGTCACTTTCGTGTTTTTTGGTCTTTAAAGAGTGACCCTGACTTTGCTTGCTGCTTTCCAGCCTTTTGTCTTATTGCAGAAGGGGTGGGAGAGTGCTGATGATATTATGTGGAGCTCCCAAGTCAAGATCTCAGAGAGAGGAGGGTGCCTGAGTGTGGGCTTGTGGTTGCTTTAAATGAATCTTTTCTGTGTCTTAATTTGTCCCCAAATTAGTCACTATTTTTTTTCCTGGTCATAGAAATGCAGCAAAATGAAGAGGAGCCCATCCTGACCTTCATTCCAAACTGCACTGGCCAGGGAATGGTGGATAAAGAGCGCGCCATCACACAGAGGCCACAGGAATCATCTTGCTCCCTTTCTTAGAATGACCAAGATCCTGCCCAGCCTGAGGGCCCAGTGCCAGGCTCTTCTGCTTCAGCGGCTGAGTTTAGAAGCCAGTTTCTGAGAAGTCTCTTTCCAAGGACTGAGAGGAAGCCAGCTCACTTTGACTCTCTCTCTCTCTCTCTCTCTCTCTCTCTCTCTCTCTCTCTCTCTCTCTCTCTCTCCCTCTCTCTCTCTCTCGGGGTTTTAGTCACTCTGGTGTGGAGTCAGCTGGATTCTTAGTGACACTAGTGGCTAGTAATCACCGCACGTGTGTGTCTGAACTCCCTGCCACCTTTCTGGGGCCAGGAGTAACTGCAAAGGGCTGCCCTGGTTTGCTCCTGTCTAGATTCATATTCTTGACTTTCAGGTATGTAGTACCTGCCTTACACAGCGAGTAAGGTCAAGAATCATGTATGCACACACACACACACACACACACAAAACCTTGTCTTATCTGATAGATTATAATTTCATTGAAAGTTGATATATATTTTTTAAATTCCCAGTGCCTGGGATGCAGTAGGCACTTAATGCTTGCTTATTGATGGATCATCTCCCTACATTCTTCTCATCTGCTTTTCTCTTCATCTCTGTCTTCCCAGTGGACTTGCACAATTCTTTGGACACAAAGGTACTTAAATGCTTGCTGGATTGGGCTGGTCCCACAGCGCAGCATTAGTGTTTAATGGCCCAAATATCTGCTCCAAGCCTCTTTGTGAAGACTCTTTGCTCTAAGCCTCAGAACAGATGGCAAATGCTGGTTGAATTGATGTTGGGTTGTAACCAGGGCTCCAGGCACCCTAGACTCTGGATAAAGAGATACGTGGGCAAAGTAACAATCTGGGCCCACACCGCATCAGAGTCTCTGTAATGCTCTTAGAGACCGACACAGATTGTCCAGAAAGCGGGAAAGCCCACCATAGCAGAAGGAAGGGGAGACTCCAGATACCGGGAAAAATACAGACACACACACATACATGTGTATGTGCACACATATCATTCATATATACACATGCATATACGGGGTAGATATATACATGTATGTGTATGCGTGTGTTCATACACACACACACACAAAAGTAGATGGCTAACTTCTTGATGAGGAAGAAGGACAGAAGAGAACCTCCTGAAAATGACTCAGTCACTCAATTCCAAGCCACGGGGAACTTGGCCATCTGGCAGAGTGGAGAGAGTGCTGGATATGGAATTAGAGTGCCAGGTTCAAATCCTAACTCTGCCACTTGCTAGCTGAACCACCTGAGGCAGGTAAGAAAAGCACCATATATGGGACCAGGCAGGTGACCCCACCTAGAGGACTGCATTCAGGTTTGGTGGCCATCTTTTAGGAAGGGAATTAATACATTTGAGAGGGCCCAGGGCAGGCAGCCAGGATGGTAGAGTCTCACATCTGTGGCATATGAGGATAGGTCAGGAAGCACGGGGATGTTTAGCCAGAAGAAGAGAAGACTTGGGGGAATGGCTGGGAGGACAACTGTCTTCCAGGACTGAAAGGCCCTCAGGAAGGAGGCCCCTGGACCAAGCAGAACCAGGAGCAGTGAAGGAAGCTGCAATGAAGGCGGGTGATGCTTGAGGGCAGGAAAAGCTTCCCAAGACAAGAGCCATCCCAAGGTGAAGGGGCAGCCTTGGGAGGTGGGGAGGCCTCTCCCTGCAGCTCTTTGAATGAAGGCAGGATCACTCCTTGGTCCATATGGGACACTGAGGGTTTGTGACACTTTTCTGTACGCACCAAAAAGGCAAGAATCTGCTACACAATTGTTCATTTTACAATAAGATATATTTTGTAAATTCTAGATTTTTAAAACTCTAAATTTAAGGAATGCCCCCCCAAAAGAAGAAAGAATATTTCCATGGACAAATTAGACCACAAAAAGAGACTGTAAAAACCTGAATCTCTATTACAACTTGTTTAAAAAAAAAGCATATGGTAACATGTTTTCAAAGCTGTCCTGCCTGACTGTGTTTCCTTCTGAACTACCTTCTATTCTCTTCTAGGCATTCAACAATGCTTCAATACCTCGCTTTGCTTTTGGGGGGTCAGATGGGGTTCTCCTACTTTGTGGCTCGCTCTACTCTCCCCCACTGCCATACAAAATGGAAAACATGATCCTTGTAACAAATGAACACAGGCCAGCAGAACCAATCTGTACACTGGCCGTGCCCCAAAAGGCGTGTCTAACCTTGCACCTTCGTCCACCCTTCCTTTGTCAGGTGGCAAGGACCATGACTTACTTCCTATAGTGAAATATTTCAGACAAAACACAAAATAACCTAAATAAGTGGATGGCCGTTCTGATCCATTTTCAGTTTATAACAAATGTTGGTGGCCAGAAGTCTGTGGCGCGATGAGAAATTAGGGACTGGTGTGGACCAATGTTCCACCCAAATGTCAGCCAGGAGGGGGTCATTCACACTGAAAACGGATGTCTTAACCCAAGATGGCAGCACCTGGACAAGCAGAGGGTCAGATGACATTGGACAGAGCAACAGTGGAGGGGGAAGAGCCCAACATCCACATGTTAACGCTGTGGCCACTAGACTGTTTTCTGCTCTGTTAGCCCCCTCCCCAGTCTACCCAGGGTACCCAATGGTCTTTCTAAGAAGCGAATTCTCCAGGAGTAAAGACAGGTAAGTACAATATACATGAAGGAGCAGCAACTGCCCTGGAGTCTGAGGATCTCTGCATCCTGCTCTCCACATGGCCCATGAGTTGCTTTGCACTAGGCTTGGGGGAAGGACCCCACAGCCTCAGTCATTAACACCATGTTCCTGAAAGGTTTGCAAAGGAGGAAAGAAACTAATACTTCTAACACTTCGCCCCCTTCTCTGCCTCCCCCAGCCCACCCCATCATTAGAACAGATGGCTGAGAAGCATTAGTTGTTTTGCGTTTGGTTTGAAATATTTCATTGTAAAATAAACAATTCTACAACAGATTTTTGATTTGTGAGTACGTGCAGGAAAGTGCCATGGGTTTTTAAGCCTGCCCCCTCCCTAGTCCTTACCCCCAGCAAAGGAGGCCTCAGGAAATAAGAAACTTGTTAACCCAATACATGGAGACCCATGCCACCAGAGGTCGGAGGGCTCCAGATCTGGGAAAGACCTTAGAAGTCAAAGGCTTCATTTAACATGTAAGGAAACTGAGGTGGCTGCCCAAGGTCATACACAGTGTGAGCACATGTCAGGGCTGGAGGGGGAAGCCGAGACCCAAGGCTCCTCACTCTTCCCCATTACTCAGGCTTGAAGTCTGTGGTGGCATACCTGCTCTGCCTGACCTACACAGCCCAACCAACCTGGCCAGCAAATGCCCTCCCACATAGTGGAGTCTTGACTGAGATTATTAGATTATCCGTTAAGCAGTTATTAGGACATACTGTGGGTGAGGCACGGTGCTGAGCAGCAGGGTCACAACGACGTGAGGAAAACATTCTTTGGCTCCCAACAACTTGGATGCTGCCAATTGGTCAGGCCACATGCACTTAGTACGTGCCTACTCTGTACTGGACTGGCTGCTACACTGCGTTTGCAGCCTGCAGAAGGCTTGGCGAGCATTATTTTAGCCGAGAGACAGAATAAAAGGCATCCTGAAGAGAGCCCTGGGGCTACAGCCAGGAAGACCTTGTTTGGAGCAGCAGCGGCTGCGCTGATTGCTCCAGTGGCTTGTCTAGACCTTCTTAGCTCTCTTCATGCCTCCGATGGCTTCCTCTTCTGCCTTCCCCATCCCGGCTCTGGCAGAGAAGCCCGAGGGTTTCCTCCTCCCCGTCTCCCATCTCTCAGGCGCCGTCTGCTCCTGTACCCACCTTCTGCCCAGGCTGCTCCTTGCCAAGACTATCGCCTCAATATTCCCAGGAGAGCCATTCCATCCCACTCTCCCTGAGGACGGTCCCCTGCACCATCCCTGCTCTCCTTACTCTTCCATCTCTCCCTGTCCACTCGCTCCTTCCCTATTCCCAACAATACCCACGTTTCCTCCAATCTCGAATGACCCTCACTTGATCCTCTTACCCTTCCAGCCACTGTCCTCTCTGTCTCCATTCTGTCTCCCTGCCATGGCAGGGCTCTGGGAAGGCCATCTCTGATTGGAGCCTCCACTTCTCCTGTCACAACCTCAGTCCTCTGCATTCTGGCTTCCAACCTCATCTGGCCACTGGAACCGCTCTCTCCAAAGTTACCAATCTCTGAATTGTCAAACCCAGTGGCCTTTTCCTGGTCTTCACGAGTCCTTCTTGACCTCTCTGCAGCCTTGGACACGGGCCACTGGCCTCTTCTTCTTGATACACTCTTTTCTCTGTCTTTTTGTGCTATTGTGTTCTCCTGATGGGTCTTTTCCCATCCCCTTTGCCATATTATCAGAAGGGTGTATGCACTGACCATGGTTGTTCTCAGAGGCCCCTCCTGGGCTCTCTTCTCTTCTGCCTCCACACTGTTTCCCCCGGTAACCTCATCGGCTCTCACGGATTGGACGATCATTTCTATGGTGGTGATTGTCAGACTGATCCAGACCTAACCTCACTTTGCCCTGCCATTCTTACATCTTCAGCTTCCCATCTCAAACTGGATGCCCAGGAGACATCTTAAACTCAAGAAGCCCCAAAGTGAACTCATTCTCTGTTCCCCAAAATGTTCTCTTGGGGAGGCCAAGGTGCTACCTCTGTGCTCCCCTCAGGGTCAGAGACTGCAGAGCTGGCAGGGACCTCAGAGGTCTTGGAAGTTGGCTTGTTCTTATGGGGGGAGGTGAATATTGATAAAGAAGCAAGGGGGAGGTAGAGAAGGACCAGCAACACTTAGAGGGATGGTACAGGATGGTCGCCAAGGGCAGCAGAAGCAACAGTGAGACCAAAGGCAAGTAAGTCATAGGATTGATCTGGAACAGAAAGAGACCTCAGTGTCCAGTGTCCTCCTTTTACAGATGGGTGCCCTGAGGCCCAGAGAGGGGAGTGACTTGCCTAAGTTCTCACAAGGAATGAGCATCAGCCCCAAGGCCCTCTGACTCCAGGACTAGTACTTGCCACTGCACCATACTTCAGGCTAATCAGTTGGCCCCAGGCTGGACAGACCAAGGATTGTTGGAGGCCTTTGTGCAGGGAAACAGCAAGAAGAGGCTGGGCCTTGGCCTCCTGCTTCCAGGGAGCCCGAGGCTGGCAGACACTTACACTCAGGACTTTGGAGCTTCAGATCAGGCTGAGTCAAGCCCCCCAAATGAGCCATCCTGGGAGTGCAGGTCCAACAGGCCGCTTGCCTACAGACGGGTGGACTGGCCCAGGCCAGAAACAGGGCAGGTCAAAGCTTCCAAGCTGGTCTGAGGTGGGATTGGGCCTGTGAGAAGTTGCAGGAATTACAGTTGGTCTAGCATGGGGAGGCCTAATCTTGGAGAAGTGAAAAGGAAGAAAAGGGAAGAAGAAGAAAGGAGAGGAAAGGAGAGGAGGGAAGAGAAAGAAGGGAAGAAAAGCAAAGAAAGGAAAGGAAAAGAAAGGCCCAGAAGCCCTGCCCCCTCTCTCTTAAGGTGACTCCCTTGAGGCTTCTGCCCACAAGGCGGCCTGGTCCCACCTTCGTCCAGGGAACAACAGCAGCTTCTATTACTCGAATCCTGGGGGCTGATACCACAATACCATGGAGGGCCCAGATCGGCTGAGCCCTGCCCTGGTGCTGGGCTAAGACTGCTCCCCTTCCCTTTCACCATGGCTGTAAAATGAACGAGGGGGAGCGAGCCAATAGAAGCCAACCTTCATTGTGCCTAATCTGTCGGACATGGGGGAATGCCGGGGTCAGTGTGATGGCTCTCTGACCGAATGCAGTTACAATTAGTCAACTGGGGACTCAGCTGCAGATCCGAATAGGCTCATGGGTCCAAGGGTTAGGGCTACTAACTAAGATTAGGTACTAGAAAGCATCTGAGAAACCACGGAGTCCAACCTCCACATTTTACAGATGAGGAGACTGAGGCCAGAGAGGGCAGATGATCAGTCCAGGATCACTAGGCTGTCTTAGTGTGTCCAGTGTGCTCTTCACATTGCTTCCTCAAGGGGCCTAGGCAAAGTCCTGCTCCTTACTTGTCATTTTATGAAAGTTGAAGTGGGGGAGATGGAGGGACCATCATTGCAGGAATCTTGGAAGCAGGGACTCAAGATAAAGAAAGGACAGACGTGAAAAGGAGAGAAGACATTCAAGTGGCAGCTGGTATGGCCCAGCCTCGGGGCTGTGGGGCTCCTGGGGAGAGAGACCATCTGTAAATGTTAACAGCTACAGCTTTAAATGGGAGACCCTTGTCCATTGTGCTATGAGAGGACATATTCCTTGGGAGCTGAATCATATCCATCTTGACATTTTTGCTACAAAATAAACCAGAAAAAGAAAAGAAAAACACCTTCTAGAAGGCTAGCTCACAGGTGCCTCCATGGAGAGGCAAAGAATGGAAATAATGATGTTATTTCTACTGTATAATCAAAGGCAAAAGTCAGTCAGTTAACAAGCAGTGATTAAACCCCGATGATGGAGCAGGTACTGTGCCAGGTACGTGGCATGCAAAGGGGCAAGACCAGCCCTTGCCCTCAAGGAGCTCATTCCTCATAGGAGAGGGGGGAACAAACACCACACTGCAGAGGAAAGGAAGGGAGTCTGGGGGGGGCACAGCTCCTGAGGAGCATTTACAGAGCAGGCAACCATGGAAATAATTTCAGCTTATATGCAAAGGATAAACAGGTTGGGAAATTTCTAGTTAATTAACATTTGTATTAATATTCATAATTCCAGTAAAAGATGTCCATTAGGAGGCTGACAAAAAAATTAAATTCAGGAGTAAGAAACAAGAGGGAGGGAGGGTTTGTGGACTGTTGAAGTCCTGCATTTATTTCTCATAAACACTGTTTTTGAGAAGACAGTTGGGGGTTGGTGAATATGAGGAACTCAAAACATTAAACTGATTATATTTTAAGACAGGAAATGACAAGCTATTGACACGAGAGGTATTCCCTAATAAGCCATCTGTGTAGTCAGACCATTAACCTGTTAGAGCAAAGATCAAAATCAATACCAAATTAAAGGAATAAAAATGAGAAAAGCCAGTGTGCAATGGAAGCAAGTGATCTGTTTAAACAAACTGATTATGGAGAAAAAAGGCAAATGGACAAAAGAACAGATACTGATCCAGCCCAATGCAATTTCTTAAGGAAATTTAACCATCTCCACAATGAGGATGCCCAAAAGCACATGAACCACCTCAGCCTACCATAAAAAACAGATCCCTTGCTAAGTAGGGATACTGGGTAGCCAAGACAATGACAGCCAAGAATGAAAATTCCTTTGTAAATTCCTATGCAAGAGAATGTTAGATTATGAGTAGGCACATTTCATAAAAGAGCCAGAAGTTATGGAAGGAGAAACAAGTTCATAGAAAGCTTCATGGAAGACCCAAATAAGGAGTAATCCCAAAGATTTTAAAGGATGAAAGAAGGATGATGATGAACAGATTAGAAAAGAAAAAGATCTGGAAAGACTTCTTGATTAACTCATTTTTCTGTCAACTGTAGTGAAACCACCATATTTAGATCCTAATGTCACAATCCCCAATTGGCCACACGAGGAAAGGGAAAACACATCAAAGAATGTGTTTGAGACTCAATGAGACTCAAGAGGAATTTGTCAAGTGCTAACTTTATAGGAAGGGCTATACTCTTCACCTCTGGGAGCATATGTTTCACAGGGATAGGAATTGTATGCCAAGGTCTGTAAATACAGAAATAACATGGCATGTAGACAGGGAATAGTTAGAGGAAAGGGAGGAGTCATGCTATGGGGAGCTAGAAGGTGGGCAGTGCCCTTCCTCATCTGGGGGGTCTTAAATTTTCTGCAATTTCTGTCAGTAATTTGCCACCATAAATCCCTCTATTTATAAGAGATCCGCAAGACAGCCATTTTATTTCAACTCTTCTTTGGCAAGATATTGCTGGCTTAGTTCATGTGGATATTGCCCATGATGGACATTTTGACTCTGTTCCTAGATCATGCTCATAGACTCTCTTCATGAACCATAGCAAAGCCAAAGGTATGGATCTGTTATCAAACAGTCAAGTGATGTCTGTTTGTTCCCAAAGTGTTCTTGTGGGTTTCTGTCTTGTTTGTCACATGCTCTGAAAAAATCTAGAATCCTTTTCCTTCTTTTTGGAAAGAATGTGTTAGATCTTTCTCTAACTTCCTTAAGGGGATGGGCCCCATGCTTTGTTCTTGTTTTGTTGGTCTTTTTTGGGGCGCTTTACAAATCTGTTCAGGTTCATTTTGCAGCTCTCCTGGTATAATGTAATTGCTTGAAATGCATCCTATCCCATTATTTTTGATTTCAGGATTTTGTAAGTTTAACATATTCAGCAATAGTTTTTCCTTGATAGGGTGATGATATATATGTCTTGCCTAGAGGAGACAAAGGTATATGATGCCTTTGTAAATGCTGGCTTTGTACGTTGCTCTGATTTGACCAACAGGTTTCAACCCAAAGCTTTTCCAGTCTCTATTTTTCCTTAGTAGACACTAAGAAGTATTTTATGTTTATGGAATGCAAATGACATTTTGGCATCACTAAAGAATGATTTCATGACATATAGAGCTACTTAAAGTATTTTGGGGGGGTCATATAACTTACTGTCATCCTTATACATCAAGTGATTAATATTTTTCTTTGAATTCCTCTTCAATGTGGAAGTCACATTTACCTCTACTCAGGAGAGAAGATCATGGAAAATAGCCATTATTATGGTTCTCATGATATTAGGATCCAAGTAAATACTGTTTTTATTTTCCTTTGGTTAAACCAATAGCAGTAAGTGGATATTTCTTGTAAAAAGTCAGAAGCTAAGGACAGTTGGGCAGAACAATTTCCAGGATGCTCTCCATTGACTGAGGTTACTGTGCTGCTAAACATCATGCTTTGCCCCGGCAGCCTACTGGGATCTAGACTTTATATGAATGTACAAGCTCAAGTTCTTTCAAGGGCTCTCTTCTCATATACTTGTCCTCTGACTTTTCAGCAAGGTCCTTCCCTCCCCAATCCCGAAATTTTAGATGTGGCAATAGTGACAGGGAGGCATCCATCTCTAAATCTTCTACAAGGAACTCAGTTCGTTAAATGCTAAGCTTCCCTATCGTTTCATGCTCAATAATGATCTTGGGGTACAGATCCCATCTCCACTTCCATGTATTATTTATTCCAGTTTGAGGTCTGTAATTTTAAGAACCAAAATGTTGATAGAAATTTGCATATTACTGAAATGGCATGACTTATTGATGAGCCGCACTATTAAATAATAGAGGTGATGCCTGCAGCAGTTAGAAAGCTCATGTATAATGGAAAGCACCAAACAACCTCATGAACAAGGAGAGAAATTACCTATTAGTTGTTCCCTCAGAAACCTGATACGGAGAAGTGAGAAGGTTAGCTTGGCGGGATGTGTTGGGTACTTGAGACAGATGGAGAAAAACTCCAGAGGAATCAGTGCCTTTTGTGGGTGGCCTGCAGAGGTGCCAATCAAATTGCCTGGAAAGAGAAGGCAGTTGGGATTTAGTCGTCCTTCCTTTCCCCAGCCAGGCCCATTTCTATGTTCTGAAGGAGAGAAGAGTCAGATTTTTAAAAATGAAATTTGTCCCAATGCTTGTGCCCACCAGAGAGAAAAACCAACAGGATACAAGACAGATGGTTGTCATTGATTCCCTCACTGTCATTCGATAAACATTTATTAGATACCTACTATATGCAAAACATTGTTTTTGATGCTATGGGGATAGAAAGGTTTAGTAAGACAGCATCTCTGCTTCTTGGAGCTAATAGTCTAGGAGTGAGACAGGGAACAAACTTACATAACTGTAATGCACAGTGTTTACATGATGAACGTATCAGGGAGGGACCTTGCAGAAAACTGTGAGAGCTGAAGGAGAATGGGGTGACGGATTGGGGGGAACAGGAAGGCAGAGTTATGGCGGATGGAGTCTCTTTTTGATATAAACCCTCTACAAGCCTCAGCCTGAGCTGGCAGGTTATTTCCAAGCCATAGCCCCTGGCTTCTCACACCAGGGAGGGAGGTGTGCTCACCACTATGTAAGGTGAGCCCCTGGATACATTTCCTGAAAGGTCTGGGAGGACACATGTGCTAAGTGTTGGAGGTGGGTTAGAATGAGTCTAGGTAGCTGTGACTGTGCCTACACAGTCACAGTCTACACAGGCTAGGATAAAGAAACATTAATGCAGAAAGGCCCTTCCTAAGCCTGGGTACGGTTTGTGAAGTCAAGTCAATTCTAAAACATTCACTCATTAAGCACCTACTAGTACTTTCTTTTACCTCTGGAGCCAGATCATGGGGTCATGTCTCAGAGGAGACGTTTCCTACCCGTTGGGCCTCCAGCTGATGATGTGACCTAGGCCTGGGTCCTGTGGGTGTGGGCACTATATCTTCTGGAATCCCACGATCCAGCTGAGGATGCTCCCTTAAAGGGAGAGGTCTAGCACATGCAATGATACCTTACATCACGTGGGTGAAAAGCAGCCATGAGGTGGTTCCAAGATGGGGATAGCCCTGCCACCCCCAAGGGATCGAAAGCAGCCCAGCTGGGTGGAGGAGGTGGGCCCTGGCCATGAGCTCGCCCCTTGCCCCCATGGCCAGTGGTCTCAGAGCAGGGTGGAGGCCTTCAGTGTTGAAGGGCTGAGATTCATCTCTAGGGCAAAGATTCAGACTCAGTGGGAAAGCTGGAAGCTCATCTGCCCCATGAACGACAAGCTAATACAGCACAGTAAGAATCAGGGAACGCAGGTGATTCATCAGAGATACTCTCAGGCCCTTCTTTACAGAGTTAAGAAGAGAAAGAGTGACAGCTGATATTTCTCCAGCACATTACACTCATTATCTCCTGTGAGCCTCACCCCTCCACAGGCTTTGCTACACCAGAAGTGAAGGGGGTGTGGGAGGGGGTGGGGAATGCTCTACAGTAGCCCCTGGAGATCACTCTCTGGAGAAGGCCAGGTGTGGGGAGGCGGAGAATGTCCCCCAGGTTGGGGATGCTGACATGCACGGTTCCTTGCTATATTTTCTCAGTGAATATACTTTGGTAAAAGCTAATTGATTTAATTGCTTACCCGTTGAGGTAGACGCAATCATCCCATTTTACAAATAAGAAACCTGAGGCAAACAGAGGTTAAGTCGCTAGCCCAGGGTCACACACTTCATATGTATTTGAGGGAGGCTTTGAATTGAGGTCTTGACTCCAACTCTGGCTTTCTGTCCGCAGTACCATGCTGTCCACAGTCTTGAGTTGAGTTTTTAAAATCTGAAATGGCTAACAAAACCATGTACCTGTCTGGGAGCTCTCTGCTTCCTAGCCCCAGGGAAGCTTCAGTGACTTACCATTACTTATACTCTGTTTCTACTCTTTCTGGGCACCAACACGGAAGAAATCCCAGCTTTCTTTTCATGTGACTGAAAAGGCACTGAGGGTCCCAGGAGCCCACAAAGGTTAAGCAGAACAAAAACTCCTCGGACTTTTCTCCCAGCTCAGTCTTCTCATCTTCATTCAGTTTCTCAGCTGCTGTATTTGCTCAATGACGTCATTTATTGCCTTGAATGCTCAGCCCCTTCCCTGTTCTGTGGTTGTTCGGTATCACACGGAGACAGTGGTCGTGAGGCAGGTCCAATCTTGAAATTCCGAGAGAAAACCTGAAGGGAAACCTAGAATCTGAGAGCTGGGAGAGCCCTTGAGCCTCTGGTCTCCCTGCCTTGGCTTTGGGCTGTAATCAGGCAGTGACGTTCTCAATGTTACAGAGCTCATTAGTAACAGACATTGGGCTGTCCTCTGGGGGCCTGACCTGAGACCTCACTGTTGTGTACAGGCACCTTCTTACCTCTCCTTCTTTGGCCCCGGGATGGAGTAGAAGTGGGGAGAAGAAGCATAACAATGTACTACCCATGTGGGCCAACTACTGAGTCAGGATTGAAGCTACAGCTTCAGCTGTCACCTCTGCCATATCCCAGTGGTGGTATCTTGGCCAGCTACTTCATCTTATAGGTGTCAGCTCCTATCTGTCAAAAGAAGGGGACGAAGTGGGGGTCCTCTAAGGTCCCTAACCATGCTAAATGTATGGCCCTCTGACTGCCCCCACATCCATCCTCCCCCGCACCATGGCTCCTGATGAAAGAACAGATCTGGGAAGGGGCAGGAGGGGAGAGCAGGAATCCAGGGACCATGTGAACAGACTCAGGAGAAGGGAAGGACCTTTTGTTACAAGCATAGCACACAGCCATCACAGCTGGCATATGCTTTCACATACAGAACGGATGTGCTGTCCCTGAGGAATAGACTTTTCTGGCAGTAATTCATGGGAAAGCAACTGGTGTTGACTCTATTACATGTGGCCCGACCAGACCACAGGCAGTGGGATGGCTTAGCAGGAGATGGCGCCCACCCCTCCTTTCCTCATGAGGCTGTGAATCTAACCAGCTCCTCCTCTAGCAGACAAATGGTGGCTTTACTGTGACTCTTGCCCTTTATTCTGGCTCCTGGCCAAGATGGGGTCCATCTTGTTTTCTCCATCTTTGCCAGGTCACTAACCATAACAGGAAACTGTTTTCTTTAGCTCCTTCCCGACCAGGACCCTGGCCTGGCCACATTTTGATTTCTATTTTCCCTTTCCTTCCTCCCTCTTCTCTACATCTCATGCTTGGAGCTAGTTGGGCACATGAACTCATGCCAAACTAGCCCAGTGGGCCACCGAAAAGGACAATGCTGCTACTTGCAGGAATGCTGGTGGGTTTGCACCTTGAAGGTTCCTGGAAACATGAACTCTTAAGTGAAGACTATTTTTAACAAAGAACTTTTAACAAAGGACTATTTTTAATAGAGGACCAGTCTTCAGATTCTAAGTTCTACACTCTGTGCTCTGTTGCCTCTTATGAACAAGGCAACTGGAATTCCTGGCTTGGAAGCAAATCCACTCCTGGGTCCAGCTTATTTTCACTTCACTAACTGGAGACTTCAAGAGAGAAGGAAGGTCTCCACCTATCAGGCGTGGGGACCAGGGGAGTAATATCCAGCAATTTGCTAAAGCCAGCTTGCACTGCCCTACCCGCAGGCCTGAAGGACCACCAGATCAGCTCCCACGATGCTTGATTGAACTTCTCCCCAGGCAACTAAGATCCTACAAAGTGGAAGCAGGAAACATGGTGTCTTGTGTGTCTCCAAAATCTGGTCCTGGCTTTTCTTAGGGTCTTTCTGCATGACCCAAATGGTTCTTTGCTTTTCTCAATCTTGCTCCTTCACACTTAGTTCTCAACCTAGGCTCCCCAGCACAACTGGTAAATCATTAGAGATAACCCCGGGAAACAGCCCAGAACCACACTGAGACCCCTATGGTGCTCCACAAGAGATGCCTTGCCAAGTCGAGAATGAACCTTTCTAGATGACTCTTCAGTTCTGGTCACTCCGTGAGTTCCAGAGATATATAATACATTGTTAGATGACCCACACTTTCCCATCTCTGCCCCCAAGAATAGCAGTCATCAATCAACACACACCTAAAGAGGCACATCCTGTGTTCTAGAAGCTCTGCTTGACATTGAGCCTGGTCAGTCAGTCTGTCAACAAGCCGTTCCTCAAGCACCTCCAAAGATTGTGGAGGCTGGGACTGAAATGTCATACAGGGAGGACACTTCATCAGCCTGCGTGGCGGGAGGCGGGAGGACGGAAGGAAGGGGAGACTTGTAATTATTCTGGAAGGAAGGCGGGGCTGGACTGCAATGGGCTTGAAGTCCCAAATGGAGGCGTCTGCCTTTGATCCTGGAGACAACAGGGAGCCAGTGAAGGGAGGGAGGGAGCATTTATACAACACCTACTCTGGGTCAGGTGCTGTCCTAAACACTTCCCAAATATTCTCTCCTTTGATTCTCACAAGAACCCTATTAAGTGCTTACTGTATACCAGATTCTGTGATAAGGGCTGGGGAAACAAGAGAGGTCAAAACAGCCCCTCTCAGGGAGCTCATGGGCCACTGGAGAAGACAACAGGTTCACACCAAAGCATCTACAGGATGTATGCAGAGTACACAAGGAAATTAGGAAAGGCATTTAGAGATGGTGGAAGTTGAGCTCGATCCTGAAGGAAGCCTGAAGTGGGGAGGAAGAGCATCACAGGCCTGGGGCCCAGCCAGGACAAAGGCACAAGGGGTGCAGGCCAGCATGGCCCGTGTGGAGGGGAGAGATGTGGGGGCTCTTTGAGAGCAGAACTTGGCCCCTGGAACTTTGTGACACTGCCAGGCAAACACTTGATCCCCAGAACTTTGCCAAGCCGGGGATGATACGCTCACCCCCTCGCTTCCGGAAGGTGGCTTGGGCAGCCATGTACAGGATGCAGGAACTGGTGTATGTTCAATAGTTGTTCACCAGGCATTCCTTGAATAAAACATCAGTAGGATGGCCATACAGGCTGACCAGAAGGCACCTTAACTAACATGAATCAGGAAGGCCACGTGTCAAGGCATGTTATTATTCTTTAAGAAGAGAATGTCATCCTAATTATTCCAGTATTATTTTTAGAGAGATATAAGAACACCAGAGGTTCACTGTTCAGAAGAAGCATATGGTGTCAGGCTTTTTATTTTTTTTTAGGGGAGGAGGGGGAGAAAAAGGAGCTTAGGGAAGAAATCAGGGAAAGGGTAAAGAGGGGGAGGAAAGCTTTTCAAAGCTAGGAGGTGCACACATTTTTTTCCTATTAAACGATGCATTTTATGCCTCCTCTGTTTGCCCAGTTCTGGGCTATGATGAAAGTCTGCCCTGATGCTAACCATGATCACACTGGTCAGTGGGGACACGCACAGATCCATCTAGAACAAAGACAAAACCTTGCCACCAAACCCCCCCACCTTTTATTGGAAACTTCTGATAACCCAACTCGTTAATTCCAAGGCATGGTGAGCGGGGCATGCTCTCTGCATTGTATGGCCCCAGGCAGGCCATGTGTACCTTTGCTCCCCAACAATCCTTACTCCACAGGAACTGGGTTAATCCATTTCAGTCAGAGTCAACAGTGCCCCAGGACACCATTAAGAAATTCCAGATTTTCAGGGACAGTTGAAAAGGAAGACAAATTGTTGTACCTATCCTCCTGCTGCCCCTGCTGTTCCAAGAAGGACAAATGAAGTTCACAGCCACGGAGAGAATGATGTAGCACTGACTTTTTCCCAGCAAGTCTTGTGCTATCCAATGAGTCCTCAGTACACTGGAGTTTTGATTGAAACTCTGGATTTCTCTAGACTTTTCCCACATGGAGGCTAACAGAGGGAGGGATTGTAATATGCAAGACTCCTCTTTTCCATCATTCAAAAACACTTAGTCAAACAATCAACCAACCGGCAAATGTTTAGTTAGTGCCTACTCTAAATCCAAAGATGGATGGGTGGATTATTTTACATCGACAAGGGAGGTTTGTTCAGTGACCATCTGTAGACCGATGACCCTCAGATCTGCTTATCTGGACATCTCCCCTGACTTCAGCATTGCCATCTTCAGCAGCCTAATGCAAATCTTGAAAAGGATGCCTCACAGACATTTTAAATTCAACTTGTCCCAAAGTGAATGAAAGAGAAATGACAACAACAATGATCCCCCTACAGCGCCCCGCCTCTTCCTAACTTTCCTGTTACTGTTGAGGTTGCCATATCCATTCTGGGGCCAAGATCTACGGACGTCACTTCAGCAGGATCTCTCCAATATACCCCCTTCTCTCCTCTGACACAGCCCCCACCCTCATCACACTGGACCATGGGGGGGGGGTCTGCCTGCTTTGAGTCTCTCCTCATTTCAATCTGTTCTACTCAGCTGTCAAGTTAATCTTTCTAAAATGAAGATCTGACTATTAATGGTCTTGCCTGCTTAAACCTCACCTGGTTTCCTGTGCTCAAGCACAGTGTCCTACACAGTTCAGGAAATGCTTCTTGACTGACAGATTGTACGAATCCTCTCACATACGACATAAGTTCCTCGAGGGCAGGGGATGTTTCCTCATTGGCTTCTTACCTCAAACACTTAGCACAGTCCTTACTAAGTGCTTGGATTGGATGGGCCTGAAGAAAGCCTCCCTAGTACATGTAAAAGACCTTCCTGTCTTGGTCAGTTGGCTCCCCTGGTCGTTCCGCCGCTCACATCCCAGCCAGTGACATAGCTCCTCTTGAGAAAGGGTCTGAATCTCCTCTCACACTGGTGGGGGTGAGGGGGTGATCCTAGAGTGACAGCGTTTTACTGGATTTTCATCAGAGCTTAAACCAGGCACAGCTTCTGGGACACCACCTGGGTTACTCATCAAGGCCAGGAGGAGGCTGCCCCAAGGATGCCCAGGTCCCAGGGATTCAAGGAAAGTTACATCTAGCATCTCAAGAGGAATGGGGGCCCAGACAAGTTTTCATTTTGGCAACAAACCACTATTTCTCAGACCTCTGATCTTCCCATATGCTTCCAAATGACAGCTTAGCAAAACCAATGATAAGAATAGCATTTAGACTGACATCATCAGCAAAAGAAATAATAAGTGTTTAGAAAAACATCAAGAACAACAATCAACTCTTTATTTCTTGTTTTGCTTAAAAACTATTTACAAGTTTCCCCTAGAAGTGTAGGAATCAAAGAGCAGAAGATCAGAGGACACTCAAGTGGACAATTTCTAGCCAAAGTCTAGTTGGACTCGCGTCATCACCACGCTTTATCACTGCATTTGCCCATCAGTGCTGGACAGCAACCTACCAGTGGTTCTTAGGTAATCATGGCAATGGTTAAGATGGCTATAGTCCTATAAGGTTTGCAAAGTGCTCTAGACAGATACGGATGTGGAGTCAGGCAGAGCTGAGTGTGAATCCTGCCCTAGACGGTCTAGGGATGTGCCCTGGGCAGCTGCTTGGCCTTTTCTCAGCTTCACAGTCCTCATCATCATGAGGGAGATGAATCAGAAAGCCTGTCTGATAGGATTTGTGAGTATCCACTGAGATAATATTGGAAACAGCCTTGCAAACCTTCACATTTCATGGAAATGAGAGCTATTGTTCATAACCCATTGGATAAGGAAAGGGGGGGGTGGCCTCATGCCATTATAGAAGGAACTTTTCAGCTTATTCAATAATCAAGGAGACAATCCATAGGTCCTGCTTCTCAGGGAGCTAAAACCATCTGAGATAGGATGTGAAGAACATCCAAGACAGTCCTTGGGATGGATAAAGAAATCTTGAAAGAGAACGGTGGTCTCTCAGCCAGTCAGCCATGATCGTGGCAGAGCCATTTGGCCCAGTTCACTCTGCCATCAAACCCTAACAACATGGAGCCAATATGACTAATAATGGCCACCGAAGAAGTTTGCCTGGGTTTTATAGGAGGGTCTTGGGAATCATCAGTCTAGGATGAGAAGCACCTTCAAAGGCCACCTGGTCCAAGCCATTCTGCCCAAAGAAGTTCTGCTATAGTAGGATGGACTGGTGGTCATCTGGCATTTCTTTGAGGACATTTAGAGAAGGAGACCCATTTCAAACTTGCAGGGTATTAAGAGGCAGACAAACTCCATGAAGAACTTACCAAGACCCACCAAATTAAATTAATATATCCCTTACTACAGAGTGACTTGGTACAGAGTGATGAAAAGGGGAAGAGGTGAGGAGGTTAAGAAAAATATTGTAGAATATGGATCAAAGATGGTGTTGATGATGAAAAATAGGATGTGGACAGAAGTAAGTGCATAGACACAGATGATAACTCTTTCATGCAGAAGCTTTAATGATGTAAATCGAATGCTGCAACAAGGAGAGAGTCTAAAAATGTATGAATTATTTGTCAAGCAATGATGTATCATGGCCTAAGGCAAGAGTAATTTAGAATACAAATATATAGATGAACACTAATCCATTGGAATATTTTGAGTATCATCTCCTAGAAAGTCCTTTCAAAGAGCTCCCTCTCTTGAAAAGTTACCAGGACTTGTACTACATATACATTTAGGTTACAAACCTTCCATCCTGATGGGTGTGAAATGGCCATCATGGAAGAGCAAAGGCACCACCTGTTATCAAGGCAGAGATCTTGGCCTTTCGATGGGGATTTATTCTCTGAGGGTCAGGAGGGACGCTCTTATGTATGGGTTCACTTATAATGTATGGCCAAGCTGAGCAGGTAATGGAGACCAAATCCGTAAAATTGCAGCATGTGAGGGATGGAAGACGTTCAGATGGCATCTAGTTCACCTGGCAGAACAACCAGGGATCAAGGATACAAGGGTATCCTTGATCCCCTACTAGGAGTTTTTTCCAATCCCTCTGTGTTTGCCCGCTGATCTACATTCTAAGCCATGAGCCTTAATATTACTAAATAAGCCCTGGACAAATTGTTCTAGATGGTGTTAAATTCAAAACCTTGGAAGAAAAAGCTGTGGTCTCAAAAAGCCATATATTCCAAGTCAGAGGATCAGAGCCAGAGGTGCCTTACAGTGACAGACCCCTACATTTCTGCCTGCCTGTCACTTTCTTTCTAGGCACTAACTATAGATGGGCTTATGTACTTGCCAAATGCAAAGCTTTTATATTCACATTTTAAACCCACCAAGTCCTTGCCTATGTTTTGCTGATTTGTGGGGGAGCAGAATATTGAATGAAGGCCCCCCTGAATGTCCCTGAAGCAGTGCAGTAGGTCACTGGTCAGATTTTTCCTGGAAGAGGTTTTAGAAGCAGGTCTAGATAAAAGGCAAGACTTCCCAGGTTACAATTGTCCTTCCTGGGAAGAACAGGGGAAGGCACATGTTGGGGCTGAGACTGACCACCATATTTCGTTAAATATTTGAAGTATTAGGATAAATGAAAAGATAACTTCTTTCGCATATTAAATCCTTATTTGGGTTCTCCCTGCTAAGAAGTCACTGGAATGAAAACCTGTGTAGAAAGGAAAGCTCCTGTTGTGCGCAGAAAAGGGACCATGACATCATCCAAGCACTGTCCCTGGGCCCTAATCCCAGGTCCTTCTGCAAGCTTGGATTTTCTCTCTCCATACTCTCCATCTTGCTAATAGCAGCTCCTATGGACATGACTCGATGAATGTACCTGGATAGTCCTCATCTCTTGTTTGAGCTCGAGGCCCGCATTCCCAAGTACCTGTGAGGCCTCTCCACAGAGGCAAACAGTGCAAAGATCTAACATTTAGGGAATACTTTAAGGATTCTCAAGATGCTTTACAGGGTAGCTCATTTGATACAAATTGTTCATAAATATCTGATGTAGGAACAAACAAAAGCAGGAACAATTTAATATCCAAAGAGAAGAACAACAAACCAAACCCAAATCTGTGGGTAGCAAATCTATAGCCCTGAAAACAAATGCATTGGATATGTCTCAATGAGCTAAATGCAAAACAGCATTGGGCCTCCTCTCTTAATAGCAAGGTTGTAAGTGATTCAATAAACATTTAATAAAAACCTACTACGTGCCAGGCACTGTGCCGTGTATTGGGGACACAAACAAAGGCAAAGGCACAGCTTTCTCCCAGTGAGCTCACAGTCTAAGGGAGAGACCCGAGGAAGACAAATTCTACATATTGGCTATATATAAATACACATGTATACACACACACAGAGGTATATGCGTGTGTGTGTGTGTGTGTGTGTGTGTGTGTGTGATGTACCCATATCCATCTACAAATGGTCAGGGGATGATAGTTCCACAGGGAAGGCCCTAGCAGTGGGACTGGAGAATGGAGGAGGGGTAGAAGGGGAGCCCAAGGAAAAAGGCCTCCTCCTGAAGAAGGTGGGGTCTGAGCTGAGTCCTGAAGGAGGCCAGGGAGGCCACAAGCTAGAGGTGAGGAGGGAGGGCCAGGGTCAAGGAATGGACTCAGGATGTGGAGTGTTGGGTTTGAGGAATAGCAAAGAAAGGCAGTATTGTTGCATTATAGAGTGCACAGGATGGGGAATAAGGTGTGAGAAGTCTGGAAAAATAAAAGGGGACTAGGTTATGAAGGGCTTTGAATGTTAAACAAAGGATTTTTGTATTTGATTCTGGAGATGATAAGGAACCACTGGAGTTTATTGAGAAAGTGTGTGTGTGTGTGTGTGTGTGTGTGTGTACCATATATGACAGATAAAAGAAAGAATAAACAAAGCATTTACAAACCGCTAGCTGTGCAAAGCACTAGGAATTCAGGAGAAAATGGAGAGTTCCTTCTCTTAAGACGGTCTTGTGAAGGTAGAAATGAGAAGACTTGGCACCAGCTTGTATCTGTGGGGTTGAGTCAGGTCTGGCCCAGCCTCATGTTCCAGCCATATAAAACAGTAAAGGATCTTTATTCTTTCTCCTCTAATGAATCTTGGCCCTGGAAACAGAATTATTCAATAAAGAAAACAAATCCCCAAATGTCTGGCAGTTTTAAAGATTTGGGCTAAAGATATGAGCATGAATAGATTTCATTTGTTACAAATCAAAGCTATTCATAAAAAACCAAACCAAACCTGAAGATTTCAAAAACAAAAGGGTCTGAGCACAGCAGATGAATGGTTCATTCCTCTGAAACCACACTCACTCCACTCCAAAGCCTCTTTTTAGTTGAAAAGCATTTTTCAAGCTGAAATTGTCCATGGTCAAGCAAGAGCCTGAAGCAAACTTTTACAGCGGTGCACCAAAGCTCTTCACATTCCATTTATGAGGGAGATGCTGTCAGAGCATTAATTAGAGCAGGCTCCAGGATGGCCGTCTCTCTCATCCAGTGTGGACTTTTGTGGAGAACGCCATGTTATCCCGCCCAAAGGATTAGTCTCCATGATTTCATCCAGTCAGGGCCGGGGAGCAGGTCCCTCCATCTACCACTCTGTGGTATCCCAAAGGTTCTTGGAAAGAAGAAAGGCTGGCTGGCTTCTTTTATACCTTCTCCTTAAAGGAGGCCAGCATCTGTAATGGGTTTTAAATAAGGGCAGCTTGAGGGTAAGAAAGAACTCCTACTCTTAGCAGAAAAACAACAGCAACAGCCCTCTTCCCCCCACCTCCTTCCCCCAATACATAAGTCTATTTTTTAAGGGGGAAACAACATCTTCAGGATGGAAGTCTGACTGTTCATGGGGGATCCATTTTCTTCTAAGACATCTGATAGGGCACCAGCACATGCCAGCAAAGAGACTTTGCTCCAGAAGATCTGGTGGGATGAATAATTCACAGAACCTCAGTTCTGGGAGAAACTTTGGTAGCCAAAGCACAGCCCTTCTCCAAACAAATCACAGAATCTTAAAACACACTATGAAAGCTAGAAGGGAGCTCAGCCACCATTGAGCCTGACTCATACCTAGAAGGAAGCCCCAGCAACATTCTCCAGATTCTGCCAGAGACTCTGGTGAGAGTGAACTTGGTCTGTCAGTAGACACTGATGAAACACCTACTATATGCGAAGCACTGTGGTGACTGATGGGGATACAGAAAGGAGCAAAAGAGAGTCCCTACCCTCAGAGACCTCACAGTCTTCTGGGGGAGACAGACAAATGACAGACACAGCCCCGATGCAAAATGATCGAGAGAGGGAAGGCGCTGGAAGTGGAAGGGCCGGAGAAGCTGGAAGGCGGGACTTTAGCTGAGACTTTTAAAAAAGCTGGAGAAGCCGGCAGGCAGAGATGAGGATGGAGAGCATTCCAGGCACGTGGCACAGTCAGAACCAAGAAACAGGTACCTTGTAAAGGAACAGCAAGGAGCTGGTGCTGCTGCATTCTAGAGAACATGGTGGGAGGAAGGTGGGAAAAGATTGCAGAGGCAGGAGGGGCCTGGGTTACAGAGGCCTTTGAAGGCCAGACAGAGCATTTGGTATTTGATCCTGGAGTCAATAGGGAACCACTGGAGTGGTGTGCGTGTGTGTGTGTGTGTGTGTGTGTGACATGAGTGGTATGTGTGTATGTGTGTGAGTGTGTGACATAATCTGACCAGTGTTTTAGGAAAGTCACTTTAGTGCCTGAGTGGAGCACAGACTGGAGGGGGGAGAGATGGGAGGCAGGCAGACCCCCCAGCAGCTACTGCAATAGGTGTGAAGTGATGAGGACCTGCCCTAGAGGGGAGGCAGTATCAGAGGGGAGATGTTGCAGAGGGGATACCAATAGTCTTTGGCACCATATTGAATATGGTGGTGCCAGGCCTGGAATCAGAAAGACCTGAGATCAAATCCAGCCTCAGATATTCATCAGCTGTGTGACCCTGGGCAAGTCATTTCACTCTGCCTCAGTTTCCTCATCTGTCACATGACCTAGAGAAAGCAATGGCAAACCCTTCCTGTATCTCTGTCAGGAAAACCCAAATAGGTCATGGAGATTTGGATGCGCCTGAAACGACTGAACAGCAACAAACGTCTTATGGTCACAAATCTGGTTCGTCAGCCTTTACACTGAATTCCAGCTACCAGATTTCCCCCAGCCCTCTCACCCACTGGGCTCTGACTCCTCCTTCAAGGGCGTAGGTGCTTCCCTCACTTTGTGTCGTCTTCAGGTTTCATGAGCGTGCGTGCTGCCACCTTTATCCAAGTCATCATTTAAAATGCTAAAGAGTGAAGGGCTCAGGAGGATCCCCAGGGTCCTCCTTCCACTGGCCAGCACCAGCTACAGTGACACGGAGCCCACAGCATCTCCTGGGAACCCGGCTCCATCCAGTTCTGATACCCGCTCACGGCACTGTCGGCTCTTCCGCGTCTCTGTCTTCTCCACGACCGCGGCTCTCCAGTCACCCACATCTGCCAGTGCCTGGCTTGGTTTCCCACTGTCTGTCCAATTCTCTGAAAACCTCATGAGTTCCCTGGCTATTCATGTTAGTTTCTTTGGACTCCTTTCTTTTCTTCCTCATTTGAACTGCTCCCCTTTGCATTTCCAGTTTGATTCTTGAGCAGCTCCCATCTTCCTTGGGCTAATGTGGCCTAAAACATTTGATTCCATGGGATCCTACATATGTTTCTGCTCAACTCTTTCTGCTTTTCCCAAACCCAGGGTATGCATCAGGCTGCCAGGTGCCTTCTCTTTCTCTTTTCACAAACTCCAGGGTGCAATGGCCACCTCCTCCAGTATTCCCATCATGGGCATCTCAGTAAACCAGTGAGTGAGATCAGATAGACAGCAAAATTTTCATTCCACGGTTCCTCCACCTTTTGAAGGATGAATTCATTCAAGCTTCCTCCAGCTCTGCCCCCAGAACAGTCCATTGCACTTTGGGGGAGGTTTAATTATCAGTAAATGCCTGGCCTGAGTTTCTTGTAGGTCTCCCAATGTTGCTAGCTCTCCCCCTGGGACCACGAAGTACACATTTCATTTCTCTTGCACCTAATGGCCTTTCAGGTTATTCTTCAAGATAGTTCTCAGGTCCTATTTACGTCTTCTTTTCTCAAGGTTAAACATCCCTGGCCATTTGACTACGCTTGCCTCCCTGGCCACCCACAGATAATCTTTTGCTTCATTGATTATGAGTCCAAAGCAAATCCAGTCTTGGATCCATGTGACGACCAAAGTCAGCATGCCCTGCATCATCGCTGCTGTGTCACACCTCCCCTCTCTGATAATCCACCTTCAGACAGGTAGGGGGGGATGGAATAAGTGATTTCTAAGTCCCCTCCCATCTCTTGGTCATCATCATCGACACATTCTCTGAGAAACAGCCTGGCTCAAATACTGCTGCACTTCAAACCCCAATGATATCCATTTCCCAGGACAAAATGTTTTCTAGGCTGTTCCACACCAAGCCTTTTGGCCATCCCAAAAGGAAAGACCAGTGGCTTGAAATTAAGTGAACAAAAAATAGCAAGTTCCATTTCCTTCAGTCTAATTAGGAGAGAAAAAATAGGACGGAACTGATGAGATATGTAAAAAGTTCCTCCTGGCATCCCACAAAGGACTCTGAGCTTTAGGGCCCCAGGGCAAGTAATAGCCAAAGAAGTATGAGGACAAAGAGCTTGCCTCCAAGATGTCACCCAGGCACTCCCGAGTGGCTGCCTATTGGCCAGCCTCCCCAGACTCTACCTCACAAAACATTTATGAAGCAGCAAGGTGACCCTGGGGATAGGGCTGAGTCAGGAAGACATGCATTTTGTCCTAGACACTTTGGGCAAATCACTGAACCTGTCTTGGCCTTATCTTTAAAATGGAGATAATCTCAGTTCCTCCCTCTCAAGGTTGTGTGATGAGCATCAGATAACTCATGGAAACCTGAAGCACTATGTCAATGTTATCTGTGATTCCTCTTGCTATTATCATTGTCAATGGTGCCAGTATGGTTAGAGTGATCTCTTCATTTTTTATGGTTTGTTGAGACACCATAGGTGCCTATGGGCAAGGGGAAAGGAGGAGCTTCCTTTTGCTTCTATGCACCAACACTATTTAGTGACCAGGGCTTGTGGCCCTGCAGGCTTAGCAAGGTCCACTTCTCCTCTTCCTATGGAAGAAGGATATGTTGCTGGCTCCATTTTCGAGCTCCCAACTCCTTGGCTTCCCACCTTCCCAAGGATGGTAGATATGTCTGGGTCCAGAAGAATATAAATTGGCTTTCGGGAGTATCTCTGTTTCTTCTTCAGGAAGTCTCCAGATACAACTGACATTTCTTCCTAGACCATCTCCACAATCTGGTTCTGCTTCCCTGTTCATATGAGTGTCTCCTTCACAGGTTGCTTGTTTTTCACCAAGACCATGGCTATCACTCTGATTTATTCAAGTCCAGGACAATCAATGCTAACTGGAAGCAAACCATTCCCTCTCTGTGCCTCAGTTTCTTCATCTGTAAAAGGGGGAGAAGTATATAACCTGCCCCTCAGGGTTGCTAGAGAAGAGCTTCCAAGTGCTTTACAAACCTCAAAGCCTATATAAACACCAGCTCTTCTAATCCTCATTCCATTTGAGCAGAAGAGTGTAAGCCAGCTTTGTTGCGCAGGTAAGTCTGTGGCTTTACACCATCATAGAAGGAGTTGCTGCTAATCCCTCCTGTTTTGGACATTCAGAGTTGCCTCGCACACTCTGGGCAATAACTCTGATGTCAGGAACAAGGTCTACTTAGCCTTTCAAGCCCTTCGGCTTGGTCCTCATCTTTGGTGCTGGTCTCCTTGTCACAGGCTTGCTCACACATCCACTCCATAAGGAAAATAGTATTTAGAGACAGGAGGGAGCTGAAGAGTGATGGAATCCTAGAATCTCCAAGTTGGAAGGGACATCAGGGGCATCTTGCTTGGCCAACACTCAAGAAAGAATGCCAACAATAAAACATGAACTAGAGGTCATCCAGTCTCTGCTTGAAGACCACTGAATGCCCACCACCTCCCCAGGAAACTCATTCATCTCTTGGACAGCTCTAAGTATTAAGGAGACTCCTCCTGGCATCAAGGCCAAACTGACCTCCTTGCCACTCCTATCCACTGCTCCTGGCTTTGCCCTCTGGGACCAAAAAGAACAAGTCTGGTCCCTCCTCCATCTGGAAGACCTTTGAATACTTGAAGGCAGTTGCCATGATCAACATCCAGGTCCTAGAGCCAATTTTCATATGACATGTACTCAAGCCATTTCACCATTCCCTAGACACTGATTCATCACTGTTATTCTTAAGCCACGGCACCCAGTACTTCATACAATTCTCCAAATGAGATCTGATGACACCAGAGTACAAGGAAACCATTGCCTTCCTGCTTCTGAACTCTGTTCCAGGTCATAGAGCCAATCATCACATCAGCTACACTGGCTGCCACATCCCACTGCCTAATCCTATTAATTCCAGTGGTGTGAAACTCAAATAGAAATGGGGTCTACTCGAGTGTCCATAAAGATCCTTGCAGTTGCAAATTGACTCAGAAAACCACAAATGAACATTATCTATGTTTTACTATACTTCATTAAATATTTCCCAGTTACACTTTAATCTGGTTTTGGCTGTATCTGGGAGTGCTATGCACCTAATGTGACCAGTGATGCTTGGCCCCTTCAATCTAAGCCAGTCCTTCCACTGCTCCAAGAAGGAAGCTGAGGTCCTGAGAGTAGCATGACCAAGATGATCCTGTTCGTTAGCTTCTCAGAGTCCAGATCCACCAGTCTTTTCCTTTCATCTCCTTGCTCTCCACCCTCATGCTACTGCCATACAAATCTTCCTCAAACACAATTCTGGTCATGCCTCTGCCACTGCTTATAGGTCTTCCACAGTTCTCCATCACTACCCCCTGCCTACCATTAAAGTCTTCCATGGCTTATCCTTTTTGTGCTCCCCTACCAGCTTGTCAGCTTAATCTGTAAGTGGTTTCATAAGCATGATGTTCTAGCCACACTGGCTGCCTACTTCCTCAGAGTCCTTGGTTCACACTGCTACCTTAGCCTACTGAGTTCTCACACTTTTCAGGACTGAGTTCAAAGGACATCTTGTCCATGAAATGCATTCAAAGTCCTACTTTTTGCAAGAGGCTTGCTTCTCTGGAAAGTCCTCTTCCAGCTACAGCCTCCATATCTTAGTGAATGTCTTGCTTAAGCATTCTCTTCAGAGCATGTTAAGATTTATTTTCACTCCATGTTTTTGTAGCTTCCAAACAAAAAACCTCAGGCCAGGTCTCTGTCTTTGCACGCCCTTTGTAGTGCTAAGCATACTCTTGGCACCCAAAGAGGGCCAGCAGGCATGCTTGGAGTCTGCGTTTCTGTTGGAAACGAGTGCAGACTGGCCAAAAAGGGAGCACTCTAAACAAAACAAAACAACGTCCAAATAACAAAATGTTCCCAAAGCAAAGACCCTGGATCTTGGTCCTAGAGCCAGGCATGGGGGCCAGCCCAACTGCAACTACAACGGGCTGACTGGGACTGACCAAAAACCCCAGGAGAAGGTCACACTTGGCCTTTCATTGCTCTAGAATGGGGAATGAAGATAGTCACTTCTTTACATTTCCCTCAGGTAGGTCCTTGTCCTTCCAAGTCACAGGGGCCAGGTGTGACTAAGAACAAAGCCTTGGAAATCATAATCTGTAGCTTCAAGTTTGGGGTACAAAGCTATCATCAGTTAGTTATCTGGAAGAAATGTTTTAAAATGGGGCCAAAAGTTCAAAAATAAATTTCTGTTGAAAAGAATGCCATGTCAAATGACCATCACTGCCTCTTAGAAGATTTGTAATGAGAAAACCCTAAACTGTAGATGCCATATGACATGTGAGCTCTGGTTCATAAGGACAGGCAATTCAACTCCCCAGTATTTATTAAGCACCAACTACTTGCAAGGTACCATGCTAGGTTCTGGTAGAGATGCAAAGATTAAATCATCCAATGTAGCAAGCATTGCTTTGGCACTTATTATGTCCCAGGTGACAAGCAGTAGGGACTAGAAAGCTGGGCTCTGGTGCCAGCAAGACCTGGTGTTTCGAGTGTGCCTTTGCCCCATGCTGGCTGGAGTGCCCTGACCTCTCAGACTCTGGGTGGTAGAAGAAGTCTTGGTCTGCACTGGGAGAGGGAACTTCCTTATTGAGAGCTCCTTATACCCACGGAATTATCAGGTCTTGTTAAAAACAAAAACTGTGCCAGCCAATCTTGCATCTTGCTAGATGGTGGAGTCAGAAAGAGAAAAATGACAAAGGACGGCCTGGTCACTTGCTCTCATGGTCCTTACACGGTGAGGTGGAGTCAGTGGCACTGAAAATGCCAAACGGAAATAACAAATAAAGGAAGACTCACATCAATCCTATTAAAGGTAATTAATGCACATGTAATGAACACTGTGGACTCAGTTCCCAAGCAATGCGCCCAAAACCAGGCAGGGAGAAGCTGACTTACCCTGGAGTCAGCCTTCCCTGCTTTGCTTAATCTCAGCACTTTCTTCCTGACAAGACCTCCACTTGTCCTGGATGTGTCTGGGATGCCCATTGCTATTCATCTGTGGTCTCCTATCTGAGAATGTGAGCTCCCTGAGGGCAAGGGCTGAGCTCTGTCTTTGTGTCCTCTGCCTTGTTTCAGTGCCTGGGACACAGGAGGTGCTTAATAAATACTTACTGACTGATCGATTCCCCTCTCTGAGGCCCACAGGATGTCCCATTGCTCTGGACCTCTACAAAGGGCCCCTTGGCTAGCCCAAAGGTGTCATGAAACTGGACCCCATCCATTCAGAAATTCTCTGGCTGCTTTTAAGGTGCATAAGCCTCTCAAGTTCCTGCCTCAAATCAAAGTCGTCTTGGAGCAAATGTGCAGGATTTGATTCTCATCCATGCTGTGTGGCTAGTGAACTGAGGCCTCACTGGATGTTAGGGATAAGGTCTATCCCTCCCCCAATGCAGGTCAGAGTTCTGGAGAGATGCCTAGGGGCACTACAAAGCATGATGACTTGTCCAGGGTCACATAGGCAGGAAGGTCAGAGGCAGGGCTTGAAGTGGGGTCTTCCTGGCTCTGAGGCTCGCTCTCTACGCACCAGGCCAGGCCACCTCCCGATATGGCATGTTACAGTCATCCGATCTATGACTGAAGGAAGTCTCCCTTACATACAAAAGATAGAGAAGCCTGGCACGAGGCATACAGAGACTACCATGAAAGCCTGCACTATAGAAGCTTCCATTCTTCTAGGCACTGCTGTGGCTTATCTCCATGTTGGCCTAATATTCTGAACCATTGCTAAGCTAACACTGTATCTTTGTTAGAGCGTAGCCCAGTGCTTTATAGACAGCAAGTACCTAATAAATGAGTGCTGGGCATCTATAAACCCAGGGTAAGGACAGAGACCATTTTATTGCAGTCCTCTGGGGAAGAGGATGGAGACCATTTTATTGCAGTCCTCTGGGGCAGAGGATATCACCATTACCACCAACACAGAGCTAATCCCTGCCCAGCACTTTAAGGTGGCCAACACTTTTACACATTATCATTTGATCCTCACAATAACCTGGTCGGGGTAGGTACTATTATAATGCCCATTTTACAGATGAGGAAACTGAGTCAGAGGGACCCTAACATGTTCTGGGTACTTGAGCATTTCACAGCTACAGGGGAGCTCAGAGGCTCCTGAGTCTGTACAGATGAAGAGGGGCAGTGACCTGGCCAAGGTCCTGCAGTTAGTGTCAGAGCTGGGACTGGAGCCCAGATACTCTTAAAGCTGAGGTAGTATTAACGTCCCATTGTCTCCATTAAGGAGACAGCATGGCCAGAGGGCTTGGCTTGCAAAGGGAAGAAAGTTAGGTTCAGAATGTACCTTGCCATGTGCCTGGTCACTCCTGTTCTGACCCCTCAGGGATGTCAGTCACTCCCAAGGGCTCCTTTCCTAAGCCGCTGCCCTCCCCTCACCCCCAAAGGTCCAGATCTTGCCGTTTTCCTTTTCTGCCACAGCTTGTCTCTGACCCTTTCTCCCCGCCACAGCTACCCCTTGAGTTGGAGTCCTCATCTGCTCTCCCTGGATTCTGGCCACAGCCTCTGGTTTCCTTGCTACATGCATGGGATGCCCAGCTCGGGGCCACCTTCTACACTGGGTCTTTCCCCAGCTGTTGGTGGGAAATCACTCGCCTCAATCACTGTGCTCATTCTGGGTATGCTCAAAGCTACAGGGGGGCCTGGGCCTGTCTCGTTTCTGGGTCCCCAGAGCCCAGCACCAGGTGACTTGCATGCGTGTAGAGGCTTAATAAATGCTGTTATATGAACTGAATGGAATGTTGCCAGGCTCCTTTTGACTCTCTTGTCTAAAATACATTTTTTAACAACTGTGTCTATAAATATGCCTGCCATATACTGGAAAAGCAGCCTTTTGGTGGCCCTCCTTGGTTAAGGACCTCAGACAGATGCTCGTTGCAAATGCAGCCTTTATCATTGGCTGATTCTGGGCAGAAATACAACCGAACCAAGGGCCCTTCTGAGGGTTAAAGATTGCCCAAGCAAAAACCGATGTTGATTTTGTAGAGGGATTCATTCTAGCGCTTTCCAGAAGCTCAGAGAGATCTGCACAGACCTTCCAGAAAACTTCTCCTTCCGGGCTCGCCAGGACAACGATCGCTAAGAAAGCATGGAGACTGACAGACGCAGGCTCGGCTGAGTGAGGCAGCTGTCCTCTGGTTACATAAGCAGCCCGGCTCAGGGGCCGAGAGCAGCAGCACCTTCTCTGGCCTGGGATCGGCCACCCCGAGGCTTCTAGGGTCAGCCACATTTACTGCTCCCCCAAAGGTGGGAGGCTCCTGGTTCAGGAGGAACCCAGGGCTGAGGGCAGGGGAAGCCTGGGAGTGGCGAAAGATCAGCCATCAGGATAAAGGGTCACTTGGCAACCAAAGCAGGCAGTGTGGGGCAGTGGGATGGGCACAGGCTTAACAGGGAGAAGACCTGGATTAGCATTTGAGCTCTGCTATTGACTCCATGTATGGCCTTGGATAAATCATCTCACTTCCCTGGGCCTGTTTCCTCACCTGCAAAATTAGGAGACTTGACCAGCTGATCTCCAACCTCTCTTTCTGTTCCACATCTCTGACTGTCTGGGCAGTGTCTTGGAGAGCTGGACCTGAAGTCAGGAGGGCCTAGGTTCTAATCTCACCTCTTGTACTAGTAGGGTCACAGCCTCATCATGAAAAGGGGACGTCTGCGGCAGCTGCCCCAGAGGGCTGAGACAACCAGTGTGCACATGGCCTTTTGTGGAAATGAGTGTGAGGAGCATCTTCACTGTGGCTGGCACATGAGGCCTTTCCTACTCCCAAGCTTAACTGGACAGAGTCACCAGCATGGAATAAGTGATTCACAAAATGTACCATGCAGGAAGGAAGAGCCCTTGAGAGACATCTGCCTGGCATCCTTCCTTCAGGCGGCTGATGGCCCAAATCAGCAGGGGCAGCAGCAAAGAATATGAGCCCCCCAGGCAGTGTCTGGAACACAGAAGGCACTGAATAAATGCTTGTGAATGGATGAAAGAGTAGTCACCCTGGGTTGACACCAATAAAGTCTCAGTTTGGCCCCATGGTGGGCTCTGCGTCCTCAGATGATGGAGTTCAGAGGATGGGAGATGGACCTGAAAAAAGCTGAAAGGCAAGGAGGGAATGCCACCTATTTGGGAAGAAGGGAGGTGCCAGCCCAGATGAAGCCAGCCCTCCCGTGTGACCCTGCCCTGGTCAGGTCCATGCCCAGGAACGCAGGAACTGCTTGGAGAAGCAAGGCCAGGCCCAAACCTCTTCTGCTCCAAGCCTAAATCCAAGGTCTCCTAAATCCTGTGTTTACCTGGGGCCAGAGCTGAGGCTGTGCTGCGGCCACTTCTTCTCCAGAACATGATGGCCGCACCATCTTCATTTTTTCTTACCAGGACATATTTTTCCATCCCTTTAATCATTTCTATCATCTTTCTCTAAACTCCTAAACAATCCAGTTTCTTCTCATCCATTTTAAGTGAGCCACAAATAAAACTGGACACAATGGCCCAGGAGGCCTGCCTGGTGTGGAACATGGAGGAGGGGTGACTCGGGTCTCGTCCCTTTGAATCCCTCACTCCATCCCCACGGTGCTTCCCTCCTACCCCCACAATGGCCGACATGTGACTTCAGAGCCAAGAGCCTCTTTGCCCTCCTCCTCCCTGCCTTTCTACAGTTCATCCTTGTTCTGGGCTAATCCTTAGACAATTCCATCCTCATTTCTGTAGGTCTATTTTTTTTTCAATTTGCCAAGACCATGTAAACATTTTGTCTTCCAGAGTAATAGCAAATTTATCTAGTTTAGTATCTGTAAATTTGAGAAGCATTTTCTCAGTTTCTTGATTCAAGTCTGATTTTGCCTCTAATTCCTGAAGGCCTGGAGTTAGCACATAACACATAACTCTTAACTTCTGAGCCTCAATGTGCTCTTCTATAAAATGGGGATGATAATAGCACTCACTTTGTTTGGAGGATCAAAAGAGATAATTTTATATTTATCTATATATAAAATATATAAAGAATTTTGCAAACTTTAAAGAGAGATAACGCTCTCTGTAAAGAACTCTGGAAACTTTAAAGTGCTACGTAAGCATTATTAACATTCTTTTTATTGTTGTCAGCGACGGGGGTGACGGCGGCAGGGTTTAAGACTGACGCTAAACTGATGACTGCTCATCTTGGAGTTCAGTCTTTAAATCAGTTGTTCCCCTGACTCCTGGTAGAAAGGCCCGAAATGTACCCTGCAAACTTGGCCAGGAAAAGAGCCTACTGGGGGTGAAAGGGAATGGGCCGAGTCGGCCTCTCCCTCATCTCTTCCAAGTGCTCAGGCCTGGGCTGTGGATGGAGATGGAGCAGACCCGCTACAAGGATGGCTTCCCAGAGCCGTGCTGGCCGCTTCCCAAGCTCTGACAGTCAGTGGCTGACTGGCACTTACTGGTTTTCCCCCCTGGTCCATCCCAGGGTGATGCTTTCCCAAGGCCTGTCTTTTCATTTTGTTGAGAGGGGCCTGGAACATGTGCTTCTCCAGGCCTCGCAGGCCTCTCTTGTCCTCCACGAAGTCCCAGAATGATGGCCAACGACTGTCCACCATCTTCCCTCTTTGTGTGCTGAGGGACCAAGCTGCTTGATGATATCCAGGTGGGGTTTTTGGTGCTCATTAATAACCTCTCTCCCTCGTCTCCTTCTACTCTTTGTGTTCTGGTTACTCAAATGATTGACTCAATTTTTATTTTATAATTTTTACCTCTTCTTTTTACTTTCTTTGTTGTTCCTTTTTTCTCTTCTCAGGCACAAAAATTCAACATACAACATTTTATGAACGAAGACTTAGTCTTTTGTACTAAGCAAGTCATTTTACCCCAAATTCATTTATATTAGAAACCTACAAATAGGTAATAATGACCTAAAAATCATTGTGGATTACCTAACTTTGTTAATATCTGAGTAAATACAACAAAGAAAACAAGGGATGTTATACCATGTGAGAGCTTTTCTTCATTTGCTCTGACCAGACTAGTTTAAATGATTAATTACTGATGATGCCCCATAGAAATGTAAATTTATTCTCAAATACAATCTCTGGAATAAATGTAAATATGCCTGGCTCCTTGGCAAACTCGCTACCCAAGCAGCCCCCAAAACTCCCTTCAGTGGCTGGGGGCCAGACTAAATGTCACTGGGAAACATTTAAAAAAATAAAAATACTACTCAACACAGATGATGTTGATTTGTGGTTTTGCTAAGTCAATAAGCCGCTCTTAGGATTTGGTTCTGTTTGAGCTTGACACTATTGATCTAGGGCATGATTCTTGCTTCATGTATGAGAGGTCCTGAGTTCAAATCCCAGACAAGGCTAGAACTAACTTTTTGTTTCTTTACGAAGATGTGCAGCTAGTCAATAAGGCTTGAGCCCGAGTCCTGCCTCAGGTTCACACTAGCTATGTGCACCTGGCCAAGTCACTTCACCTCTGCTTGCCTCGGTTTTCTCATCTTCAACATGGGCATAACAAGAGCAGCTCCCTCCTAGGGTGGCTGTGAAGAGCACACAGGATGATAATCATAAAGAGCAAGCCGGAGTTCCCAGGAGCTGAACGCGAAAGCAATGGGCTCCCAAGGAGGGGGCCTTGGTGGCCACACTGACAATAAGTTATGAGTGAGATGAGATTGATAAGACTGAAAGATTTCTTTTAAAGTTCAAGGATTCCACTTATTTATGGCACATGGAAAAGTCCTGCAGGAGTTACTCTTTTTAACTCCCCTAAAAAGAACTGATCTGCCTGAATTCTATGGTGAAGACTGAGTTGGTAACCAAAAGCAGCGTGGCAGAGAAGAAAGAGGGCCTGGGTTTAAGTCCTGACTATATCGCTTTTGATTTGTGGACTTGTGGACAGGAAGGGTAACCTCACTTCTATCCTCCTCAGCTTCTATATCTGTAAAAAGGGGATAATGATACTAGTGCTTCCTGCCACATGAGGACTATGATCTAGACATAGGGCACAATTGGAAATGTTCTTGCTTTTCTGGCAGGGATATTAAGACTTTTACTACTCACTGCATTATTAAACAGTACTTTTCTTCTGAAAGGGCATTAAAACACATCGAGTCTACAACTGAACACAGAGAATCTCATTCCTGTCTTACCTTATCTATGATTTTCTCACTTAAAAAACTTGTAACTATTGTCAAATTGCCCGCACATCTGAATTCAAGCCACAGAATATAAGCCATCTGTGAATTCTGAGGCCCTGAAGCCCAAAGGCACAGGTGAAGGAGAAAGAAATCTGGTTGGTTCAAGGCTTGGTCATCGTCATTTCCCACTAGACTCTTAGGAGTCTAGATTCCGAGCTGGGATCCCCCAGTTACTCCTCACCTACGAAGCAGCCCCCATTGCTTAAGCACCTACAGTATGCCCAGCACTGTGCTGTGAGCTGGGGCCACAAGAACAAGAGTAGAAGAATGCCTGCCCCAAACCAATCGTAAATGAGCATTTATGATGTGTCCACTGTGCTCCTGGCAGCGTGCAGAGAGCTGGGACTACAAAAACAAAGGGAATAGGCCCTTGTTCTTGTCTCTTTCTAGTCCAAACCTATTATTTCACAGAAGAGGAAAGAGAGATTCTCAAAAGGCTATGTGATTTGCTCTGGCCAGACAAAGGAGTCACAGAGTCGAGATCCCAACTTGGCTCCCAAACCTAGTGCTCTTGTCACTGCACCTTGAGAAGGAGCAGAGGCCAAGATTCAGATCTGGCTTGGAGACAAAGAAACAGATGAAAAAGTGCTGCTTATTTGCTCATGCCTCTATTTTTTTGAAAGATAATCAGGGTTAAATGACTTGTCCAGGGTCACACACTAGTAAATTTGCTCACTACTCTGGGAAAAGTGCCTGGTGCTGACTGTGCGTCATTGCTAGAAAGGGAAGAGTCCTGGGCACTGCAGATAAACCGTCTTTTCCTTATGATATCCATTCATTTCTTATGGCTTATTAAGCCCTTGCTATTACCTGAGCACTCTACACTGGGAGGAGGAAAGAAGGAAGAGATAAGGCACAGCCCATACCCTTGAGTCTGTTTTTTTTTTCTTCTGTACAGTGTGGGGAGAGCATAGGTCAGTGAGATTGCTGATCCATCTAAGGGCAGAAATAACACACACACATACACACATCAAAATTGCTATTTCAAAGGTAACCATAGTGTCCCAATAACCATAATGAAAAAGAAAATGAAGTAAATGTGTCAGAAAGGCGGAGGCAAAGTACTAGGGGAAATGGAAGGAAGCTAAATGTTATAGGAATCTGAAGATCTTCCCTGCCCCTCAGCCCTGTGATAGGCTTAGGTGGCTCTGAGAACCTTCTCTGATTTGAAAGTATCCTCTGCCCCCTAATAGGCTGAATGTGGTCATGTGGCGCCTGTGGCGGGAGGCTTGTTCTTCAGGAATGCCCACACCTTATTACTTCGTGACTGGGCAGTGGGTCAAGAGGGCTGTGACAGTCTCCCATCCAGGAGAAGCCTATATATACCCTGATGTGAGGCTTTGCTTTGGGGCTCACTTTGGAGAGAGTTGTGTGATTTGGCCAGACCAGACTCTGGGAAGCCGTTGATCCCCGCCCCGGCTTTGAAAACCCAGATGCTGGTGCGTCCCTCTCTGGTAACTGACCAGGCATGGATGTGATGGTCAGACGGCTGGAAGCCCCGTCTGCTGATCTGTTTCTCTGTTTGCTTGTAACTTCTGTTTGTAATCTGTTTGCATTCTCTGAAGTTCGGGGTGCTAACTTTCTCCCCTGAACTAGTTAAATGATATATGTTTGATTGATTAAAGTAAGACTGTTAACCCTCTTTGAGTTGCTTTCCTTTAGAAAAGCAGGTCTAAGAACCTGTGTTAGCAGCTGCCCTAGGTATGCTATGGGGCTTGCTGATACAGGAAGGAAGGAAGGATGAAAAGAAGGGAAGAAGGAAGGAAGGAAGCAGGGAGGGAGGGAGGGAAGGAGGGAGGAAGGAGGAAGGAAGAAAGAGAGGAAGGGAGGAAGGAAAAAGGAAGGAAGAAAGGAAGGGAAGGAGGAAGGGGGGAGGGAGGAAGGAAGGATAATTTTGAGCTGTGAGATGTTTGTGACATGTCCCAATCTTCTTCTCTTCCTCTCCTCCCACACAGGCCTTTACCACAGAGAAGGTAATTTGTGGGACAGGGACCTTAAACATTTTGAGGTTGCTTTCTTAGATTTAACTGGAGATGTGAAGTCAGTTAGATTTGAGCTCTGCTAAGCAGTCAAGGAGCATGGAGCCCTGGCAGGGCAGGGACAAGACGGGGAGACTAGATGACAGTCACTCAACAGTGTCTTGACTTCTGGCTGTGAAATTAAACTCAAAGAAAGAAGCCTACCTAGTCTTGGCTGTGACAAAGGAAGATAAAGGAGAAGTCATGTGTGAAACATATGTCCAAGACCAACAAAAAGATAAGGTTAAAAAAGGAAAGGCTAAGAGTGGGTGGGGGCAGTATTCCTTTAAAAAAACTGTCACAATAAATGGTTTTAAAGTAAAAAGTAAATTTTAAGAATGGGCAGAACAGGAGTTTTTGGTGACTTCAGATTTTGCCAGGCCTTTAATTAGTTTTAGGGTAAAGGAAAGGCATTCATTAGGTGTTGGTGGGTCACACACATTGGCTCTCTCAGGCTGCAGAGACACGGCAGACCAGCACACCAATGTCCAGGGTTACAGACCCTTCTTAGCAGAAGCGTGGCTGCCCACCCAGTCATGGAGACTGTCTCTGAAGGTGAGGGAGGGACAAGGATCCGTGGCAGGTCCTGTCAGCAGAGAACTGAGGAAGAACTCTGAGAAAAAGAGGAAAGGAAGCTCCTACAGCTGCTCAAGAAGATAATTCAACAATTTATGGTGAAATAAAGGTTCCTCATAAGGATTTGCTTCATGAGAGATGGACCAACTACCCGACAAGGAGGAACACGGTGTGGACCCTGGTGATTAACTGAACTGGAATGAGTTAAATAAACCCTAGAAACACAACTGTAGTAATTCAAAATCCACCAAGGTGAAGAGTTTGACAGGAGCTTCAGATCAGTGGATGGATTTGATTCATTTTGGAGAAGCCCAGCCAGGCCTGACGAGAGAGCCTTCTGGCAGCCCCGCTTAATAATTCAGGACTATTGATTATTTTCAGAAACGATGGAGTTGATAGAGAAGATGCCATAACTTATGTGAATGTATATGAATGCCTTCAAAAGGTCGTGTGAGTAGGAGAGGGCCTGAAAGAACAGAAAAAGGCAAATGCTGTCATGGTTTTCAAAAATAGAGACCAGAGTCTGCAGACTACAGGCTCTGGTTCTGGGCCAAAGTCTAGAACATCTTATTAAAGGGATGGTACCTGAGTATCTAGAGAAGGAAGCAGCACTCACAAAGAACCAACTGGACTTCAGCAAGGACATGTCATGCAGCCTCATCATCATTGTTCCCTTTTTGTGATAGGGCAATGAGATGGGCAAATCAGAACAATATCACACTCAGTTACCCAGAAAATGCTTCATATCTAGATTTTAGCAAAGCATTTGACAAAATTTTTGATACTATTCTTGCTAATGAAATGGAGAAATGTGGGCTAGAAAATAAGTGGAAATGACTGAATCATCAGATCCAAAGAACAGTCTTTGATGGCTTAATGCTAGTTTGGTGGAAAGTCTCCAGAGGAACAGGGAAGGGATGCATACCTGGTCCTGTCCTGTCATCCCTTAGTCCATCAACAAGTGCTTATAAAGCGCCGACCCTCTGCCAAGCACTGTGGTAAGTGCTCACCACAGTAAAGCACAGAGTGTCAGTGGCATTGGCATGCTCACCGAATCTGCAGATGGCACAAAGCTGTGAGAGAACTCACATGTTGGATTACAGAATCCAGCACTCAAACGATCATAAAAGGCCAGAACGTTGAGTCGATTCCCCTTCCTCCCCCAACTTCCTCAAATCTGCAGGATAAGGAACTTCCAGGGAGGAAATCCCCTCCATACAGATGGGCACTCTCTCTGCAACTCATAGTCCAAAAGCATTGTTTGGCATGCCAAAAGAGTCACAGACCAGTGGGTTTTAGCAGTGGGACTTGAGCCCAGTTTTCCTGTCAATAAAGCCAGGGGGCTGAACCTAATAAGATAAAATTTCATAGGGATAAATGCAAAGGTGTATACTCTGCCTTTAAAGCCTAACCTCATTAGGGCAAGTCGGGGGAGGAAGGGCCAGTTGCTCTGAAAAAAGATCTGAGGTTCTTAGTGGACTCCTATCAGTGTGAGCCTTAGGTGTGATAGCACAGACTACTGCAACATGTGGCAGAGAGGAAATGCTTATTAAGTTCATGTACCCCCAAAGCTGGCAGTCTTCAGCTGCAGAGAAGTCCCTGTTGCCTGAGAGGTGATGGCTTGTCAGACCTCCTCCCAGGGGAGCTCAACCAATCAACATTTATTAAACACCTACTACATGCAGGCACTGTGCTAAGGCTGGTTTAGTTCCTAGGGCACATTTTAGGGAAGACTTTGAGAAGATGGAGAACATCTAGAGAAAGGAAACTAGGCTGGGGAAAGACCCTGATCTCACGTCCTGTGTATCTGCAAGGAACTTCCACAGGTGGATGAGTAGGGATGGGAGGCCTGTCCACACCTGGGCTTCCAAGGCTGCAGCCCGTAAAGGTGGGTAAGACTGTGGGACTGAAAGGCAAAGTATCCTTTGTCTGCATCTTGTTTGCAAACGTAGCCCAAACGAGACATGTTCATGGTGGTCTGTTGTAGGACACTAGAGTGAGTTCCCTACAGGAATTCAATTCAATTCAATGATGACTGACTGAGTCCCTGATACCGGCCAGCCAGCTGTGGGGTGGCACCATCATACAGTGGAGTGGACCCTGCCCTCCAGGCAGAGGAAGAGCAGAGCAAGAGGCCTTTCACACAAGCCGGCACTCAGAGAAGCTGCTCTCCCCAAAAGCACCAAAGATGGCTTGGACCAAATGGCTGAAGCCCCATCTCTCCTTGGTTCTTGCCCTTCCTGACCACTCCCCTGCATCCACCCACAGACATGGTTGACTGGTTGCTGTCCTTTCTTCTTGAAGAGAACCAAAAAGACATCACTATGTCAGGGCTGAGGTCCGGTGTGTCTGACTGTGGAAGGCTCTACCACAGGTCAGGCACAAAGAGTCCACGAACACTGGGAGTGGAGAGTCTCTGAATTTGTGCATCTCTATACTTTCTAGCTGTGTGACTGTGAGCAAGTCACCCATCCTTCCTTATTCCTTATTCCAAGGGATGGCTCAGGAGGTGGGGGACAGCAAGGGATGGATTTAGAAATGAAGTTGATGTAAAAACAAATCCAACAGCTTTGGTCTTTTCTCTGTTCTAACTCTGCTCACACCAGCAAGCTCTGAAATGGCCACAGAGTCTGAAAGCAGACGAAGGAAGGAAGCCACAGAAAGTGAAGGACGAATTTGTGACTTACCAGTCATCCACGGAGATGGGAAAAAACTAGCTTCCTGGGAAATGTGGACAACTCGGCCACCCAGACTTACGGCAAGTAAAGGGCTCTGAGACCAGGGTGTTAGTCAGGGCTTCCTCACCAACTAACTCACCGTGTGACTTTCAAAAGCTTAACCCTCAGTTTGGCCCTCTGCAAGCAGGGCATAAACGTGCCCAACATCCCTATACCTCAGGATTCTGGAGAGGTTTTCACTCATGAAAAAGGAAACCATAACATGACCTGACATATTCTACTTCTGCTTCTAAGAAAATTTTCTTATCTTCAGCTCCATTTTATTCAGCTTAAAATGCCAAATCATAAAATTCTGCCTGTCAGTGGCTGCCTAAATTTATTTTCCATATTTTTTTGCACATCACATGCTTCTGAACAGAAAGAACATTAGCCCAACTATGCACCACGTTTTGCAGAGGAAAATATTTTATTTTTGCTCAATACCATTTACTTTTGGGGTCAAATGTTTCTAATATCTGGAACTCAAAGAATTTCTACAGTAACTGTGGGTTTCAGAACAGGTGCAGGAACAGGACCTCTCTGACATGCATTTAAGGGAAGGAGGAAGACACAGGGGAAAAGTCTGAATGTGTTTCTAGGAAACAAATTTGGCACGAGGATGGCCCAAGTCGTTGTTGATGCTGAAAGCAGAGCAGGATGGTGGCCCGGGACGATGTATGCCCTGTGTGGGTATTGGCTCCTCTAAGCATCGAAACCTCCAGTGTCACACAATCTAATTCCGGTCACCAGGGCCTTCCTAAAATATGTCCTTGGAACACGGTATGAACACAGAGCAATTCAAAGAGGCAAAACAATCCACCTCATAACCCTCCTAAGGCCACCTCTCCAAAGCGGGAAACCCACTGAAGCTCTTCCTGAATTCTAGTCAGCTTATAGGAGGGCAGGGCAGGGCAGGGCAGGGCAGGGCCTACTAAAACAATCACTCATCTCTACTTAGGGTAACTCCTTTACAAAGTGAAAGTGCCGCTACTGGAGACATCAGTGGAGGGCATTAAGACCGCTAAGGAAAAGGTCAGTTTGGAAGAAGCGGAAGTCGCTGGATGACATGAAATGACACGACACAGAAAGTATATTGAAATTGGTCAGGGATGTTCAGTCATTTCCTGGGGACCTTCTATAAAACAGCTGGTTTGGAACTGGGATTCCAGTGCCTGGCCAGCAAAGTGGGGGAAGCAGGTCCGGTCAAAGAGGGAAGGTGCTGGGGGGGAGGAGAAGAGCCTCTGTCTCTAGCTCTGTCCCCAACTCTGCCTTAACCTCATGAGCTTGAAGGGGCCCAGGATCTCCCTGGTCATCGGTGCGCCAGCAACGTCTCCCAAACGACAGGGGTCGAAAGCAGTGTACAACACACCAGGAGTCAAGGACAAACGAGATGGATTGAAGAAAGGCAGATTCAAGGAGCTCAGAAGAAAGGAGCACCCCACATGCTCCTATGCTTGAGTCTGTGCCCCCCTAGACGCTGCACGTGCTGGTGGGAGAGCGCCCCTCCAGTCTGGAAGTAGGGGGCCATCTGTACCATTACTTTCATTATACCACGGTCGTAAATACCCATTTCTAAAAGTTAATTAAGTCTGACTGACTAATTGATATTCACTGGTAATCAAGAGGGGAAGCACACCAGGGTGGGCCACAGTACTAGGGACCCCAGCCTCACAGCCCTTCAGGTCACCCCAGGACCTTGGGCAAAAAGGAGACAGACAAGCTCCGCCACTGTGATGTCTCTGTGTGTGTCTGTGCATCTGTGTGTGTGTGTGTGTGTGTGTGTGTGTGTGTGTGTGTGTATATATGAGTGTGTGAGTGTACATGTGTGTGTGAGTGTATGCGTGTGAGTGTATGTGTATGTCTGTGTGTGTGTAAAGATGTGTGTGACATTACTGACAGAAGACCTAACCTGGCTTCTCTGAGCCTTATCTGCGTGTGGCCTTGTACCCCAACATTCTGCCCACAGCCTTATCTCTCTGCCCTCTCCTCCTTGGTGAGCCTGTTGATTCCCTTTTTTCTCTCCCATTGAAGCTCAAGCTCCCTGTGAGCACACTGGCCCACATATTGTATTTGTCTCAAAACACACTTACCACGGTGGCTGGTACACAAGCGGCGCTTGATTAACGCATGTGTACTGAGTGGCGGATGAACCGAGCTACTCTGCAGGAGACTCACAGGTCTAAACGCCCCCACCGATCACTCGCTGCCTGAGCCAGCCTCACAGCAGCTCCCTACTGGATGGCCTGTCCCCAGTGGAGCCCTTTCTCCTCCCCTCCAAGCCCACCCTCCCACCAAATGACCCCCGCCCCCATTCACCACCTTGGTGTCACTCACCGGACACCCCATCCCATAGCTCCCAGCCTCTTCCCTGGCTGGCACCCTGCCTCCTGACCTCTACCTCCTGGCTCCCCATGCTTCCTTCTAGAGCCCCACTTTCTGCAATAAGTCCCCTCCCATTCCCCCTTCCCTCTGTTGATGAGATCTGATTTCCCCTCTCTTCTAGTCTGTGTGGTGCATCTGGCATGTTGTCTCCCCCAGCAGAGGACGAGCTCTTTGGGAGGGGGCCTGTCTTTGTCCTTTAACGGTATCCTCAGTGCTGAGCCAGGCATAACAGAGCCGTTTAATAAATGTTTGATGCCTGTGAGTCAGCGCAGCACAAAGGAGACCTGTGTCTGGGGTCAGGGGACCTGGAGATCCAATCCTAGGCCTGCCCACAGCCACTTGTGATGTAAACTGAGGGCTGGTTTCCTCACCCGTAAATGAAGGGAGGAACCGGACAGCCTCTGGGGTCCCTACCTGTGATAGTGACGCTTCCCAAGATCTCAATCATGGTCCTTCCATTGGCTGAGCTGTTTACAGGTGATGCCAGGGCTACATTCATACACGATGTCTCTCATCCCTTGGGCACCTGCCACTGGGCCTGCTCCAGAACAGGCCCTCAAGAAACGCTTGCTAATTGACTAATTAAAAGATAGTTAAGGCTTGGGGAAGGCCTCTGGAATGAACTGGAGTGTGGGGTGACAACTCCACTTGGTCCCCATGGCATCTCACCTACTCTGGCCAGCATGGAGCACTGGCTTGGAACCGATGGAGACCAGGGGAATCCAACCAATGGCATAATAAAACAAAGGCTGGATGTGTGCCTTGTGCTCTTAAAGTCAAAGTCAAAGTGAAGACACTCAATGAAACACCGGCTGGCAGTGACTCAGACTCTCCAGATTCCTGACAGGCCATATGGTGCAGTGGATAGAGCCAGAAAACCCCATATTCAAATCCTGCCTCTGACACTCACCAATCACAAGTCACATAACTCCTGGGCCTCCAGCAACTGGCTAAGGCTCACGCATAGACAGGCTGCAATCTGTCATCGAGGAGGGCCTGTCATCTCCAAGAATTTCCACCCGCTAGGTCCTACAAGTCTGATTGAGTAACAATGACAGCAACAGGCCATGTGCACGTGCTCGTACATATTCATCTCACCTACTCCTCACACCAACTCCTGGCTGTTGTCATTCCAGCATTTCACAGATGAGGTGGTTGGAGCTGACAAGAGGTCAGTGACTTGACCAGGGTAAAGCAGCTAGCCTTTGGGCAGAATTTGAACTCCAAGTAGAGTCCTATCCACCCCGCCCTGAGGCAAGAGGGAAGTCTTCTCAGTGTTCCACTTAGCCCTTCACTGGGTGTGGCAGAAGCCTCTTCCAGGTCTAAATGCTTCCAGGGGTCCTGGTGCAAGTTGAGTCATGTGAGTGATGTGAGTCCATTGGATAAAAGGCTGTAGAAGACCAAGGAGTGGGTGGGAGGAATTTTCCCTGGACAGCTTCAACAGTGGGATCCTGCAGGGATGGTTTACATCAGACTCGCCATGACTCAGGTGTGACACCTAACACCCTTTAGATGAGTCCTCCACTGTCCACCATGAACATGGAGACCCCTTGGACTACTGCAGTCACCTCCTAAGTTAGTTCCCCTGCCTCAGGTGTCTGCCCCCATCAATGCCAATGCCACGCAGCTGCCCCCTTCCTACAGCGAGGCTCAGATGATGCCATGTCCCAACTGCATCCATACCGCATCAAAATAACCCCTTGGTTTGGGATTCAAGACCTGTCCCCAGCCAGCTTTTCCCGGCACATTCCCCCTTATCAGCTTCCTGCACACTGTGGTCCAGATAAAAGGGACTTTTCAGTGTCCTTCCCCTGTGATGCTTCGTCTCTCCAAGGTTCTCTCTGCCTCCTCCTCTTGGAAACCTCAGGTGCCATGAATTTGCTGCTCTGCTCAGCATGATTTCTCCAGCTGCTCCCACCTTCCCTTCAAGGATTACCGACCTATTCAGTATATGGCAATTATGTGCAGATTATTCTGCCCTAACATAATGAATGGAAGCTTCCTGAGGGCAGTGCCAGTTTCCCTCTTATCTTTGTAACCCAAGCACCCCACACAACGACTTTCACAAAGCAGTCATTTCAGAAATGTCTGTGGATGGAAGGATGGATGGATGGGAAGGATCACAGAGACCACCTCATCCAACCCCAAACTGATCAAGAACTTTCTGAAGAATATGCCTGACAATGGTCATTCAAGCTTTGCTCAAAGAGACTGCGTGATGGAGAGAGAAGATATCATCTCAGAAACAGCCTGCCTCAGTGGGAGACAGTCCTAATTATTAAAATGTTTTTCCTGGCATTAAGTTGAAATTTCCCCTTTTTCAGCCTCTGTCCACTGCTCTGCCATTCCCTTTGTGGTCACAGAGAATCCCTCTTCCAAGAAAGCCCTTGAAGCCCTTTAAGACAGCTCTCAGTAGACTTGGCACCTGACGTCTTTCAATTGATTTAGTTTATCAATATTCCTCCTGAACATCCTTCCAAGCCCAGAACTGATTCCGATACTCTAGGGGTGAAGAAGGGGTCTGACGAAGCTAGAGGTCAGGGAGACAATGACTTTGTGACTCCTCGATGCCCTGCAGTTGTTGGGGCCACCAGCACAAGCTGGCATTCCCTTTGATAGCTGCCATATCCTGCTGTTGTCTTATCCTGAGCTTGAGTCTAAGCTCACGCTCGACTGAGCTTGCCACCTGCAGATCTGACAGCAGCCTCCGAACAGAATGCATGCACCGGTAAGGGCTGCTTGCCTTCCTCCCTTTACTATGGGGAGTTAATAACATTATCAGCTCGGAGCTTTTAAGGCTCTCCGTGTAAGGTTCATAGTCCTAATAAAGCTGATGAATCATGACTTGCAGCCTCAGCAGGTGAAATGACGGCCATGAAACTAACTGGAGATGGCCAAGCCGCATGGAAGAACAATGGCGTGTGTTACTGTTAGGCATCAGTCACGTGCAGACGGCACACGATGAAATATGGAATCTTAATTAAGCACCACTGCTTAATTTCTGGGTTTTGATCCCCCCTCAACCACACACACATACACACACACGCACACACATACACAAGCGTGCATACACACACGTGGGCATGCACACACACACAAGCAAGTACACACACGGGCACGCGCACATACACACATGCACACACACACAGACACAGGCACACAAAGATAGTTTCCCTGAAGTTTTTCTCTCCAGCAATTTAAAAATGAGAAACTAGAAAATGGAAGGTTCTTAATGACATTTTTAGCAAAAAGGTCTAAGCAGCTTTAAACAAATCAATAAAATGAGCAGCATGGCAGGCTTGCATTAACATAGGCATTAAACCTTCCATTTTCTAATCCTCTGTTCTCAAGAAATCCTCCTATCTTTGGCCAGACATATTCTCCTTATTTAGAGTGCATGATTTATGGCTGACTTTCCACACAGCTTTTATGAAAAGGCATTTTTAGCTGTCCCAAGTGTGTTGCTAACATCTGCACTGATGAAAGAATTGTAAAGAATAAAATTCACAAAGGATTACTGCTATCAGATTTTTAAAAGAGCAGCCATACATTATAATTTGATGTACTGATAGGTTTTGAAGTCCTGTCCAATGTAAACTTCAAAAGCTGATAATGAATATTTAATTCTAACACAACACACAAAGAAAGTTCAAAATATCTGGCCACTAGGAAATTAAATCCATTAACGGGAGAACTCGTTTTCAAAGGATCTCTGCTGTAGAGTTGTGACATTTCACAAGCAAAATTTTGAGCAGTAATTATATGTGTAAATTGAATTCCTCCTGTAAGTGGCTAACTGTGGGTCCCAGTGGCAACTGAGACGACCTTGGAAGAACGCAATCAGCCAGAAGCAATTGCAATTAGCCAGTGGAGGGGTAACAGTTGCAGCTGCTATAGGAAATAGCCATCCTTGGAAAGCTCAAGGATTTCTCTTGAATAGCCTGGCCTACAACGACAGACTATTTCTATCATGAAGGCCCTTAAATTGTCTTCCATTCTCAGGCACCAGCTGGGTTTCTATGGGACCTGTGAAAACAGCCAATTCTACTAGAGAAAGGACAGTGGGCATTTGAGTAGTGAGGGAAACGTAAAGTTCCATCTGAATTCGTGTGAATTGGCCTCTTTTGTGTTCCACAGGCAGGGGCTCATGGAGCTGGGAGGGGACCAGGGGACAGAGACTCGGACCTCCAAGACTTGCATGCATTGGCTCGTCACTGCTACATCCTTAGATTAAAGGCAGAAATGAGGCTTATTAGGAAGAAAATAATGACCTCGCACCGTACAAAGAGCTTTTGTGCTTGGGAGATTCATCTGCATGGCAAACCTAGAGCCAATGTAGGGATTCCTAAAAATAAACAATATGACATTAGGTCCCTGTGAATCTGTGGGGCTGTTTTGGGACAGCCTCTCAAAAAAGGGGTCAGGAACACAGGGTCCCCAGTGAGGAAACTGGGCAAGAAATGATACGGCATTTGTAACTGTAAGTCAGAATGAGACTCTGCACTTGGTGAATAGGGAGTAGAAGTTAAAAATTAGGCTGAAATCTTCGGGCGCTAATTAGCCAGTATTTTGTTCCAAAAACCTTGGCAACAGGGCTGATGAATCTCCTTTGAGAGAAGAAATACCATCGATTTTTTGTTTTTCCTGTTCTCATGATGGGTTGTGTGACTGGTCTTCAGAGACCAAAAGAGAGCTGGTAAAGCCCACTCTTCCCATGGGGAAGAGAAGAGCTTCAGTTGAGGCCTAGAGTTACAGCCAAATGTGGAAGCAGGAAATGGTGGTGGCCGTGGGCTGGGTTGAGGGGAGGGAATGTTCATTTATTAGGGAATGACTGGGCACTGGGCGCTGTGCTGAGCCCTCCACATGCTTCATCCCATCTCATGCTCACAGAACCTTGTGAACTAGGGGCTCTTATTATCCCCGCTGTAAAGTTGAGGAGACTGAGGCAGACACAAGTGGAAGGACTTGCCCAGAGTCATGCAGCTAGTAAGTAGCTGAGTCTGGATTTGAACTCAGGTCTTCCTGACACCAAGCCTGGCGACTCCTTATCCTCAGGGCCTGTAGTAAGTGTTTACTAAATGTAGGGTGAGTGACTGAGGAAGCACACAGGGAGAAGACCCTGTGGAGACACGCTCACACAAAGATGCGTAAAGGATCGGGAGAAAGGTCCTACAAGAAAAGCCAGACTTTGCTAGATCCTGACAATGACAAGACCACTAAGAGATGGCATCAGTGGTGTCGTCCTCCCTTCAAAGCCCCTGGAATGGCACAAGTTAATGGCCTCACTGGAGACAGCGAGAACTTAGCTGAGCTTTGTAGAGCTTCGGGATCGTCCCAACCAGGCAGAGGCTGTCAATGAGGTTTGGAAAGACTTTCCTCTGTAAATGTCTAAAAACAGGTGGAATGTCCACTCATGCCAGACCATGTATGAGTGTTTGATCCATCAAGGTCAGTTCCTACTCTGACAAATTGGTCACAGTCTCCTTTCTAGCAATTTTCAAGTGACTGTTCTTAGAAATCCCCCAGGATGCTAACATTTGGCACACACATGCCTTCCAAGACTTTTCATGGAAATGAATATTCAAAACATTATTGGGCAAGAGGTCCCAGCCACTTCTCAATATGTGAAAAATGCTGATTTTGGTTCAGATTCACAGGTTCCTCAGCAGGATTTTCTCCCAGCAGCTAATATTCAGAAGTGAAATGCATTTTGGGACCTAATAAACTATCTTAGAAAATGGAGAAGGCTTTTGAGCAGACATCTCCAAAAACAAGGTCACAATTTGTGTACATGGAGGGAAATATGCAGGAAAAACTTTGGTAAAATTTAAGTTACCAAACTAAATACATGAATGATTTAAATTATGTCCATTAAAAAAAATGACCGGGTCATATATAAGAAGTACTTCCTGACTGGCTGTTTGGACGAAAACAACGTCACTATGTTGGAGTCAAGGCACAGTGTCTGACTGCGGCTGATCATACCAATATGAGCTTGGAAGACTTGAGCACAGCACAAATGGTCCATGTGAGCATCTGAAGTAGAGATGTCCCTAAATTTGTGCATCTCAGGCTTCCTTTGAGCTATTTAATTCTGCTTCCCTCATAGAGCAAAGTGCCTTCCTTGATGCAGACATGCTGTGCTGGGTGGTCCTATGTCAGAGTCTCCTGTGTCTCACAATAGATTCCAAAGTTCTTCAGAGAGACCTTGAGAGTGTCCTTGTATCACCACTTCTGACCTCCCTGTGAGCGCTTGCCCTGTTTGAGTTTTCCATAAAAGATGTAAGTTTGGCATTCAAACAACGTGGCCAGCCCATGAGAGCTGTACTCTCTAAATGCTTGGCAGTTCAGCTGGAGAAAGGAACTCAGCGTCTGAAGTGATCTTTAGGTGCCAGGTGATCTTTAGAATCTTCCTGAGACAATTCAAGCAAAAATGATTCAGTTTGTGGCATGGCGCTGGCAGATTGTCCAGGTTTCACAAGCATATGCCAGTGAGGTCAGCACAATGGCTCTGTAGACCTTCAGTCTGGTAGTCAGTCTAATATCTCTTCTCTCCCAACTTTCCTTTGGAGCTTCCCAAACACTGAGCTAGCTCTGGCAATGCGTATTTGTGTCAACCTCGTTATCCATGTGCATATTCCTGGAAAGTACACTGTCAAAGTAAGTGAACTTATCCACATCATTCAAAACTTCTCCATTTGCTGTAGCCAATGGTTCCATGTATGGATGTGTGGTGGCGGCTAATGGAGGACCTCTCTTTCCTTGGTGTTAACTCTTACGCCAGAATCAGCATAAGCATAACTTGCAAGCATTTGCTAAACTTCTAAATCCCAACTAAGCTCTAAAATTATCAGTCATTTGCTTTCATAAGCATGAAGATCTCCCACATGGAGACCTCTCAGACTAGGCAAGTTTTCCAGGGCTTGTGGAGGTGACATGACTTGTCCAGAGTCACACTGCCAGAATTCACACTCAGGTCTTCCTGACTCCCAGCCTAGCTTTTTGTTTCCTCTTGTTTAGTCGATTAGTCATGTTTGACTCTTTGTTACTCCATCTGGGGTTTTCTTGGCAGAGAAGCTGGAGAAGTTTGCTATTTCCTTCTCCAATTCATTTCACAGATGCAGAAACTGGGGCAAAGTTAAGTGACTTGCGAAGGGTCACACAACTAGTAACTGTCTGAGGCTGGATTTGAACTCAGATCCTCCTGACTCCAGGGCTGGCATTCTGTGCTCTATGGCACCACTTAGCTGCCCCCTATCCCCTCTACTATCCGCTGTGTGGCCTCTACTTCTGCCCTAAGACATCTATAAATGGAGACCATGTGCTCCAATGACCTCCTGCATTATTAGCAGTGGAAATATTTAGATTCTTCTGCTCTTTAGAATGCAGATTCTTTTCCACCTCCACTCTGGGAGGTTTCTCTCCTCTGCAGCAGAAGAATCAATCAGTAACCATTTGGCATCAGCCATTCCCTGCATGGGGTCTGTGCCATTCACAGATGCTCAGGGCTCAGGTACAGGAGCTATGCTTAGCAGAGGCTGGACTATGGCCTGTCCTCAAGAGCCATGATTCCTCCTCCAGACCAAGTGCTAAGAACATGAGAGCCTCTGCTAAACTCACCCACAGTGTGTTACAGAGCCTGGCTTCCTAGGCCATGGCAGATTCAAATGGCAAATTAAAATGGGGACGGGTAATGCCAGAGGTGGACATGCCTATGTGGGCAAGATATCACAGGTGATGCCCTGACACCAGCCCAAGGGGACACACAAGAGACAGAGAAGCTGCAGTCTGGGGCCACAGGGCAGGGCTGCAAGTCCCTGTAGAGAGCACTTACAGCATCCCAGAACAATAACCAACAGTGACTCCTGGTGATCCAGAAAAAGTTACACTATATGAAGCATAATCTACCTAAGAAAGGAGAGAAGTATGTAACCTAATTTAGAAAATTATAAATCCATGAAAATGGGAAAATCCAGCTTCAGAGACTGTCAATAATTCAGTTCAAACAAACAAGTCCTGAGGGCCTACTATGTGCAAGCCATTTTGATAGGTGCTAGGAAACAGCTGAGGAATGCACAGAGCACTGGCCTTTGAAGTCACAAAGGTGTGAGTTCAAATTCAGCCTCAGACATTGACTGGCTGAGACCTGGGCAAGCTGCCTCTGTTTCCTCAAATGGATAATAACAGGGCATGCCTCCCAGGCTGTTAGGGGGATTAAATGAGATAATGTAAATTTAAATGAGACAAGGGACACCATTGTGCAAAGTGGTTTTAGCGCTCAATAAATGCATACTCCTTTCCTTTCTTCCATAATGGGATATCTGTGAGACAACACAGTCCCTACCACTAAGGAGCTAATGATATTTTAATACACGTCTATGTGTGTGTATGTTGGGAAGAAGAAGGGGGACAAGTTGGACAAATAAATGTAGGAACAAAGCATGTATTAAACCTAACAAGGGGAGCCATGGAAGGCTCCATGAAGGAGGGAGCGCTTGACCTAGATCTTGAAGCCTGGCTGGGGTTCGGACTGGAGGAGTGGAATCACAGAGTTGAAAGGACAAGCAATGGCAAGCCAGCTCAAAGTGGCCATGAAACATGAAGCCTCTGCCAGATCCCCCGTAAGAACCCATTTAGAAAGTCAGTGACAGGGAGCTCACTAGCTCTTGAGGTGGAAGTTTCCATTCCTGGCCAGCTCCCATTTATATGAAGCTTATGTATCTCTATGTCTACACAGCCCTGTGTCCATGGATCTGTCACTTTCATCCATCAGTCCTATTTCTGCCCTCCCAGACCAAGAGAGTGAATATAACGCTGCTGTTTTATATGCATCAACCTATCAAATAGGAAAGAACATTTCAGTAATGAGACTGTGCCAGGACCAGGAGGTTGGCTGGTGTTACTGCATCTTAGAGTACAAGGAGGGAACTAAGGGGAGAAGGAGGAGAGGCCATGAAGGGCTTTGAATGCCAAGCAAAGCATTTTACATTTGATCCTGGAAGCATTAGGGAGCCCCTGGAGGTTACTGAGTGGAGGGAAGGGGTGTGTGTGTGTGTGTGTGTGTGTGTGTGTGTGTGTTTGTGTGACATGGTCAGATCTGTGCTTGATGAAGCTCTAAGGAAGATGGACTGGACTGGGAAGGGAGGCGATCCTGAGGCAGGCAGACCAACTAGCATGCTAATGCAGAGTCTAAGCATGAGGGGACAATGGGTCCTGCACACAAATAGTTACAGCAGAGTGTCACCTCTTGGGGTATAAATAAACAAACTATAGCAGAGGAATGTAATGGAATATTATTGCACCTTAAAAATTTACTAAGTGGATAGTTTCTAGAGAAAACTGGAAAGAATTATATGAACTGATGCAGAGTGAAATGAGCAGAACCAGGAGAGCGATTTATACAAAAACAGCATTAGAGAAGAAAACCAGTTTTGAAGACTGACCGAGTGATGACAATTAGGATTCTCTTAAGGCCGAAGTCAAAGCTGGTCACTCACCCCTGATACAAATGCAGAGCATATATCTGAGACATGGCCAACAAAGGAATTTTCTTTGCTTGCCTCCATTTTAAAACATTTATCCGTATATCCATTTATTATTCCTTTGTTGTTAATGAGTTGGGGGGAGGGGAGTGAGAGGAAGAAACAATAAAGGCTTAATTGAAAAAATAAAATTAAAAAATAGTTCTTTCAACAAACCCTTCTATGGAATGGTCTCTTGTCATCTTACGTCCCATTGGTTCCTGTTTAGTGAAAATGCCATCTTCCTAACTCCTCAGACCCAGACTTGTGCATTCACTTACACCACAGGCTTCTGTTTTGCTGTTCTTGGTTGGTAATGCCTTGTGCCTTTGCTGCCCTTTGAATGACTCTCCACTGGAATTCTTATGTTCTGCGGCATCATAAGATTCACACCAGGCAGCATTCCAAGCAGAGGACCGCTTTTGTTGTTGGTTTTTTTTTTGTTTTTTGGGGGGGGGGGAAGGGGAAGGTAGGGCAATCGGAGTTAAATAACTTGCCCAAGGTTACATGGCTAGTTTTTTTTAAGTGTTTGAGGCTGGATTTGAACTCAGGTCCTCCTGACTCCAGGGTCGGTGCTCTATTCACTGCACCACTTAGCCACCCCGAGAGGACCATTTTTAACAGAGAGATGGACTTTTGTTTCAGACAGAAGTTTGGTGTCATTAACAAAAAAGCCTAAGTTCTTAAAGGTAACGTGGGCAACTTTCTTCCTTCTACTTAATAAGTGAGAAAAGCTCACTCTGTGAGTATACAACATAATTACTTTTTTATATCAGGTATCATTACCTGACCTTCTACACACACATACTCACACACACACACACACACACACACACACACACGGACAATGAATTATTTATCCAACTGCATATCAGAATCTGTTTAACAAACATTATTCATCCACTTGTTTTTTCCTATGTGAATAGTTGGACCAAACTTTTCAGAGGGATAATAGATTTAAGAGGTTCTTTAATGAACACATGCTTACAATGATCATGATTTCTTTGTTCTAAATGTTCACAGACTATCTGTTTAATAATCTACTGCAGACATCTTCCCCCAGGAATCAACAGCAAGCTTACTGATTTATGGTTTGAAAGATCCACCTCTTCCTCCTTTTAAAAATAAGTATAATATCTGTTCATCTCCAGCTGCCCAGTTCCCTTCTCCCCCCACCCCCACTACAGCCACATTGTTAAGAGTGACTTGGCAATAACAACTACATGTTCTTGGAGATTCCTTGACTCTTCCTTCTTCCTCATTTCCCACAAGACCTTGCTGCTGATGCGCCATATATACGCGCTCTCTCCCCACCATCTAGGTTTGGGCCCTTATTCCTTACTGTTCTCCCTGCATCTAGTCACTCACCTCTCCATTGCAGCCTCTGCACAGCCGCAGAATTTAGATGTCTCATTTATGCCAGAGGGGGCAGAAGCTCCTAGCAGCCTCTCAGATAAATGAAACTCTTCTGTTTGGCATTTCACACTGCCCTTCACAGCCTGGCCCCTGTGACTTCCCCTCATGCACTCAGCATTCCAGCCAGACTGGTCTGTCTGTCCACTGCTTCCTGTGAAGCCCATGCCTTCTCCTGCCTCCCTCCAGGCTGGCTCTGTGCCTGCAATGCTCTTCCTCTACACCTCTTCCTCTTGCAATCCCCCCATCCCTTCAAGTCTTGCCACCTGCTCCACGAAGCTGTGCCTCATTCTACCACTTGTTATATTCTCTGCTCTGTCATCCAAAAGTATTGTATATGTTTATCTCTATACATGTTGTTTTCTCTCATTGGAACATAAGCTTCTTGAAGGCAGGGACTCGTTTGTATCTCTGTCCCGTCTCCCCCACTTATATTAAAGTTCTTGGCATGTTGTGGAAACTTAATGAATGCTACTGAACTGATGCAACATGTCAGGGCAAGATAACTTTAATGCAGTGAAGGCTTCAGGTGCTTTCATATCATATTCTCAGTGATAATGAATTTTAGTCCTTTGTTCAATATTTTTGTTCAGTTCTGCCCATTTTCAAGGTCATCCTCCCAGGTCAGTCAAAGGTTCTGCTTTCTTTGGTAACTGTTTTCATCACACCTTCCATACCAAGAAGCAATCCTATCCTTTCTTCTTCTTTGTGGGCTATAACCTAGCTTTCAAAGGGTCCTTTCAATTGTCCTTGACATTTATGATGAGGCTGAGATGATTCCACGTTTCAGCTTTTCTAACACTATTCTCATAGATCAAGTCACTGCTGCATTTATCCTGCATGCTTTGTCTCTGCTTCTGTCTTTTGTAAATGTGCTTTAAAGGTACTAATTAATTAATGAGCTCACTATGTGGCCACATTGGTGTCTTTAGACACATTCTCCTTTTTTCCTCAATAGAATTGTATTATCAGAACTTCTCTTCTTGAGGGTCTGCCATCCAACTTGCATAAACTTCCCTCAGATTTTCTGACTTCCTTAAAACAGCACTCTCCTAAAGTCTAGGGCACATGTTATGTTCAAGATCCCCTTCCTTGTCTAGTGTAAATTCTTCAGTTACATGAATGAAGGCATGAGGTTGGGGAATTGAAGGATGCCTTCATTAGTCTCAGCACAGCATAACAAAGAGTGTGTGAGGAGTAATGGGACGGCAGAATAGGATACAAATGTCAAGCTAGAATTCAGTCTCTCTTTTGAGCACAAGTCAAAGGAACCAGAGGTGTTTAGATTGAAGGAATCAACACACAGGCAGGAGCTGGAGTGGCCATCCTTACATACTTGAGAGGTGGCCATATGGACTCTGCCTAACCCTGCCACTTTATTTAGGAGGCAATGGGAGGCCCCTGAGAGTTAAAGCTTAGCAATGATGCGGTTAGATCTGCGAATTAAGTAAGACTACTGGGAAGAATGCCTCATTACCCAACAATGCCAGATATAGGATACCTCACTGCATTCAGTACCCATCTGTGTATGGAGCTAGTCCAAGGCCAGTCCCAGGCATGTCAGACATAGTTCCAGTCCCTGAAGAGTTTATGGTTCAAGATCCATCCCATTTGATGTGGTCCAACCACATTAAGTAGACATAAATAAGTAAACATTTAACAAATAAGCAATTTATCCTTCAAGGAGCTCAGTTATTTCTAGAAAATATGGAATCAATCTGATATCACCCAATGAAATAGAAAAGGGAAGGGCATTAAACCTCATTTTGTGGGTAGAGAAACAATCCAACCAAGACAGAATTTGGCCCAAACTATCTAATTGTATGAAAGGAAGGAGGAAGGAAAGAAGGAAGTTAGGAAGGAAGGAAGGAAAACTCCTATACCATGGAGTCCTACTTTAAGGGATTCTCTATTACACCAACTTTCCCCAGCGTTCCATAGTGAATCCCCTCTAGGGCAGTTGAAAGCTCTGGATTGGTTTTATGGTCACAGACAACAGAGAGGCTGCAGGGAAATAAAGGAAATTTATATATTAAAATGGAAAGAGAACCCAGGAAATTTTGTTAAATGTAGTTCTGGCCATAAACACACACACACACAAATATCATGTTGCCTCTTATGTTAATGTTCAGAAGGTAACATTGTGACTGTTAATATCATGGAACAACAAGAGATCATTTTATTCCTGACTTGGCTTTGGACATATTGTTTTCTATCACATGGAATTAGCCATGGGGCAGCAGGGTACCCCCCCAAGGACTCAGCACTGTGTACCATGGATGGACTGAGATGTGGTGAACACTCACCTGCCACCTCTGGAAACAGTGCAGCAATCACTCTATGAAGAGTGGCTTTCATTTCCATAGGGTTTGTGATTTGCTCAGCCCTTTCATCACAGGAATCCTCTGAAGAATGTCCTGCTATTCTCCCATTTTATGAACTCCAAGGATTAGTGTTGGGAATGAGCTAACACAGTTCTGAGCTGGAAGGGCCTCAGTGAGCAGAGGTCATGGGACACCGGATTATAGACAGAGCTGAAGAAACATGAGAGGTCTCCAGCTCCCTCCTGTCACTTTACCAAGAAGGGATGGGGGCTCATGGATGTTGGGCGACTTGCCCAAAGTCACACAGGTAGTGAATAACAGGACTTGAGTGAATGACCTCCTGCCTCCGCATGCAGCAGGCAGCATTTGACCTGAGGTCCTCTGACTGCTGTGAAGCAGAATGAAGATGAACACCAGGAGTTTAGTGGGAACATCTCCCCAGATCTGGGGCCAAGCAAACAGAGCTAATTCATCATAAGAGACCCTTGGGATGTGCTTCATTCATTCCCCTCCCTCCCCCCACCCAAGTCAGCATGAATAGTAATTGGCTTGCCCTGTGCTGGGTGCTGCAGACATGAAGACAGAAGCTCTTATGTCCTGGGAGGACACCCATTATATGTGCACAGACTGATGGGCATAAGGATTACACAAAGTAATGCAGGATCATTTCAGTCATGTGAGACTACTAATAGTAGGGGGGTGATCAGAGCTGTCCTTCTATGGGAGGAATTATGGAAGCTGTGTTTCTTTCTTTTTTACATTTTTTTTGTTACATTTTAAGTTTCAAACTGTATCCCTCCTTCCCCACCCCATCCTAGAAAAGGCCACCATTTCTGTCTCTCTCTACACCCTTCCTCTCTCTGTCTCTCTGTCTCTTTCTCTCTCTCTCTGTCTCTGTCTCTGTCTTTCACTCTCTCTCTCTCTCTCTCTCTCTCTCTCTCACACACACACACACACACACACACAGAGAAACAGAAAACCATACTATGCATACTTCTAATACCATTTGCCACACCCTTCTAAGAGTCTCTCTCTTATCCTATCCCCTTGTTCTTTTATATCTCTCTAAGTTAAGACTTTTATACCCTTCTAGATGTCTATGTTATTCCTTTTCAACCCAGTTCTGATGAGAACAAGGTTCTAGCACTACTACCCCCAAGTTCCTCCTGCCCTTCACTGTAACAGTTCTTCTATTCATATCCTTTATACCTGATTGGAGAATTTATAAAACTCAGAATAACTTAGTCATTCACAGTTACTTCTCAAAAAACATTGCTTTTACTCTGTACCAGTGGTTCTTGACCTTCTTAATGCCGCGACCCTTTAATACTCGTATGTGGATATATCTGCATGTGGGCTGACCCGCCTGGAGATGGATAGAGAGCGATGTCTGGGTTTCTAAGACCATCGGAAATATATATTTTTATGATGGTCTTAACTCTGTAACCCCTGTGAAAGGGTCATTTGACCCCCTTTGGGGGTTGACCCATAGGTTGAGAACCACTGCTCTATGCAATGTCCTCTTGGTTCTGCTCATTTCATTCTTCAGTATTTCATGCAAGTCTTTCCATTTTTTTCTAAAATACCTGAGCTCATATTTCTTATAGCACAGTAGTATTCCATCCCAATCATATACCACAACATGTTCAGCCATACCCCAACTGATGGGCATCTCGGCACTTTCCAGTTCTTTGCTACCACAAAGAGCTGCCATCAATATCTTAGAAGGCTTAGGTTCTTTTTCTTTTCCCCTGATGACCTTGGGAAACAGACCTAGTAGTGGTATTGCTGGGTCAAAGGGCATACTCAGTTTTATAACTCTTTGGGCATAATTCCAGATTGTTCTCCAAAATGTCTGGATCAGGTCACAGTTCCACCAACAGTATATTCATGTCCCAATTTTTCCACATCCCCTCCAACATTTGTCATTTCCCCCTTCTATCATTTGAAACAATCTGGTAAGTGTAAGATGATATCTCAAGGTTGTAATAATTTATATTTCTTAATCAATAATGATCTAGAACATTTTTTCATATAATTATACATAGTTTTGACTTCTTCATCAAAAAACTTCCTGTTCATGTCCTTTGACCATTTACCAATTGGGGAATGATTCACATTCTTATAAATTCGACAAAGTTCTCTTTATATTTGAGATATGAGACCATTATCCAAGAAGCTGTCTATGAAACTTCCCCCTCCCCAATTTTCTACTTTGTCTAATCTTTGTTATATTGGTCTTCTATGTATAGACCCTTTTAAATTTAATGCGATAAAATTATCCATTACACATCACACAATACTCTCTGTCTGTCTGTCTCTTGTTTATACATAAATTATTTTCCTATCCATAAACTGAGGGGTTGTTAAATGGTGCAGTGGATAAAGTAATGGGCCTGAATGCAGGAAGATTTATCTTCCTGAGTGCAAATCTCACCTCATCCACTTAGTATGTTGTCTTATTATCATTCTCTTTAATAAAATTATTGTTTATATGATTTGTTCTTTAACTGATTCATTCTCTAAGATTAGGCATTTAGTCTTTGATTAAATTTTAATTTGTGTTTCCATGATTCCTTATTAAATGTAATTTTTATTGCATTTAATGTGAAAAGGATGCATTTAAAATTTGTTTTTCTGCATTTAACTATAAATATTTTGTGCCCTAACATGTAGTCAATTTTTGTAAAGGTACCATTTACCACTGAGAAAATGTTATATTCCTTTCTATTCCCATCCAATTCTCTCCAGATATCTATCATATTTGGCTTTCCTAAGATTCTATTCATCCCCTTGACTTCTTTCTTGTTTATCTTTTTTTTGGTTAGACTTATCTAGTTCTGAGAGAGGAAGGTTGAACTCCTCCACTAGTATAGTTTTACTATCTATTTCCACTTGAAATTCATTTAGCTTTTCCTTTAAAAATTTGGATGCTACAGCATTTGGTGCATATAGATTTAATATTGATATTACTTTATATTTATGGGACTGTTTACAAAATATAATTCCTCATTTATCTCTTTTAATTAAATTTATTTTAGCTTTAACTTTGTCTGAGATCATGATTGCCCACCCATGCTTTTTTTAGTTGCATTAGCTGAAACATAATAAATTCTTCTCCAGACCTTTATTTTTATTCTGTGTGTAACTCTCATTTTAAAATGTGTTTCTTGTAAACTACATATTTTCAGATTCTGGTTTTAATCCATTTTGTTATCCATTTCTATTTTATGGGTGAATTCATCCCATTCACATCAAAGTTATAACTACTAGTTGTGTATTTCCCTCCATGCTATTTTACCTCACTAGTTATCTTTCTCTCCCTCTCTTTTTACCCTATCCCTCCTCAGATGTCTAATTTACTTCTGACTGCTGCTTCTCTTGTTTGCACCCCTTTTAAGAGTCCCTTATTTATCCTCTCCCCTTACCCGCCTATTTCTTAATCTGCACACCCTTCTAAGAGTCTCTTTCTTATCTTATCCCCTTGCCCTTTTATATTTCTCTAAGTTAAGACTTTTATACCCTTCTAGATGTCTATGTTATTCCTTTTCAACCCAGTTCCGATGAGAACAAGGTTCTAGCACTACTACCCCCAAGTTCCTCCTGCCCTTCACTGTAACAGTTCTTTCTATTCATACCTTGTCTGTATGAGATGATTGTTTAATTTTACCTCTCCCTACTCAATTTTATCTTCTAGATATCCCATCATGTTCAATTCAACTCCAAGCCTTGTATCTATGTATGCTCTTTCAAACTACCCAAGTAATGATACTATTCTTAAGAATAACAGATTTTTTTCATATAAGAAGTGAATGGCTTGACCTTATTAAATCCCTCATAATTGGTCTTTCATGTTTACATTCTTTCCTGTAGGTAAAATTTTCCATTCAGTCCTGATCTTTTCCTCATGAATACCTAAAAATCCTTTAACTCACTAAATATCTTTTTTTTCCCATTCAGGGTCACACTCAGCTTTTCTGCATAAGCTATTCTTGGCTGCAAACCTAGCTCCTTTGCTTTCTGGAATATCATATTCTTTGTCCTCTGGTCTTTTAATGTAGAAGCTGCTAAATTTTGTGTTATTATCCTAACCGTAGTTCAAACTGCTCATTTCCCCCTCAACTTTCTGACAGTCTGACTATGATAGTACATCTTTTACCAAATGAAATCAAGTAACATCTGATACTCATTTCAAAACATGACTGAAGCCTTTATGATCTCCTGCTTCAACTATCATATCTAATGTTTTAAGACATTGACCAGGAGGTTATATGGTCAGCGTCCCTGAAGAACTCTGAAGTGGCCTGAGGAGGAGGGGGTGGGAGGGGACAGCTGCTCAACAGAGAGCCCTTTGAAAACCTGGCCCTTCCCCAAGCCTGGGCCACCAGTGGGCAAGCACTACCTCTCCATCGCTTGCCTTTATGACAGAGAGGATACAGTAAAGAAAATCAATGCATCAGTATATTACCTGTGACTGTCACCTCCCCCCCCCCCATGGGCTTGGCTGTGAAGGGACTTCTGGGTTTCATGTAATGCTCTGAGACCTTCAGTGTCTATGTACAAGCTAACTCTGAGCAGACTGTTTTAAAGTGATTCTGGATGAAATGAACTTTACTCATCACCTCACATAAGAAAACAGAAATGCCCTCCCTCATGTGGGAGGGCAAGTGGCAGCTTTCTACTGTCCTTCTTTATTGTAGCTAACTATAGATGAGCATGGTTGTTTTTCCCTTGTGTGGCACGGCACATTTGGCACCTTCAAAAGCTAGCACACTGAAGCAAAGGCTCAGTGATCTACCCTAGTTACAATTTTCTAGCACACACTGCATACCATTCACCACAGAGACTTTTTTTTCCATAGGTCAAGACACCAGGGCCTAATGAAAGCCAATCTGAAAGGTTATCTCACTAATTTAACTTGGTGTATTATTCTTAGGGGGCTGTTTCTCTCCCTTTAAGAAAATGTATCTTCTGAGACTGATGATTCTTCAGGGCTTCTCTGGAGCAGTCAGAAGAAGGATACTGATCACATGAATCCCAGATAGACCATGTGGAACAGCTCCAAGCTTGGTGGTGCCAACGCTACTGTCATTGGACCATCAGGGGTCTTCGTTTTCTGAGATTTGTAATGAGAACAGACCTTTCTAAAGAAGACGCTATGCCAGTTTGATGGCAAATTCCCAGACACATGGTAAGGGATGTTTCTGCCTTGGACTGGCTTTGTTACTGTCCCCAGCCAATACTTTGTCAACAAAGTAGATGAAAAGCATTAATGGCATACTAGAAAGTCTATTAAAACACATGACGTACCCTACCTCATTTGATCTTCAAACAACCCAGGGAGGTCCATTTTACAGGTGAGGAAACTGAGGCTAAGTGATTTGTTCAAACAATTTCAATACAATTGTGTTGTCACAATGCCATAGTTGTAAGAAAAGGCTCAGCTCTCCATCTTCAGAGCAAGACCCAGGGGCTAAGGCATTGATCCTGAGCAGCCACCAGACAGGCAAGGTAAATGAAAACTGGACTCTAAAAAGCCTCAGCACTGAAACGATTCCTTAGATACTCATTCACATGCATCATCTCCCTCATTAGAGTCTGAGCTCCTCAAAATCAGGGCTGCCCTCAGCCTCCTTTGGCACTGAACACAGGAGGCACTTAATCAGGATTTGTTGATTGACTTTAGTATCACTTAGCTTTTCACAGAGTTTGGAACTTGCCCCAAACTACACAGATGAATTGGACCCTGGGCCAGGTCTAGACCCCAGACATTCTGGCTTCCAGCCTACAGTTCTTCACACTAGACCATCCCATGTTTCCATGGAAGGAAAATAACACTTTACTTCACTGAATTCAAATAAGTGTTTATTAAACACCAACACAGACTGGGCGCTGGGTATGTAAAGACAATTCAGCAATAGCCCCTGCCCTCAAGGATCTTAGAGTCTATTGGGACACATGACACGCACACAGATGAGAAAATATAAGCTATCATGTAATAGGGACAGGCCCATGTGCCGAGTGCTCTGGATAGCATCTCCTCACACAAAAAGGCTGGAAAGCCTGTTTCTAGGAGAGTCATGATAGCATGTAAGAAAGCACCTTGGAAGCATGGGAGCACATGCAGACCTTCTGTTCCTGGTTCTGGTTTGCTGACTGGTTAGGAGAAGCCTTTTTCAACTGGCTGCAGAGTCAAATGAGGTGTGTCTCCGATCCCTTACAGCATTGTCTCTGGCTGCGAAGGAATCCAAGAGGTCCACTTCCATCACACAGCCAAGGAGAACAGCCGAGTTTAGGACTTTATTGCTAGTGGCTTTCAGATGTTCCTGTCATCAGCCCACACCCAGTCATACACGTGACTGAAAAGCCTTTGCCTGACCACATGTTAGCTGAGCAGAACCGGCTCTGCCAGTACATTTCTAAAACATGTCACCCCAATTCTCCCTGAGTCTCTATGTGGTGTGGGGGAGCCTTCCAAGGTATTCTGACCATGTGCCAGTCCTTATCACATAGGCAGAGTAATGACAAAATATAAGCAAGGCAGAAAGGACTAAGAATTGGGGGATGGGACAGAAGGACAGACACTGTGAAGCAGGGGGGGGCACCAGGCAAAGTGAGGGGTCTGTAAGAGGTGGGAGAACACTCCAGATTAGGGGGGCAACCCATGCAAAGGCAGGCGGTTCATAATGTGGAAGCTCATTGAATCAGAAATATAGACTTCTAGGACCATCCATTTCAACACCCCTTCATTTTACAGACAAAGGACAAAGGGCCACACAGTGCACACTCTACCCTTGCAGAGGGGAAGTGTCAACGAGGGCCCCATTGCTCCTCCCACCACCTGTGTGACTTTCACATCCCTGACCACTGCTCTTCAGTGTGCGGGTTTCGCCAATTGGAGGGTAAACCCCTTGAGGACATGCTCTGTCTCACTTTTGCATCTGTACCTCTAGCTCTTTCCACCATGTTCCAGACCTGGTAAGTACTTCAAGTGAATGCTATACATTCATTCACTCACTCACTCACTCATTCACTCAGTCAGTCACTCACCTAGATCTTATTTTCCTTCTACACTACACTAAGTCATTGACCAACAACTTTTCTTCTCAAATTCCATCACCCAATAAACCTTGAAAAGGGAGACTACAAGGCCACATCATTGTTCACTTAAGTCCAGCTACTTTTCCCAAGTCTAAAGTGAACAAGAGCAGGTATCCTAAGGAAATTTCCACAGGGCATATTTTGATCCTTAAAATGAATTTTTAAAAATTTCATATATTAAAAATGGAGAACTGGATCAAACTGGGTAGAAAGCTTTTCACAAGTCTATCAGGGTAAAGAGATGTATAAATGTATTCAGCTGAATATTATAGGTGAAATAGATAAGGGAGGAAAAGGTAGGGATGAGGAGTGGGAAAGGAACAGGAAATCAGCCACGCATACCTGTCTCCCATCACATTCTCTCTTCTCTTCAGGTATCTCTACACTCAGACTCTGGAGGGTAGAAGTTTTGGAACTTACCCCCCAAAAAATCCAAGACAGCCTTTACACATGATACTTGTCCAGAGACAAACCAGTCTCTGAAGAGGATTCATATCCTCAGAATAATGCCTTAGGCCAAGTCCCACTGTAGAACTGTGGGGAATTACAGGGTGTGTCAGTGTCCTCTGTAAATGAACTATATCCTCCTGATGTAAAACCCAAATGTTTTGATGATTATTTTTAATAAGAAAGTTGATTCCTAGCACATTCAAATTTGAAAAGACATTTGAGATCATTTTAATTCAATTCTATTTTACAAAGGAGGACCCAGAGGTCCATGGAAGTAGATAGCACACCTCCCCCCTCCAGGTTCTGCCACCCCAGCCCTGATTCCTGCATCAAACATGGCTGAATAGGATCTGCCCTGTGCTGCTGGGATTGCTCAGTGGACAGAAGAGCTCATTTGTTCTGTCCAGGTCCAAGGGTCCTGCTTGGGTAGAGGTGTGAGTGGCAGCCTAGGGTGGGTAGCATCTCTGCCAAAGGTTCCTCTAACATAAATGCAAACAACTTCCTGTGTCTGGATTTGGGTTTTCAAATTGCCTCCAAACCATGGATCCATGGAGCAATCCACAGGGCACCCACCTAAAGGAGGGTCTTTGCCATTAGAGTCTCAGCATCTTAGGCTCAAACCCAGGCCTACTTCCTGAGAAAAAGCCTTTCTCATTCGATTTATGCAACTCTCTTCCTTGTCTGCCTCTTTTGCCAGGAAGCAGGCTCTGGGTCACAGACCTCTTCAGATACATAGTTTCTTTTTAAAAATATAACTAATATTCATTTTATTTATTCTCAATTATATGTAAACAAAAAATTTTAACACTCATTTAAAAAAATTTAGCTCAAATTCTTTCCCTCTCCTCTCCTTGAGAAGATAAGCAATTTAATATAGATTTTACATGTGCAGTCATGCAAAATATTTCCATATTAGCCATGTTGAAAAAGAAAACACATATCAAAAAATTTCCAAAAAAATGTAAAAAAGCATGCTTCACTGTACATTCAGACTCCACCAGTTCTTTCTATGGGGATGGTCAGTATTTTTTTTTTAGCATAGATCCTTTAGAATTTTCTTGGATCACTGTATTGTAGAGAATAGCTAGGTTATTCACAGTTATCATCAAACAATATTTCTTTTAATATGTACAATATTCTCCTGGTTCTGTTCACTTCACTTTGTGTCAGTTCATGTATGTCTTTCTTGGTTTTTCTGATCACTATTTCTCATAGCACAATTGTATTCCATTACACTTCTGAGACAGAGAGAGAGAAAGAGAGAGAGAGAGAGAGACCAAGAAAGAGAGACAGAGACAGAGACAGACAGAGAGACAGAGAGAGAGGGAAAGAGAGAGACAGAGAGACAGAGAGAGACACACACAGAGATAGAGAGACAGAGAGAGAAAAAGACACACACATACACAGAGACAGGGAGAGAGACAAACAGAGAGACAGAGAGAGCAGTGTCACCACAACCTGGAGAAGAAAGGGTATATAAAACATCCAAAATAAACTCATCTAGTGATGAATTCTCCTGGAGAGTGAAAACCATGAAAGCCTGATTCGAGTGCATTTGACAGTTTTTAATAAATTGTATGATAATACTTTTGCATTGATCAAGTTGTGTGGGATAGCATTAAGAACAATGAGTTAAAATTGCAAGTGATGATACTATTGGAGAGAAGGGATAAGCCATAGGTGACCAACTTGGAGTGTTACTTGCATGTTTTATGGATAATGATGGGGTGAGTCTGGCACTGAGCAGCTGTACCATAAAGAGCCATGGAGGCCATGAAGGGCTGCAAATGGCACCAGGCAACAGCTTTTGATTGTGCAGTGAGCCATGGGGCTGAGTGGTGGACAAGAGGTGGAAGGCTAAGCATGCCAAGAGTCACAGCCTCTGGATTGTCTAGAAATCACTCTAACTGTGAGCTGAAAACCGAATTTTTCATACTCTTTTGAAAACAAGAGGTGAAAGGAAGGCTGGCTCTCATACTGGTTGACCTTGGAGGAGCAGAAAAGGAAAACAGAGCAGACTCTATCACTTTGAGAGCTATTTGACAATCACTGGTTTTGAAGGGCTGACAGTAAGTCATCAAAAAAGATTATCAGGAAAAGAACTCGAAGTCCTGTGCTAACCCTGATTATATAGGAAGAAGGAGGAAAGAAATTACACAAGAATTTATTAATAATAATTAATTGATTATCCAAATGAAAGGAGCGGATATTTGAATCTGCAGTGTCTTCAATGCAAAGGGGAACACAGAGGAGACCAATGAAAACTACTGGGAAATTTGGAGAAACCATAAGGAAGGCTGAGAGAGCCCAAAAAAGCTTCAGGCCTCTATGGCAGAGGAGCCTGGAGGTTTCCATCCTGTACTACCTACTCCTTGCTTCATCTTTCATGTGGATATTTAGGAGCCTAAGAAAGGCTGAAGAGGATGTGGAAGGAGATCTGATGGTCCTCTGAAGGGCTGTCATGGGCCATGTTGTCCTGCTCTGCTGGGGCTGCTGGGTTCTGCTCCTCTCTTGGTCACTCCCCAAATGTTCACTCTTTTTGGATAACACTGGATGTGAGGCTATCATACCAGGAGAACATGAGGGCCACTATGGGACAGAACAAATTCTCAGAGAGATTTTATTTACATTAAGCCTAGATTTCACTGGGGGAGCTGATTACAACTCTAGCTATAGAGACGGGTATAAGGTGAAGAACTAGTAATCAGTCCATGGAAATGCCAAGCTACTGATCCACTGTCCAGCTTTGGGATGAGATGCCACACTGCAGAGGGAGACAGCAAGAAGGAGGCTGACCTGGAGGTAGAGCTCCAGGTGGGCACACCTCAGTAACCACCTGCTTCAGTATCAGACTCTACTGGGACACCAATCCATGCAGGAGATTTACTTGTCACTTGGCTAGGAATTAAGTGTTGTTTCTTTCACAGCAATGAGACTCAGGGAGCTGGAGTCTCCTCTTGCCCTCCACCACACAGACCTTTGGGTAATAGCTGCTTCCCATGCCCCATCAATGCCCAAGGAATGATACAGAAGCACGAGGAGGAAAGAGCAATTTCAAACTTCCAAGGTGGAGTGGCTTCACTGCGGTCACCCAGAGGTCACTACGGCCATCTTTCACATTCATTTTCAATGTCCTGAATGTTATTCAGCCCATTATATGCTCCATGAGTGAGTTCTTGAGGAGGAACATGCAGAAGGGAGAAGAAAACAAGGTCCAGTGAGTGGGGGTGAGAATCAAGAGAGTACTCAGTACCTTCCTGGGAGACTCTCCATGCACAGACACTGGAAGACAAAGGCCGAGCAGTCACGAGGTCATTTCTGTGCCCTGAAACAGTGAGTGGGGTGGTGTCAAGGGCCTCTGGGTTCCTCTCCTTGGAAGTCTGTAAGCAGATGTCGGAAGGCCCTTGGCAATTATGCTATAATGAGGATTCCTTTCCTTTATGGGGTGTACTAGACGGCTTCAGACTTTGCTTCGACTCCTAAATTCTGGGATTAGGATTATCTGGAGGTAGCTGGGAGAGAAAGCTGCAAGCCCCACCTGCTGGCTGATACAGACATAGCGCCTGCAGCAGATGCTCCCAGCCCCCTACCCTCAGGGGCTAGAAAAGGAAACCCTGGTTTTGGGGGCCCCCAGCTGCCTTTGTGGAGCTACAGTGATTCACAAGTTAAAAACTAGAAGAAGCAGTAGAAGCAAGAAAAAGATAAGGCATGAAATGCTCTCACTTCATTTTAACTCCAGAGTGACACGTCTGATCAGTATAAGACTAAAAAGAGCTAACATTCGTGCAGTGCTTACTGTGCGCCAGACAGCGTGCTAAGGGCCTCTCACACACCATCTCCTGTGAGCCTCACAACAACCCTGGGAGGCAGGAGCAGTCATCCTGACTTTACAGTGGAGTAAACAGAGGCACACTAGGTTAAGTGACTTGTGCCGCATTATATGGCCAAATGTGAACTCGAGTCTTCTTGTCTCCAGGCCCAGTGGCTCATCCACTACACCATGAGCTACCTCTATTGATTCTGGAAAGTAGAAATGGGTTGTGACACGGACAGTTAGTGAATGGAAGTCAGCTGCCATAACAAGAAGAGGAAAAGAGCTCAGAAGGCAGGCTGGCCAACCCCAAACCTCGGCACAGAGATTTGGCAGCCATGGAAGGCACTGGATTCCAGCAGAAAGGGAAAGTCGGCACCTCTGTTCCTTACCTACGGCAGCCCATCTCCCTCCTCTGACCTTTGCACTGGCTGTTCCTCATGCCTGGAATGCCGTCCCCCTTAGACCTAGCACAGCTCATCTGCACATCCTAACTGAAGCCTTTCCTGATTCACCCACCTTTCCTCCCAGACCATTCTTCTTCTCTTTTCTCCACAGCTTTCATTTCATTTTTTAGACCCTGATCTATTTCTTGTAGGTATTTCTGTCTTCCCGGTAGAACAATCTACTTTTTCCTTCGTGATTTTCAGTCTCACTTTCCCCTTCTCTGGGGATCTCTGGCACCACAAAAAGCCCAGATTTGTCGTCCATTCATTTTCAGTCATTTTTGACTCTTCCTGAAGTGATTTGGGGTTTTCTTGGCAAAGATATTGGAATGATTTGACCATTTCCTTCTCCAGCTCATTTTATAAATGAGGAAACTGAGGCAAACAGGGTTAAGTGACTTGCCCAGGGTCATGTAGCTAGTAAGTATCTGAGATGGGATTTGAACTCAGGTCTTCCTGATTCTTGGTCCAGTGCTATACCACCTATCTGCCCCCTGCCAGGTTTTTTCCTTTTGATACTGTTCATGATTTGATTTGCTCCTCTTTTCAGTTTTATTTACTGAATTGGGACTCTGTGCCAGGGCCAGGCCCTTTCTCCTGCTGTACTTTTGGGTGGCATGGTCACACCTGCTTGTTCTTACCCTGGTCCCCTGGGTTCCTACAATGAGCTCTGCCTCCCAAGGTTATCTCCACCCATACTCTACAACAGATGTCTGAAGTTCAGAGCAGGGGGGCCTCAGGGCTCTCTCTGGGTTATTAGGGACCCCAGGAGGTCACCTGGTGCATTATGATCCCTGTCTGCTGCCATGGGCTGGGGCTTTCTGAGGGAAGCCCTCCTCCCTTGCTACACTGGAAAGAAATGCCTTGCAGAAGCCATACATCTCTGTCCTGTTTCAAGTCTTGCTGGGAGGTTGATGATGGGAGCACTGATGACGGCTTCTCATTTCTTCAGGACACAACCCTCCTGCCAGTGCAGCCCTCGATGCTATTAATGTTTCTCTTGACCACATCACGTCATAGAGCAGTAACAGCCAAAGACTCCCCCTCCCCCCCACACAAATGCTCTTCTACAAACACTTTCTCATCATTGTATTTGTGCAGGTAATTTTTTTGGCTTTGTGCAAGTACATTGGCAATGTTTCTCCATCATCAACATTACTATTAATGATGGTGAGATATGACAATGAAGCAGTGAGGAGTCACACTGGTCAAGCGTCTGAGCGGCCTTTGGCTCAGAGAGAGTCTATAAGACCTCTAGAAGAGGTGCCTGGGAGGGGTCCAGGTGGGAGCTTCCAGAATGATGGAAGAAGCGAGATGATTAGGAAGTCAGCCCTGAGAAGAAAGGCTGACCGAACAAGGCTCAGTTAATATGGGGGGGGGGGGAGGAGAAACCTGCTAAATAAGCAGTAGTCTCCAAAAGTCTTAAAAATGTGGTGAGCAGCTATGGTGAATCTCCGGAGTTCAGAATAAGAAGAGGCATCTCTTGTAACACAGGCCGGTGCAAAACAGCATTGGAGCCATCCATTTCCCAGAGACCCCTTTGACTTGAAAGCCGGGGTTCTTGACCTGGGATCTAGGAACTTGTTCCTATTATTTAAAATGTGGATCACTAAATTTCAGCATAATGGGTTTCCTTTGTGAACTGTACATTTTATTTTGTACATTTAAAAACATGATTCTGAGAAGGGCTCACAGGTTTTACCCAACAGGGGCCAACAGGTCTGTGTCACAGAAATGGTAAAACTTCCCCAAACTGGAATCTGGGGCACACTACTGTGTATTAACAATGCTAGTAAAAACCCCACTTCTCTATTGATTATATACCATTTTATATGCCAATTACCAACTAGATAGCCCTTTACATTGTACAAAATGCTTTTTACACAATGACTGCATCTGACCCTCACAAAGACCCCGAGAGCTATGTTCTAAAGGTATTATCACCTCCATTCTGCAAAAGAAAGTACTGAGGTTCAGCTTGGTTCCCTGACTTCCTATGGTCACGCAGCAAGTAGGGGTCAAAGGTGAGGCTGAAACCTTCGTTTCTTTTGATTTCAGGTCAAGGCCCGTTGCCATGGCACCAGAGCACATTAGCAAGACTTGCCCTCCTCTAGAACTTTCTAAGTAAGAGGTTGAGAGAGACTTTTCTGGATTCCTGCCCAGAGCTGGTTATATTAGGTAGAGTCTGAACTCCTTCCCACTCCATGTGCCTCCAAAAATATGGCAAATAAAAGAGAGAGAAGAAAAAGAAGGGAAGAATTCTCAGTCGTTTAGAAGGTAAAGAGCTGTTTTCCTGTTAAAATACCTCCAAAGGGAAGACAGTCAGAATTTTAAATATAGACTTATTTGACAAAGAAAATAGAGTTGATTGGCTGCAAGTATTCTCTTCAGGTCCCTCTGTGAAGTTCAGTAAATAATTGTATTTTTCCTTTAAATTCCCACCCACATTTATAAACTATCTCTGTGAAACATTTCAGGGATAGTATGATAAAAGACCTAGCCAATTTTCCCAGGTCTTTAAAAACCTGGAAGGAGTTCTTACTGAAAAATTTTGTTTTAAATAACAGCCACATATATGATTTTTCCCCCCATAGGGCTGCAGATATGGTCAAATGGAGCCACTGCCCTTGGACCCTAATATCCCAGACCCAAAATGTGCCTGCAAACATGATACTTGAGAATCTGGGGTGAGAAAAGTAGCCAGGTGAGACCAAGTGTCCATAAAAGGAATCTCCCCTGGAGACAAAATATTGTGGGGAGGGGAATGAGGAACTGATTCACAAGGTATCTGAAGCCAGGGAAGATTCCACTGACACACCTATTTTCCTATCTAAACAAATTTTTACAAGCATATTCTATACACATATTAGTGGCATCAAATATCTTCAGTTGCTCCTACCTGTCTTTCTAGAAAAGTTCAAACAATTGGTCAATCAATAAGAATTAAGTAAAGACCTACTGGGGCAAGTACTGTGTGGGGTGCTGGGGACAGAGACTAGAATGAAACCACTTCTACCCCTCAGGAATAAAGGAAGGAAGAGAAGAATGAGAAAGCACTTATTAAGTGAAGACTCTCTATGGCCAAACCCTGTGCTAAGCACTGGGGCTACAGAGAAAGTTCCTGTTCACAAGGAAATCACATTCTTTGAGAAGATGAAGGGTGCACCCATTAGAACTGCGACTCTACTAGAGCCCCTCCGTGGCCTTAGGCTCTCCTCTTTTTCTAGCCAGATTACATTCAATTTTCCTCTGTAAACATATTTCAAGCAAACTGATGCTTTCTCTGCTCCCCAGAACATATATACCTTCTCACAAGTACCCACCTTTGAAAGAAGTTGGACCAACCATAAGTGAATTCCCAAAGGGGGAAAAACCCTTCAGAACCAGAAGCACTTACAACTGAATTTTATCAAACATTCAAAGAATAATTAATTTTATAGTCTTTGATAATAAGAAAAAAAGGCAGTATTCCAATCTTTCTGTATTATAAATATGGTCTTGATAACTGAACTATGGAGAGACAAGTCAAAGATAGAAAACTATAGCTCAACAGTACTATGGAACATGGATGCAAAAATTTTAAATAAAATATTAGCAAGTAGGCTGCAACAATATGTTAGAAAGACCATACACTATACCATGTTGGACTTATGCCAAGAATGCATCTACACCTTCTTTTGGTTAGTCAGGTCCTTTCCTATGCCTAGAATATCCTCTTTCCCAGCTTCTCCCATTGAAGACCCATTCTTAAAAGTCCAACTTAAAAGCCTACCTCCTCCAAGCAGTCTTTTCTGTTCCCCTGGCCTAATTACTAACAACCTTCCTCCTCAACTTTACTTGGCACTTTAAAAAAAATACCTTTCCAATGTGCTTACTCTGCATTATAATTACCAGCTGGTACCTTACCCCCAGTTAGAATGTTAGATCTTTGAATTAAACAATTAGCAAGTATTTGTTAAGCACCAGTCAGGAAAAGTGTTAGTTGGTAGAAATAAAAAAGACAAAAAAAAAAGTCCCTGCCCTCAAGGAGCTTCCATTCTCTCAGGCAATAAGACTCTACTATGTTCCAGGCATCTGTCCTAGTGACTAGCATGGTGCTCTGCAACCTGAAGGCCCTTATTTGTGAATCAGTTTGTTATATTTCAGCTCCTTTTCCATTTTTCTTAGGCAGAAAGTCATCCCAATTTGCCCTTAACAAGGACACCATACTCAGCAGTACTGAGCCGCACAGTGAGAAGCAAGAGACACAAATCTGCTGAGCCAGGAGTCACCTATCACTACACTAATCATTTAATAATGGCATTAACTTCCATCTAAATCAGCCTTCTCCCATGAGACAACACTGGGGTGATACTATTTGTTTTTTATTGCATTAGTCTAAGTTATTTTCACAAGAGTTTTGTATTTTGTCCCTTAATTATTCAATCTGATGTGCCTTTTATCAGTCCTCGTCCTTCCTGAAACCTATACATATTTGAACACTGGGGACATGTTGTCTCCTTTCTAGTTGCTCTATGTCGTCGTCATCATCATCATCATCATCATCATCATCATCATCATCATTTTCAACAATCTATCCATCAATGAATGCATTTAAGTGATTGCTGTGTGCCAGGACCAGTGCTAAACACTGTGGGTATAAGAAAGGTAGAACTAGCTCTTACCCTCAAGGAGCTCACTTTCTAATGTAGCCTGGGGAGGGAGACAACGTGTAAATAATTATGTGCATTCAAGATAAATACAGAGTAAATTGGAGGTAGTCCCGGGGGCAGGTGCTAGCAGGGAAAGAGGCCAGGGAAGTCTTCTTACAATATGGGGGGGGGGGGGTTGACCTTAGTTATGAAGGAAGTAAAGGAAGCCAGGATGCAGAGAAGAGAATATATCAGGCATGGGAGGCAGCATTTAAAAGGCCCAGAGCAGGGTGTGAAATGAAGAAAGGAGGACAGTATCGCTGGTACCTGTAGGGGAGTACAGTGTGAGAAGCCTGGAAAGGTAGAAAAAAGACAGGCTCTGAACAGCTTTAAATGCCAAAGGGAGGATTTTCTATTTGTTCCTAGAGTTTACCGGAAGGAGGTGGGGTGGGGCAGGAAGGTGCTTTAGGAAGGTCCCCATGGTAGGTGAGTGGGAGACAGACTGGAATGAGAGGAGACTCAAGGCAAGGAGGCCAGGTAGATGCTACAAGATACGTGCGAGATGCTGGAGATGCTTCTGGAGAGCTGTGGCTGTGGAAGAGGAGCGGACGTGAATAAGAGATGCCACGAAGGTACAAAGCAAAGATCTACCAAGAGACTGGCGGTCAAGGACGACACTGCTGTTGGGAGCCTGAGCAGCTGCGAGGATGGTGGTGGCTTCGACTGTAACAGGGCAGGTCAGAAGGGGGAGCAGCTGGGAGAAAAGATGATGTGTTCTGTCTCGGGGAAGTCTAGAGCTAGACACTTAGAGGAAACTGAAGTGAACTTCAGTAGAGAGATCAAGACTGGATATAAAGACCTGGGGATCATCTGCAGAGAGATGATAATGAACCAATGGGAACCGATAAGATCACTAAATGAGACGGGAGAGAAGAGACAGAGGTTATAGGAAGGGCTTTGGGACAACACCCACTGTTTGAGGGCAGGACATATGGGAAAACTCAGACTAAAAGGAGCGGTCAGCTGACCAGAAGGAGAACCAGGAGAGAGCCGGGCCACAAAGAACTCCAGAGAAGAGAGAAGAGTAGCTGCCAATGTCAAAGCTGCAGGGAAGCGGGGAAGGATGAGGGCTGAGGGAAGCTTGTCAGGTTTGCCAGTTGAGAGCTAGCTGACAACCTTCAGTTTTCAGCAGTCTTGGTTCAACAACGAAGTCAGAAGCCAGCTAGAGAAGTGGCAGCTCCAAGTGTGGAGAGAGATGTGGAGTCATGTGAAAGTTCTCTGAACATGGGGAGAGATGGGCACGGTTGTGGGAAGGAGCCAATGGAGAGGGGGAGAGATGGAAGACGAGAGAGGGGGGCAGCTAAAAGGGGCAGTTTGCTGTAGAAGGAGGGAGGGAGGAAGGGCCCTGCTGCATCTTAATACATCCTTCTTGTGGTCTGTGGCTTTCCTGGCCAGCCACAGCTCATGCTGAACCTTAGTACTTCCGATGTTTGTCTTAAAGGACTGGGCCATATCTCTGTATCCAGTCTCAGGGACCAACCCTTGCCCCAGGTGGCTAATGAGATGTCAGCACAGCCACACCAGACCTTTCCCTCTTCCACTCAATTGTTGCTTTTTGTAGCTTCAGAATTTTTATCCTTGAACAGATTCCTATCACTCCTGTGCTGAACTTCAGAAGAACAGAATGTAAGGTCCTTGAGGGCAAGGATCATGTTCTCTGCCTTTCTGTGAATGCCCAGCACTTAGAATAGTGCCTAAAACATAGTAACTGATTGAAAATTGCTTGTTGACTGGCTGACTGATTCTACCCAGCCTTTATTTGAACACTCAGACATCTGTTCTCCCAAGTCAGCTATCCACACTCTCAACCAGTCGAAACGCATACACTCTCATCTGATGGGCTGGAGTGGCATCCTGCACCTCTGGAGTGGCTAATGCCCTGTGTGCTCAGGAACACAACAGAGGCTACAATCATGAAATGTCAACTTCCCTTTTGAAGTTTCAAAAGCAGAAATGGCCCTGATCTACTTCTCCTCATGCATGCAAAAATGAAAGTGGGTCTGCACAGAATCTAATTTTAAATGCTAATTTCAAGCTTTTTGCATAACTTAAAAAAGTTCCAGACACCTGTGAACAATTACAAAGTGTGATGCTGTCACACTTGAACCATTTACCTGACATTACAAGGCTGGAAACATGGAGACACCATAATTAAGAATTATTCATATTGAAAATGCTTTCGAACAAAACAAAAACATATTTTGTCCCCATTTTGGTGGAATTTCTTATGCAATTAGAATGCACAACTGATAGTCTTGTGTTAAAAACATGTGTGCTTTGGAAAACTTGAGAACAAAGCAACCATGAATCCAGTCAGCACCACAAATGCGGAGTGTGGCTCCAAATAGATCTCTGCTTTTTCTTACCAGGGAAAATAGAGTTCGGGGCCATATAAGCGTAGTATTTTTAGTCCGGGCATGCGACTTCACTGGCATATGGAATTCCCAGATAAGGAAGTTCCTGGGTGCCAGTCAGTATCTTCTATCCAACCTACAGCCTTAAGAGAGCTGGATGGGCCCTAACAAACTGGCCAGGGTTACACAGCCAGGACCTGGCAGAGGGGAGCCTTGAATCCAGGTTCTCTTGCACTAATGGCAGATTTCTACTCTCTACACCAGACCCATAGCAGCATCCCAAGCTCTCCTTCGTGCCTGGATTTTGGGCCCTCTGGCCAAGAGTGAATGTCAATGTAACTTGTTTCTCTTTGGAACAGCCATCCTGAGAGTCTTCCCCTCCCAACTGGATTTTTTTTTTCTACTTAAAAAGGCCATTCCTTGACTCTCTTCTTAAAGAGGCCTGTTCTCTGAATGGGCATCACCTCACTCTAAGTGAGTACCTGAAAAGGCCTGAGCCTCAAAGGGCCAGGGTCTCCCGTTGCATCCTGGGTCATCCCTAGTCATCCTGATAAATATCAGGTCACCGGATCCAGGTGGCTCTGGAGGACAAAGTGAGCCTGGGGACCCTGCACAACCCTGCTTCCCTCATCTCTGTCTCCAAGCATCCGGGGATTCAGCTTCCTGTGGCTCCCAGCTACAAGAGCCCTTCCCCATCCCTCTAAATCCTGGTACCTTCCTCCATGATTCTGTGCAATGTGTCCTGTCTGTAGATATTTGCATGGTCCATTACTCATGAGACTGTGAGCTCCCTGAGGGCAGGCACTGTCTGCTTTCCCAGTGGTAAGTAAAGCAGTCACTAGTGTTGTACACATGCTCAGTCTAGGAATAAACGATGCTTGCTGGAGATCAAGGAAGGTTTTCATTACCTTTATTTTAACTTATTCTGTCCTGAGTAAATGGGCAGCTTCAAGAAAAGACCACCGAGAATCAGACAAAGGCAAGCCCTTTGGTGCTGCTTCCATTCCAAGCACTTCTGGGCTGCAGTCTTTCTGACCTACCTGCCCATCAAGCCGCTGTGTTAATGAAGAGTTGGTGACCATCCCTCCATCCCCAGCCTGTCTAAGCCAGCCTTGTTCAGGCCCCTTTCGAGGGTAAACTTGCAGGTTTCTTCTAGCTACACAATTGAATAGGACCACTGTGCCCTTATCCTGATTCATACCTTCCCCGTCCTGTGTGTCAGGTGCAGGATCTGTTTCTGAAACAGCTATTGCTCCTATAGAATCTGTAGAAACCAAATCGTCAGCATTTCTCACACTGGCACATAGTAGGTTCTCAATAAATGCTTGTTGGCTTGACTATGTGACCATGAGTAATTCTCTTGAGACTCAGTTTCTTCAACAAGCTACTTTAAAGTTGTGAAGGAAGCAAAGGAGCTGGCTTCAAGCCCCATAGGAACATGAGCTATTATTCATACCAGGCTCTCAGAATTTGAGAGTCAGAAGGGGTCATTTAGGATACCTTCCCATCTCCTGCAGGAATCCCAGCCACGGCGCGTCTCCCAGATGCTCACTGCTCCTCACTGCCCATGGCCACTAGGAGGGCACCAGGCCCATGACAAAAGAGCTGCTCCCACAGCCTCTGACACACAGGCGGACAGAGAGTGCTCAGGGGAGAATCTCCTTTGTGATGCCCTTAACAAGTGGTCACCGTGTGCGGGCAGCTCTTGCCAGACTCTCGGTGACCCTTGGGCTGGCTCACCCCACTCCTGGATGGGCCTCTCCACCATTTCCACTGCACCCTTTGGTTCTGGCCTCTGGGCCCCTTCCTCCTGAGGTTATCACCTGATGACAGCTGCCACCCCTGCCACCCCTGCCACCCTGGCCCCGCTCTTCCCATCTCTACCTCCCCAACTCCACCAGTTCACTAGCATTCCCTTGATCCCCATCAAGATATAAACATGTGTAAACTAATTACCCAAAGAAAACTTGTTTTTTGCCTCAGGAACTTGTGAAGAAGAACCCCCACCCTGCTTAGCTGGACGTCTTTCTGTCTGGGCTGGGCAGTAAGTCACGGAGGTGGACTCGGGGCAATGGACTGAGTGAATGACCCTGGTCTGAGTCGGGAATGCAGACGTGGTAGAAGAGCTGGGTGAAGTCGGCGTGGTCAGGAGTCATCCATGTGGGCAGACCATTAGCTCCAGATGGTGTGTCCAGGGCCCAGGAAGGTCAAGGGCTGCTCAAAATCACACAGCAGCCACCGGCAGGGCTGGGATTCTCACCCGGGCTTGGCTTTCCATCAGCTGCTCTTTCCACTAATAATGGTGACACTGACAATAATAGTAACTGCACTGATGAAGCACTGACTGTGTGTCAGTCAGAATGGCTCCCTCACTGGATCCTCACAACAATCCTGGGAAGGAGGTGCTACTGTAACTCCTCTGTTACAGATGAGGAAACTGAGGCAGGCAGCCATTAAATGACCTGTCCAGGGTCACACAGGTAACAAGTGTGTGAGGTGGGATTTGAACTCAGGTCTTCCTGACTCCAAGCCTGGCACTTCGTGCTCTGCGGCACCTCTTTGGGGTTCCAACAACATGATCCTTTTATGTTACTGTGTCATCCTCAAAGTGCTGAGGAAAGATGGATTATTATTTTATGGTTAGGTTCTTACTCAAAGGGAACTGTGACCTCTGCTCCGCCAGCTCCGCTCCTGACTCTCCCTGGGCTACTGGCCGTCTCAGCGGCCTGCTTCTCTGATGGGTGAGGGGCTGGAGGGGGGCCCAGAGTGTCCACACTCCCTTCTCCACCAGCTCCATCCACCCTGAATTTCTTCTCTCTGGCTTCACAACCTCCTTCCCGTCCCAGCCTCCCTGCTGCTGCCCCTATTAGAACCAAGTCCCCTGGAGGGAAGGGGCAGTTTTGATGGCTTGTCTGTGTATTCCCAGTGCTTAGCCCAGGACTGGGCACTGAGCAGGTGCTTAATCAGCGTTCACCTCTCTACAATCCAATCTGGCTGGTTTTCCTTCTCTTAGGGTGTTTCTGCCTCTTTTTCAAGGACTATGACATTCAGTCCAAGGGTGGCAGTGCTACTGTCATTGAAGGAGAAAAAACATTTCTTAAAATGAAGTTGGTTTCTTCCCGTCTTTCTCATTCCTTTGCTTGCAGTTTTCCATCCATTTTCATCCTTGGAGGTCCTGGGGGTGCCTCTCTCTTGCTGGCCATCTCTCTGAGCCTCCCTGCTTCCCTTTACTTTGGGAGAAGATGGCAATCGGCACCGGCCCTCCTCAAAGAGCGGAGGCCCCAGCAGGACTGCCTGTGGTAGCCGTGACTTTTCTGTTTGGTGAGAAAGTGAGACATTTGACAAGACCCACTCTTGGTCCTCTCCTGCCCTCATTGGGGCAGCTGATGGACATGCTGCCCTGGCCACCTGGGCCCACGGCACTGCCAGTGCTGCCCAGACAGCGTTAACAATAAAGATGAAATGAAGCACAGATCACAGACATGTGGTTTTCTGAGCCACGCACAGTGCCTGTTTCTGGGTGAGCCACCATTGAAGCAGAGGCTGCACGGAGTCATCCAGTCCTGAGTCTCGTCTCTCTTCTTCATGAACCACACTTTCCCATAGACTTCTCCTCACTTTCACCTTCTCCTGTCTTTCCACCAAAGTCAATGAGTCATTGATGAAGCACCTACTGTGTGTTAGTCATGGCCCTAAGCCTGGGGATCCCACCGCTGCCCTGGAGGAGCTCGCAGTCTGCTGGGGAGTTGGCATGCGATCTGCTGCTCACAAAAAGCACTGGGGCAGATAGGGCAGGGGATAACCGAGACTGAAGGCAGGAGAGGAGAAGAGCACAGGCTTCCCGATACACAAGGATACTGAGAGAATTTGGGCAATTTTATCACATTCTTCGTAGAATTTTGGCACCTCTTTATCCTCAGCAAACCCATGTCAGCACATCAGCTGCAACTCTCCATGGTGGTCTTTTTTTCCAATTAATAGTAGGATATTTGGCAACTGAATGCACAATGATGATGACATCATGAACTATAAACCCTCTGAAGGCAAGGCCTGTGTCTCACAGTTTGTCTCCCTCGCAGTGGGCACTCCCTGCCACTTCAGAACTGCAAAGGTCTGTGATTTTGTCAGCCCTTGATGCCAGTGGAGATCCCTCGAGGCCTTGCTGATGTCCCCCAAACACTTAAGGCCATGGTTCACTTTCTGGTACACCTGGGTAGGCTGGTCCTAGACAGAATGAGGAGAGCCTGTTGCCAAGGCCGCACTCAAAGTGCTTATACTACGGTAAGCTTGGCCAGTTTGCCCTCTTGGCAAATCCTCTGAGACCCTAATGTGAGTTCTACTATTAAATGAAGAGATTACGGCCTGAACCGCATGGTTCGTAAACTTTACTATGAGTTTCACACATTTAACTCCACTGATAAAATCCACCCTCAGAATAATAACCCAAGGCCCCCTCAAGGACCTGGAGCCCCAAATACAAAAGCTGATTTCCTGAACTGGGCAGATACTCCTTTAAATGAGCGTACTCAGGGCAATGTTGTTTAAGGAGCTGACTAGAAACCGCTGTGCTTGGCCATCAGAACCAAAATCCCCAGCTATTCTGAGACTTCACAAGATGCAGCAAACAATGCAAGCGCATTAACCCTTCAGAACACTGTTTTGGCTGGAGTGTGATGGGTCGGTCGACCTTCATCTCCTCTAAAGCCCCTTACCATGCCTACTTCAGGAGGCTGCCAGGAGAGGGAAGGCAAAGGGAGAGCAGCTGTAATTATAATATCAACAACATTGTCAGAACTTCTCCCTTCCCAAGGAAAAAAATTCCATCTACTTAAATGATGCAATTTTACTTTAGAAAAAGACAGAAAACTTTCTTCCCTTTTATTTACTTCTGAGTATGGTCAGATGCAGCTTATTTACAACATGATTCAACTCAAAATTTTGTCATTTAAAACACACCCCGACTTTAGGAAGGTTTAGATCTCTTTCTAAGCTCTATACTGTCCTCTCTTCTTTTCTAGGACAAATAAAACACCTCTAATTCCATTGAACAGCAAGTATTCTTGACAAGAAATAGGATTAAATCTTGGGTTAGGCTCCTGAGGGATTATAGGCTTTCTCCTCCCCTGGGAATCTTCCAGATAGGAATAATCAGTTTTTCCAGATGGACTGGGTACCATTCTGCCTCAAAGTCAGAGGCTAGATGAGGACTTTCCAGTGTTCTGGTGCTAATCTCAAGAAAACCAAGAGGAGCTAGTTAAAAAAAATAATGATTTCATTTTGTTCTTGCTTCCATAAACAATATCACAAACTTCTCTTTAATGTGGCAACCCATGCTGTGCCCACTAGAAACAAGAAACCCTAAAGCACGGTTTTAAGCAGAAAATGGTTTCTGGGGGTACAAAGACTATTTACAAAGACAGAATGAAGTGAACAATTGATGCACTTATCTGGAAAATTCCAGCAAAAACACCTCTGTTCTTGAGAAAATGAAACAAAATCCAGAATGACTGTCTACACTGATTGCGTGACATCAGTGGTGCAGACACAGCTCCAGTGACTTATTTCTGCAACAATAATAAAGACCCCTCCAGCAGGAGACAGAAACAAACAGGAAAAATAGAAATGGAAACAGGTAGATTTTAGTGAGTCTGAATGAAGGAGGAATGAACTTGTGACTTGTCTTGAAGCTCCTCCAGCTCCCTGGGTGCCCTGCTCTCCCCTCCCATTCCAGCCCAAGCCCAGGACGCTGTTTTCAGTCAGGAGACAAACAATGTCCGTGCATTAACTCTGGACTAGGCCCTCCAGAAATGTCTGTAGAAGTGACCTGAATTATGATGTGTGAGGCGGTGTGGACCCCTCACTTCTCCCAAGACCACTCATTTCTAATCTTCATGGCACAAATCCACCAACAAGCTGGGATCTCATCTGTGAAGAGAGCTTCAGATTTGGGCATCCCCTCCACCAATGCAGAATGCCACCTCATCTAGGGCTAAGTGGGTAAGCCCTAGGCCCTCACATGAGGCTCAGGGTCACTCCTACACAAGGTCTCCCACTTTGCAAGTGTCAGAGTCAGGACTCACACACCGACCTTCAAGAGTCTAAGTGTCATATGCTATACATAACACCAAATTCACTCTTTGCTTTCAAATATTCACCAGCTGGTCAAACTTCCTTAATAATAATGCTCCTTTGAAAGCATCCCATGCAGCAACGGAGTAAGATTCACAAGCACTGCCTATGCTCCACGAATGCCCCCAAGAGGAAACCCCTGACCTGTGATCGTTAATGTACAGAATTGGGTCAGATCAGATACCTGTTCACATAGATGGAAACATCCCATTACAGGGGAGACCATGCACATCACTGACATCAGAGCAGAAAGGGCAGAATGTTAGCTCCTTGTTGGGAGGGTTTTTATGTCTGTGTATGTACATAGACACATACACATGCGCACACACACACGTGTGTGTATGGAACTGAAACCTTTATAGCCACATCTCATGTAGCTTCTCATGCCGGCTGTACTGACTACTTTAGGGACTTGCATTAAGTATGTTTTGTGAGGAAGGGAAGGCAGTTTACTATTAATATTTAAACACATGTTTTAAATGAAAAATACAACTTCTACCAAATCTCCACACCCACTGTAAGGGCGGATGATGGCTGAGATTTGTGGCTACAAACTCCTATTTCATTGAATGTGAAGTCCAAACCTTGGGAGTGGGTTCAGGGTGGGATTAAGACTAGAGAAACAAATGCTCACAGAACCATTTCCTCACAAGTTTTATCTGTTTCAGTAAAAAGGGGAAAGCCAGTATTCCAATGATTTCATCTAACTACTAAGAAGAGTATGCATCCAAGCGGCCCCTTCCAGAGGTGGGCCATCCCTTCAGTTCATGTTGATTTTGGCTGATTCTGGTTTTTCTCAATGAAAACAGATCCTTGGCAAGGGCCTGACAAGAAGTTCTTAAACACAATGAAACAACCTCCAACTCCCACACAGCCCCTAAGAACAATGCCGCATGCTGTCAAAACCTGCCCTGGCCATATCCTCCAGCCCACTACCCTTGATTGGTAGCATCAAACTGGAAAGCCCAGGGACCCTTCTGGATTTTGCCAAGAACTCACTCTGGTCTCATGCTGAAGCCCATCACCCCAGGAAGCAGCCCTGGTCTGCAGAATCTGAGTTAGAGTGACCCACGGCACATCTCCCTGGGGCAAATGATGAACAAAGGGAGTGGTGAGGGGCGGGTTGTTAGCTAAGAACCGTGGGGCAAGGTCCAGGGACATTCTGGGCAAGAGGCAGCTGCTGGACCTGAGGAACTGGGGAGTACTGCTTAGGGGCCAAGCACCGCGCTAGGGTCTGGGGGCAGAGACAAAAAGGAAACAGCCTGTTCCTTGCAAGTCCTCGGGAGGGGGAATGACAGAAGGGTTAGTAACATATTTGCCAATAACTAAATGAAAAAAAAACCCTGCTGACTCCAAAGTAAGAAACAAGCAAGAGAGTGAAGCACACAGGGATTGCCTGGCGTAGGGGTTTGGGGGGCAGGGAACAGGAGAGTTCCTGTGAGAAGCAGGGCACCCTGAGTGGAGCCTTGAAGCAGGGAAAGGATGCTGAGAGGGAGAGGGAGAAGACAACATTCCAGACACCCAGGGAGGCTCGGGGGCTCTTGAAAATGCTCCCAGGCAGGAAACAGTCTCAGGTCCAGGAAGAGCCAGGACTCAGGTTCGACAAGAATGAGCTGGTGAGCACGGTGGTGAGGGAGCCCGGGTGAAGGGTCCCAGGATCGGGCCATACAGCTGAGTGCACCCTGGGGCATTTATGCCAATTCCCCCTCCTGTGCGCACCAGCCTCATTCATGCAATTAGCACAAACTCAATTTTCTAGAAAGGATATGTACTGAGAAGATATCTCGAGACTGGATGGTGAAATGGCATCTACCAAGCATTTATCCACCAAATTCCCTCTTGGAGGCAGGGTCCTGACTTCTGGGGTGCAGCCTGCAGGCGGCCTCTCGCCAGCAGCAAGCTCTGAGATCCTGTCAGGTCACCACCACCTGCACCGCTCCATACGTCCACACACGGACAGAGTCATGCTCTTGTGGTTTCTTATCAGCTGGGACAGAGAGAGGAAGCCCCTGGCGCTGGCTCTGTCTCCCCAGAGTAGTTCTAGCCTCCTACTGGGAAGAAAAGAGGGCTGGATATGCACACACCCTGGAGGTGCTGGAGACAGCTTGTACCAGCTTGTAGAAGGGAGCATCTACTCCTTGGAAATAAGCAAATGCTCCGTATCAGGCTCGATTCACCATTTTGTTTGTCTAGGCCAAAAAAGTGAAGGACATAATGCAGATAAAACTTTAAAATGTGCCACATGGATTTTTTTAGTGAATTTGTTGTTAAATACTTCTCAGCACATCCCTGCAACACGCATATATGATACATATTTAAACACATGTATACATATGACATATATGTATGCATATATGTATATATACATATATATGTATATATGTATGTATATGCAATTCAAGTGTGTAGAGATGACATTTGAACTCACAAGAGAAGATGAAATCTCCAAGTTGAGACAGGAGAAACCCTAGGAAACATCCAAGGTGAGTAGAAATGATCCGGGCTGAGATTAAGCAAAGGGGGTTGAGAAAGAATGGTTGGATGGGCTAACGTGGTCCAGAGATCTAGGGAGGAGAGAGCATGTTCAGGAGAAGGTGGTCAGGAAGGACCTTAAGCTCTAGAGAGTGACTTTGGAGAGGTTAGAATCACTGGAACCATGAAGGTGGAGTCAGGCTGCAGAGAGCTGAGTGGCAGGAGACATACTGACTATCAGAGGCTTTTTCAGAGTTTAGAAGAGGAGAGATACCGAGTGGGACCAGTACAGATGGAGAGATCTAGCAGGTCTTTTAAGTACAGTGGGTTCTCTGATGTGTGCAAGGAGCAGAGGAGATAGGGAGAGGTTTACAATAAGAGAGATGGAAGGTCAGTATGGATGGAATCAAGCACGTATGTCAGGGGGTTGGCCTGGGCAAGGAGGAGAGTCACCTCTCCATCAAATATTGGAAAAAAGAAAGAGCTATTGGGGATGATGTCAAGAGAATGAGAGAGGAGCAAAAGTGGAAAGGATGTAGCTTGTGGCAAAGACCAAAGATCACAATCTATTCTGTGCATGTTTTAAATGATTCATCTTCCTCAAATCACTGGCTGGGAAGCGATGAGCCATTTCCCACCCACAGAAATCGGGTAAGGGACTGGAAACAGCTACCCAGTGCTCCCTTAGGTGCTTTGTGGTATCACCGTGGTATCGCCATAATATCACCATAAAGAAGGCTAAGCTCTGTAGGCGTCTCCAGTGCCCAAGGGCAGAACCCTGGGACAGATGCTCAGAAACATGGCAGAGGCCCCAAGGTTCCAATGAAAGGTCTGTGGATCAGGAGGTCTTTAGAAGGTTTCCCATCTCATTTTTTAAGCAAAATGGAGAATAGCCATTATAACATGAATCAACCTATGTGAGAAGATGTACTTGGCTCGTGTGCTAAGAGCATTTTCCTTAACATCTATTGGTTCTCACAGAGCAAGATGGTACCCACCCCCAGTTATGCAAAGGTATGGTTCACAATAATGATGGTTAACATAAAATGTTATCTCATCTAACAGTCACACCAACCTGTAAGACAGATGCTGTTATTATCCCCACTTTACATTCAAGATAACTGAGGCAGACAGAAGGTACTGCCCAGGGTGACACAGCTAGTAAGTGTGGGAAGTAGGACTGAACTCAGATCTTCTTCGTTCCAGGCCCAGCACTCTATCCACTGAGCTGCCCAGCTTCCTCAAATTACATAAGCAATCCCAGTCTATGCAGCAGGGCCAGAGAACTGTGTTTGGAGTCCTCCGTGTATAACCTCTGACACTCGGCCCCACTCTCTTCATCTGTACCCAGCCCAGTGCTGAGCACACGGTAGCAGGTGCTTCATAAATTCTGGTTGGTTGACTGACTGGAGGTGTTTGACCCCTCCCACCTCCAACCCCGCCCCCCCCCAGCCCATTGCAAAATTGATGGTTCTGTGTTGAAAACAAGAAGGCACGTTACACTTTGAGGAGTGAGGTGGGGAACAAGTCCCAATCAGAGAAACCTTTGAATGGGTTTCTCTCTTGGGTTATAAAGACCAGGGATCAAAAAAAAAAATTACCCTTAAACTATGCTGAACAGTCTAGAGACTTGTTCTGGTTCTTCTCATCTCACTTTGAATCAGTTGACATAATTTCTCCCAGGCTTTTCTGAAAGCATCCTACTTGTCTTACTGCACCGGAGTATTCCATCACAATCATACGCCACAACTTGTCCAGCCATTCCCCAAATGATGGCTGCTGTTGTGAAGTCGTTCACTTATGTTTGATTCTTCATGACTCCATGGACCACAGCACACCAGGCCCTTCGGTCCTCCACTATCTCTGCCCAAGTTCATGTTTGTTATTTTCATGACACTGTCCATCTCCTCCTCTGATGTCCCCTTCTCCTTTTGCTTTCAGTCTTTCTCAACATCAGGGTCTTTTCCACTGAGTCCCATTTTCTCATTATATGGCCAAAGAATTTAAGTTTCAAATTCAATATTTAACTTTCCAGGAAATGGCCTGAATTACTTTTAAGTACTGACTGATTTGATCTCCTTGCTGTCCAAGGGACTCTCAAAAGTCTTCTCCAGCACCACAATTTGAAAGCAGCAAGTCTGCAGTGCTCAGCTTTCTTTACAGTCCAACTCCCACAGCCAAACATGACTACTGGAAAAACCACAGCTTTGACTAGATGGACCTTTGTTGGCAAGGTATTGTCTCTGCTTTATAGTCTGCCATCCAGATTTGCCATAGCTTTCCCTCCAAAGATCAAGTGTCTTTTAATTTCATGACTGGTCACCATCTTCAGTGATCTTTGAGCCCAAGAATATAAAATCTAACACTATTTCCTATTCTTCTCCTTCTATTTGTTGGGAAGTGGTGGGACCAGTTGATGTTAACTTTTAAGCTGGCTTAAATACTCTTCTCTTTCATATTAATCAAAAGGTTTCTTATTTCCTCTTCACTTTCTGCCTATTGGAGATTGTTGCATCCCTTCAATTTCCAGTTCTTTGCCACCATTAAAAGAGCTGCTATAAATATTTTTGTACATATAGGTTCTTTCCATTTATTTCTTTGGGACAGAGACATAGCAGCGGTATTGCTGGGTCAAATGGCATATACAATTTTATAGCCCTTTGGGCCTAGTTCCAAATTGCTCAGATCAGTTCACAACTCCACCAACAATGCATTAGTGTCACAGTTTTCCCACATCCCCTCCATCATTTGTCATTTTCCTTTTCTGTCATATTAGCAAATCTAATAAGAGAGGGGGTAGTACCTCAGAATTGTTTTAATTTGCTTTCTATAACCAATAGTGATTTAGAGCACTTTTCCCATATGGCTATACATAGTTTTGATTTCTCATGAAAACTGCCTCTTCATATTCTTTGACCTCTTAGAAAGTGGGAAATGATTTGTATTCTTAAAAATTTGACTCAGTTCTCTGAGTCTTTATTGGAGAAACTGCCTGTAAATCCTCCAACCTCTAACCACCCCCTGAAGCCCCACCCTGATTTCTGCTTTCCTTCTACTCTTGGCTACTTAGTTTGTTTGTGCAAAACTTTTAAAAATTTACCATAATCCAGATTATTCATTTTACATCTCATAATGCTCTCTATCTCTTGTCTGTAGCTGTCAGAGCTCTGTCCCCTCCCATGCAATGGACAAGAAGAAGGATGGGGCCACAGAAGAGACCCATCAAGAGGTCAAGGAAGCTGGCATTTCATGGGCATGGGCAGTATGGATCATAGCGGTGACACCCCTTAGCAAATGGTATACATGAGAGTTATCATGGCCCAGCAAAGATCCCTGGTGAGAAGACCTGGGGGGGATCAGGGAGATGGGCTCCTAGACAGTCCATGGCTGGCCCAGCATATGGGCACTGATCTGCTCCCAGCTACACTAAGTGAGCCTGTAGTTTGGGTCCTTGGAAAGAGCACCTGCCATCTGAAGGTGCTTTCCAGTCTCAGACTTCCCCTTACTTGGTACTGATTGCACCCCTGGGAATTCCTGGTTTCCTTCAAAGCTCCACTCAAACCCCACCTCCTCCATGAAGCCTTCCTGGCCTGATTCCTCTTTTCTTCTCCCCACTCCTGGTGGTCCCTCCCTAGTTTTGCTTTGTGCATAATTAGCAAACACTTTCCTTTGGCCCTTGGGTTTGTGCCTGCAGCATGAGAGCCCCCAGGGCCCAGGATATAGGAGGTACTTAATGAGTGCCCCTTAATTAGCTGATGGGGCAGGACAGGAATTGCTGTGCTCAGTTTTATCCTCACAAATAAAGGTGAAGGGAAGGGAGGCAGAATATCTGTCCCCAGGTCACAGGTGCTGAGGCTGGCCAGCTTCACTGTGTAATGCTCACTCATAATATTGAGCAGTTTTCCTAAGTTAGGGAGCACCAACTGTGGGCACTTGGAGTGGGAAGGACTCAGGCATTATCTGTGGAGTCGATTCTTGCCAAAGAGGGCCAACAAACTTCCTTTAGAGAGAGCTGAGACCTTTCCAGAGAACGCTCCATTTTCTGCCATCTGCTCCACGTACATTATGCTCCAAGCTGGGCACTTTGCTACCCACCACCTTCAGCTTCCTTCTGGTGCTATCTTCCCCCATTAGACCACAGGCTCCTTGAAGGCAGGGATGACCTTTCTTTTTCTTATTAGCACAGAACCTGGCAAGTAGTAGGCTCCTGATGTTCACTGGTTTGAACGGAGCGGAGAGAGTTGGGCTCTTTGTAGACCTGCTATCAAAGAGCACTTTCCAAAGGTGGAGCCTGGCATTCTAGATCATCCCCAAACCTCCCTGCTTTGCGGGGCCTTACCAGCCCTCTGCAGGATCACTCTTCACTCACTAGGCTTTCCCAACAGGCAGCCTCCAGACCTGGGAATTCACTCTACTCTTGGCCTTCCCACCACAAGAGTTTCCTCTACTCCCACGGCCCCATTCTCTGACTGGTCAGCTCCTCCCAGATCCTCCACCTTAAGGAAAGTGCTCAGGCCAGCTAAGGCCTCTTTCCACTCCGACTTTCTCCACCATCTCCCAGTGTGCTGGGCCATCATTAGGATGCAAGCTCCTTCAGGGTAGGGGCTCTCCTTACTTCCGGGCCTTAGCACAGTGCCTGGGGCTTAATCATTGCACAGTCCCTTCTTCTCTGGGTGGGGGTGAATGTGGGAGGGATCATGTCACATATTCTTCTGGTCACTGAGTCTCTTCATGACCTGGCCAAGCAAGTTCCCCAGTTGTTTCCAATTAGTGAAGGTTCTATCTTACATGCAGATGAAATCTTCGTTCTAGCAGAACTCCTGGATATGTCAAAGTTCATTGGCCGGTTTTAAGTGTCAGGGCCTCCCTTGGTCCTCTTTGGTGAAACCTATGAACCCATGAACCCCTTTTCACAACAACATTTTAAAATACATAAAACAGGTGGGTTTCTAAAGACACTGATTATATTGAAACAAATATGGAATTTTTCCCCATCCAAGTGCAGGTACCCCTTGAAATTTATCCAAGGTTTCCCTTGAGATTTCATGGACCTCAGATTAAGAACCTTTGCTCTAGGTGAACACACAGACACACAGACACACACATGGACACACACACACAGACACACGCAGACACATAGACACATACACACCCCCTTCCTTTGAAAAAGAAAACAATTCCATAGCATTCTCCTAACTGTCCCCAGAGGGATGGCCGCTAACTTGGATTCTGGGAGCGATCCTTGCTGTGACTGTTCTTCCAACACTACAGTTTACAAATCCCATGCTGATAGGCTTTCAACAAACAATCCACCTCTAGATACAATTAGCTCTTAGAAAAGATACTTACTCAAATGGCAGTCAGTTACAAACCATTTCTCCCCCAGGACAGGGGCACATTCCTCCACAAAGACTGAGAGTCTGAGGGTGGTGGCAAGAGTGGGCACGGTTTTAATGCATAATGGTAGGAAGGCACATGTGAAGAAAGGGGGCATATGGCCAAGGTCACTCCTACTTCTGGAGTAGCAGGGTCTCGATGCCTTTCAGTTGGAGTAGTACATCAGGAGAGATGCTGGATGAGCTGCTCTGCCATGAGGGCTGGCTAGATGCCCATGGAGAAGAGCCCGTTTCAGCTTCAAAGGTGGCTAACTTAGGCTTCCTGATAAGAGGGACAGATCTGCTGCTGAGTGGGGCATCCTGTCCCAGGGAAGCGCAGGACTGCTGGGGTGGCCTCTCAGAGAGAACAGCATCTGTGCTGGGTGACTGACCTATGAGACTCCTTCTGAACCACCTCTTGCCTCAGGCTCAGGTGGATGCTATTGAGCTATTTCAGAAAGGGCAGAGAGACCTTTGGCCCATTAACCAATGATCAGAAAAAAGCTGCTCTGGTTCTGTGGTCTTGGGGTCTCCACTCTAATATTTATCACCTCTAATGAAGGGGGTAGAAGTATGTATAGCCTCTTCCTAGTTCAGAGTAGTGTCCCCTCAGGGAGGGATCTCCCCAGGACACTTCCCAGACTTCAGTTGAGTCTCATGCAAATGAGAGACTGGGGACAACGCTGCTGACAATGCGTCCTCAGCCAAGTTCACTGTCTCTGCTGCCCTTTTCATAAAAAGTTGAATTATATAAAGCTTTAGGATCCCTTCCAAGGCACAACAGGCTGCATTTCTGTCTGGAATGGCTTGCTTTTATATTTTGTTGTATCCATCTCTAAGGCCTTTGCTGAAGTCCTACACCCTTACATGTACAAAGATTATCTGGAGAACTGGCTTTTTTTTAATTTTAAAGTCCTGTACTTTCAAAAGTTTCAAAAGGGTGGGGAGAAGGTGAAGTTCCAGTATTTGGTAAATAACCTAACACCACTTCAAGCACATTCTACAGTCCCCACGATCATCTAGGCACTAACGGGGGGGGCAGAATGGACCAAGGAGTTTGGTTTTTGTTTTTAGACACTCCATAGTTCAGAAGAAAAGTGGCCATTTGAGACTCATTGCATTTGAACTGTTTGTTGACCATTTCACTGTTGGTTCTTCCAGAGCAGACATAAGGTCTGGGGAGGAACCCAGTTCAGGTCAGTTAATAAATGTTAAACAAATACCAAATCTGCTTCTTCCCTCAACAGCCACTTAACCATAGTTTGCGTCAGAAGTGAAAAACACAACTTGGCCCACGCCTGCCTTTATAAGCACGTTAAAGAGTGATGGAGAAAGGCGGAAAAGCTGAGCCTCAGACCAAGTTTCCAAAAGTCCACAAGGAAATGTTGAGATGACAATAAAAGTAATGAGATTAATATTTCAAAAAGAAAGGCAACGATACTTTATAAATACCAACAAATGCTAACTTTCAAACTAATCATGAAATGATTTGGCAAAAGGTCCAGAATCTCAAGGAAAGTAGAGAGAAGAGAGAAGGGGCCTGCGCGAGCCAGATCTCAAGCTAATGTTGAAAGCAGCGAGAGTCAGCCTCTCACACTGGTTGTGAGGCCAACAGAGAGTTACTTGGTCTTTCTAGCTTGAGTTGCTCATTTACAACATTCATGGAATCGTTCTACAAACATTTATTACGCTTGTACTACACATCCTATTACATATCTGGCACTGTTCTTAGGTGCGAGGGACAGAGCAAAAATGTCTTTGTCCTCAAGGAGCTTAGAGTCTCCTGGGGAAAAGCAACATGGGAAAAGATCAGTTAATATTAAATAAAGATAATATAGAGTAATCAATAAGGAAAGAAGCACTAACAGCCTGGGGCCTGACCCCTGAGCTGAGCCTTGAAGGCAGATCAGGACTCCAAAAAGTAAAAGTGGGCAGAAGGTCAATTCTAGGTGAAAATAAGGAAAGCATAAAGCGCTCTGTTCTTGTGAGTTACTGCCAACATTACCTCTGAGCGACACAAGACAATTCATCTTGTAATCTCATGGTCTGGCCTCATTCCTGACCCCAAGACAGAATTTGAAAAAAATCACAGCCATCTTATTAATGATGTCACACTACTCTTGGTTCTTTCCAAAAATCAAGCCCAACCTCCTAGGATCAAAATTTGTCACCACTGAGATCAAATTTATCATGCGTCGTATCTCCGGGAGACAATATGGTACAGGGGCAAGAATCCTGAATCTGGAGTCAGAGGACCTCGGTATGAATCCCTTTTGTGATGCTTGTGGCCTGTGACAATGAACAGGTCACTGAAGGTAGGTGGATGGTGGTGCAGTAAATCGAGCCTGGAAAACCTGAATTACTGTATTGCTATCTGGGCTGAGACACTCACTGTGCAGACACCGGCAAAGTCACTTCATCTCTGTACACCTCAGTGCCTTCAACAGTAACATGGCAATAATAAGAGCAGCCACCTCCCAGGGTTGCTGTGAGGGTAGAATGAGAGAATATTTGTACAATGTTCTGCAAACCCCAACCAGCAGCTACTGTTATGATCACTTAGCCTCCACAGACCATATTTTCTCATCTGTAAAATGAAGGGACTGGACCTTCACACGACCACTGAGGTCCGTTGCTTTCTTAGAGAGCTAAGATCCACAAGCCTATGACCAAACATACAGACAAAACAATAAATGCTTGTTGGCCTGTTTAATTCTGGACTCATCACCTGCACACAATGTATGTCCAAAACGGACAGACTAAGAGATGAGCTCTGGAGTTTGTCCCTCCTTATAGGAGAGTTCCAGTGAAAGTCTGAGCCTGTCTGATGGTCTGGGGACCAGCCCAGCTACATATGGCAGATTTGTCACTAGAAGACTGATTGCTCAGTGGTCATGGTCCTTCTTGAGCCATAGCAACCCATGAAAACAATGAAAAAGATCACACAAAACGGCTGTCAGTCCTGTACAACCCCTATTTGCCTCTACAGCAGAAGAGGGGGAAAGAGAGTACTGAGATCCACCCAGTTTGCCGATGGTTCACGATCTTTCATTTGGCTCGTGTCCTTGATATGGCAGATCCTGGTTTAGTAATGAGAGAGTGGCTGTACTACCACAGAGGACAAGCCCTTCTGAGCTTGACATTCTTACTGTCAGTGAGATCAGAATGAAGGAAGTCGCGACTCAGCGAAAGAACCATGTAGACAGAGGGTGTCCTCTGACAGGCCAGTAACGGAGCTGGCGGAGTTAGGTTTACTGAGCCCCCAAAGTTATGAGCCACCAAGCCACAGGACATTCAGTTATGTCACAGTGAACTACTCATGACAGGGATCTGCAAAAAGACCACCAGGAAATCCATTTTTATCAGTCAATCAGTCAGCAAGTCTTTATGAAGTGATTACTAGGACAGGTACTGGGCACACAAGTCTGAAAGAGGAAACAGTTTCTATTCATAATGAGTTTATATCTAATAGTAGAGAAACAAATACATAAATCAATACAGGAGTGAATAAATACAAACATATACAAAGTAGTTAAATGCAGGAAGGAAGACACTAGCAAGTGCAGGACTTGGGAAAGACAGACGCAGAAGATGGGGTCTGGGCTGCATCCTTAAGGAAAGGAGGATCTCAGTGCCACTGAGGGGTAGAGGGAGGGCATGCCAGGCTTGGGGCACAGCCGGCACAAAGCCAGGGAGAGGACAGATGGAGGCTCTTGTGTGAGTAACAGAGACAAGGTCAATGCAGCTGGAACAGAGTATGGGGGGAGGAGCAACACCCATCTAGGCTGGACAGGAAGGCTGGGGACACATTGTGTTGTTTATGCAGCTCCTGCTGTAGCGAATGAAGCAGTGAGGCAATTCTACAATCAATTCGACAAGACTCTTCAGCTTACTGCTTTTATAGTGGGCATGACTTCAGCACAAAAGCGGAACAGGTAAGCTTGGCAAGAAATAAACTGGAAAATGTGACTGGAAATAAGCAATGAGAGGCCAATGACTTGTTGACGTACATAGACGCCTAACGCTTATATAACAAGAATACGCTCTTTGAGAAAATAAATTTAAAAGAACTGAAGGTACTGCTTGGTGAGCACTGAATAATGACCCTCTCAAAATGGAATTGATATTTTCACACGCAGGAAAAGACTCTTCCCTGAATTAGCGGTCTAGAGACAGGAGGACTCCGAGGGTTGGAGCAGAGAGCGATATATGTACAAAGGCAGGAGAGGGAGAAAAAAGAAGAAAAGGGAGAGGGCGTACAATTAAAACAACCAGTCAATAAACATTGATTAAGTGTCTACTATGTGCTGGGCAGTGTGTTAAGTATCAGGGACACAAAAAAGAGGTGCAAGACAGTCCCTGCCCTAAAGGAGCTTGCAGCCTAACACAAATCCAATCTGTGCTAGCTAGTAAGTTATTGATGATGACAGATGAGAGATGATCTAGCAGGGAGCCTGCAGCCTCGGCCTCGAGGCCACACTTGGCCCTCTAGATCCTCAAGCATTGCCCTTTGAGCGAATCTAAACTTCACAGGACAAATCCCCTAATAAAAGGATCTAGTCTGTAAAACTTGGCCTCAGTCAAAAGGCTGCACCCAAGGCCCTAGAAGGCCACAGATTCCTTACCCCTGCCCTAGACATGGCAGGCACTTAGTAAATGTGCAGAATGAATGAAATACTGATGAATAATTCAAGAAATTTCCCCCCTAAGCAAATGCCCATTTGCCAAAGGACGAATGAGAATCCCCTACAATGCTTACTAGTGTCCCATCTGTCTCCTGGTCAGTAGTTAGACTGGAAAATTCCTTAAAACTAAAAAAAGCTGACTGCTCAGTTCTGGAAACTTTCTGAAATATTCAATGTTCGATGTTTTATTAAATCAGGGGTTCCCAAGCCTGGGTCTCTGGACTTAAAAAATGCTGGTAACTATATGTCAATGTAATTGGCTTCTTTTCTAATTTTGTGTCTTTCATCTTATACATTTAAAACATTCTGAGAATAACCGCTAATGGTTTACACAGTGATTTCAGGTTTGTGAAGCACTTGATAAGCATGACTGCATTTCATCCACACACCAGCAGAGGGCGTCATCATCCTGGCTTCACAGATTAGGAAGCTGAGGCTTAAGGGGCTGGAGGGGGAGTTACCAGGGATCTGATGAGGGATCTGAACCCAGCTCTCCCCTGTCTCCGAGCAGCGAGCGCTGTCCATGGTGCTGCCCAACTGCCTCTCGGGGTTAGGCTTCATCAGACGGCCAAAGGGGCTGGCGGCACAAAGCAGGTGAAGGCTATTACTCTGCAATGGATTCATTACAAGTTGGAGGATGTTACACCTAGTAGGTGTTTGACAAATGTGAACTGAATCTAAATGGAGCCGATTATCTATGCTTCCTTAGGGGACTGTTTTAACCTTCTGTTTCTTTTATTCCACACTCAGGCAAATATACACATATTCACATTCCCTTTTCACAAAATCTGAAGTTTATGATTTCATGCCTTTAACAGCATCATTCTGAGAACACCACTAATAACTACTAACATTCACATAAGTGATTTCATTTTATACTCACAACACACCTGGGGTCCCAAGGTCAAAGGGAAGGCGGGACTCACCTGCCTCACGATCTCAGACAAGAGATGAGGAAGCAGAAGCCCAAGAGGTTGACTTGATTCACATCCATGAACGATTTCAGGAAGGATTTTAAACCCTCACCTGACCTCCTGGTAAATAAAACAAGTACAAGTGGCATTCTCAATTGATGCAGCATCAGCAACAGGTCTGCTGTTGTTGTTCTGTCTTGTTTGTCCAGATAAAGAATGTGCTTGACCTTAGGTTGTTGGATGTGGCTGTTCAAGGCTTAGATCCAGGCACAGCCAGCCAGAGGTCCAATCTACAGACCACACAAAGCTCAAAGGAAGAAGACACTGGAAGGTTCAAAAAAGACTCTGATGTGCCAGAAGGCTGAAATGAATGTAATCAGGAAAAATGTAAACCCTGATACTTTATAAGTGCCAGATGGGAGATACATGGCTAGAAAGAAGTCTATTTGAAAAAGATCAGAGAGTCTTAATGGACCAAAAGCTCAATATGATTCCACAGTAAAATATGACAAGAGAGAAACTGAATACAAACAAGCTGTGTCAAGATAATCCTGCCTAGGATTAGGGAAGGGATATTCCTGCTGTACTTTGCTCAGGTCAGACATAATTTGTAAGTCTTTTGGTATCCATGTGATTTACCCAACTCTCTCCTGTGGCTCCAAGAAGCCACAGCATGCACAGCAGCCACACCCCAGTGGGCAAAAATCTCAAATGCTTTGGTGAGGTAGGGGTATGTGACGATTTCCTCTGGTGGAATAGGTGAATGAAAACAATTTTTGTTCTTATGTCCATGAAGGTGGCTCAAGCAGTGGAGCTGAGGTCATCCACTACAACCCAGGCCATTGCCAGTCCTGACTTTTGTCTTGCTGCTGGATTTCAATGGCTCTGGAAGAGTGAAGCCAAGGACATCACAATTCTTCCTCACTTAAATCTAATTTATGCACAAGTCAAAAGGCATTTGCAGAGACATCACAGAGGTCAGAAGAAGTGATACAAGGACACTTTCCAGGCTTTTCTGAAAAACTCTGTAAGAGATTGTGAGACATGGGAGACTCCAGCACAGGAGCAAAAAAGGCGCTGTCCTGAGTGGAGCAGAACTTGGGCAACTCAAAGGCAATGTAAGTCATGATAATTTAGAGCCCTGCCACTCCAAATGTTCACATGCGCTATCTGTGCCTGGTCTGTGGTACAGCCTTCCATGTTGATCTAACCAGCCACACTCACTGTACCTTGACCCCAACATAATGATATCACTTTGGTCCTCTTTGAGAACAAAGGACAACAACCAACTGACCAACTTCCCCTCATTCTGTCTTTCCCCGAAGCTGTTCTTCCTACTCACCCTGGCCTTTAGCCCTCTATGTGGCCTCTCCCAGCATGATAAGCTCACCACTGAAATCTCAGCATCTTGTGCATCAATCAGCTTCGACTTTTAACCCTTCAGCATCCTTTCCCCAGGACTGCAGAGCTGGAGACAAAGCCTCCCTTAGCACAGGGTTCAGAACTTTCCAGGTAACTCTTAATTTCCCATCAGCAGCCCTGCTTGCTTTCAGCCCCCTCCAGGCTGGTCCCCTTTTGTTCCCCTCCCCTATTCCTTTCAGCTTCCTTCTGTGTCTTCCTCCATTACTCTAAGCTCCCTGTGGGCAGGAATGTCTGGTTTTTTTTCTGCTATACTTGTATCCCCAGAGCTTAGCACACTGCCTGATACCCAGAAGGTGTTCAATAAACATTGGCTGACTATGCACTAAGTACTTTCCTGAGACTGCTCTGACTGCACTTTCCTCTCTATCCAGTGTCAACCTGGAGATAACCGATGAACCTCTGAACTTCCCTTATCGCTCTCTTCTCCTACCACAATTCATGACTTGCCAAATTCCAATGCTGGATTATTTAATAATTTGTCTCCTTCTCTCCTACACATGCGATGCTGAAGGAGCTAATCAACCTGGAGCCAACTGCCAGTCTTCCCAGGAGCCAAGGTCAAGCTCACAAGCCTATAGGGTGCTGACTCCCTTTCTTTTTTTTGGAAATGAGGACATTTGCCCTTCTCAGATCTCATGGAACTTGTTTCCTACAATCATTCAAACATCACTGACAGTGGTTCAGCACTCGCATTGGCCAGCTCTTTCTGAAGGATGTAACTCATATGGGCTAAGACACTTGAAGTCATGAAGGAGAAAGGTAGGTCTGTTACCATTTCATTATTTATCTTGGGTATCAACTTCTCTTTAGTAACTTTAATTCTGACACGGAAATGTTACCGTAAAGTGTAGAGAGAAAATGGAAGCAAAATTAAGAATGGATATCATGGGAAGAAAGAAAGAATGAAAGAAAGAAAGGGAAAGGAAGGAAGCCACAAACAGGACATTACAATGGTTTTATCATTTAGTTTGTTGTGGATGGCATGTGAAGAATGTTATGAGAAGGTACATTTAAAAATCAACAGCAAAATTCTTTCTTTTTCAATAATACTCATAACTAAAAATGTCATTTGTGACCTAGGAAAAATCACAATAAATTTAAAGAATACATACATATGAAGGCTCACAATTTGATAACTTATAAAAATAACTAATGATCCTAAGGACAAAAAAATAAAAATCTTACTCATCAAAATTTAAGGGAAAATTATTAGTTTGAATCCCAAGGAGATTGGACCCGTTCTCCCCACCCCCTGCCATAAAGGTCAAAGTTTTATCAAAGAATTTAAAGCAACACCATTTGTGAGAACAGAAAACCTGGAAACAAAGACCCGGATTCAAATCCAACCTCAGACAGTTACTAACTGCATGATACTGGACAACTCCTTTCTCCTTTGTCTGCCTCAGCTTCCTCATCTGTAAAATGGGGATAACAGCATGGATCTCCCAGAGTCATGGTGAGGATAAATGAGATCCCACTGTAACATACTCTGCACTGTTACAGCCCTAGATAACTGCCTGCCCAACTCCCTGTGGAGCCAGCAGAAGTGATAAGGGGAGAGACCAGGACACTAACCAAAGGGCTGTGTGCAGGCTGGGCTCAGTGACTGATGCTTCTGGTCGGGCAGGACTGATGCTGACAGCCCTCAAGGACGGAGGCAGGCCTGTGGGGCCCCTGTGGCTGGCAGCTTTCTTAGCTTCTTCTCTGACAAAGGACAGCTGGAGAGGGGGGACAGGGCTCCTGGAGACAATGTGATGGGGGATTAGAGGCCCCACAGCTCAATCCACATGACTCGCCAGCTACAAACTGACTACGCCTGCCCCAAACCAAGGGAATGCCTCATGGGCTGGGTGCTGTGAGCACCAACGCTTTATCCACCAAAATCAGGACCAGGGAACTGACTCTGAAATGCCCATAGTTTGTAGCACAAACAAATCCCAGCACTCTCAGGAGCTCCCGGCAAATCACGGGGTTGGCCCCATTCTTGGTGGCCATGAGCCTGGAGGACCGGCTTCACCAAAAATACTTAGAGCTGTCCCCATGTTCCCTTGAGTTGGCTTTAAACAGCCCATTATGGTTTTCTCTTCTCTCCCTCAAGACAGGAGAGAGGCCAGCTCAGCCCTCCTGGAAGCCTCCAAAGATTTTCCAAACAACATGTAGCATATACAGAGCATGAGATGATCAGCCTGTGGAGTTTTATACACAACGCCTCAGCGTAGGGGCTGGGGGCACCTCTCTGTCAAAACCTTTGCTTACAAGGTAAAGGAAAGCTCAGAAACTATTCGGCAATCTGAACAAATGTAAAGACACTTTGGAATCTCCTTTCAGAAAGAGTAGTTGAGCAGGAGGAAGGTTTTTTTTTTTATTCAACGACAGTCATACACAGTGGGTTCTAGGGGACATTCCCTAATAGTGGAGAAAGGGAGAAGGGGCATGGATACAAGTAAGCGAAAGACTGGGGGAAGCAGTGTATTGTGCCTAAGGGAGAGCTGGAGGAAGTGCTTTGGGCAATCAGAAGGGCACAAGGCCACTCCTGGCAAGGACAGACCAGGGGAGGTTTTGTGGAGGAGGCAGCACCTGCCTGGACACCCCAACGTGGGACTGGAGTCTGAAAGACAGACACGGGAATGGTGTGGCCAGGGGAAGAGCCAAGAGCAGGGCTAGTCATTCAGTCTGGCTGCCACACAGACTATTTGAAAGGCGGGACTGAACCCCCTTGAATGTCAAGGTAAGGAGTTTGTACCTTTACCAGTAAACATTTAAGCAAGGGACGGAGAGAAAGGAAGCTGTATTGAAGAAGACTGTGGGTGAAGGGGGTTGGAGAGCAGAGAGGTTATTGCGACAGTGTAAGGAATGAGGATGTGAACTCTGGTGGGGGCCATGGGAATGGAACAGAAAGCATGGCTAGGCAAGCCATGGGGGAATTTCTGTCCAACTGCTTTTTGTTTTATCAAAATCTAGTGAGTCATTCAAGTCCAATGCACTTCTTGCTTTTTTAAGAGAGTACTTTAAAATGCACCCATTTCCCCAGGGCTGCTGGGTAAATAATCAAAATACACATAAACATTTAAATGAAATCCAGAAGCTAAACACAGCCTTAAAAAGAAAAAAAAAGTGGATGACTTGAAATACGGGCTATCAGATCATCTCATGCTGTTTTTTGTGAAGATCCGACACAGGACAGGAGGTAATGCTGGGCTGAGCTTGAAAAGGGGGGCACAGAGGGAACTGGAGAGCTCTGAGTTCCAGAAACAAGATTCCTTTGGAGAAAAAGTTCCATCTTCATTTTTCCAAGGTGAATCTAACAGCTGTGAAAGCTGAAAAGTGCGAGGACTCCTAAAGTTAGCTGCATCCCCAAACACATTTTTACAGGCTGAGGTCACTACCCTACAATGCTGGAAAAGAAAGTTTGCAACTGATTTGAAAAAGGAGCTTTTCAGAGTCTACGCTCAGCTCCCAAGTTTCTGATCTGCCAAGCTGCTTCAGTGGAGTCAAGATCTCATCAATGTGAGTTCTGTAGTAGAAATCAGAGCCCCTCCATCACCTCCATGACAGATCCATGGATCACAGAGCTAGAATCTATTCTAACCCAACCATCTCACCTGACAGGTAGGGAAACTGAAGCCCTTCCCCAAGGTCACACAGGGACTACCTAAACCCAGGCCCTCCAACTGAGGAGCCAGCATTCTCTGCAGCAGACCGTGACACAGAGCTCTGATCTTGCGGAAGTGGGGGGGGGGAACACCCTCCAATGGTACAAATTCAGAATCTGTCTACGTCTCATCCCAGGCAACTCCTGTCCAGGCTATCCTGTAAATCCTCCAATGAGGGAGGGAGGGATGGACATACAGGACGCGTGGGGGTCTTTGTGGACCATTAGTTATCCCCCACTCTCACTACCATCATTCAGCTTTTCCACAATATATTTTATGTCATTTTTGTTTCACAATTTGTTGCTGGAAATATGTGGTAGTCTGTTTACACCGAACATATAGCTTTCTGCTGCCCTTTGGGTGACCCATAATTTTGTTTCCCTGGAGACTGGACATGTTATGATTTGAAGCCATCACTGGAAGAATATTGCTGTCAAAAGAGGGTGTTTCAGGGAGTGGCTTGGCCTCAGTGAAAGTCTGTGCCGTTGTCTGAGTATGAGGTGGTCTGCTGGCTTCCTCCTGCAGGACTCTGGCCCCCACTCACACATTGTACACAGGGTCTGTCCAGGAGCTATTTCCTAATGGACCGGCTCTCTAGGTTATCCAAGGAACAACAGCAGGAGATGGGGACAGGGCCTGCTCTATAACAGGGAACTCCCAGACACAGAAACTCACTCCACCAGCTTTCTCCCAGTCTACTGAAGGGAGCCAAGAGCCCTGGGAGGTCTGGAGACTTGCCTGGAAGTGTCAGAGGTCATTGTTCTGTTCCACCTGTCCAGGAAAACTGGATCATGCTGAAAACACAGCAAATGAAGGAGCCAGACTTAACCCCTGTCTTTGGGTGGTGTTTCCCCTTAAACTATTTCAGTGACAAATCTGGGGAAATGCCAAGATTTTATTTATTTTTTTATATTTTATTTTTAAACTTTTGTTTATTTTTAGTTTATATCATTCATTTCCATGAGATTTTGATTTACAAATTTTCTCCCTGTCTTTCCCCTACCTCCACCCCAAAACAGCCATCCCACTGTATACCCCCTCCCCCAATCAGCTCTCTCCTATAGCCTCTCCCATCACCCCTCTGACTTTCTGGTGGGGCAGGATGGATCTCCCTACCCCAGTACTTGTATATTTCCCTCCTTTCTATTCCACCCCTCTCTTGTTCTATTCTCTACTTTGTCTCTGTCCCTTTACAAAAGTGTGTGCTTCTAATAACCCTCCTCCTCCAACCTGCCTTCCCCTCCATCATCCCCCCTCTCATCCTCTTCCCCCCTACTCGCCTGTGTGGCAAGATACCCAATTTAGAGTTTATGTCATTCCCTCACTAAGCCTAAATCAGTGAGAGTAAGGTTGACCCTTTCTCTTTTGCCTTCCTGTTCTTCCCCTCCATTGTAAGTCATCCCTTGCCTCTTCTATATGAGATGATTAACCCCATTCTATCTTTCCCTGTCTCTTCACATTCTATTCCTCTCCCACCTCTCAATTTCACCTTTCAAAATATTATCCCTTCCTAATCAATTGATCCTGCACCCTCTGTCTACGTACAGATATATACACACACATATGTATTCATATGCATATATACCTCCTGATTAGACATATGTATATATATATATATATATATACATTTATATTCCCATCACCTATCCTCATACTGAGAAAAGTTTCATAAGTTACTATTATCATTTTTCATGTTGGCATGTAAATAGTTCAACTTTGATAAGTTCCTTATATAAGATTTCTTTCCCATGTTTACCTTCTCATGCTTCTTGTATTTGAATGTCAAATTTTCTATTCAGTTTTGTGTTTTTCATCAAGAATGCTTGTAAGTCCTCCACCTCACTGAATAGCCATATTTTCCCCTGGAACAATATACTCAATTTTGCTGACTAGGCAGGTGATTCTTGGTTTTAATCCTAGCTCTCTTGATCTCCAGATATTCCAGGCCCTTTGATTCCTTAATGTAGAAGCTGCTAGATC
>CM053598.1:10055644-10071410 GCA_028646575.1 Pseudocheirus occidentalis | reverse complement strand
ATAACCAGGAAAAATTTGTACACAGTCACAGATACATCATATGTGTGATGACCAACCTTGATAAACTGGGCTCTTCTGAGCAACGCACAGTTAAAAGACAACTCTGCAAGTCTCAGGATGGAAAGAGATACCTACACTCAGAGAAAGATCTAGAAAGACCAGAGTTTAAATGGAGACTGAAGCAACACATGCTATTGTTCTTTTCCATGTTTGGTTTTGTTTCTTTTTTTTTTTCCTTTTCCCATTATTCGCTCCACTGGTTACAATGCTTCTATACAACCAGACTATTGTACAATGTGAATGTGTTTGCAGATTCCATACATGATGGTATGCCACCATGGTGGGGGGGCTGGAGGGAGGGGAGAAAATCTGAAACTCGAGTGATTCTGTAAATGAATCTTGTAAACTAAAAGTAATAAACAAGCCAATAAACTTAAAAATATATATATGTGCAAAAATACACACATACATATACAAATATACATACATATGTACACATACATTATGATGTATGTAATACTGCATCGCATATGTGTGTGGTGTAAATATCTCTCTATATGCCTGTGTATCACAGACATATATTATAGATTCATGTCATGCACATTCATGTGCACGTATGCATTTATATAAATCAAACTGGGGAAAACAAAAACCTCCACAAACCAAGGAGAAGGAGCTGGAGAAGAAAGATGCAGCCTCTGTAAGGAGACACCCAATCACAGGCAAACAGGAGACGGAACAAATCAATACCCAAACACACAAGTCTGAAAAAAGGAACACAAGCAATGGGGACTGTGATGTCCAGGCTTGGGGGCAGACAGCAGACGCGATGCGAAGAAAAGCACATCCAGAAAAGGAAGACAGGAGGCTCAGACCTGTGACAAATGAGAGGACAGTCCTGGGAGGCGTCATCTCGTCTTCACGCTACCAAAAGACTGGGAAGAAATGGAAATTCTATTTCTTTTTAAAGGCAGCTAGGTGGCAAAATGCATCCAGGCCTGTAGTCAGAAGACTCATCTTCCTGAGTTCAAATCTGGCCTCAGAAACTTACTAGCTGTGTGACCCTGGGCAAGTCACTTAACTCTGTTTGCCTCAGTTTCCTCAACTGTAAAATGAGCTAGAGAAGGCAAACCACTCCAATATTTCTGCTAAGACAACCCCAGATGGTGGCATGAATTGTCTGAAATGACTGGACAACATTTTTTAGGCAATTGCTGAAGAAATTTTTCCAGACGTAGCAAGAAAAAAGGAGATACGACCTAACTACAGGATCTACCCTGAGCCCTCAGAGAGAAATAGATTCAACTCCCCAGACTGACTGTCATCGAAGTACAAAGACTCAACGATTAAAAAGAATTATCCAAACAACTGAAAAGAAAGACATCCTTCATCCAGGTAATTCAAGTCAGATCCCTTTGGATTATTCATGAGAAAACACAAAACTCTGAAGCTTGATTCTGACAAGAGTCAAGAGAAATCAGCCTTTACCCCATAATCTTCTGCTGCCTCAACTAGAAATAGTATTTGGAGATTGACGGTACATATATTTTTTTAATTTTCAATTCCCCATAGAATTCTTAAATACTTTCATGTGAAAAGACAAACGCAGCCAAAGCCGTTTCTACGGGTGGCACTCCAGGAATAATTCGATAACACTTCAGAAGCCAGGGCTTGGGAACTGCCCACCCACACTGTCCACTCAACACGCTGCATCACTAAGTCATCAGACATGGATCCCACGTCACTATGGCACTAGGCCTGCAGAACAGACCGTCTGGTTCACCCTCCTGATTTACGGAGGAGGAAGCTGGGGCGCCTGGAGGTGAAGAGCAGCAGAGGCCTGGCGGAGGCTGAGTCCCCCGCCTCTGCACGGTACTGGGGCCATGGAGCTGCGTCCTGCTGCCTGTCATGCCCACTTTACTCCCACTGTGAAGCTGATTTCTCTTCCCCATTAGAAGCCAAGCTCCTGACGGGCAGGGGCTGTTTTGTTGTCTCTGGATCCCCGGTTTAATAAGCATTTGTTGAGCGAGTGAATGGGCTGTTCCCAGAGATGACTTTAGCACTGAGAAAGAGAAACAAATTGCTCCTTGTCTCTGAACTAATGTGGGCTGTCCAGTGGAATGATTACAGACCCCAAACTTCCAGAATAATACTGATTTACTACTCAGCCTTTAAGGAAAAATATGGAGCCCCACCTAATTCTTTTTTTTTTAATATTTTGGTTTTTTCCAATTACATATAAAAACAATTTTTAACATTCTTTTTTTTAGTTTTGAGTTCCAAATTCTATCCCTCCCTCCCCTCCACAAGATGGCAAGCAATCCTGATATACCACCTGATTCTTTTAAAAAATGATTCACGATTGAAGAGGTTCCTTGAGGTGCCACAAAATTACAGTCTCCTTCTTTCACCACCATTCCTTCAATGTGAGAGGTGAGGGGCTTCAGAACGCCTTGTGATAAGAGCTCGTCATAAAAACTGAAAAGAATGAACAGATGTGGTCAGCCCCAGCACAGAGAGCTTCAAATTGGCCCACAGGCCCCTTGGGAATCCTGAGGTTGTAAGCCCCCGGAGGGTAGGGACCAGCTTTCCTGTGCCCTTCTACTCACCTACAGAGTGGGTCAGGAATTCCTGCTTGTTGACTGGCAGGCAGCCATCAGCCATCTTTCTGACCACTCACTTTTCCCAAGGACATTCATGGCTAAACAGGCCTTTCTGGACAAGGGCCCTGCAGGGAGAAGCCACAGGGACCCTCCCCTGACAAACTGCTTACATCACCTGTCCCCAACTGGACAACTTCAAGCTAAATGAAACCCATAGTCTGAGTGGAGCCCCCTTTCCCAAAGGACAGAAGGCGCCTTTTCTCAGGCATTTCCTGTGTGTTTGAGTGTGTGTATGTGTGTGTGTGTGCGCACACATGTGTATACCTGCCAGGAGATGATAGTTTCACCACAGCAGGGATGGTCTCAGGGGTGAAAACATGGGGTTACTGGGTGGGTCATTACTAGCCCTGCTACCTTCAAGATCTGAGATCTCAGTCAAGTAAGGAATGATGTAATTGGTCATGTGTAAAATTAGAAGTTGATAGAGATTCTAATTCTAGTCTCAGCCAGGACCTAGCTGTGTGACCCGGGGAGAGTTTCTTCACCAGCCTGCTCTCACCTCCCAGGGTTGTTGTGAGGAATAAATGAGTCAGGATCTGTGGTGCACTGTGCTTAGAGCGCCACACAAATACATGCTGGGACCCCAGACAAGGCCATCTAGCCAACACCTTCACTTTACAGATAAAAAATGAGCTCAGTGTGAACCAAAGCTTCCTGGCTCCTGCCTCCTGCCTCTCCCCCCCCCCCCCCCCACTGCTCCCCTGCATCCTGCGGATCCTCCCGAGAAACAAGAGGCTTCAGGGTCACTGACACCACACTGTCTTCTCCAGCCCCTCTTCCAGAGCTGCCAAAATGACCTGAACACATCTTTCCCCTGTAGAGGAACCCTCAGTGACTCCCTATTACTCACAGGACAAGACAAGGCCTTGAGGCAGGCACCCCTTTCCTAGTTGTACCTCACAAAATGTACAGTACAGACGGGCCAGACTGACTTCCCGGTGCTGGCACTCCATCCCTCAAGCTCCTCCTCCTCTTCCTCCCCACCTCTCTGTAACTGCCCAGATGGCCCTCTTCCGTGGCATCTTCCCAGTGCCCCCAGTATCAGCACTTCACATCTGCCTTCTCTATTTCCATGTCTTTTCTTTCTGAAAGGCAATCGGGGTCAAGCGACTTGCCCAGGGTCACACGGCTAGTAAGGGTCAAGCACTTGGGGCCAGGATTTGACCTCAGCTCCTCCTGACTCCAGGTTCTCCACAGCCTTCTAAGTTTGTAATCAGCATAACTAACCCCAGGCAGCACTAAACCCCAGGGAGGTTTTCTCACTTGTGTGTGTATTGGGGAGCCTAGTAAATAGTAGGGGGTGATAAGGGTCTTCTGAGTTGAAACATAGTAACAGTAACAGTAACAGTAACAACACTTGAAGCTGAAACCTCGGGGCTCCCTGGCCTCCATCTGCGGGGCTCTCAGGGATGTTTGTATCAGAAATAAAACTAGCAGTCCTCCGAGTTCTTCACAGCCTCGGGTGGGCGCTCACGGGGGGGAGAGGGGGGGCCGCTAGTGAATGTTTAACAACCGGCTCTCTCATTAGCTGTGGTCCGGGTCCATCTAGCCCACTCACCTCCGGTGCCGCTGCGCAAAGGGGGCTGCGCAGGTCACATACTGGGCCCCCAGGTCCACGTGGCCCCGGGGGTCTCCGCCACTCTGCACTGTGGTCATTCTTCCACCTGGGAGGCAAAGGACGGGATCTTTATTGGGGGGGCAGAGGCGTGCCTGATCCTGAGTCTGGGCTTTGAGGAGCTGGGGGGGGGAAGCCGCAATGCCCCCGCTGCCACGTGCTCCCCCTGTACCCCACTGTCGGGGCCTCAGTAGCCCCACCTGTAAAATGGGGCCTACACGACCTCTAACATCCCTTCCACGAAACCCAAGAGACAGTTATTACTTAGGTGATTCCCTCACCCCCATAACCCCCCTCAGTTTTCCCCTACGCACACGGAGGGGTCCGGGGCCCCTAGAGTGTGAACAAGCCCCGCCCCAAAAGCCGGAGGCAAAGTGGAACAGATACTGGTTCCCGGTAGAGATGACGTCATCGGCTCAGCCACGGAGAGTGCGAGAGGGGGCGAGACTGGCCGGTCTAGGAGCTCGGAGGTGGTGCCACGACGCGCATGCGCACCTTCCCTCTCCCTTCCAAGGGAGCCACTCGCCCTCAAACTTGCGGCCTAGCTAGGAGCTCATGTTGCGCATGCGCTCAGAGCTCCGAGGGAGCGGAAGGAGGGGGATGCAGGCTTCACGCACGCACCTGAGTCGCGCGCCTGCTCCCACACCGCCACGCTCACGGAATGTCTCCGCCTCAGCAGCGCCGCGCAGAGGCCGCCCGTGAGCCCTGCGCCCACGACCAACACGCGTGCCATGGCGACTCTACTCTGCTCAAAGCCGGCAACTTGCTCCGCCCCCTGACCTCTAACCCCGAGGCAGCCTTCGGCGTCATGACGCGTGCGCACCTGCGTCCCTGGCCGATGATGGGCCAAATCCCCTCCAACCTCCTCTAGCTTACTAGCTGCCCTCAAGGAACTTCCAGTCTGTTGTGCGCTCCGATGCTCCTCTTTGCTGTTTATCTTTGAGGAAACGGCCCAGAGAAGCAGGGGCTGGATTGGAACCCAGGCCCTCCTCTAGGCCCCGCCTTTTCCAAGGTCCCAGATCCACCTTCCCCCTTAACAATGGGGCTTCCCGCTTCCTGTGCCAGAAAACCCTGGGCTGCAAATCAGAACCTTCCGGTCAGGTCGACCAGCAGCTATTAAGCGCCTACTGAATATCGCGTCTGCTCTGTATCAGACTGTCCCAGCTTCCTGCCCCGGACACTGGGGGTCCTCAGGCACCCCCTTCACCCCAGAGCCAATTAAACAGGCTCCTGGCCTCAGAAACCGCACACTTCTGGGAACGTGCCTGGACAAGTTTAGCCCGGGGCCAGTTATTCAGTGTGACCTGTTATACGCATGACCCTGGGCTAGGGCAGGAGGAAGGAGGAGCCCATCCCCACACAGGGCAAGCCTCCAGTAAAGTTGGACCTGTCCGACCTTGCACAGTCACCACCTCCTGGGACAGCCCAGGTCGTGCCGTGCCAATAAGGGACCTTCAGAGAGGACTCGGGCGGAGGCGGGCGTTTTCCAAACTTTGAAGTGTCTCTTAACTTCCGAAGTAAGGAAGGGAACTGCCGGTCAGATCCTCTTTTGCTGTCAGTTGGGGAAAAGCAAACTTAAAAAAAAGCGGCTCCTAGTAAAAGTGCCTGGAATAGGACTGACCCACCCCACTCCTCCTCAGCAGAAAAAGGTTCTCGTGCTTGCCAGTCACTAACGTCAGGTGACCGAGAATTGATTTGCTCACTCATTAATTCAACAAATATTTGAGTCCCCATAAAATTCTAAGGACGTTGACTGTCCCATCTGGACAGACCCGTAAAACGATACCGTGTTTTAAACACCTTTTTGATGCAAGACCCTTTATTTTGCAAAAACAGGCTGCGGAGGGAGGGAGGAAGTGATTTGCCCAGAGTCCCATAATGGGTCTTTGGTAGCGGAACAAGAGTCAGAATCCAAGGGGTGTCTTTTCTGTTTTCTCATAGTGCTCCCTCACCTTGCTCACCTGTGCTAAATAGCATTAAGAAGATGAAATGGGGAGATGTTGACGAGTAGAAAGCCCTCCCACAAAGGAAAGCTCTTGGACAGTGACCTGCTCAATGCGCCACATCCAAGGAATACTGTCCTCCCCACACACACGTGCAGTTACGGGGGTCAAAATCAGTGTTTTGGATTGCAGGGACAGTGTTGTTGCCGTCATCATCCGAGGCCACTTAATTGGAAAAGATGGGGGGGGGGTGCAGTGTCTGCTCATCATCACCCTTAACTGAGGCCCAGAGTGGAGGAGGGGAGAACAGAAGAACATGGTCTGGCCGCAACCGGAGCAGGGTGGCCAGAAACTGGAGAGCTCTTCTGACCTTTGTCATTACAGGGATCCCCATGTTCATTGTCAGACTGTCCAGTCAGGCTCCAAAGGGCATCTTGTCCACTCTCTACTGCAGCTATCCCTGTCTTGAGTCACAAAGGGCTTAGTGTCCCCTAGTCCCGTTACTGGAGATTCTCTCTTTCCTCATGCCGTCAATCAAAAAATTCTTCGGGAGGGGTTATTCTCATCATAACCTCATGGACAAAAAGTCCAGCAGAATGCAGACCCCAGAATTTCAGAATCTGTTTACTGGCTAGCTGGACAGGAGTTTGTTCATCCCAGCTACGGCAAACACTGCTCCTGCCAGCCGGGGCCTGTCCTGTATTTGAACAGCAAGTTTCTTCCCAGGGGCTGCTTGGTAGAGATGGAAGGCTACCGTGTCCACCTACCTGTCTCTGTCACAATTTTCCACCTTGGAAATCTACCTTCGATTCCTATACCACAGTTGTCCAGTAAGGCCATGAAACAAGTTTAGCTCTGCAGAGGCAGTGTTGCCGATAGCCTTGTGTTTCCCCAGTGTCTCTCTCTCTTAAGAAATACATATAAAGGCAGTCGGATTGGGTGATAGCCTCCCTATGCAGAGAATCTTCCTTTCTGCCTTATCTGTTCCTTTGCTTTTTCACCCTCCTCCTCCTCCTCCCACCTCCTTTGGGGTTTTTTGATAGCACAGGCACACCCCCCTCAGGACAAGAGTTCTGTCTCGACTCCATAGTAGTGGTCACAACAGTGACCTTCAAATGCCCTTTAAAGGTGGCTTGGAAAGGAGCAGGGTCAAGGTAGAGGAGACTTCAGTGTTTGCTGCCTTTCTTGGCCCATTTTCTTTATGGTGGAGCATGGGACCAGGAGAGTGAAAACCCTGGAGGCATTGCTTAGTTGGAAAATATAAAACCAAGGTCTGATTCCTGCAGTTGCTGTAGAGTGTCTAGTATGTATTCCATGTTGTGAGGTGATGGTTGGGGATTCATCCATCTGAGAAAAGCCAAGTGGAGTTTGGGGAGAGTAAGGACATATTTTAGGCATGGTTATCTTCCCGGCCTAATACATTCAGCCTGTATGGACTGGAAGAGGTAAATTCTGGCAAGCTTATGCCACTTATGCTATTATCTTAAAAAAAGTGGACTCAGCAAGAACAAAGGCTTCAGGTGGGAATAGACATGAAGCAGCGAAGAAGACAGCTTCAGCAGGGGAAGGACAGTCTCCACCTCAGCGCTAAACTGGCCCTTGGAGTGTGCCCAAGACACTTGTGTCTCCACTAATCCTATGCTTCTCCACTGTCTGCCCTGCATTTGATGTGCTTCTCACTTCTAATCCTTTTCCTGATCCTAAATCTATATAGCTAACTGGAATGAGGGAGGGATGATTAGAGATAGAATTAATTATATGTGTTGAGTTTCCATCTAGGATAAAGCCATCTAATTTAATTCAGTATAATTTAATGAAAGCAAGGAAATGCCTTTAGCGAGCTATTCGTCATTAGCAATGAATCTCCAGAATGTTAACAAAGAGAAGTGTTTTCAGCTTGAGAAGACATAGACACATACAGAGAAACGGGCATTGACAAAATCACAGGATTTCAGAGCTGGTTGTGACCTCAGCAGCCATTTGGAATACACCATACCCCAAAAGCCTCCCCTCAAGGATGCTCCTGCTGCCAGAGAGCTGGCCTCTGCCTAGGGTCCTTGGAAAGGGGGAGTATCTGTGCATGGAGGCATCCCAGTCTGCTTCTGGGGGGTTCTCATTGTTGGGAAGCTTTGCCCTCATAGTCATCCTCCGTTCCCTTCTTTACTGCTTCTGCCCAGCTCTCTGAGGTCGGCTTTGAGTCTAGACTCTCCCTCTTCCACACAGTCACCCTTCAGATATGAGAAGATGACTCTCACTCCCCCCCTGCCCCCATCCTCTCCTTTCTCTTCACCAAGGTAACTGTGCCCATTTTCTTCAGCTCTTTTTTGATCTGGTAGGGGTTCAAGTCTATTCGCCATCCTAACTTTGTCCTTCCTGAAATGTTGCCCAGAACTGAACACAATGCTCTGGATGTGGTCTCACCAGAACTGTTTGTTTTTCTGTCTAGAAACTGTTCCTCCTTTTCTAGTCAGACCTAAAACTGACCTCAGATGCTGATGTTACAGCATAAAGAAAAATAGCTATTTATGCAGATGCTTAAGAAGGAGAAAGGCAATCACATTGGTGTCCTTAGGGCTCCAAATAGAGTCTGTTATTGAGGCAGCTGGGGCACAGGCTTGGAGTCAGAAAGCCCTGAGTTCAAATCCAGCCCCAGACACTCACTGGGTGACCCTGGACCAGTCCCTTCACCTTCATCAGCCTCAGTCTCCTCAGCTGTTATAGGGGGCAATAATAGCATCTACTTTTGTTGTGAGGATCAAGTGAGATAATATTTGTTTAAAAAATTGTTTTTAAATGTTTAACGAGGACCTTGGCACATAGTAAGTAGGCCCTTAATAACTACTTACTCCCCATATCCCCTTCTCCCCCATTCCCCACTGGCATCTATGTCTGTGCACAAACGCCTTTCTCCCGCTGGCACCAGAGGATCATATTTCCATATAGTACAGTAAGCAGCCTTCTCCTTAGAGGATCATTTATGCTGTGATATTGAGTGCTGCGGATCATCTCTGATCTTGCCTATATAGACTGAACTGTTTCTTTTTAATTCTTTGTTAAAAGGGATGGTTCTGAGGTGAAGGTGTATGGATCTAATGGGAAGTGTAGGGGATAGAAATTAAATGAAATCAACAATTTTTAAATATTTTATTTTCCCCAATTACATATTAAAACAATTTTTAATGTTTTTTAAACTTTGAGTTCCAGATTCTATCTTTCCCTCCCTCATTCCCCTCCACCCTCCCTCGTATGGTAAACAGTACAATATAGTTTATACATATGCAATTATGTAAAACATTTCCATATTAGTCATTTTGTACAAGAAGACTCGAACGAAAAACAAACAAGGAAACAGAGAGAAGAATGGCCTGCTCGAGTCCATATTCAGAGAGTGTCAGTTCTCTAGAGGCAGAGATCATGCTTCATGATGAGTCCTTTTGAATTGTCTTGGGTCGTTGCATTGCCGAGAATAGCCAAGTCATTCATGGTTCTCCATCAAACAATGCTACTGTTGCTGCTTACAGTATTCTGGTTCTGCCCACTTCACTTTGCGTCAGTTCATGTAAGTCTTTCCAGGTTTTTCTGAAATCTTCCTGCTCCTCATTTCTTATATAGGCCATCGTATTCACACACCACGATTTGTTCAATCATTCCCCCATTGATGGGCATCCCCTCAAATTCCAGTTCTTTGCCACAACAGAAAAAACTGCTGTATGTTGGGTGTGAGAGAGAAGGAAGATATCTCGGTTGTGAGCCTGGCTAACAGGAAGGGTAGTAGTGCTCTTGACAGAGGGAAATTAGAAAGAGAAGAGATTGTAGTGGGGGGTCGAGGTGATGGGAGATAATGGGTTCAGTGTTGGGCATTTTGGGTTTTAAGATGTTTAATGTGTGGTTAGAGATGTGAAACTAGAGCTTAGGGCTAGATAATTAAAATTGAGAATTGTTAGCATAGGGAAACTCATCAGATCCATGGGATAGATCAAGTGACATGTAGAGAGAGAAGGAAAGGGCCAGGAGAGAGGAATGGGGGTCATCTGCAATCAGCTGGCATGATCTTTGCTTTTGTTTTAATACTGTTTCTTCCATCTCTGAATTTTTTTAGTTGCAAATCTACTATTCTCTTTCATTACTTTAGAAATGTTATCTGGCTGTTGTTGAAGTATTTGTTCTCTTGTTTGTTAAAATTCTCCGATTTCCATCCTTACTACCATTCCTAGTTCTTCCTCTAATTCTTTTCTTGATTGTCTTTAACAGCTCAGAAGGTTCTGGCGGCTGATCCACCATTTGTGGAGGCAGAGATCACGTTATTGTTGGTGCAGCATTTGCTTCCACTTGTAGGGTTCTCACTTTGCTTTCTGTTACTCCATAACATTGATTCATTGTATTGAAGCCCCTTCTTCCATTCTTTACTCGTTTATCTCAGCCTTCCTGTTTTTCTAATGAGATTTCCCATGTGATATATTCTTTCCTTTCCCCTCTTTGCTCTTGTCTTGTTACTATTTTTCTTTTATGGGGCCGCATTTCTTGCTGTTTTGGGAAAGTGAAAGAACCAGAACTGGAAACATCCTCTCCATCAGCTCTCTTACTGCACATCTCTCACGTAGATTCAAGATGGGTATTGAGATAAGAGTTTGACTGGGTCACCATTACTGTTCTCTCTGTTCCTGGCGGAGAAGAAAGGGGCAAAAGAACGGGAACAGTCATTTGGGGGATTTTTTGCCAAGCCAAGGTAAGATTGCCAAAGAGCAGTGAAGACCCACTTGAACTTTTGTACCATGAATGGGTAAAATCAGTTCAGTTCCAGGACTCTTTGGAGCAAGAGTAAGGAAATTCAAGAACTGAAGTGACCCAGAGATGAGGATTTACAGGTCTGGGAGTACAGAAAGTTCATAGGGTCAGGGCTTCTAGGCTAGTCTTTAGTGGCAAACAAGGTAGGCAGAGCTGTATCTGGAGGCAATCAGTCAGTCAGTGAGCCTTCTATGAGGGGCACTAGCGAGACTCAGGCAAAAGTGAATGTCTTCCTTCATAGAACTTACAGTTTATCTGAAGAGACAGCATGGACCCAAATAAATGCCTACAAAATAAGCACAAGGTAATGATGGGGGAGGGGGAGTGGAGGTGAAGGAAGTAACCTGAGGAAATGACTGGTGTAAGGTCCCTTGAACCAAGCTTTGAAGAGCAGCAAAGCTAGAGGGCAGAAGATAATTATGAGAATGGAGATGGGCCCAGGGACTGAAAGTCAGAAGAGGGGTATTAAGCTAGTGAAGACTGCACAAGAGAGTTGTAGAAGTGGAAGGATGGGTGATAGTGGTCAGAACAGAATGCCAGCATTCAGGATCCTGTAGTTCTGAGCAGTTGTGAGGTCCGAGGTATGGCCATTCTGCTTTGTGTCTGATGCAGGGTGAATGGAAAAGGAGATCGCTGTAGTGAAGGAGGTTGAAGAATTGTATGGTCAGGTTGTGAGAGGAGATGTCAGCATGTATACTGAAATCCCTGAGGAAGATGGCTAGGGATAGCGTGTAGAGGAAGAACTTGTGACAGGTACCCCAGACTGAATTGTCTTGGTTGGGCTTTACTGAGGTTTGCTGACCGGGGCAGGACTGGGGAGGTGAGAAAGCAGCAAGCTCTTTCTGGTCATAAAGACTGGAGTTAGAAGAACTCACTTACAAGACTTTCCTCTGGTCAGAAAGAGGAGATTTTATGGGAATGATTCATGCGATGTTTGATTTGTAGGCATGGCTTTTTAAGCAGCAAACATATTTACTCCACGACAAATTAATCTGAGTAATGTATATTGCAGAGTCCTATGAAATATTTAGAATCCAAAAGAAATTTTTAAAAATTGAATATAACTGCTCACCATCCAGAGAGAGAAGTGAAGACAGGAGGTACGTTTTTCACTTTTTGTTTTGGGAGGCAATCAGGGTTAAGTGACTTGCCTGAGGGTCTCACAGCTAGCAAGTTAAGTGTCTGAGGCTGGATTTGAATTCTAGTCCTCCTGACTCCAGGGCTGATCCTCTATTTGCTCTACCACCTAGCTGCCCCTGGGAAAGATGTATTTTTAATCGGGCACTTAACTTGTTTTATCATAATACAGTTACATTATGGTTGGTAGAATACCATAATCCCTAGGATATATCTTTTTTTCTATACTGATATGCCTATGGAGATTATTATTCCTGGTAAAACTTCCATTAAAATCCTATGCTACAATGAGGTGATGCCTCACTGAGGTGTGGTACTGACCCTGGTCCTTAAAGACTCTGCCAGTCAAGCTCAGGATCTGACAGGTCCTTACAGATAGGAAACACTTTGATGATAGACATGACAGTGGATCTTGCTTCTTACCAGAGAAATAATCTGTTCAAATCAGTGAGGTACCTCACCAGCTTTGGCTTCAGCAACCACTCTACCATGATAGAGCGGCCATGACTCCCATGGGTGGAGATTAGGAATTCATCTTTAATGTTTTGGTATAGAGAGTTGACAAGAACATGGAGGTCAAGTGATCTTCCCAGGGTTCTCTTTGTAGTATGTGTTAGAAGCAAGAATTGGACCCAAATCTTCCTATCCTAAGGCTACCTTCCTTCCCATTCTGCTGCACTTCCTCCCTTTCCTTTAGATTGTGAGAAAAAACAATTTTATCCTATACGTGACAGTTCTACACTGTCCCCTACCTACCCCCCCCCCAATGCCTTTCTGTTTGGAAGCAGTGATGGCAGCTTGGAAGATGGCCCCTGGTAGTGACTGCTAGAGAGGGAGGTGAGCTCAGTTTAGGGTCACACAGCCTGAGATCTGCTACCACCTACCTGTGTAACCTGGTGTCAGCTTCTGTGCCTTACTCTTCTCATCTGTAAAACTGAGGGGGTATTTCCTAACTTTGGGCCAATTGTTATTTTTTAACAAATGAAGGTGAGAATCTAAGCAATATTATACAAATTGCCAGGAAAATTGTCAGAAACTGGCTTCTAGTAGCCATGGACTTGGACAGTGTCTTCTCTTGTTTCAGTGTTGGAGATTTGAGCAGAAAGAAATTCCCCTGCATAGCTAACAGGGCCTTGAAAGCCCAGGCAGGACCATGCCCAGGGCTGCTGGCAGCCCTCAGGAGAAGTGTCAGGTGTTGCTTGAAATCACTTCTGAGCACACGGGCAGATCAGTCTGATTCCCTGCTATTGCCTTCTTCTTAATTACACATGGGAGACAGCAAGGATGGGAACCCTCATTTTATGAAGACTTGTCTGTAACATTGATGTTGTTCCAGGCACTAGAACTTCCAAAACAGCACCAGTGTCAACCGGTGTGACATAGTCTACTGAATTTTTATTTCTGTACAGAAATGGTATTTGCATCAATCAAGGCAATTTCTTAAACGTATAATTAAATGTCATTTAATTTTTATACTTCTATAAGACTACTCATGTCAGTACCTTCAGAAATCAAAACATTTTATCAGACCACATTTTGATTTGGAAAATCTGACCTCTAGATTTATAGGACCTCTCACTGTGCCCATATGATGGGGAAGATTAGAGCTCGACCGTGGCTTTCTCTTCTGGCAGGAAGATTACACTTGGTGGAATATTTATGAGTAGAAGAAAACCTTACTGTGTTGGCTTCATTTGGGCAGAAGGCCGGCTGAATGAAGTGGAGAGTTTAAATTGGAGAATAATGTTGAAGGAATGCTATCACATTAATATTAAGTTTTCATATTAACATAACCTAGGCCAAGAAAACAGGCCCTAGTGAAAGGTCTTAGGGGACCTGCTTTAATGAATATATAAGGATGACTTATCACCTATTGAGTAGCATAAAGAACACCAGATTTGGAGTCCAAATGCCTTGATTTAATTCCAGTAGGCATTTAATCCCTACACAATCTGGTAACCTTGCAGAGGCTCAGGTTCATTATCTGGGGTCAGGAAGACTAGAGTTCAGATCTGGCCTCAGACACACAGCCATTGCATGACCGTGAAGTAAGTCACTGAACCCTTTTGCTTTAGTTCCTTCATTTGTAAAATGAGCTGGAGAAGGAAATGGCAAAACTACTTCACTGTCTTTGCCAAGAAAATTCCACATGAGGTCACCGAGAGTCAGACACGATGGACACAATTGATGGAGCAACAAGTTTCTTGTCTAATAAAGAGGGGACTATGATGTGAGGGTTACAAGAAGCAACACTGTTTGTTTTGTCTTGGTGAACCAAAATGATCACAAGCTCCTACTTAGTGGAGTCTGAATTAAGGAGCTTTTACTATATTCAACAGTAATAATATTGTTCAATGTAGCTACATAATTGCCTTATGAATATGAATCTCATTTGATCCTTACAAAAACTTGGGGAGTAGGTGGTATTATTGTCCCTGTTTTACAGATGAGGAAGCTGAGGCAGACAGAGGGTAAATGACTTGCTCAGGGTCACACAGCTATTGAGTGTCTGAGGCCAGACTTGGATTCAGATCTTCCTGACTTCAGGCTCAGTGCTCTGGGCACTGTGGCACCCCCTAGCAAAGGCAAAAGGATTTCTGGAAAATTTGATTCTGTCCAAATGGCTTCTTTAGCTCTCAAGAATGACTCAGGTCACCATCTTTAATATTGGTAAACCTTTCCTTGCTGGCAGATCCCAAATGCAGAGCCTTTTGACAGCGGTGGCTTTCAGTCTTCTTCTTGGGATGACACATTGTTCTTCTCTTCTATCCCATCGAGATGTGAACCTAGAAGCAAAGATGAACATTGTAAGTGATCTTTTTGGGAATGGGCAGCAAGGTTGGGAACTAGATCCCAGAGGATGGACCAAGCCAATGTCTGGAACCTTTGAGTGGAGAAGTTACATATATGGGCATCACACATGCCTAGACTGAATTCCAGGAGTTGGGAGTTCCTAGGCTTGGATACTCTCTCTGCTGATGCAGCTCACAGTCTTTCTCTGACTAGGTTCATTTCTCAACGAGCCCCCTTTACATAGAGTGTCCCAAATGCAGGGTGAGCTCCTAGAGAGCAGGCTCTCACTTGGTTTTCTTCTTGGTGCCCCAGTGCTTACCATAAATGTCTAGATTGCTGAGGGAGTTGAGGAGAAGGGACTTCTAGAGGAAGTGGTGGAAAGTAGGCAGGTGGAAATGAGTCAAGTACCCAAGAGCGGATTGAATGGAAACATTAGAGTCTTAGAGAGCAGTGGGAAAGAGAAGTGAGACTTCAAGCTCTAGAATCAGGCTAACTCATTTGAGCTTTTGCAAATTTACTTCTTTGGGAATTACAGGAAGATGGTGGCTTATTCGGACCTACAGGAGTTCAGTTCATTCTCCCCAACAACACTCCAGTAAAGTTCTCAAAGTGCACAAGAAACAACAGTAATAAACCAAAGGGAATCAGCTACAAAATTCTTCATCTAGTCAAGGACTGCACAAGAGACTTCCAGAATTTTAGAGAGGACTACGGTGAAGATGAACTGAGGTGGACAGAAAATGGAGTACAAAGTAGCCCATTCTCAGTGGAGATGGTGCCAGGGTCGTACCCAACAAAATCTCATCCCCATCTGTTGCAGGTCAGGGGAG
>CM053598.1:10043357-10055544 GCA_028646575.1 Pseudocheirus occidentalis | reverse complement strand
AAGGAAGCCTTTGCCCCACTTAGCATCTAGGCAATCTGGGCCTCAGCCGTAACAGAAGCAGAGTCACATAGTTCCTTTTAAAAGCAGTCTTAGCCACTGAAACCAGAATCAGACAGGGTCGACTCCAACCATCTGTGAGCATGAGAGCAGTGTTTGGCCCAAGCAGAAACTCCCAATCTAGAAACCAAGGCTAAAGATAGCAGTTTTTAAAAAATTCTGAACACAATGAAAAAATACCTTGTACTGAAAAAAAAAACTCCAGGGATGAACTCCAAAGAGATAATATGCCATAATTCAGAGTAGCACCTTAGAGAAAATGTATCCTAAACATAAGGACTAGAAGTAAACCTGAGAGATGAAATGAGAGGTGGAATAGAATAGCCAGGGAGGGGAGAAATGATAAAAACAACCAATGCCTTATGGTGGAGAGTGATGGATCCCAAGAACTAAAAATTGGGATGGATTTAATGGAAAGCAGCGAGTCCATGAGACAGCAAGAAATATTAAAACAAAATCAAAAGATTTGAAAAAAGTAACAAAAGAAGCCATAAGGTAGCTTGTATATGTATGTATATGTACACACACACACACACGTATATATAAAACTAACGTAGAAAACAGGCCACAGAGAGAGAATCTGGGAATCACTGAACTACTTGAAACTAATGATAAAAAGAAAAGAAAATCAATGGAAGAGAGAGTATGGAAAATAAATGTAATAAAAGATAGGATAAAAACAATTGTATGATTTGGAGGGGGGCAAGACGATGATAAAGGGGACAAGGTAGCATTGTCATGTCATTTGTAGATCACAGGCATTAAGCAAACTTCTCTCATCACCTTTTTCTTCATTGTCAGATAAAAGGAGGCAAAGACAGGACAAATGGAGGTGGACATGATGAAGGAAGACATGACAGTTATAACTGTGAACATGAATAGAATGAACTCCCCTATAAAGAGGAAGAGCACAGGAGAATAGATTAGAAGTCAGAATCCAACAATATGTTGATTTAGAGGAAACGTAAAGATTCACATATATTTAAAGTAAGAGGCTAAAGAAGAATCTATTATGCTTCAAGTGATTTTAAACAAAGCAGGTGCACAGAACTACAATAAAAATATAGTCAGTAAAAAGAGATGCAGAAAATTATTCTATGATTAAATGTATAGATAATGAAGCAGTGTCAATACTATATGCACACAGGTCAACCAAAATGATTGAAGGAAAAAAATTTATAGAGAAATAGATAGTAAAACTATAATAATGAGTGACTTCTGTGCATCTCTTTCATACTTGAATAGAACTTTGGAAAAATTAGAGATGATCCATATGTGGTAGAATATTGAATGGAATCAGAATAGAATTTACATATGTGTCAGCCATATATGGTACTTTTTATTAGGGAGTAAAAACTTCACAAGCAAATGCAAAAGAGTAGAAATACTAAATAGAGCCTTTATTGACCACAATACAGTAAAAATTTATTCCATTAAGGGCCTTTGAAAATTAAAAAAAAATAATTGGAGACCAAGTAATAAACATATAGAATTATTGGGCAAAAGAACAAATCATAGAAATGGCAGATAACTCAATCACAGAGAATGACAACAATGAGACAACATACCAAAATCTGTGGGGTGCAGCTAAAGCTGTCTTAGAAGAAAAGCTACATTTTCAACACTTTCATTCATAAAAGAAAGAACAAATCAACGAATTTGAGCATGTTACTAAAAACAATTAGAAAAGGAATACATCAGGACCCCTCAATTTAACACCAAAATAGAAGCTCTGAAAGTCAAAGAAGAGAATGACAAAATTGAAAGCATATGTATCTTAAGAAAAAGTTCCCCAAAATATTTGTAGCAGCACTTTTTGTGATAGCTAAGAATTGGAAGCAAAGTAGATGCGCATCAACTGGAGAATGACGAAACAAATTATAGTATGTGAATGTCATAAAAGCTGCCAGTTCCCTAAGAAATGATGTATTTGATGAATACAGAGAAGCGTACGAACATATATAATGAACTGATGCAGAGTGGTGTAAGCAGAACCGAGTCAGTAACACGCACAGCTACAGTACGTAATTGATGGCGCACAGTATAAGTGGAAAGGACAAGGATGCATCACAAGGTCAAACATAAATGTAGCACAATTATAAAGACCGAGTAGAGCTTGAATGAAGAGAGGTGAGGAGGCGGCCCGCCGCGTGGTGGAGGGGGAGGTCCTCGGGTGTTACGCGCGGCACGCGCTTTCAGACTTTTTTAGTGTATTCGTCCGTTGTGCCAACCTTTTTTTTTTTGCTCTAAAAATACTATTTGTCGTATGAGGAGGCTCTTCAGGAGGAGAAGGAAAAGGGATCATCGAGATCGATAAAAACCTTTTTTTTATTAAAAGCGCAGAACGCCGAATCTGTAAGTACAACTAAGGCCCGTTTCTCTGAAGAAACTAGTAAAGATGAAGTCGGATAATCTCTCTTTTTCAAAAGAAAGAAAAACCAAAGTGTTCTTAACAAAAATGAAAAAGAATTCAGAAGAATAAAGATGATCAGACGCTAGCCGACAAACTCTTAATACGGATGGAATGCGCTCTTTACTTCTCGCACCTCCCCCCGAGTGACGCCGGCCTTCTTCCCATTCACTCCATCAGCAGGACGCTCCGACTCTCGGCGTCTTCTTCGGCCGTTTTCCCTTCCTGAAATTCTCCCCCCACATCTCTACCACCTGGCTTCTCTGGTTTCCTTCAAGTCCGTGCTATGGCCCCCCCCCCCCCCCCCCAGAGGAGACCTTGTTCGTTCCCTCTTAATTTTAGTGCCCCCCTTCTGCTAATTGCTTCCTACCGATTCTCCATATACCCGGTTTGTACATATTTGTTTGTTTATTTTCTCCCTCATTAAGCTATGGACTCCTCAAGGGCAGAGACTGGGTTTCTGTCTCTTTGTATCTCTGCATTTAACACAGGACCTAGTTAAACGCTTACGAAATGACTAGATAAAAAACTCACCAAAAATATAAAATGCCCAGAATAACATGTAAATAGATTATTTACATAACCTAGCATAAAAAAAAGCCGTAAGTGTGCTCCTGGAAGGGGTGGGCGGGAACAGGAAAAGACGGATTGACAGGGGAATTATACTGTCTATTTAAAGAAGAATTAATTGTGGTTTTTAGTTTTTTAAACCTCGTGAAAGAATGGGAAAGAGAACTTCCCCAGTGCTTTCTATGATAAAAATATGTTCTGAATACCTAAACAAGGGTGGGACAAAGCAGAAAACTATAGATCAGAATTCCTAGTGAACATTAATATAAAAATATTAAATAAAATATTAACAACCTATAGAAGTATATTAAAATTATTGTACACTATGACTAGGTTGGATTTATACCAGTTAAGCAGGGTTGGTTTAATATATGAAAAATTATATAGACCATATTAATTTTAAAAATTCAATCAGATGATTCAATGAATCTATGTTAAAAAGACTTTTGACAAAATCCCTCACCAGATCCCCCACCAAACTCTAGAAAGCACAGGAGCAAATGGGCTTTTCTTTAACATGGTAAGTAGTAGCCATTTAAAGCCACAAATGAACATCACATGTTCTAGGAAAAAAGGTTAAATGCCTTTACAATAAGATTAGGGAATTTTTTAAAGGATGCCTATTATCACAACTACTATTTGATATTTATACATCTAGAAACGCTATCTGTAGGAATAATATAAGAAAAAGAAGTTAAACAAATAAAATAGGCGCAGACGAGGCAAAACTCCCACTTTTTGCAGATATGGTTGATTTAGGCCAGGAACCTTAAAGTTGACTCAAATTTAATAAGAAATAATTAAGTTGTAGGGCACAAAATAAATCCATAGAAATAATGAACATTTCTGTATGTTACTAACGCAACCCATCAGGAAACTGTAGAAAGAGAAACTGATTCATCAGTATATAAAATACTTAGGTCTGTCTCCCAAGATACACACTGAAACTCTTAGAATGCCCCCACAAAACATCCTTTATAAGAAAGAATGACAGACTTTAAAATAATCAGAAAATATTAACTAGTTCGTAGATAAGTTGCACTAATATGATAAAAACATGATGATGCTATGTAAATTATTCAATGCCATGCCAATACAGCTACCAAAGGATTATTTTATAGAGCTAGAAAAATAACAGCAAAACTCTTCTTGTAGAATAAAAGGTGAAGAATTTCAAGAAAAATAGCAAAAAAAAAAAGGTAAGAAACAAGAGGGGCCTGCAGAACCAGATCTTCAAGTATACTACGAAACAGCAATCATCAGAATAATTTGGTACTTTAAAAATTCCCCAGTTTTTCCTCCGTGGAGCAGATGAAGACCACTATACAGAAGCAAATGAATACAGTAGCCTAGTGCCCAATGAACTTAGAGACCCTAATTACTTTGGCAAAGAATAATCATTTGATAAAAACTGCTCGAAAAACTGGAAAGCAAACTGGTAGAAACTAAGTCTAGACCAGAAGCTGCCATCATATGCCAAGAAAAGCTCCAAATAGATATGAGTTAGACACAAAAGTTGATATTAAACAAATCAGAGGGGGAAAGAGTCCCCGACCAAAAAGGAATTAGATAAAATAAACAGTTTTGATCCACGGGAAATTTTAAAACTTTGTCACAAACAAAACCAATGTAGTTAAAATTAGAAGGGAAACGAGGAACCGGAAAAAAGTCCACATTGTTTTGCTGCTAAAGATTTTATATCCAAGATACATAAGGAACTGGTTCAAATTTGTGAGAATAACAGCCATTCTTTAATAGATAAAAGGATATGACCTGGCAATTTCGAAAGTCAGACAGGAATCCCACTACAAGTCTAAACCTTAAAGAGATGGAAGAAAAAGGGAAAACAACTATATATACAAATTATTTATAGTAGCTCTTTTTGTAATAACAAAGAACTACTGGGAAATGACTAAACAGATTCTGGTATGTGCATGTAATGAAATCTTATTGTGCTATAAAACATCTATTAACTGGATGGATTCAGAGAAGCCTGGAAAACCTGAAGAATCAAAAGAATTATTTCTACAATAATCACAATAGCACTGTAACTACAAATAACTCTGAGAGACTTGAAAACTCTGGTCAATGTGACAGCCAACTATAATTCCAGAAGACTGATGGTGAAGATTACTACCTACCTCTTGCCAGATATGATAGACTCAAGATGAGGAATAAGACATACATTTTGGGACACAATGTGGGAATTGGTTTTACCTGACTGTGTATTATTTACAAAGCTTTTTGGTTCTGCTTATGGAGTAGAGCAGAGAGGAGTTGGGTTAGTTTAGCAAAAATGAAACAAAAGGTCATTGGGGCATCTTTTTATTTTTAATGGAGAGAAGAGAACAGAAAGACATCCAGGTAAGCAAGTGTAATGGGAATCTGCAGCTCTTTCCTGCCCCTAGCCCCTTTGCTTAAGTGGCTCTGAGAATGTTCACGTGGAGCGCATTCTGAGAACCTTGGTTTTTTGGGGAGGAATGGCCACACCTTGTTGCTTTGTAATTGGACAGTGGGTCAAGAGGGCTGACCTAGGAGAAGCCTATATATGTGCCCTGATGTTAGGCTTTGCTTTGGGGCTCACTTTGGGAAGAGTTGTGTGATTTGGGCAGATGAGACTCTGGGAAGCTGTTGAGCCCCACCGGCATTGAAAAACCCAGATGTTGGTGCTTCTCTCTCTGGTAACTTGAATAGGTAACAGATGTGATGGTCAGATGGTTGGAAGCCTGTCTGCTGATCTGTTTCTTGGTCTGCTTGTAACTTGTGTTTGTAACTTCAGTTTGTATTCTCTGGAATTCAGGGTACTGACTTTTCCCCCTGAACTAGATAAATGATATGTTTGTTTGATTAAAGAAAGATTATTAACCCATTTTGAGTTGCTTTCCTTTAGTAAAGCAGATCTAAGAACCTGTGCTAGCAGCTGTCCTAGGTATGCTAGGGTGCTTGCTGATACAGCAAGATGGCCTTGAAACTATAGGTTTATTTTTTATATTACTAAAAAGAAATGATGTACAAAATGGATACCTGAAGTTTCATGTACAGTATTTTTTTTCTGTACTACTATGTATAGTCAAAGACCTGTTCTATTTCATGTTTGTTCAAGATAAAAATTTTAAAAATCATTAAAAATTCCTTTTTCCCCCCCTCAGAGTCAAATGATAACATACTGGGGCTATCCCAGTGAAGACTTCAAGGTTATGACTGAAGATGGTTACATCCTAGGGGTTTATAGGATTCCTTATGGAAAAAATCAAACAAAAAATTCAGGTAGGATTTAATTCAAAATGAGAGACTGTCTCAGACCTGAAGTATTTACCTTTCAAAAAGAAAAAAAATCAGGTCCGGACAAGGATTTTGAAGTAAAATAAACATGAGATCCCATTAATCTTCCACATATCTAAATGGAAAAGGGAAAGTCATTTAGCACTTGACTCTTGTCCCCCAAATATGCTTGATAGGAACAATGAATATGTTAGGGCCAGTTGTGGACTTTTCCATCTGTCCTTTCCCATATCTCCTGGGTGACTTGCAGTGGTTCTCAACCTTCCTAATGCCGTGACCCTTTAATACTCATTTGTGGGTGTATCTGTATGTGAACAGACCCACCTGGAGATGGATAGAGGAGCGTGGTGTCTCAGTTCCTAAGACCATTGGAAATATGTGTTCTCCAATGGCCTTAGGCGACCCCTGTGACCCCTGTGAAAGGGTCTTTCAACCCCCAAAGGGGTCGCACCCACAGGTTGAGAGCCGCTAGTCAGTTGCTTCATAAGTGCAGATCTTTCAGATACCTTTTTCCTTTGTCTTAACTGTCACCTTTATTACTATGACATTGGGCAGGGCAGTGCTTGTAGTGCCAATGCAATATTCACAGCACCAGTGGCAACTGCAAACATGCTGGCATAGTGCTTAATTGCAAAATATAACAGACTCTCCATATAGAAGACAGAAGCAAAACATTTATTTAGACATCAGAAAACCAAATCCGCAAACCAGAAAGTCAGATCCATCATAGTAGTAAAGTTATAACACCACAGAGAGCCACTCCATCCTTTAGCCTTCCTACAAACCAACATTTACACACAAGCCTAGCTGTCTCCCTCAGGTGCATCCTCTCCTCCCGCCTTCTCTAACTGCTCTGACTCCCAGCTTCCTGTGGGTTCTATGCTACCCTTCAGCAAACTCCTCCTGTCACAGGTTCCATGTGACTACATTCAGCCTATAAGGGGGCAGGGAAAATCCTCCAAGCTGGGAAGGTCTTCAAATCCCCTTAGGCTTATTAAGGGGCAGGGAAGATCTTCAAATTCCCATTCCCATTGCAGTGCGATGAGAAGCTTTTTCCTGTCCTTCTTGATCATGCTCCTAGTTAAAGCCTCTTAAGTGAATGAAGACTAGCATCAGGAGTCCCTCTGGCCACCTTTCCTGACCTCTTTCCCAGATTTATTTCTTTCGTTCCAGATGTGGTTCCTCATTGGCCGTAAACTCAGATAATGAGATGTCTTGACTACTAGCATGCAAAGCACAGAGATCTGAGCTGTTATTGAAATTAAATACGGAGTAAATGAAATGAAATGTCAATGAAATGCGGAGTCCAAGCAGCATAGGGGGTGTGATTGTTGTTCAGTCGCTGAGTCGTGTCCAGATCTTGGGGACCCCACAGACTGCAGCACGTCAGCCCTTCTGTCCTCCACTGTCTCTCAGAATCTGCCCAAGTTCATGGCTGCTGTTTCCATGACACTATCTGTCCATCTTATTCTCTGCTGTCCTCTTCCTTTGGTCTTCAAGCCTTCCCAGTATCAGGGTCTTTCCCAACAAGTTCCATCTTTTCATTATATGGCCAAAATATTTAAGCTTTGGCTTCAGTATTTGGCCTTCCAGTGAATAATTGAGTTAATTTCTTTAAGTACTGATTGACTTGACCTCCTTGCTGTCCAAGAGACCCTCCAAAGTCTTCTCCAAAGTACCAATTCTGCAGCCTTCAGCTTTCCTTTTCTCTCAATTCTCATACCTATAAGTTGCTTCTAGAAAAGCCTTTGTTGGTGAGGTGATTCCTCTGCTTTTTAGATAGAGAGTATAGGAGATTTAATAAATGTCAGGAGAAGTGGGCCTGATATCTCTGAAGTGGTCTGGTAGAGTCAAACAGAGGCAGATGAAACCTTAAGGCTTTTGTAATATAATATATAATCTTAAGGCTTTTTGTAATATAATTTCAGTTAATATAGGGGGGATGAGGGTCTAGGTCCATATAGGAAAATAGAGCCCAAAAGATTTAAAAAGACAGAGAAGAATCAGGGGATCAATAAGAGGGATGCCAATGAAAGCAATTGTGAAGACTTGCTGACCAGTGGCCAAAGGTTTTGGCATTTCTAGCCTTCTTGGGGAATCACTACTTCACCCATATTGGTACCAAAGCCACCTACGTTTTCTGCATCCACAGAGACATGGCCACAGAGCCCAGGACCTGAGGATTTTCTGCTTCATTTAGAATTTCTTACTTCCTTGTGACTTTGAACTTGACCTGTAGAATTTGAGTTAAATTTCAAGTCGCCAGACAAGTCCTTTCTTTGGTCCTGACCCAACCTTCCCAGCTGTATCCTTAAGGAGACATGTGCAAATGCTTTAATTATTTTCAGGATTGGATAGTACAGTGCAATGAATCCACTTACACCAATTAGAATCAGGATGACTGATTTTGTGCACAAGGATAATGCAAATCAGGATTGAAGAAATATTGAAATATAGATGTAAAGATAAAGCCTAACAGAAGAATAGATATCTTTATATGTGTTGCCTTGTAAGTGGGTTATGCGGCTGGGGAGGCCTGGGTCAGCTTCCAGAGTCCTGATTGAGAAAATGTCTCAGGCAGTGTGTCCACTCCATGGGTGAACTCCGAAGGGTAGGGGGAGCTCTCCAGGCCATAACCAGTTTTAGTCAGAAAAGGCAGCGGGCCAATTATTCAGCTTGTTGCCAGAGCCTTATGTGACTTGACTAACTGCACTGGAAGTGTTGCAGCTCGGGACAGGGCCCGAGTCCAAAGGCGCCAAACATCCCTAATTGATATAGCAAAATGTCTGCATTCAGAAAGACACAGGGTGGATTCTGTTTGTTCCTAGAAGGGAGGCCGGCACTTCCAGGAAGAGGAATCGGCCACAGGCTGTTGACCTTTTGGTCCTGGGAACCAGGGCAAGGTGGCTTTTTAGTTCTCGGAACCTGGCCCTGGTTTTAAGGAGAAAGAGCAACATATGTATTCACGTAGGCCTATAAATATTCAGGAATGAGCGTTAATATTTCATTTACCCTTCGCCAACCTTGCGGCATGCCTCTGTGGGACTTCCAAAAGGTGGCTTATAGAGATCAGAGACTTGTAAATCACTCTGGCTTGTGCACAGGACTAGGACAGGGACACTGGGCTCAGCTCAGCAAAGGCCAGGTTGCTCTGGAAGTAGTCGACATTTTCTAACTTTAAGAGAGCACACAAGTATGGTATTTGATCTTTCCCTGCCCGAAAGGAGTGGCTCGATAATAATTACAATTTGTGTTCTCATCCTGACGTTCAGCGCTCCTAATGTTTTCTTACATCACCGTGCCAGGTTGCATTTTCATCCCCGTGATGTGCCTTTATTTAACCTGCTGTGACTTATCACCTTCTAAAATCTGATCGGGGATTAAGCATGGGAAATCCCATCCAACTCCAGAGAGAGAATTAAAGCACACTGTTCACTTTATTTTTCTTGCTTTTTGCTTCCAGTGTTTCATTCCAATGATTAATGTGGTTATATGGGTAAGTCTGTACTTAAGAAATTCCCTTGTAAACCTTTTTTTTTTTGGAGGGCAGTTGGGGTTAAGTGACTTGCTCAAGGTCACATGGCTAGTTTTTGTGTTAAGTGTCTGAATCTGGATTTGAATTCAGGTCCTCCTGACTCCAGGGCCGGTGCTCTATTCACTGCGCCACCTAGCCGCCCCCTTGTAAACCTTAAAGTGATCAACAACTGTTATTAATATTAAATTATGAAACGTCACATACTCCAATGATGAATCACCCAGATGTAGAAACGGCTGAGCACAGGCCATTCCTCATCCACACTGCAGAGTCTGCTTCTCCAGCTGAGGCCTCACCCTCCTCCTTGCCTGATTTTCTGGGCCTGTGATTCTGGCTGTCAACTGTGGTGGGTGTTCAGTGAGTTTTTGAGGACTGGCAACATCATTTAGAATGTATCTGGAGGGAGGAGAATGCCTGGAGTTGCAACGGCTGAGTTTTGCAACATAACATTTGCAAATCAGTAACTGCCTCTAAGTAATGCTAGATTAAGCCACAGACTCCCAGAAATCTAGGTTTGCAGGGTTGGTCCCATCAGTTTCGGACCTCACCATAGCTTGTGTCTTTGTTAGAACTGGCCGTAGTTTCTTTTTCATTATAATATGACAGAGCCTAATTTTTTTGATTGACCCAATGAAATAATTCCTCAGTCTCTTTGAATGACCTGTACAACTTAGCTCTAAGATGCTTGACAACTCAGATTTTTACTCAACACATTTGCCCTTTTCCTAACAGATCTAAGCTCCTCAGACTCCCCTCAGTTCTAAGGTTTTCTGGCCCAATATCGCCCACCTTTTGAAGCCTTCTCCATGTTTTCCTTTCAGCCGGGAGGCCTGTTGTGTTTTTGCAGCATGGTTTGCTGACGTCAGCCAGCAGCTGGGTCTCAAACCTGCCCAGCAACAGTTTGTGCCTTCCTTCTGGCAGACGTGGGATGGGACGTGTGGCTGGGGAACAGCCGCGGAAGCACGTGGTCCAGGAGACACTCCTTCTTACCTGTACCTTCAGATGCCTTCTGGGCCTTCAGGTACCAGCTGGGAAATGAGGGTGATTGCCTTAGATTTGTAGTGAACGTTTCTGACTTGGAGCCGGCACAGAGAAGTACGGTATTGGATCTTGCGCTGTCCACAGGGAGTGGTTCTAACTTGATAATAACGACAATTTGCCTTCTGGTTCTGAGGTTCAGCACCTTAATATCTACTTACATCACCATGTCAGGCTACATTTTCATACCCCATGATTCGCCTTTATTTAACCTGCTATGACCTATCACCTTTAAAATCCAGGAGGGCCTGGGGACTCAGATGTGAAATCCTGTCCACCTCCAGGCAGAGGATTAAAGCACATTGCTTTTCATTTGATTTTTCTTGCTTTTTGTCTTTGTTTTGCAGCATGACTAATACTGAAACATGTTTTATATAACTTCACTTGTGGAATGAGTATTATACTTCTTGCTTTCTCTGTGACTGAGGGAGAGGTTGGAAGGAGAGAAAGAATTTGGAGCTCAAAATTTCAGAAAAGAATGTTTAAAAAACAAAATCTAAACCGGTCAGTGAGTTGTGTGTTCTGTTTCTTTGGTCTCTTCAGTTAACGCTCTTGTTTCCCTTTTGTGTTCAGAATTCCTTTCCTGAATCCTGGGCTCTTTTCCTTCATGTAATTTTATGCCCATTATCCTTTCTCTGAACACTTGGAAAGTGGCATCTCAAAAGAGGATGCACATCAGACTCTGCCCTGTGGTGCTTCCTTTCTCTGTCACAATATTTACCCTGAGATGGTCACTGCTCTCCCCCAAGTTCCCAATATATTTAACCCAACAACCAATTCCTCCTTGTGGATGAGAATGAAATCTAGGAGTTCCTCTTTTGAAAGATGAAATTATTACAAAAATTAGACAAGAGATTATTGGTGGCTCAGTTCTTGTCAGAGAGAGCTACACTTGATATCCAGGTCATTTGTCTCCCTTTACAAATAAATTGTTCTAGTATTTCAGACCAGTGATTTATTTCCCATATTCTTCATGTGTTTTCTCTTTCTGATGACCTAAATTACACCTCAGTGACTCTCTCCTTCTCTCTCTCTCTCCTCTGTCTCTCTTTCCCTCTTTCTTTCTCTTCCCCCCCTCTCTTCACACACATATTCTTATGTACACCCAAATATTCCCCTCCATACTTCCCTCCTCTTGGTCCTGTGTTTACTCACTGTAATGTTAATGAAATCAGAAGATCTTCCATGCCCCTTTCTATTGGCACCTACTAAAGGCACTTAGCACCTCAAAGGCTAAGCTCCTTACTTCCAGTGAGGCCTGGCCCCAGGGTGGTCAGGAGAAGCCACAGCTGGAG
>CM053598.1:10027680-10042857 GCA_028646575.1 Pseudocheirus occidentalis | reverse complement strand
GAAAGAGAGGGAGGGAGGGAGGGAGGAAGGGGGGAGAGGGAGAGAGAGCGGGAGACACTCTATTTGATCCTAGAGGGATTACTATAAGAACTTCAGTAGCCTTCCTACTAGACTAAATGAAGAAACTCTGGGAAGCTCAAACAGCCAATCACCTTTCCAAAAGAAGACCACCAGGAATGACTGAAGATCCCTTTCTTGACAACCAAGCAAGATTATCAACCAGTTGCTAACTTCACAGGCGTCTTCCCCAAAATTCCTTGCCCAGAATGAATCAGTCCCCTTGTACAAATTCTTCAACCCCTTTCTCTAATTCCTTTCTTGCTTGATCCAGACAAGAATTCAACCAAAGCTCATAAGATTTTATTGATTTAGGGTGCCCCCTTCCAAGCAGGCACTCCATTAAGATGGCTTGTTTCATTTTTTCTGTCTTAATATATTTCATGTATCCTTATAAAGAACTTTGGTATTCCAAATCTTATTAAACTTTGATCAAGACACTTGGCAATAAGAGTGGCATATGGAAGTCAGTAAGGAAGCATTACTTGAGGGTGACTGCTTATTGCTTGTGCTTTCTGCTGGGCTGACTACCTACCCATCCACAGTGGGCTTTAAAGGACAGCCAATTGTATGCTAAGGAAAATCCAGTAGCTGGTCCTTCTGAGATTCAAACTGATTGAGCTATTTCTGCAGATGAATTAGTTTAAAGATACCCCACACACACTCCAGTCTGAATTAAGTGTATGTGTGTGTATAAAATTAAATGTATATGTGTACACACATACATATATACATATATACATGTACATGTATACATATGTATATGTACATCTGTGTGTGTGTGTGTATAGGGGCAGCCTCTTTTGCCTAAATAACTGGAAATCCAGGAGTCTAAGGAACAGCTACTTCGAGCCTGGGAAGGGGCTGTGTCAACCTAAACTTTGGGGCCAGGGAGTCCATTTACTTCATGGATAGAATTGCCCTGATGAGACTTAGAAGGAGCCAAATGACTGGTGATCATCTTGCTCCCTCTTGTGATCACCTTGCTTCTGCCAAAGGGCAAGCCTGGCTCAGAGCAGTCGGCCCAGATGTGGGGGCTGGAAGGCCCTTCAAGCTCCCCAAAGCTTGAAGAAAGGCCAGAGACCCAAGTGTTTCCAACTCCAGTACAATAGCTGGTGCTTTGTCTTTGAGAGAGAAGTAGTATCTTTGGGACTGACCAAGGAGTTGCGAACTTTCCTTAGCCCCCTTGCTAAAGACCTGCAAACTGGGATCATCCACATGCATTTCCCCAAAGCTCTGTCTAAGCCTTTGGTGTCCATCCATGCTTAAAGCTAATTTCTCTTTGTGTTATAGGACCTGGATCAACCCCAGGAAAAGAATAAATCTTGTCTGGGTTTGTTTTTCTTTTGTTTCTTACTCTGATTTAGTTACTCTGGCTTAACTGCAGGTGCTCTGCAAGAACAGGTTGCTAACACCTACACAAAGCTTACTGTAGGAATCACTGTAGGATGCCTGATGCATTGCATCATGACTTCAATCACCTGCTGGTGCCACCTGGAGCCAGGTAGCTGTGCTAACCTCCTACACACCACAGTTTGGACCACAGAGTCTCAGGCCAGAGGAGCAACAATCTCAAGCACCCACGACCCCCCCAGTTTTCCCCATATCTCTATTGCTACCATCCTTGCCCCTAATCTAGATGGTAACTCCTAGTGTATGGACTGGAGGAGGTGGGAAAAGGGTCTGTGTACCCTGAAGAGACCTCATCCTGCTTCTGGATCAATACAACTGGTCATTTGTTTCCTTGTTTCTATTTCCTTCTCTGTGCCCTGTTTCCTCTTAATGAACTTTTGATAACACAACCTTATTAAACCTGTATTGAGACAACAACATGCCAGGTCTTAACATTAGAAAAATCCCTTTGGCGGCTGAGTGGATTGAGAAGAGGCTTCAGGCAAGGAGACCAGACTGGAGTCTATTCCAACAGTCCAGATGAGAGGTGATGAATTGAGGTCGAGGCTATGTATGTTGAGAGAAGTGGGTATATACTAGACATGTATATAGATAGAAAAGAAAAGAAAAGGATTTGACAGATGATGAGATCATGTGGTATGGGTGAGAGTGAGCAGTTGAGGATGACCCCAAGGGTATCAGCCTGGAAGATTAGAAGAATGACCATGCCCTCAGCTGTAACAGAGAAGTTTGGGGCAAGGGTGAGATCTCACCTCACTCACTGAAGGATCTAAAATGCCCATTATGTTTGCAGAGCAACCTGAAACCATGCTTGAGTTTTACAAATAGACTTATTAGTTGGGCTTTAAGGCACTAAGATTGCACAATTTAAAAGGTCATACTCCCTGTTTTGAAAGAACCCTCTCCTTAGCTTGTCAGCAATTATGATTGATTCCTTATTTGTCAATAGATACAATATAAACCCTCAACTGGTAACAGTTCTGATGTGTGCCCATTTTTGTCCATTCCAGAAAAATCAAGATGATAGATAAAATGGTACATAAGGGTTCATATAGTAATAAGTTGTACTTCTAAGAAGACAGCAAACAGAAGAGGAAGGTGAGTTTAGCTCCTCCAGAGACAAATGGATCCATCTTTTTGTAAGAAAGACTAGGAGGCACATGGTCAGAATGAGTTAAAGAGACATAATGCAAGAGACGCAGAACACAGTTTTGTTTGTTAGTTGATTTTTAAGGTAGATCAGGATCAAGAGAAGGATCAGAGAAGAGACTACATTCAGGCTGAATTTCATAAGATGGAAAAGTCAAAATCAATGCAAATTTGGACCCAATTCAAAAAATTCAACTTTACCAAAGTACAAAATGGAGGTGATGTGGTGAGACAGGAATTGATGTGAACAAATGTGTTGAGCTTTTAGTGAATTCTCAACTCAGTCTAATTCCACAGTGCTACTTGACAGGAGTCATCATGAGATATTTGGGGGCACCAAGAGCAGCATCCTGCCAAGGGCAAAGGGGCCCATGATCCTCCCACAACCTGCTCAGGTCAAGCCACAATTCTTTGGGGACCATGTTTAAGGAAGAATTCTAAAAAGCTGGAGACTACCTCCAAGGAGTCAATAGCCAAGGTAGCGAGAGGCCTGGGGCTTGAGCTGGTTGGGGACCAGGTGAAGGAACTGTGATGGTTGAACCTTAAAAAGGAAAGGCTGAAGATATCCATGTCTGTTGCTTTAATGGATTTGAAGGAGTTGGTGAGGGGAAAGATTCCATTTGCTTACCTTAGTCATAGAGGACAGAGCAAGGGACAGTGAGAGGAAGAAACAGATAGTCATTGTTTTGTTCAACCTATGGAAGATAGATACAATCCCAAAGTGTGATGAGCTACTTCTGCCCTTCACTTGAAATCCCAAATTGAAGGCTGGGTGACTAGCTCTTTAGGAAGGAGGGTATAGAGGGGGTGATTATACAAATTGCATGGACGACAGGCCCTTGGGAGCAACTAGCTAGCATAGTAAATGAAGCACTGGTCCGGTCAGGAGGACCTCAGTTCAAATCTGGCCTCAGACCTTGACATTTACCAGCTATGTGACCCTGGGCAAATCACTTGACCCTGATTGCTTTGCCAAAAAACAAAGAAGAAGAGAGGGCCTCTAAGTCAAATTCAGAGATACAAACTTAGTGCTAAGCACTACTATTCAGTCAGAGCAGTATTGTGTACCAGGCCCAAAGAATACAGAGACAAAAAAAACCAAACAGCCCATGCTTTCAAGGATCTTACCTTCTACAAAATAATAGAACCACATATAAAAACCATGTACACATATACACACATACACATGCACACACACACGTGTTATAACATAATTTCAGAGAAGAAAGGAAACAAGCACTTACGTGTTTGCCACGTGCCAGGCACTGTGCTAAGTGCCTTGCAAATATCTCTTCATCTGATCCTCACAAAGCCCCTGAGAGGCTCATTCTATATCTTGGGACAGTGAGGCACAGATCAGGTGACTTGCCTAGTCACTCAAATAGTCGTTGTCTGAGGATAGATTTTAATTCGAGTCTTCTTGTCTCCAGGCCCAGCAATCTGTTCACTACACCACCCATTCACCCCTAGGGCACCAGCATTTTAGGGATCCTGAAAGGTCTCATGTGGAAGGTGGCATTTAAGCTAATCTTTCAAGGGCACTAATGATTCTAAAGGGCAGAGATGAGGATGGAGGACATTCTAGATATGGCAGGCAGCCAGCACAATAACAGGGAAGCAGAAGAACGGCAAAAGGTCAATTTAGCTAGAGTCTGATGGGCCAATTGCTTGGCTTGTCCTGCATCAGAGACAAAGCCCTCACCCCAATTCCCCTCCTCTGCTTGCTCATTTCTACATCTCTAGAGAATATTTCAATGTTAGGGGACAAGATGTCCCCGGCTCCTCATTTTCCCTTCTAATAACAGTTGCTCATACTTTATCCTTGTGGTTATATCCTTGAACAGCAATCTGTTGGGGAATGGATTTTGGTGACATATGTGTATATATACATATACATACATATATATATATATATATATATAAATATATATACACACATATACACACACATATATGTTGTTTTAAACCTGTCAGAGAAATCTGACATATTTTTCCTCTTCCACCCTACTTCACTTCTATCCTGGGTGCATTGATTTTGTTTATGGAGAAGATTTTCAGTTTAATGTTATCAATTTATGTATTTTATTGCTTGTAGTTGCCTTCATATCTTGTCAGGTTTTAAGAATAAATCTTTTACCCATAGTTGCAAGAGGTATATGATCTAATTTTATTTTTAATGTTATGATCTTTAATATCCTATTTACTTAGAATGTTATGGAATGTGCTACATTATTCTAATTTTTACCAATTGTTTCCCACTTTATCAGTTTTTATCCAGTAGAGAGTTCTTTCCTAAGTACTTTATGTTTTCTGGCTTACAGAACACTGGATTATTGATTTCCAGTATTTCTGATTCTTCCTTGTTTAGTCTGCCCCAGGGGGTCCACCGCTATTTTTTTTTTAATCAACACCAGGTGGTTTTGATGACTGTCTCTTTATATACAGTTTGAGGTCTTAATTCTACCTTCATTTCTACCTCTTTTCATAATTTTCCTTCATATCTATATCTTTCATTTTTTGAATGAATTTTTAAAATTGCTTTATCAAAATTAATAAAGTAAATCCTTAATAATATGATTAATAAAGTATTAAAATATGCATCAAGTTTGGTAGAATTGTCATTTCCATTATATTGGCATGACCCAGTCATGAGCATTGAATACACCTCTATCTGTCCAAGTTGTTCTTTATCTTTTTAAGGAGAACTTTATCACTGAATCTATGCAAGTATTTTGTGTGCTCTGATAGACCCCCAAATATTTTGTGCATTTTGTAATTATTTGATTCCCTGGAATTCCCTAACTAAATCATTGTCATCAACAAATAGGGATAGTTTTATCTCCTTCTTGCCTATGTGTATGCTTTGATATTTTTTCTCTTGACTTGTTGCTATTGTTAGCATTCATAGAACTATACTGATTAATAATGAGCTCAGTTGGCATACCTGATTTAATCCTATATTTATTGGGAAACTATCTCTCCTGCATATCATGCTTACTATGCCTTTTAGACAGAGAGTTTTATGGTGTAAAAAGCCCATGTCTATAGGGTATTAGCATAAATGGACATTGTAGTTTGTCAAAGGCCTTTTTATCTATACATGTTGAAATAATCATGTTTTCTGAACTTTTTAAAAAATATGATTAATTCTATATTTTTCCTAATGTTGAACAAACTTTACATTTCTGGTATAAATCCAAATTGGTCATGATGAAAGAATTATTGGATGAATTGCTGTAGTTAGTTTGACAGGCTTTTATTTAAAATAATGATTGACTGAGTATATGTTTAGTTCATTAATCCTCTTTTTTTCCTGTCATTAATGTATGTTTTTAGTACATAATTTTTCCCCTGAGGTCTGCTTTTGCTGCATCCCACAAATTTTGACATGATTCATCATTATTATTTTCTTTTACAGTGAATTATTTCTCTGGTTTGTTCTTTGACCAAATCATTATATATGATTCCTTTGCTATGTTTCCATTTGGCCATGTGTCTTTTGTTTGTGCTCCCTGAATTAATCACTAGTTTTTACTGTCATGCTCTGTAAGGGATGTATTTATTATTTTGTCCTCATTACTTTTGTTTGTAATAGCTCTGTGTCTTAATACAGGGTTGGTTTTTATAAAAGTTTCATATAGAACTAAGCAATATGTATATTTTTAACAATCCTCTTTAGAAGATTTCATAAACCAACTGTTACCTCTAGTTCTTCCAGTGATTTGTTTAATTATATATTTCCTTTTTTGTCTTTTCTTAGATTTGACTAAAACTTAATGAGAGACACTAAAATCTCTCGCCACTATTGTATCACTGGCCATTTCTTTTTTTGAGGTTCAGTTCATTTTCCCCTTAGGAATTTAGATGCTAAGGCATTTGGAACATTTAAGTTTAATATTGTTATTGGCTTGTTATCTTTTGGCATAAAGTGGTTTCCTTGTTGCGGTGGTCTGGTCCTGACGCACCCAGGGAAGGCAGACTGTCACACAAACCCAGATATGAAGGAACAGTTGGATCTCATGACAACAAACTCTGCCTTGTGCAGTAAACTCTTCTCATCATTAAAGAAAACAAACTAGAGAATTGTACTTCCTTAGTTAGTCTGAAGGATGGCAAGACCCTATCAGATTGATGCTACGCCTCCTTTTCCCTACCTTGCTCTCTGACACCGTGGAATAGCATGTCAGACAATCAGAGAATACGGATGGAGAGGGAGATAACAGAGACAGTGGTTTTGTTGTTTTGGGGTGTGGCCAGCTCTTTGTGACCCCTTTTGGGGGTTCCTGGAAAAGATACTAGAGTGGTTTGCCATTTCTTTCTCTAGCTCATTTTACAGATGAGGGACTTAGGTAAACAGGGCTGAGTGACTTATCCAGGGTCACACAGTTACTCGGTATCTTAGGTCAGATTTGAACTCAGACATGAATCTACCCAATTCCAGGCCTGGCGCTCTGTGCACTAATGGCACCCCCTAGCTTTCTATTGGAAGCCGTTACAAAAGATTTTTTTTTTTTTTTTGCTCTTTAGGAGCTTTTGAACTGTCCTTTAGGTTCAGCTTGGAATATAGAAAAGCTTATGAAGGTGAAGAAGTCACTTCATTCCTAAAATGGAGACCTTTTATAAATAAGCAAGTGATTGTATTCAAATGCTGAAATACTACTCTATGTTGGACTATCAACTAGCTGTTGAATACATATGTATACGTATGTAGGTATTCAGGATGGGGGGCAGTTGGTCTCTGTAAAAAGCAGCTACTGTCTGAGTTAGTTACTGATTTTGATGCTAGTTACTAGGCACTGTCTGAATTCTCTTGGAAGAATTTATCATGAGTTTTGCTAACCACTTCAAGATGGTTTCTCAAGAGGGACTTTATAGGAAAAAGTCTAAAGAGATTCTGTAAAGCACAGGAGATCCAACAACATCTTGAGACTGCGGGGGAAATGGAACAACAGAATCAGAATTTTGAAATAAATGAAATAGCTAAAATTTGTGATCAAACTGAATTTTAAAAGGCAGATGTTTTCAAACAATCAATCAAAACATATCTCTTAAGCCCTTACCATGTGCCAGGCACCCTACTAAGGCAGAGGGGGAGCAAATACAAAATATGAAACAATCCCTTGTCCCAAGGAGTTTCCTGTGTGTAATGAAGTCCATATTATAAATGTATGCAGAATATGTATAAAGTGAATAAATATTAAACATATACAAAGTGGTTAAAGCCAAAGTAGTGTAAACGGAAGCTGATGGAGACAGCAAGAATGACTTCATGCAATAGATGGTGCTTCTGCTGCCTCTTAAAGGAAAGGACATCTGATGAGGCAGAGGGAATGAGGGGGTGCTTTGCATGCATGTGAGATGGCCAGTGCAGTCACAGGGTTGGAAGATGAAGCATCATGAGTGAGGACCAGAAAAAAAGACCAGTTTGTCTAGATCAAATGTGGGAACTGGATTAATGTCCAACAAGGTTGGAAAAATAGGGCATGGAGGGGTATAAATGCTAAGAAGAGTTCCTAGAGACAAGGGAAAACTAATGGGATAGATTTAGTCAGGTCAGGTAATAATCATGCCAAAGTTTTGCCTATAGTTCTCCTGTCCATAAGGTCTCCCACCCCCAAGAAAACTGGATTTATTTCGTGTGAGATTTTAACAATCAGTTGATTCTCTCACCTACAACTGTTTGACATTGTCTTGAATTAGTGTGAGATACGAATGAAACATGTCCAAGTCTTCATAGATAGGGATGAGCTGCTCATTCAGAGAACAGGAGCCCTGCTATTGCAGTCAGTGGGTCCATAAGAAGATATGCCAACAAAACTCCTAATGGAGCCCAACGGGAAGGGGCCACACTGAATTATTTTTACCACCGATAGTGCAGCACATTACCACAGACTTCTACATTGGATTCGTATTCATCACACTGCAGGAAGGTATCAGCTCCACTAGACTCATCATACATGAAAGACCCCTCCTGGCTGATGACATGCCTGGGGCTGGGCAGTGAGGGAGCTTTAGTGCAGTACTGACACATACTCCTACCAAGGAAGCAGGATGTGTCACTGCAAAGTGAAGCGAATCCTCCTGTGCTACAACAACCCTACTATGCTCTCCCAGAGAGGAACACATTCGTCTCTTACTTCCTGGTCCCAGGAAAGGACATGGCTAGTAGCCTTTTAGCTGGGCCTTCGAGGAGAGAGGAATAAGCATGCAAATGGACCAGAAATTTGTAAACCAAAGTAAGAATCACTGAGTTTGCCAGCAAGGGTGACTCTCTCGCTGTGGTGAAGTCACACCGTTCAGAGAGGGAGCAGGTTTTTATAGGGCCTCAGAGGAGAAGGGATGGGGTATCTGTTTCAAGAACTCTGGGACAGATCTTCATACCTGTTTGCCCATCAAACACAGGATATTGAGGTTAAACTAGTTCTTGGAATCAGGGGGCAAAACAGGACACATGGACACTTTATTTCAGGCTTCTTGCAATTTCAAGCACAGAGTGTATAAGAGGGCATAATGGGAGAGGGCATTATCATGACATCAGGGTGACTGTGTTAGGACTCAGCCTCATAGGATTCATTTGAACTTTCTGTTGTGATCACCTGAATTATAGACGGAGCAGAATTATCAAAATGGCTGTAACAGTTCCTTCCTTTTGTTGTCAGATCAATTTCCAAACGCTATGTGTTTTATCTTGTCCTATAAATGTTGTCTTCTGTTGGTAACATTCCCTCATGCAAGTGCTTCACATAAAGTAACCCCCCAGAGTAATTTAATAGTCTAAAACCAGTTTTCTCATATCTGACTCTAGGAGTTATTCTCCCTGCTGACTGACAATAAATAAATATTTGAATGGACCTGAAATAGATCTGCTGTTAATAGAAGAATTATCTCCTTCTTTATTTCTTTTAACAACTAGTTAACTACAAAAATAGTATGTTGCATTATTGTCAGCCTCAAACATTCATTTATGCTAAATGCTTTGGGGGAATTATACTTTGTGGGTAAGTTTGATGGGCTGTATATGATAATTTACAAAAGACCTTATCAAAGAAAACACTGCAGGGAGTCTGGAGAAAGATTGTGAGCAGTCTTACCTGATAAAACGGCAAAAATCAGTGTGGGAATATACACATATGAATTTATATATACATATGTATACACATACACACATATGTGTATGTATATATACATACATATATAAATGTGTGTTTAAGTGGCATGAGTGCAATGAATAAGTGGAACATGGAACTGACTTGTCAGCATTTCTATATTGAGTTGTTTTTATGATCAGTCACAGTGGAACTACCACATCCAGACTATAACACCTTGGTCTCTTAAGCATTAGATAAATAAATAATGCACTTAAGACAAGGAAGTTGGAAACTGCAGTTGGAATAGAACAACTAGAGTTTGGGAGAAAATTTCTGAGGAGGGAAAATAATCTTGGAAATACTGAGGGATCCTTTTTATAGACTATTTCAAGAAAAAGATGCCAAAAGAATTGTAAGCCCAGCCTCCAGCCTCCCCCACACAGACTCTAGTTGCTGTTACTATGTCCTTAAGAGACAATAGAAAGCTGAGGGAGTGTAGCTGGCTCTCTGGAGAGACTATCACAGAGACTAAGAGAAATAGAGACAGAAAGAGAATAAAGAAGTTCTTTCTGGGAGAAGTTTTAACTTTTACCTTGCAAAGAGATGTTCTCGTTAATTCTTGAAACCCTTTAGCCGCTATTCTGAGAAAGCCGAATGGTAAGACTATGTTCTAAACCTGAGAAGTCACTAGTTACAGAGATAATTACAGGCCACTTTGGCCGGGATTTTTTCTCTCACAGCTGAAACATTATAAATAATTATGTCTTGGTTAATTTTATTTTTACGCTATTAAGAAATTGCATAGAGAGTAATAATATTTATTTAAGTCTAGGTGGTTAGTTTTAATATAGAGATATGACCACCTGTTCATAGAAAAAGAGGTTTTGTCCAGTTTGTTAAATATGTAATATTTAATGAATCAGGTGGGTGTTTGAGGCTAATTGGTTAGCTAAAGAGAATCACTAACATTCTAATATTGTATCTGTAAATATCAGAACCTGCCCCGCACTTAGCATCCTGCTTGGTATACAGTAGGTACTTAATAAATGTTTATGAACTGGAAAATCTTGGATTACTTTAGAATTCAGGATGACGACAATGAAAAATGTCATTAGTTAAGCGACAGACGTAGATGACAAAACTATGGTTGACTCTAAATCTTCTGCTATAGAATAGGGTGGGGAGGGAGGAAAACAAATGTTACCTTTAATTTTTAAAAATCCGACATTAATAAATGCCATCCTGAAAACTTACCTTCTTATGTTTGCAACATCTTTTTTTCCTTTTTTGATGTTTTACTTAAAAAATGTATTGATATCCTTTGTTTCCTATCCTATGTTATCTATCCTATATTTCCTCTCAGTCTCTCTTCCATGTGGTTATGTCCTATAACAAAGACTAAAAGGATGGTGAAAAACAAACAATTCGATGAATCTAATCAACACATCTAACAAGCGTGACTCTATTTAGTGCCCTACAACCACACTTTCTCACTGCAGCAAACAAAGGAGGGATGTATCTTCTCCCCTCTGTTCTTTGGGGCCAAGTTTATGATGTCACAGTATTCACTTCTAACTATTTTGTGCTTGTAAATGGGAGGAAGGAATACCTTTCTGAAATGAACCATACTAGGCGCTTTTTTATTGTTGTCAAATTCAGCATGATATAAAGCCAGCTATGGAGACTTTCAGTGCAGATTGGAGGCTGGAGCCCATTTTGGTCTTAGTTTTATATATTAGGTTGGAGAAGCCCAAACTAGAGTTAGAGATTACTAATTGGTGGATGCTGTGCTGGCTTGGCATTTCCCTCTTTAAGAGGAATCCGTTGGCAGCCCATGGTTGATGGCTTTCATTTGAACATGTTCATATTGAACAGGTCCCAGGTTAAATGTGTAGGTGCAAAAGGAAGAATTAGACAAGTGAGCCCATGAAAACAGCAACTGGATTTTTTTATGCAACCCCAATGCTTCTTTCCACTCTGAAGAAAGAAAGCTAACCTAGTAGACTATAGTGCTGATTGTTTCTGAATATGTTAGATTAGATTAACACTTTGGGCTTCATATTTTACCAGCCATGTATGTCTAGGAAGATCTTGGTCCTCCTGTACAATAAAACCAACTATCCTCAGTGAAGAAGTGGCAGCTAAAATCAGTCCTGAGACAAGTCATTACACTATTCTTCTCCCTCTATTCTTCTTTCTCCATCTTAAGTAAATTGGGGGGAGGAGAACCAAAGCATTTGTTAAGAGTTTACTACACATTGCCCAATATTGGGCTAAGCAGTGGGGATATGAATAAAAGCAACTAAGACAGTCCTTGCCCTCAAGGAGATTACATTATAATAAGGGAAGTTATAAAGAGGAACTAAAATTGGAAAGGTAGGAGTAATGAATGCATGTGTCATGGCATGGTTTAGCAATGGCTGAGAATTGGTATGGTGTCCTGGTTTTAGGCAAGATAAATCTATTAGGTAAGCTAATCTATAAGGGTCCAAGTTTTGGTTGGAAGCAGAAAAAGGTCTGAGTGGAGACAATATGGTTTGCATAATAAATGGCTATTGTATCATGTCATATCATATAATACATGGCTAGGAGCCCGGTCCCAGAACGACTGGGACAAGCTCATCTATCAAAGTTAAGAGCACGAAAGGGAAGAGTCTGAATTTTGATGGGGGCAGATGAAAACCAGAATGTCTGAGTCAGGGTTTAGAAATAAATGATTATTATTATTATATTGTTTTTACCTTATTCTAGTTTATATTCTCATGTTTTTGACAAATAATGATAATTGTCTTCATCTTATATTTGATAGAATTCAAATGGAAATGGTTCCCTTTTATGTTTAATGAATGACACATGTACAGTGAATAAAATGATCACTTTTTCTAATTGAATAAAAGTGTCACCATGTAAGTTCCTCTTCTGTAGTCTCAGTAAAGAAGTGTTTGGGACAACTCCAGAAGAAAAGAAGACATCATTCTCTTCACACACGGTTTTGATTTCTCCTAGATTTTCAGTGATTAATTCCATGGATTTTGGAGATGGATGGATGCTTGGTTTAGTAAAAAACACTTTTAAAGGCATTGTTCTTAGGTTTCTGTGAGTTGGTATTAATGCCCAAGCAGTCATGATGATGGCTTTGTCTGTGATAACGTTTGACTTCTAGGGCAATTCATTTGTTGAATTGTCTGGGATATTTTCAAGTCTATTTTTAGAACATGAGGATTTGCTGTCCATTAGCTAACGATGGAGGAAGAAGTTATGGTGCTCATATGTGTCCACTCAATGATTTTTCCATATTTATAAGAGCAAGAACAGTGGAAAGAGCATGACTGAAATCAGAGGACCTGGATTCAAAGCCTGCTTGAAGTTATTATATAGTCCAAATGACATTTTTATTTCATTGGAAAAAGATTCCAGGATATAAAAGATCGGCGTCATTTATTTTTCACTGGTGTCATGGTGTGCAGTTGTCCACAAACATCAAGGGATTAATCATGTGTTTTGTTTGGCCCCTTCTTTACTCTGGAAGCTATATTTTGTTCTAATTAGGATGAAGTGTAATGTATTTAAGGCGAGGCAGATCCATTGTGGCTTTAAATTGTCTCTTGGGGAAAATGGTATGTTTCATGTGAATCGAACTTGATGCTCCTGTGTTGATGACATTTTAAAAACAGACAACAACCTCCCATGTGTACACAAGATTATATCATGCTTTCACTGTACTTGAGTTGATTTTATGTAATTGCAGTATATGAATAAGACATGAGTGCAGAAGTGAGCCACGGGTTTTGTGATAATCAATAAAGAGAGTATATATGTGTGTATATATATGTGTACATGTATGTAGATATCCATGTACATCAAATTGTACAAGGTGGCCTATTCTGTAATCACCCAATGGACCATCAGCTGCTCTGCAGGCCTTTTTTCCCTCCCTAGTTAATATAAAAAAACAACAAAATATCTGATTTTGTCCTCGTAACAACCAAAGTCTACCAACAAGCATTTAGTAAGTACTTTCTGAGTACAAGGCACTGTGCTGAGTGTTGGGAGTACAAATGAAAGTAGAAAGACAGTGCCTGTCCATTTGTCCATTCTCATAGTTGTGGGGGGAGATGGGGAGCCCAAGGTGAGCCAGCACCTGGGCACCATGAGCATGTAGAGCGCCAGCGCTGCCTCCGAAGGAGAGAAGCTGTGAGGAGCCCACTGGACGTCATGGCTCTTCTTATAGGCCTAACCTTGTAACTTCTCCTTTCAATTGTTGATTGATGTCATTGAGAATGTGGGATATCCTTTTGTTTTCCAGATTCTTTATCACAGATTTGCCATTGCCTTTCATTGGGTGAGGTGGCCCAATTAGTTTTCAAGACTTCCATTTCTGCCTTCTCCATTCAGACCCACCTGGCAGACTGGCCATTCCCTATACATGACATCCTATCGACCGCCTCAGTCCTCTCTGCCTGGAATGCCCTCACTCTCTGCCCATTTCTGTCTCTCACAATTCCTCATTTTCTTACAAGCTTAACTCACACACCACTTCCGTGGGAGCCTTTCCTGACCCTCTCCATCACTCTTGAGATCAGTGGTAGAGACTTACTTCCTCATAGGTTGTCCTTCCCAGCGCAATGTAAGCTCTTTAAAAGCAAAGGGCTATTTACTATCTTGTCTTTGTATTCCTGGGCTTTAGCCCCTTAGTCTGGACTATGACTTCAAGGGAAGTCAACAATTAAATGCCTACTAGTCCAGGCTGTCGACTAAGCACTGGAGGGCACAAAAAAAGGCAAAAGACAATCTCTGCCCTCAAGAAACTCCTAATCTAATGTGGAGACAGCATGCCAACACTGTGTATAAACAAGATACAGATGATATCCATGAGAAATAATCTCACAAAGAAGACACTAGTGTTAAGGGGGACCAGGAAAGACCTCTTGTAGAAAGTGGGACTTTAGCTGAGAACACAGGAGATGCTCAATAATATTTGTCAGAGTGACTCAAATTGTGGGTGGACAACACCAGGTGTCCCATACCAAGAGCAGAACTTGACCATCCTTGGAGTAACTCCCAGTGTCTCCAGTACCAATTCTTATCCTCAACCCCACACTCAGGAGATTCCACTCTCACCACTGCCCCTTTTGCCAGACTTTTGGGGAAATAAAAATGACTCCGAGTGAAAGAAGTGCAAGCTTCTCAGACTATACCCTAAAACCTAGTAAGGCTTTTCGTGGGAAACAGGCTCAAGTCCCCCTTCCCTGGAAATCACATGATTTATAAGGACTCAAAACTCACAGGGGTAGGGAGTCACCCCTCTCCTCAGTGACACCTCAGCATAAGATATGCCAAATAAAGACAGAAGGGCTTTCTCAAATGTACTTTGGGTGGTCTACTGTCTCCTTGTTCCATTACTTGAAGTAGATTGCCATGCTTAGATTATGCCCCTGACTTGCAGCCAATAGAAGAAAAGGGGGGGGGG
>CM053598.1:10011392-10027180 GCA_028646575.1 Pseudocheirus occidentalis | reverse complement strand
GGGGGGAGGAGGTGGGGGAGAATTCCACGTTAGGGCTCTATAACTTCACCATTTCCTTTTGTAAATTGCTTCTCCTCTCTGACCATTTGTCAGAAGGGTGGCCCTTTCTCAAGATCATAATAAACCATTCTTTTCTGCTTCCTTCCTTGAGAAACCTCTGAGTATTATTTGGGTAAGAATCTTTGTTGCACATAGTTTTGGGGTGCACACAACCCTATTTAAAAACAGAGTGGAGACTGACTTAAGCTGACATTCTTCCTTCTACTTTTAGAATTGTATGAATCCTCCCATACTCTCCCTACCAAAAAATAGGTTGTTTCAGAACTATGAAGATGAATCCACAGAATGTCTCATATATATATACATATACATATACATACATACAAACATATACATATATATATACATATATATTAAAATGGCAGGTTTTGACAAAGTGACCACAGAGTCCAAATAAAAGTTTTAAGGAGCCTTTAATAGCAATTAATTTATCAGCTGGGCTGTCTCAATGCCAATAAAATAAGAGAGTAGCAAAGTAATGCAGAAGTACAGAACCTTTTATATCATTTTGGGTTTCTAACAACCTAATCAGTAACTAAAACTAAATTAGTATCCAAGTATAATCTGTAACTACAACTAAATTGGTATCCAGATACAATCTGTAACCAAAACTAATTGGTATCCAGGTATAAGCAATTACTCTTCTATAATTAATTAATTACTATACTAGATGACATCCAGGTACAGGGATCTATTCTTTATTATCAAGGAACTGTGAAATAGGGACCAGGAGAATGTGATGACCTCAGTATTGATTAAAGAAGAATTAGGTACAGAAGCCAGGAGAGTGAATATGGGGTTGGGCATGGGGATGCAGGCTTAGGCATGTAGCTGCTGCTACTGATCCTTTTCTCTACTGATTGATTTGGCTCCGAGTTTACTGAGTTCACTGAGTCTGCTGATCTCTGTTTCAGTTTGAATACACTGGGCTCACTGATTTCTAATTTCACACCCTATCTAGTTCCTGGCCATTTATATATATATTCACATATATATATATATATATATATATATATATATATATATATATATACACACACACATACAATCACAGGAGATGAAAAAAAGATCCAAGATCCTTCTGTCTAAAAAATTAAATATTTTAATAGGATTACAAAAGATCCTTATAGTGCCCCTGCAGAGTACCTTAGAGTGCTTTTTTGATCATATCAGTGATTTTATAGTAAATTGCCCAAGGTGCATCTATTCCCCAAATGAAATCCAAATGATTGTAGTATGGAACGGTCTTATGATAGATGAGGTTCACAATCTGAGGCAGTAAATTTTTTGTATCTTCTAGGCTGGCCACCAAGTCCTGCCCGCCGTTCCAGGCTGCAGTGGGCACTTGCATGTCTGCCACATTGTAAAATGGAGTACTCTGAATGAAAATGGGGATAGACAAAAGATGTCATAGAAGGCATGAATTAGAAGCCTCTCTCTCTTGAAATGATGAAATGAACCTATTTTAAATGGGTTCTAGAAAGAGCTTTCTCTAAAAAGAATATTGGTAAAAAGTTATGAAGGTGCCCCCACACACACGCGAGCTTGGATAGTTGGAGTTTGACCTAATCCCAAGTGCATGGACTTTCTACAGAGAGAAGATGGAGCATTATTTATGAAACAGGAGAATTTTCCACCAAATTTTCCAAACTGATTATATGTACAAGTGACTGTCAAGGCACATTCAGTTTCAAGTTATAGTCCAATGTATCAAATGTGTAATCATGTCAGGTATGGAGTTCCGGCCTGGGTCAGCCCAGTGACCCAGCTTTGTCTACCCAGGCCTCTCCAACAAAAAAGGCTCACCCTCTACCTTGGGAAGATTAATTTGCTTCAGGATTTCATTCTTTAAGAAGGAAGTGCCATAAGACTAGGTACCCCAAAGTGAAGCTCTGCAGTGGGCCCAGCATCTTACACAAGGAGCCCTATTCATATAGAATGACAGGACAAAGACTAAAAATTGGCTTAACTCAGGCCTTTGACTTGTGGGACTCTCTTGCTATGTGCAGAGGCCAGTATTTAGTCGCCTCACCTTGTCCTGGGAAACTGAGAGAACCCTGAGAATTTGAAGGATGAAAGCAATGCACAAAGTGATATGACCCCCTGTAGCCCTTGGAACATGTAGAAGCTAGGCCTCTGGAAAGGTCTCCCTCCATGATTTTTCTTGATTCCTGTTGAGTTTAATCATTAAATCTGAAGAGGATGTGCTAAGGAGAATATGCCTGAAGACCTTACTAAACAAGCACATGCTTCTATGATGTCATCGTGCTCTCCTTTCTATTTTCATCTTTGGAAGCTGATTTCTTGACTAGTTTGTTTTGCCTCCTTGCACCTAGTACAATATTGTACATACACAGTCACATGTCAGGAGCTTAAGGGAGACTGCATGGAGTTTATAGGGTCCACACCTCCCCTTTACGATTAGGAAACTGTGGAGGCCTGGAGGGGTTCATGATCTGTCCACGGTCACAGGACCAGAAGCCCAGTGTGCAGACTCAAGTAGGCATCTGAGAATGCCTGACTGAATGATCAGCTGTGGAAAGCACAATAGCCCATCCTGAGTTACAGAATAAGAAGCAACCTTTGGGGATTTTCTAAGGCAATCCTAGGAAAGGCCATGGCTACCATCCCATTAGGAAGAAAGGGCCCCTTGGTGAGATGGGCCAGGCTGAGTCACTGGTTGCCTCAAGAGCAACCTAGCTGAGCTCACTTTGGCTCTTTCTTGCTACTGGCAATGCTCTTGCTCATGTTGCCCCATTCTAAGGTGAAACCCCAGATTCAGTCTCTGTGGCACCAAAACCTGTTTTTATGCAACAAGGAGACCCTCTCTCCTCCACCCAGTACTTTGATCTTTTACCTGGTTAAAGTGCATTCTGTTCAAGTCCGGATTTCCCCAGTCAAAAGCTCTAAAATCACCTGAGTGATAACCCTAAAATGAAATGAAATAGATTGTCCTGGGGCCACAGGACCGGGTAATGCCTGACACCCACCACAAGGAAGAGGCTCATACTGCAGAAGGGCATCCCTTCAGTAACCCTTCTTTCCACCTTACAAAATTGTCTTTGTAGATTTGGATTTTTTAAACTATTTTTTATCTAACAACCGGTAACGTTAATGGGATAGAAGATCTTCCCTACCCATTAATAGGCCTCACCATGGAGCCCATTAAGGGAAGCTTGCTTAGGGGAGGCTGGCTTGCAGGAAGGCTTTCACACCTTTTGCTCATTTCTAATCAGGCACTGAGTCACCAGGGTTGTGATGCCTTCTGGTTCTGAGGAGTGTACCAACTCTGAGTTAGTCTATTGCCTTGGGGGCTTGCTCATGAGAAGGATCTTTTGATTCCCTGATTGAGATTATGAGTGGCTATATGTTCAGAGCTCCCCTGCTGCTCTGAGGTAAAGGCTCTCTCCATCCAGAGATGTGTGTAAAGTGTATAGTTGATTGAGGCAGTCAGAGCCCTGTCTGTGGGCTTTAATTTCTCTGCTTGTATTTTCTCTGAAGTTTAACCTTCTCTGAATGGTGTTGACTTTCCCTCTGAATTAGTGAATGTAATTTTAAAAGATTGTTGACCCCTACAATCCTTCCTAGTAAAGCAGATCTCAGAACCTGTGCTAGCAGCCATCCTGAGGGTGCCAGTGCAGTTGCTGCTACACAACCAAAGGCAGCTGCTTGGGTCCAGATGGCCACACTGCTGGCATCATGTTCCACCTACTGAGGTGCAGAGGTGATGTGGTCATAGATTTAGAGGTAGCAAAGACTACCTAATCAACCCCCTAATTTGACAGGCGAGGACACTGAAGCTCCAAGAGGTGAGTCTTTCACATACAGTAAAACTGGGAACAAGGTGATACAGGACTAGGTCTGGAATCAGGAAGACCTGAGTTCAAAACCACCCTCGGGCACATACTAGCTGTTGACCCTCAGGCAAGTCACTCAATCCCTGTTTGACTCAGTTTCCTCACCTGTAAAATGGATATAATAATAGCACCTACCTCTTGGGTCCAAACGTGCATCTAATGAGAGTCAAATGTGACAATAACTTTACAACACTTAGCACAGTGGCCAGCGCGTAGTCAGCACTGTCCGATGATCCTGTGTCTGATGAGATCTCAAAAACCAACTCTATCAAGGGGTGTGCTAGCAGCCCTTGTGACCACAGGATGCCCCTCACCATACTTCACACTCCGTGGGACTCAAGGGCACTTGGAATGCATTTAGGGAAGAGGCAAGCTAGGGCTTCAGGCTGACAGGCACTCCCTCTGCTCCCCAGCCACACTGAAGGGCAAAAGGACCAACTGGCCGCATGGGTTCCTTTGTGTTGGGCTGAATCCCAAGAGCTGTCCCTGGTCATAACCCAGCAGTGACTACAAGGGGCAAAAGGTCCTGGAATCTTCCTGGCTCTAGGTATGTGGGGGTTCCTAGCAGCCCAACTGGCTTTGAGCTGTTTGTGAGAACAGTGACTCAGACACCTATTACCAAAATGAAGGTTAGGGTACAAGAAGCCAGCAAGTACCATCTGCCATGGCTTGGAAGTCCTTGCTAGGGGTACATCACTCTTCTATTTAAAGGGCCTGTTTACAAAAAACAATGCCAGGAAGACCTTGGTCCAGGCAAACCCACTGCTTCTGTGCCCTGGGTCAAGATAAAGAGCCAGGTGAAGGGCAGAGGAGGCTCTTACCATCTCCAGAGCTGAAGTTCCCCAGGGAGTTGGCAAGAAGAGAACTCAGTATAAATGAAGGAGGTGTTCACAGGTACTGGAAGAATCCTACCTGGATCCAGCGTATCAGGTTCTGAACTGAAGTGCCTGCTGGGTTTTGTGACAAATACACATCCAAGCAACTCTGGTGGGGGGGGGGGGAAGTGTTTTTACATTTAATTCTATTTCAAGTTGTGAAACATTTTAGTGATGTTTAAGCTAGACAATTTCTAAGAAACAAGGATTTTTTTTAGAAAAAAAAATTATCTGATACCTCAAGTACACCAAACAAAGCCCTGAGTTCAACGCTCACTCTCAGATCACTCCAAAATGTACCAAAGGGCACAGGGTCATAAGTATATGACTGACCATTTGAATGATGGAAAATTAGATGACAAACCTGGCAAAGATGATGAGAAAAGATGGGGAGTGTCCACACTGATAGGGTTATTGAAAGGCAGGCCCAGTAGGACATGAGTGAAGGGGCTGTGAATTGGATTGGTCTGAGTGCTCTTGAGAGAACAACTGAAAAGTACATGAAGAAAGTGATTGATGTCCATCTCCTCTGACCCATAAATGCCACTGATAGGCACATATCATCATCCATCAGATCAACAATCCATTAAGACACACTTGTTAAACACTTAGGATGTATCGGAGACTGGGCCAGGCATTGGAGTAACCAAGACAAAGAGAAAACCATGCCTGCCCTCAGAGACCATCATGTCTATAGAGACAACAGATGCTATGGAGGAATACACTCAGTGATCCCAAGGCCATTTGGGGGACAGGCAGTGGGTGTGAGGAAGGATCCATCAGACAGGAGCTGTTGGGCAGTTTGAAAGGAGTCTCAGGGGCAGGGATAGGGGTGGGGGATGGGGATGGAGAACTGTCCAGACCCTGGCCACAGACTATGCAAAAGCTAAGAGGAGAGATGAGGCATTTTTGTTAAAGAACAAGATGGCGCATCTGGCTGGACCATAGGAGAGGGAAGGCAAAGTTAAGTTGTATAACACAGATTCATCTACTTAGTTATAAAGGTTTAAAAATCCTAATGCTCCATTTGAAGTAGAAAACAACACTCAAAAGCATCTAAATTTGGTGCAAAAAGGATGGCAGCAACGCCTCAAAACAATACTGAAAAAACCATAGCTTCTATTTAGATCTCGGAATCTCTTGGAAGCCACCTCGTCCAACACCCCGGACAAACTGACTTCTAGCACTGCTCACAAGCCTCCACTGGTGCGGGATGGGGGAACCCCCTACGTTCTGGTGTAGTCTACCTCCTTTCTTTTGAGACAGCTAATTGTGAGGTTTTTTGTTCTACTTCACCTACATTTGCCTCTGTGTGATCCTCACCCATTATTTCTAATTCTTCCTTCTGAAGAACAGAACCAGTCCAGCCATCATGCCTCCCCTAACTCTTCTCTTTTTCAGGCTAAATAACTCCAGTTACTTCAACTGATCCCAAATGACCTGAGTCCAGTAGGGCCCTTCCCCGTGCTGACGGCCCTCTGGGAGCCTCACAGATGATGAGCATGCTTCCAAAATCTGATAACCAGAACTAAACACCGAGCTACAAGTAGGAAATCGCTGTAATCCCTGTATTAGATGGCTTGGTTTTTATTTTGTCTTTTTCCCAAGGAAAGGTAATATGGAGAGAGGTTTATTGGGAAGTTGATTTGTTGTGTTAAAGCAAAATGCAGTTTGTAAAAGGGAATCCATAAAGAAAGCACAGTGACTTCTCCACAGCCACATCACCCTACTCACCATATTTAAATCTGTAAAATCAAATCCAGGCAGCGTAAACAAAAAGCTGTGACAAACGGAGTTCAAAGGCTGAATTCTGCGAAGCTTTGTGCCAACGAATCAGTTAAATGAGGTGTTATGCATAAATTCTTGTTTGCCATAAATAACCTGTAAAATTAATTTAAATTACCTATATTTAGAAAATCACAGTTAGGAAGGAAATCCCCCAGTGGTATCTTTACCACATTAGCAGCTAAGTGGATTATCTCCAAGTTAATTAAGTGGCTTGGCCAGGGAGATATAGCTAATAAGCATCTGAAACAAGTTTGGATTCAGATCTTTCTAACTCCAAATCTGGTGGGTCACCCTGCCAATCAATCATGTTTTGTTGATCAATGCTGACTGTCCCTGGCTTGGAAACACTTCAGGCTTTGGACACTACAATTATTCAAGAAAAAATAATTGTGTGCCTTGAGCAATGCCACTTTAATTAGAGGACTCTTTGTGTACTGAATGGTGATAACCGGAGCTAATGCAAAGAAGATTTTGATTCTTTGAGCCAGCCTTGGCAAGGTGGAAAATGCTATAAAAGCTGAAAAAGACAAGATAGAGATTAGCAAGAAATCATCAGATGGCTAGTCATAGGAAAAGTCGCACTGGGAGAATGAGCCTCACATTGGCTTTCCTCCTCCTTTACTGGCCAGATATCAGCTGCCAGGGCTCTTTCCTCATCAAGCCCTCCTCCTCCTAACTTGGTTTTTCAGATCTGCTATGATCAGAGAAATCAGATAACAAAGGATTTTAGAATAGTCATAAATCACATGGTAATAAACCTAGAAACAAAATCTTTTAGGGTTTCCTCTGCAAAACAGTACCAAGACTTTCATGCGGTTTGGGAGAGATTTTTTCAATGGTACTAGGTAGCTTCCTGATATTTGGCTGAATTGCAGATAGTTGAAGGAGACATTAGTTGAACCTCTGGATAAATGGGATGACCCTCTATTATAGTGAATAACCAGGACACGCAGTCCCATTTGCTACCAAATTCAGCACAGATAAGGCTATGGCAGTGTTAGCACCCTCTGAGCAAGCTGGATCACTCCATCTTGGAGGTTTCTGCCAGCATTAAGTGGTTGGGGTTTTACATTCACTTTGGGGGCTCTGAAACTGACAAATGGTTGGAACAACAGGGACAAGACCTGAGGCAAAGTGATAAGAATTTTAAATTTTAGAAGCAAGAAACTCTACAAGAGTAATTGGCTTTGTATCTTTAGGGCTGAGCACAGTGTCTAGAACTAAGATTCTAATTTCCAATTTTTGTTGAATTAAATTAATTTGCTCCCTTGGATAATTAAGACTAGAAATAAGACTGAGGGGCATTTGATAAGTCTCCAGTATAAGGTGAATGTTGGTACAGAGAATGATGGGCAGCTATTCTCTATGAACAAGAGGAAAAGCAATCCAAGAGCATCATGAGAAACAGTATCCAACATAATGGAAATCTTCCCTGATGGGTGAGTTAGTACACACAGGAGCATTATTAGAAATGTCAAAAACCTCTCCTGGAAGTCTCTCTTCTAGGATGAGTGGGGGACAGTGAGGCAGAAGAGCGACCAGTGCATCAGACTTTAAATGAGGAAGAACTAAATTCAAGTACTGCCTAATCACTTAATAGCCATGTGATCCTGGCCAAATCCCTTAATCATTCTCAGCCTCTGGCAGCTCATCTGTAAAATGGGGATATTGATAATACTTCCTTCACAGAGTTGTTCGGAGGCTCAAATGATCACACAAATCCCCCCCCCCATTCTTGTGACTTAATCGTGGTCCTGGTTCTTTCTAAGTATGAGTATAATGAAATCAATATTCATGTTTGTCCTGCTTCCCATCCAAGGAACCTGGATGCAACTGGATGATAAATTATACAGGCCCAACTGAGGCTTCAGGGAGCACACTTTAGACATCTAGACTCTTTGGATTTAAAATCTAAAGCTAAAACTGGATAGGAATAAATAGAAGGCGATACACTACGTGATATGGTGGTGAGAGTGCTGGACCTGAAGTCAGGAAGGCCCGAGGTCAAACCTGGCCTCAGACACTGCTAGCTCTGTGACCGTGGGCAAGTCACTTAGCCTTTCTCTATCTCAATTTCTTCAACTGTAAGATGGGCTAATAACAGTCCCTACCTCCTGGGACTGAAGTGAAGATCAAAGGAGGTGATATTTGCAGAAGTGCTTACCCCATGGCACATAGTAGGCACTTCATAAATGCTTATTCCATTTCCTTCCCACTAGAGTCCAAAACATCAAAGTAGAGGCAATAGCTTTCTCTATGTTCAGTCCTGTCATCTGGTCTCCATTTAAAGGGATGTTTACAAAGGGAGAACATCTGCAGGCAAAACAGCCTGCATGTGGAAGGCCTTGAGCCCGTGCCCTGTGAGGACCAGCAGGAGGAACTAGCGAATTTAGCCTGAAGGACAGAGGACCCAGAGGACGGGGAAGGGCCATGGTAATCCTCTTAGAGTTTTCCAAGTTGAAGGGTAGTGCCGTGGATGAAGGTTCAGCCTAGGCCCAGAGGACAGAAGCGGGCCACGATGTGGGCAAGGTCCAGCAGAAAAGACAATTTAAAGCTGAAGTCAGGAAAGCTTCCTAACAACTGAGGCTTCTAGTAGTGGAAGGGGCTGCCTCAGAAGGTCATCTAGGTCTTCCAGTGGGTAATGGATGACCATTTGTCCTCCATCAGGTATAGGTTGGACCAGAAGGCCTCTGAGGCCCCTCCTTACTCTAAAATTCAGTGCTCCTTTGTTTCTGTGGCATTCATCATTATTGATATCAATGGAGTAGGACAACCTGCAAAATTTGCTATTAATGTTCTTCTGAATAGAAGGGGCACTAGCTGGGGAACGGTGGTCACCCTTGCTCAGTCCAGAGCTGCCACACAGAGAAAGAGCTATGACCCTTTCAAAAAGGTCAGGCCTTCTTTCATAAAGAGACCCACCGGCTATCAAGCACTTGTGTCACCAAAACTGGGGACACAACATCCATCCCTAGCATACCAATAGTAGTGCCTTGGGAATGGCCTACATAATACATTTCCTTTTGTCCAGTCTTCTTCCCAATGAACTCAATTGTGGCTGGAAGGTTGTATGTCGCCATTTCATGGAAACTGCAAAGAAAAGAAAATATGAGACATTCCACTGTTACATCATTTCAGTATATGGAAAATCCTGGCTGAAGAGAAGAGAAAAAAAGATAACCATTGTGGATATCTCTCAGTCTGTTGTGATATTAGGGCTTTGCTGAATTAGCAGCAGCTTATCAGATGGCTCCTGACTGCCGAGGAAGAAGAAGAGATGTCCCTGCCCTTGAAGGGATCAAAATCGATTTGAGAATAAAAAAAATACACCCACATGAAGCATCCTAAGAATACTTACAAAGGAAAATATCAACATCTATAAGCTCACCCCCTTCACATGGAACACATCAGTGCAGCAGGGGCTGTGAGGGAGCATCATTGCAGGTACTCAATACCCCCATCACCCCATTGTCCTCCATCTGGCCGTGGAAATGGAAACTCTCCTGCGCCATCATTCTGTTTGATTTCCACTCCTGATGTCCTAGGAATTCTCCAGATGGTCCCAATATGCTGAGGCTGCCTCCTTGTTCTGACAAAACCTTAAAGGGATGCATGAAGTATGAGGGTTCTCTGGCCACTCCTTCCCATGCTATGGACGTCTTTGAGGGTATTCTTCTTGGTCTTTCTTTTGTAATCTACTACAAGTTAATTATCTTCACCATGGTTTGCTACATTTACCTTTGGGTCACCTAATACTTTAACTCTCCCAATATCATGTTATTCAATCATTTTTAGCCATATAACTTCACCGGGAGGTTATTATTGCAAAAGAAACGATGCAACTTCCTAAATGTGATCTAGCAGATCACTTCCCCCTAGTTCAGCTCTGTCACATGGGCCCAACTCCCTGATCATCTGTAGTGCTGTTCGTCTAAGAGACACAGAGGGAAGGGAAGGAGAGTGGAGAGAAGGGGAGGGGAGGGGAAGAGACCAAGAGAGAGAGACAGAGAGAAGAGAGAAAAAAAGAAACAGAGATAGAAAGTGAAGAGAAGAGAGAAACAGAGAGAGAGAGGAAAGAGAAAGATAGAGGAATATACATGTCTGTGGATGAACTCAACATGTCCATTCAACCACATGTATTGACTTTGCCTTTGTTGTTGTTCATTTTAATTTATCTTATTTTTATTTCATGTGTCCTAACAGACATGTTCATAATATTTCACAGAACATAGGTTCCTTGAGGGTAGGGAACATTCCATTTCTGCTTTTTATTGCCAGTGCCTGCCACATAATGCCACAAATAAATACTTATTGATCAGGTGAAAATCTGCACCATGTGTTTTCTATCCACTTAGTTTTTCCACTATGGATGGTTAAATCCCTTCAAATAACTATGAGTTTCATTAAGGAGGCTTTCTGATGTTCTAGAGCTCCATATAAGTAGCACAGAATTTTTTGAAGCCAGAGTTTTTTAGAATTTTGTCATCAGTCTAGAATTCTCCTTCTGTATAGATTCCATGCAGGAGGGTCTCCATGACACAAGTAAACACCCAAGTTCATGATTTCTCACAAGGACAGACCTCATCTGTGTAGATACAACTGTCACCAAATCTTTAGTTCTTTGGTCATATTAGAGGCATGCAATTTGAGTAGAGTCTTCAAGACTAAAACTTGTTCTACTCAGTCAAATGCTTTTTTAAAAAATCAATAAATAACAGATACAGCTGGATGTCAGAACCACTATATTTCTTAATCTGCTGTGTGACTGCAAATACAGAAAATCCAATATACGGAAGCCAATTTATACCTCCTCAGGTTTTCGTCAGGGACACCCTTCACAATAATAAGTGACATTAACATTGTACCGCAAGAGATGAGTAAACAGAAGAAGATCATGACCAATACAGAATTATTGTCAATAATGAGATTCACAGAGAACATTAACCTTCATATGTGTAAACAGAAAAGAAAAAATGAATTTTATACAAGGACTACATGGAATGTAGGAGGAAATGAAGCAAGAGATGAAAAGCAGTTTTTAAAGCTCTGGAGAAAAGAATCAGAAGAACAGTTAGAAGAGAAAGCAGTAAACTTTACCTAAGTAAGGGACTCCATGATAAGCTAGAATCAACGGGATTAAGTATTAGAACAATATTTTTAAAAATTGAAAAATAGAAAAAAATATATAAGAGGCTGATACTGAAAACTACTAAATCACTCTCCCTTTATAAAAAAAGAGCCTGGAAATAATACTTGGAGAAATCATGAATGAAAATGGCAAGAATCCGACAATTATCTCCCCAAAAGAAGAGCGTCCGGCGTGTCCCAGCCAAGACCAGAGCTTCGAAAGCCACAGTGAAGCTGTTCAAGAGCAAAGGGACCACAGACAGGCTCTGATGAGATCCACTAACTCCTACTATAAATCCAGAGATCTCAGAATAGAATAAATCAAAAGGGGAAAGGATAGTTTTTAACACAGAATAATTTGCCCTGCAAAGCTGAGTATATTCCTAAAGGGAAAAGTAGATTTTTACTGGAATAGAGGACTTTGAAGTGTTGCTGATAAAAAGATAAGAGCTGAATAGGAACTTTAAAATGCAAACATAACAACTCAAGAGAAGCCTAAGTAATAGGAAAAAGCCTATACGATAACACAATGTCATATAGGGGAGGGGAGGGAAGGGAGAGGAAAGAGAAGGGAGGGGAAAAGGAACACTCTAGTGTAAAGAGAAAGAAAGAAGAAGAAGAACCTGCTATTTCTCATCATGGGATACATTAGAAGTGTATACAAACATGGAGGAAGGAGAGGGGAGAGCATCAAATGCATCTCACGCTCTTATCTGAAACGGACAAAGACTGATTGCCTATGCGCACATAGAGAGTTTGCAGTAAAACTACAGCGAGCCCAACACAGGAGAACATGGGAGCTAAGTGTGAAGGGTGATGGACCCCTGGGAGGGAACTTCTGCAAACAGAACGAGGGGGCAAGGGAAGAAAAGCAGGGACCTAGACTCCAAGAGGGTGACGATCAAATAGGCAGTCACTGAGCATGTACCTGAAGACGGCCCACCGAGATAAAGTCAAAATGGATATATGACCGAGATACAAAGAGAAATACTGCAAGAAAATTGAAAAAATGAAAGACATTACATACCAGACTGATGGATAAAGGAACAATTTATTAAGAAACAAGAGGCAGAGATGATTGTGAGATGTGAAATGAACAATTTTGATTCCATTAAATGAAAAAAGTTTTGCACAGATAAAATTAATGAAGCCAAGATTAGAAGGAAAGCAGAAAATTGGGGAAAGATTTTTATAGATCATTTCTTAGATAAAGGGTTCATATCCCAAATATACATTATATATATATATAAAACTTTGTCAGACTTACAAGAATATGAGTCATTTTGAAATTAATAAGTGGTCAAAGGATATGAACAGGCAATTGTATCTGGGTCAAACAGGCCACCTCTAGTGTAAGGAGGTGGAGAGGGAGCAAGGGAGACAGTCTGAAACCTGAAATATAATCAAAAATTATTTTAGTTTAATTTTTTAAAAAAGAAAAAAATGACCAAAGAGATGATTTTAGAGAATGCTGGATAGTATGAATTGATGGAGACTGAGGCAGACAGAACTGGCAAAGCAATCCAAAGACAGCAAGTAAAGGTAAATGACTTTGAAAGATTTAAGAACTCCGATCAATGCAATGACCAGCCATGTTACTAGAGGACCGATAATGATGCGTGTTCCTCACCTCCTCAGAGACAGGGGATCCACACAAGGTGCAGAAAGAGATGGATGTTTTTGGATCTGGTCATTGTGCAGACTGGTTTGACTACGGTTGTTACGAGGTGGTTTTTTTTTTCTCTTAGTTTTTTTTGGGAGGGGAGGTGGTATTAGTTATTGGTACATAAGTTAAATTCATCTTGAGAATAATGTCTGTTAACACTTCTCTCTAGTACTGCCCCAAGAAGAAGCAAAGACGCCATGAAATGGCCTTGGTTTTGTCTCTAAGCACACAGTAAGATGAATGCTGCCAAATCTCTTCATCTCTCAAAAAAAGGCCATGACCTATCCCCTACTCACAAGCTGCAGCTTTTTCACCTTTTCTAATTTCACTTATCACAACAACACCCGTAAGAATGGCGGTCAGTTCCTCCAAAAGTGTTCAAACTCTTAGGTCCCCAGAAAACAATTTAACCTTCAGAACATCAAGTTAAATTACTACCAGTAGCTGCTCTAAGAATGGTGTGATTTGTAGCATCCTCTGAGCCTTTTCTGCCATTAGGAATGAATAAAAAGAGCCACAAAAGGCAGAGAATCCATGAAACAGACTGTTAAGTCAACCTTCTACTGATGAATTCCTTCACCATGACCTAGACTAAAGATCGGACAGGCTAGTGCCAGTACGCAAAGCCTTCCCAGCTGGGTAGAGTCCAGAATCCATTGGGGCAGATGTTGAGAACCCAGCCTCGCCTCACACTTCAACTGGGTATTGGAAGATAGGATGTCTTGAGAAAGAAATGAAAGGGAAGAGTTTCGGAAGAGAAAGGGAGATTTGAGCAGGTGAAACAGACCATTTACACAGGAGTAACACATTTGTTGTCAGGAATAGAGTGTACCTGACAAGCAATGATAAGAATGTACTGGCAGGGAGTCTTGCTTTAGCCAGAAAGGAAGTGGGGGAAAAAACAGCCTAGATATAAGGAAGACACCACAGAAAGGAGCTGACATATTAAAAAAACAGGTCAGCCAAATCCCAGACTAGATCAATGGCCTCAAATGCCTGTAGACAAATGTAACTTAGCGGCTTTAGATGCTGACCAAACATGCTTCCCTTCTCTCGGCCAAGAGGCGAGGAGCCCAAGAAGCCCCACAACAAGTGTCTCCAGCAGGGCCCACATAGGCCTTCACTCTGCTTCATTTACACATTTGTTGCAAGGAAGAGCTTGTACTCAGGGAAGGGGTGTGAAGGTATTTGGGTGGTGGGTTGTAACAGATACTAAAAAAAAAAAACATTTCTTTGAATACACAGAAATAAATGACAAGTATACAAGGGAACACAAAGAAATAGCAGTTTTGTTACTGCCTTGCTAAATGCCAACATCCAGGTGGGAAAGGAGCTCAGGATCTTTGAAGTACTATGGTGAGAGGGGTGAAAAGGTGTGAACTCTCTTGTGAACAGTGGGAGTTGATTGCCAGTAGAGAATGCTGCTCACCCAGAATGACCGTGAGCATGACCAGCTCTGGCCTTGCCTTGTTCACTGATCAATAAATGGAACCATCTGCTTGGACAAAAGAGCGTTCCTGATTGTGCCGACACCCTGCAGCTACTAGGCCCCTGTAAATGGAGCTACTCTCTGTTTCCCTCTTTTATCTGACAAACCAACATAGATTACCTTCTTGAGTTTCCTTTTGTATTTTTTATTTTGTATTTGTACATTGATGATTTTTTTATCTAGATAAAGATGAGATAATTTTTTATTGAATTCTGATCATCTATCATTAAATGGCTTGGATCAAAGGACACATGGTGCCCAGCCAAGGCATTAGAGAGCATGCTATAGGCTAGAGTGTCCTAGAAAAACAAAGACTTCTTCTTTAGGCTAAGGGCTCTGAGCTTCATTGACTTTTATGAATAATCAGCATTACCAAGATCTCTGACACCACCTAGGGGCTACAACAACAGACAGATATGACACAGTATAATACAATAAGATGTGATATGATGTTGTATGGCCATGATACGGCATGGTATCATATCATACCATATAATTAATACAATAATACACATACTTCTTCAAAACCAAACAATACACCACTGTCTGGAGTTTCCTATATGAGTGTCTGTCTTGTTCTTGAAGTATTGGAATTTTAAAATATCACAAAAAAGCAATTTAATTTTTAAAGATTAAGTGGACATCCCAAAGTAAGAATGCAAATTTGTCCTCACAAGCGCTGTGGTGGGACAGGCCGTACGACTAGGAGATGGCTTTAGAAGGATACAGCTTATCTAAAGAAAGGCATGGTAGATTGGGCAGGATAAATAAGGAGGAAAACTCATGTGAGTGTATCAATAATGAGATATTCACAACACCCATGATGGTTATGAATATGTTGGTGTAGTTTTGGATCACAAAATATAGCAAACTCTCCACATGGAAGGCAGAACTAAGGTCTTTATTCAGAAACCATAACACTGAGT
>CM053598.1:9991290-10010892 GCA_028646575.1 Pseudocheirus occidentalis | reverse complement strand
ATCATCCTTCAAGAAAATCTCAAGGAAAATTGCCCTGATATTTTAGAACCAGAGGGCAAAATAGAAATTGAAAGAATTCACCTATCACCTCTTGAAAGAGATCCCAAAAATAAAACTCCTAGGAATGTTATAGCCAGGTTCCAGAGTTCCCAGATCAAAGAGCAAATATTACAAGCTGCCAAGAAGAAACAATTTTAATATTGTAGAAACACAATCAGGATAACACAGGATCTAGCAGCTTCTACATTAAGGGATCAAAGGGCCTGGAATATGATATTCTGGAGATTAAAACCAAGAATCACCTACCGAGCAAAATTGAGTATAATTGTTTCAGGGGGAAATATGGTCATTCAATAAAAGAGAGAACTTCCAAGCATTCTTGATTAAAAAAACAGAGCTGAATAGAAAGTTTGACAGTCAAATACAAGAAGCATGAGAAGATAAACATGGAAAAGAAATCATAAAGAATTTATCAAAGTTGAACTATTTACATGCCTATATGGAAAAACTATAATTGTAACTTATGAAACTTTTCTCAGTATGAGGATAGTTGAAGGGAATATAAATGTGTGTATATATATGCATATATATGCACACACACCTAAACACACATATACATATATGTATGCATGTATACATACACATATGTCTATATAGGAGGGTACATATGCATATGAATACATATGTGAATGTGTGTATATATGTGTACATAGACAGAGGGCAGAGATCAATTGAATAGGAAGGGATGACATTTAAAAGGTGAAATTGAAAGGTGAGAAAGGAATATAATGAGAGGAGATGGGGAGAGAAAAAAGGGTAAATTATCTTATATAGAAGAGGCAAGGGATAAATGTTACAATGGAGGGGAAGAACAGGAAGACAAAAGGGAATGGGTCAACCTTCCTCTCATTGAATTTGGTTTAGGGAGGGAATGACATAAACTCTAAATTGGGTATCGACCTACAGGAGAGTAAGGGGGAAGGGGATGAGAGGGGAAATGATGGAGGGGAGGGAAGGTTGTGGAAAAGGGTTGTTAGAAGCACACACTTTTGTAAAGAGACAGGGACAAAGTAGAGAACAGAACAATATGGGGATAAGATGAAGGGAAAAATAGTCAGTCTTTCACAATATGTCCACTGTGGAGATGTTTTGTGTGACTATACATACACAGCCTTTATTGAATTGCTTGTCTTTCCAGTGGGGGTGGGTGATGAGAGAGGAAGGGAAAGACTCTAGAATTTAAAGTTTTAAAATCAAATGCTTAAATATATATATATATACACACACATATATGTATGTTTGTATGTATGTATTATTATTATGTACATGCAACTAGGAAATAAGATATACAGGCACTGGGGTAGGGAGATCCATCTTACCCTACTGGAAAGTCAGAGGGGGGATGGGGGAGGATATAGGAGAGAGCAGATTGGGGGAGGGGCTTTACAGTGGGATTGCTGTTTTGGGGTGGTGGGTAGGGGAAAGATGGGGAGAAAATTTGTAACTCAAAATCTTGTGGAAACAAATGATGTAAACTAAAAATATTAAATAAATAATTTTTTAAAAAGAATATGTAGCATTTCTGACCAAGTTGGGTGCCCAAATGAGACAAAAACTGAAATATTACACTGGCCCAAATAATGATAAAAATCTCCAGTGAGCAAATACAGTGAGTGGCTTCTTCAACCAAGAACCACCCTCAAAGCCCAGACAAAAAAAACAAGAACAATAGGAAAGAGCACCATATGTTAAAATATGAAAGATGGCAGCTTTCAGGACAAATGAAGATTGACCAAAGACCCTTGGAGCCTGCAATGCTCTCACCCAGAAATCTTCAGTGGGATTAAAATTTAGATCAGTGGCCTTGGAAGCCACCAGCAGCAGTAGTGCCTAGAGTGAGCCTGACAGTGCTCAGACTGGGATAACCCAGGGCTCTGTTCCAAATCACAGTAGAGTACCCTGAAGATCCAGCACTCTACATCAATGAGCCATGAGGGTCTAGCCCCAAGAAGTAAGTCATTGAATTCAGGGCAAGCCCTCCAGTGCCTCTGGGTCTCAAGGGTTCAAGATCTCAGAGGATCCCAAGGATCCTTTCATTCAGACCCTCTCCTCTCTGCCTCCTCTAGTTCATAACTATTTGAAGCATCATTTACCTTGAACAGTATCTTGGGGAGTTTTGCCAGGAATACGATAGGACCATGCACATCATTAAGAATGGAAACTGGAGCTAATGCGAAATGTATCTTGATCCTTTCAGATACTTTGGGGTTGGTAGATATTGCTGCAAAGCCTAAAAGAGAAAGAGCAACTAATCTCATTCTTCCCTTCTTGTCCCAGAGCCAGCAGCCCAATTGCAGCCTGATCATCTCCTGCCTGGACAGAGCCCACTTTCTCCCAGATGGACTCCCTGTCTCCAATCTCTCCCTCTCACATCTGTCCTTCAGATGAAGTTTGTCACAACTTCACACCTATCAACCTTCTCCTGCCTCTGCCATTTGCTGTCTCTGAGCTTCAGTTCTCTTCTATAAAATGGAATAGTAAGAGTCCTTATGTTACAAGGCTGCTGTGAGGATCAAGTGAGGCACTTTGCCAGCCTTAAGTGCTATATAAATGCTTATTGGTATTACTACTTTCTCTACCCCATAGCACCTAGCAGAGAGCATGGGAAGTCAAAGCATTATACGAGTTCCCTTAGGTGAATGGTGGGGGTGGGAGTGTGGGTGGGGAGGCAGGGAGAATAAATGGATTAAGGAGAAAGCTTTCTATGATGCTCAAGGTAGGGAGAAGAATGGCTAGCACCTTGGAATAATGAATGAAAATTCAACATGATATTAGGAAAATGTGTGCTAGTCTACACAAATGTTCTATGAAACAAAACAAGGAAAACCAGTCCCGCGGCCTACTGACTTTTGAGGATCTGAAGCCACCCTGATGTTTAAAGTTTACAGTGCACTTTGAGCACACATTTTGCTGAAGTCATACTTCATAAGACATGACGTCTTCCTTTGAACAAGACTGAATGGGAGGACGTGTCAGCTTAAATCAAAAGCACGTAATTAAACTGAGAGGCAACCAAGGGAACTTCCCTTCAAGCATATGGAAGGCACACTCAAGAATGAACTAGCTGTGTTCTCAGGGCTGAATCCTCCTGCCTGCAAAGGGGTGTTCACTTCTTTCTCACAGATGTTATTGACCACTGTGGGGATGACCTGGGTATGTGAGGGAAAGACTGAAGGTGGAACCTGTCTGGGGAGAGGCCGCTTCTGTAATTAAATAAAACAAAAACTAAACCATCCCTCTCAGGATTATTGTGCTGCATAGAGCCTGGAAAGAAATGCTAAGCGCCAACTGAAGTAAGTGAAAGTATTCAATATCACTTTGCTACAGCCAACCCACATGGATGGGGAGGCTTTTGAGATCATGCCAAATAAAGACTGATCAAAGGAACTAGCCCAGAGAAGAGCTGCCTTTGGGGGAATCTGAGAGCTGCCTTTGAGTACCTGAAGAGCTGTCTCAAAGAAGGATTAAATTGGTTCTGTTTGATCTCAGAGGTCAGGACTAGAAAAAATTGGGGGAAACTGGACAGAAGGAAGTTTAAGCTGGATGTGAGGGAAAATTTCAAAACAATTAGAATTGCCCCAAAGAGGAACAGACTGCTGTAGGAGATATTTGGGTTCCCGTCATTGGAGATCTTCAGTAAAAGAATGAATGAACATATGTTAAGGATCAAACCAAGGTAGCCCATAAGAATCTCCTCCCCATCTGAGCCAAGTCTAATGTCCATTTGTGCTGATCTGATTTGCAGTGAGTATAGATGAGGGGAACAAATGTCTGTCAGTCAAGGGGCTGCTATGGGAAAACGGGCAAATTTGGGCATTCGTTAGAAAACAACATAATCAAGAACTCTCCTAAAAGTTCTCATAGCCAGCTCTCATGGTGTGACTTGGGAACTGGCACTGAGAGAGATCCATCTCCATGTTGATTTCTCTCACCTGGCTTTGGCCATCAAATCCTGCCTACAGGTGACCCTCCAGCATTGCCCTCCGGGAGTTTGTAAGCTCTCTACTTTTACCTAAATACTAGCAAGGGTCCCTCTCAGGTCAACTGCTTATCAGACCATACTTTGAAAATACCCCATAGCATTATATAGAATATAACCAAAAATGCTCTGAGAATAACACTCACCTTTATAGAGCATTTCTCCCACAAAAAGCCAAGAAGGGTTGGCATGTAAAAATCCTTTCTGTGTTGTAGATGGGGGAGAAAGATGGGGCTCTGAGGGGTGATGGGCATGTAGGTGGTCACTCAGCTACTGGAGTTAGTATCTGGGGCAGGATTTGACCCCAGGTGTTCTATTAGTCCAGCTCTCTGGCCACTAGAGTAGGCTGCTTTTGCCCCAGGAAGAATACCAGAAGCAGCTAAAACAAACTTCTATGGTCCCTAGGTGGCAGTTAAGTGGCATAGAGTACAGTGGATTAAAGTACTAGGCCTGGAGAAAGAAGACTCCTCTTCCTGAGTTCAAATGTGGCCTGAGACAGTTACTAACTAGGCGACCCTGGGCAAATCACTTAACCTTGTTTGCCAAGGTTTCCTCATCTATAAAATGAACTGGAGAAGGAAGTGGCAAGCCATTTAAATATCTCTGACAAGAAAATGTCAAATGGGATCGTGAAAAGTTGGACATAATTGAAAATGAGCAACAACATGGTCCATAGACTTTAATAAGAACTTGCCACCAATTGGACACATGACTCAGTTCCAAAAGGGCCCATTCCACCAGCACCCAAAAGGTCGTCTTGGCATACCAATGGTGGTGCCTTGTGAGTGTCCCACATAATATACTTTCTTCTGCCGAGTTTCTTTCTTGATAAGGTCAAGAACGGCTGGAAGATCATACTTGGCCATCTCATCATAACTATAGGAACAAAAGGCAAAATAAACTAAATGAAAGAGATTAAAAAGGAATTCCCACTCTTAGACTCATCTCACCAGGAATGACTCATGCACAACAAGTGGTGTCAAACACCTCCCCTGCCCCCAGTCCCCGAGAATGTGTGTGATTGGACAAGGAAGTGGTTCCATCATGTGGCAAGATGGAGGAAGAACAAACACTATGTCTCTGTGGTGCCTACAAAGTATCAAAAGAACCAGAGGAGCATCTCCACCAAAAGGGAGACTGGCTCCAACCATGGGTTCTCCCTCTCTAAAGCACTTTGGATTGATTTTATCAGGATTCTGGGTACACTTCTATAGGTATATAGTGTCTCCCTGGAAGAACAGACACCCCCTGAGGGCAGAAACTGCTTCATTGCTTAGTATTTGTGTCCCTTGCACTTAGCCCAACATCTCAATGACTTGTTCACTCATAGTGAGTGACAAGGACAATAGTCACATGAAATGACAAAATCTGAATGTCTGGAGCTCCACATCAGAAGAGTGTCCACATAACTGAGCTCACTGGTTACATAAAGAACTACTATAGCTAGCGTAACAACAGGGAAAAGGTGAAGAGCTTTTCCCCAAAGTTGTCAATAATAAGAAATGCTAATGTAGAGTTAGAAGACTGACAAAGCACTTTGCATATATTACAAATGGCTGAAAGACTCTGCTCATTGGTGAAGGTTGGTCATTATCTCATACATTATTGAAGCAGCTGGATACAACAGTGGACAGAGTTCTGGGCCTGGAGTCAGGAAGTCCTGAGTCCAAACCCAGATACTGACACTTATGAGCCATGTGACCTTGGTCACATCACATTTCTGTCTGACTCAGTTTCCTCAACTGTAAAATGGGGTTAATAATAGCCTCTACTTCCCAGTCTTACTGTGAGGATCCAATGGGATATTTGTTGAGTACTTAGCAGAGGGCCTGGAACTTAGCAGGCACGTAATACATTGTTTATTCCTTCCTTTATTTTATCCCCATGACAACCCTGCTAAGTGAGGTACTATTATTCCTATTTTCCAGATGAGAAGCTAAGGAAGACAGAGGGGTAATTATTTGCCCAGGGTCAATAGCTAGTAAGAATTTGAGGTAGGATTAGAACTCAGATCTTCATGATGCCAAGCCTAGCAGTCTACATCCTCCTCCACCTAGCTGCCTCTTTTGTACTTTAGTTAAGAGAAACACATGGTTTTCTGTAGAATGTGGGACAAACAATATTTCAGGAAAGGAAGAGCAGGGGAGTATGCTTTCTGGTCTGTATGACACTGTTTGATCTTTTCCTCGGCACCTGTGTAGACATGGTGCATCTTTGACCTTCCCATCCTATGTTCAAACTTTCTCCCTCCACTGGTTGCTCTTTGGTCTGCCCATTATTCCCAAGACCAGAGGTGAGAGTGAGGCTGACTTAGGGGGGAGGGGAGGAATGTGGGGAGAATCAGTCTAGCTCCTTCTTATCCCACCCAAATCTCTCAGCACAAATCTTGGTTCAAGCAAAACAAATTTTCTGAGTCAAAATTTCTGAATCTTTCCTTAAAAAAGACTCCTGACACTCATATTTTACTGGTTTTCTTAAGGTTTTTTTAAAGAATGTCAAACCATTGCATTTGCAAATCAGAAATGAAATGCTATTTTCTTCTTTACCTGAAAGACCAGAATTCTTTGGAATCTGGTGATAAATACAAGTGTTTCCTGGACCAAACATTTCCCCGGCTGTTCCCCATCCACACATCATAACCAGCATCAGCCAGGAGGAAGCCCAGGCTGTCATTTGGCAAGTTAGAAATCCAGCAGCTGGCAGCCGCGAGGATACCATGCTGGAGAAAAACAACAGGTCTCCTGACTGAGAAAGAAACATGGGGAACATTTAGCAACAGGATGTCAGTCTAAATGTAGAATGCCTGAAAGAGCACCTTGAGTCGTACCCACCAGAATTTTTCCTAAGTTCCTCAAAACTATTGAAGTTTTCTTTGGCTATTTCTTTGTCCACATTTTATGGATTATCTGCATAACAAGAACAATAGCTTTGCCTTTTCTCCTCATCCTTTGACTAAAAAGTGGTTAGAATATCCAATAATCAAAAGACAATACACAAAATGAGGATATGCCCAGTGATGGCCTGTGGCATATGCCCAACATCATGTGATTGGTTGTAGAAAGACTCTGGATTTGGAATCATAGACCATCAGTTAGATGAGACCTTAGACATCATTGAGTCTAAGCCATAGCCCACCAAAGACCCATCTGCAGCAGAACAGACAAGGGGCAGACTCCACCCCAATGAGAGGGAACTCACAGCCTCTTGAGGCAGCTGATTTCACTTCTGGATAGCTCCAAATATTAGGGAGGTTTTCTTTGCCTCTTACTCTTGGTAACATCCACCTATTGAACCAAAATCTGGCCTCCAGTGCCAAGAACGATCAGTTGAATCCCCTCTCCTATAAGCCATTCATTGTAATATTAGAAGCCACATACTGTATTTCCTCTATTCTGTGTCTTTACCAGAGATAGAATAGATCTAAAATCAGTCATTGTATCAACTGAAATTTATACAGCAAGGTGTTTGATTCAACCCAACCTTCCCTAATCCACGTTGTTCATTCCTGCCCAGACTGCATTCCTAATTGTCCTTCCAGACTTTCTCTACTATATTCCAAAAGTTTCTTCCCAGTGGAACTCACTGTCCCCTTGAACTTCACATCCTTCCCATGCACCCTTCTTGAGTGTCCTATAGCTTTTTATCATGTTCCTGAAATGGGATCCCTAATGGATCATGATATTCTGAACAAGGCCTGACCTGACGTCTCTGAACTTTTATTTGAATCTATAGTTTACCCTTTCCCCTTTGAAGAGAGCAGTCCCATGCACCAGTCTTTTTTTTTTACCAGTCAGTAGAAAATCAAATGCTCTTCTCCTTTTCCTTTGACATGCAGGAAGAACTCTTCACTCCTAATATTTGATTTCATTTCAAATTTATTTCCCTGACCTGAGTTTCTTCTTGTGAAAGCAAGAGCTCCAGGCCCTAGAACTGATATAAATTAGAGAACTTAACCTAACACATATTATACCTGAATGGGATCCATTTGTTTTTCCGTGTGGAATTCTGTTAATTGTAAGTATGTAACCATCTCAAGTTGTAACTTCATACTCTTCACTGGGATAGTCCCAGTGGGAAATCATCTGACTCTGGAGGAAGAAGAAGCAAGTCCTTTGTTTTTACTATAATTTTTGAAATTCCAGTTAGCACAACATGTAACAAATAAACAATAATTGCTCATACCATTTTGCTAATGAATGGACTCCAAAAGATTGGAGAGCACCAATACTCACACCTCAGCTCAGAAATATTTGTGCTAATACTGAAAACAAACAACTCACAACATTCATTTTAGCTTCCGGGTTCTCAGGACGGGCTTCTGGAAACAAGCAATGGGCATTCCCAATGACATGGAAGAAACATGCCCCAGCTAAAAGCCACCACATTTTGTACCTGCATGAAATAGGGACATCATTAGAGTGCTTTTCATTGGAGCAAGTTTTATTAAGTCAGTCTTACAGTTAATGACCAATTAATTACCTTTCTGCCTCTTGCTTTAGGATAATAATCAAATCAACACTACGAGTTTCAAGAAAGAGCTCATTGATCTCCAGCTTAACGGCTGCACTCACCATTCTCAAAACTACCCAGACTACTCTCTCTCCCGTGAAAATGAAAGCTTCTCAATGGAAGGAATGGTCTGGATTTTGTACTTGTATCATTGCCCTTTGGCACAGTACCTGACACATGGTGAGCATTTAATGTACATTTTCCATTCCTCTAGACTGTGCCCTGACTTTCCTCCCAGATTTTCTTTACCATGGCCCCAAAACTTCTTCGCTCTAGAAGCTCATCCACCCATGGACTTTACTCAGTGGAGGTAGCCTCTACCCCATGGCCTTTCCCTCTCATGGACAGATTTCCTTCTAAGGAGGAGGTCCAGGCCAGCCATGTTTTCATCCCTCCCTGCATGTGCTGAGCTCTTTACCTGACTCTCCAGAGCTTTCCCTTGGACTCCCTGTTATGGGGCGTCATCATCTTCCTTCCCCCTTTCAGCTCCTTTCTCTGTAGATGCTGCTTATATTGCTTTTACCTGTGCTTAGCACATGGTCGGTACTTAATCAATGCTTGTGGACTTGACTTTTTCATTCATTCCAATCAATCATCAGCAAATATGTTTTCTGCCCCCAGCCCACTTCCTCTGAAGTATATTTCAATGGAAAGAACACTAGCTCTGCAGAGGATTTGGGTTCAAATTCTGTCTCTGATACTACTACCCATGTGACCTTGTGCAAGTCACTTAACATTGCTATGCCTCAGTTTCTCCATCTGTAAAATGAGGGGAATGGATTGACTCACCCTTGCCTCTCAGCCTAATCTCTCAGAGAGCTTTCTATCCAATACAGTCCTGGGGATGTTTTCCTTGGTGTTCTCTGACATGACACACACCCTTAACCAGTGACCACCAGGTTCCATCTTCATTCCTTGTACACATCAGTACCCCAACCTCCTCATGAACTTATAATGGTATCCTACCTCCCAGAAAGGCATTTCCTTTTCCCTACCAACCCCAGCTAGGTAATGTGATAGACAAGACCGCTGAACCTCGAGTTGAGAAGACATGAATTCAAATCCAGCCTCTCACACTTACTAGCTGAATGGCCCTGGGCAAATCCCTCAACCTCTGTCTGCCTCAGTTTCTTCAACCATAAAATGGAGATAGCAGTAACATCCTGCTCCCAGGGCTGCTGTGAGCACAGTGCCTTGTATGCAGTAGGTACTTAATGCATGCTTGTCTCCTACCTGAAACTGGACTCATTTTCCCCATTTCTGAATGAAACAGAGCAGTGAGTTATCCAAGCCCCTCACATGGGTATTCCCCCCCCCACACACACACACACACTAATCACTAATGCAGAGCTTAGAACTGACCACCCCAAAGAAAGGCACTCTGAGAATATCTCTCTGTCCTCAAAATTTCCCTATACAGGATTATTGTGCACAGAACCACTTAATCAAGAAGCATTGATTAAATCCGTACTGTATGCCAGGCACTAGGCCAAGGGCTAGGTCTACTCCATACAATTAAGTAAAGCTGTCCTCAGGGGGCTTGTAGTCTAATATGGGAGAACACATATTTCAGTCAGAAGATACAAGATAAATACAGAGTAGATGGGAGGTGATGCCAGTGAGAACGAAGCGACAGGGATCAAGAGGCCTCCTGAGGGAGTTGGTTCTTCAGCTGAGTCGGAAAGGAAGCCAGAGATTCCAAGGCTGGAAAACTGGGATTGAGAGTCATTCTGATTCTGGGAATAACCAACATGGAGAGGGGAAGGCAGTAGGACCCCAATAATAATGATGTGCTACATAAAGTTTCTCTTCCCCACTTACTTGATCAGCCATGACACATTTTAAATCCATTGCATCAAGATTTAACAAGCATTTGTATAGCCCTTGCTCTCACGGGTTTGTAACTTTGGGAAGCAAGGAGAGTAACCGGCACACAACCTCTGTCCTGAGGCAAGCATTTCTGTTGGCTCCCTATGTGGCATTGTGCTAGATGAAAGCATAGCAGAGATTCTCCAGCCCCATGGCCTAAGGGCCTTTTCTGCCATATTTCACCCCTCCCCCAGGGCATTCTAGAGGGTGACTCTCATTTCTGCCATGGGCCAAAGTCCTTACCATTTTAGGGGTCCTCCAATTATAGGGGTCCAAGCACTCCAGGTCCAACTAACCACTTAACACTCAGATTAGCTTTTACAAAGGAATATTTGCTTTGAAAAATATAGCAAAACAATATAGCAAAAAAACCGTAGAAAACATTTCCTCTAACACTTAGGGGAAAGATATAACCATTCTACACCCTATCTGGGGAGGGGAAGAAGATTAGATTCATGGTTCCTACATTGTGTTAGTCCCACCAAGTTCCAAGACCAAACCCCTCCTCACATTCTGCTCTGGGCTTGTGGCCCAGGACCCTGGCTTCCCAGGACTTTCCTGCTGGTCTGACCTAGAATCTTGGGTTCTAATGTACACAGAGTTCAAATTCCCAGGTGTTGGACTATACTCCCTGAACCAAAAACTGAAAAGGATGAACAAGACAAAAACCTCAAATCCATTTCTGAGTCATAGAGCCAAATGCAAAACCATCTCTGGCACATTTAACACTGTTGACCATACTCTCCTAGGTGCTCCATCCTCTGGCAGTTGTCATGACATTGTTCTTTATTATTTCTCCTCCTACCCTGTTCACTAATGATTTTCAATCTTCTTTGCTCAATCTTCATCCAGGTCAAATCTACTGTGTCCCACATGGTCTTATCCTGCTCTCTCATCTTCTCCCATTTTACTGTTTCACTTAGTGATCTCATCAGCACCCATAGGTTCAATGATCATGTCAATGCAAATGACCCCCAAATCTTATATCTCCTCCCTAGTCTCTCTCCTCCCATATCACCAACTGTAATCTAGAGATCTGTAAGTGGATATCTCACAGACATCTCAAGCTCAACATAGCCAAATCAGAACTCAGTAGCTTTTCTTCCAAATCCTCCAATATTCCTAGCTTCCCTATAAGTTTTTAGGGCATCTCCATCATCTCAGTCACCTGATTTGTAACCTGAGTGTCATCCTTGGTTACTCAATCTCACTGACCCCCCCCATATTCATTCCATTGCCAAATCTTATTTCTATACTCATATCACTCAGATATTTCCTCTTCTCTACATTCATTCAGCCCCTGTTCTCATGGATTAGAAGGTGAGAGAAATTATTATTTCTTTCTTGTATTTAATAAATACTTATTAAATTAGGGACAAGGTTTTCCCCCCTTTTCTGTTTCCTCATCCAGAAATCAACCAGTGTGGGAAATCTTGGACAAAGACTTACCCAGACTAAGATCTAGTCAAAAGAGTAACAAAAAATGATCAGTTTAAGTGAATGGGTAGATTTGTACTCATTGTCTCTAATCACACAGAGTATGGATTCTTCCTTTTGTCACATAGATGATTTGGAAATAAATTTCTTTGACCAAGATTTGGGAGCTCACTGTCATATATCCCAAGAACCTCACTGGAATAAGCTCACCTAACATTATAATACTCATTCTCTCATTAATTGTTAATCAGTTAGAGATGATTGCCACCCTCGGGATCAATGACCCTTCCAAGGGCCTGTAAGTGTTGAGTGGGTTCCATGAGAGCTCTTTGGAATTTGAGAGTATCACTGATACATTTTATTGGTAATATACTAGCATCATTAGTAAAATGATTAATTACCCAGACATTATATCTCTCAAACTTTTCAAACATCACAACAGCAGTGGAAGGGAAATGGAATAAAACATACACAGCTTCCTTCATACACCAAACATTCAACAATAATCTTTTTTCCCTGTCTTTTTGAATGTTTTATCTGACTATAAGTGCTTTATATAACCATAAAGCCAACCAGTTGGTCTCCCTGCCTAGAGTCTCTGACAACTCAAAGCCAACCTCCATTCTGCTTCCTAGATGACTTTTCTAAAATAAAGAGTTTTAGGGGCAGCTAGGTGGCATAATGAATAGAACACTGGTCCTGGAGTCAGGAGAACCTGAGCTCAAATCTGGCCTCAGACACTTAACACTTACTAGCCATGTGACCTTGGGCAGGTCACTTAACACCAATTTCCCTCCCCTTCCCCCTCAAAAAAGGCAAGTAAATAAAATTTAAATTTAAAAAATTAAATAAAATAAAATAAAGGATTTGATTATGGCAACTTCCTGCGCAATGAGACCCCGATGACTTCCTGTCCTCTTCAGGATCAGATAGAACTTCCTCTGTTTGGCATTCAAAGCTCTTCAGAACTTGGTTCCTTCTGGTCTTCTTACACTTTGCTTCCCTCCACATACTCAGCAATCCATCTGTATCAGCATATTTGCTGTCCATCAAATATAAGATTATGTCTACTGACTGCCTGTGGACTGGCTCTCCACCTCACCTGGCATATGAAGCATGCCCCTCACCCCACCTTTGGGGCCACTTTGAAAACCCAGCTCTAATCCTTCCTTCTCCAGGAGGGAGGCCTTGCCCAGTGCCCCACCCCAACCTCCTAATAGCTAATAGTGCCCTCCCTTCTCAGATCACCTGGATTCTACTCTTTATAGACCTATCTTACTTGCTTCTAGTTATTTCCATATAGTCTTCCTCATAAGAATGTGAACTCCTGGAGAGCAGGTTCTATTTCTACCTTCCTTTGTATCCCCAGCACTTACCTTCACACTTGGCTAGTAGTAACACTTAAGTGCATGTCCTAAGCTAAAGTTTAATAGATGTAAATGGAAAGTCTTATATTTGTGTTCCAAGAATCACCTACACAAATCTAAGGAGGGGAAGATAGAGTTAGATGATTTTCCCCATCTACCCTACTCTATCTCCAGTCTCCCAAGAAGGAACAGATGTTTGTTTCTGCCCCATTACAGAAGGGAAAAGAGAAGGAACAAAAGAATTATATGGGATAAAATGTTTTGTGTGCTTTGGTGGGGTACAGGTTCTAGAAACAATAATCAATTTAGCAGATACTTAGCCCTTAGTAATTTATGGTGAAATGACAAGTTTTAACAACGGGACCACAGAGTCCAAATAAAAGTTTTAAGGAGCTTTAAATTTAGGCAGCTAGTGGCTGTCCCAAGCCAATTAAAGGAACAGTGGAGTAATACAGAAGTACAGGTGTGAGGGTCTGGGAAATACTTGCAGGTTGCAGGTGGTTGGGATGAGGCATGGGGAGAGTAGAGGCCCTGGAAAAGTCTGGGCCACGTGGAGTTCAGGGCACGCTGGACTCTCCAGGCCTCTCAAAGGCCATGGGGAGCAGTGGTGCCTAAAGTTCTCCTGGTGTGGAAACCAGATTTTCCAGAGAGCATCTCCTTACCCAGGTGAAGCCATTGTTACTGCAACTTCACACCCCTACATTTGCTATATCCTGCTCCTTGCAGCCGGACCTTGTTTCTTTTATCCCGTGTAGTAGGTGCGTCTGAGGTTCATATAAAACTCAGGTTTTGGGGCAGTCAGCATTCGTTCATTTGGTTGGTGGGTCTATACTGCTTCACGAGGGAGGACTCAATAAAGTTTCACTGTCTACACCTCTGAGCCATTGACTCTTCTGTACTGGGGAAGGCACTGGCGCCTTCTCCATTGACGTGGGTAACTGGCTGCTCTTGCCAGAGTTGTCGTCAGGGAAAGTGGCCCTGACAGACCTGTCACCAGGGTGAGAGCACCCTGACATACAGGGTCTTTTATACCATTTTGGGTTTCTAACAACATAATCAGTAACTAAAACTAATTTAGTGTCCAAGTATACTCTGTAACTACAACTAAATTGGTATCCAGATACAATCTGTAACCAAAACTAATTGGTATCCAGGTATAAGCAATTACTCTTCTATAATTAATTAATTACCATACTAGATGACATCCAGGTACAGGGATCTATTCTTCATTATCAGGGAAACATAAAATAGGGACCTGGAGAATGTGGTGACCTCAGTATTGATTAATGAAGAGTTAGGTACAGAAGCAGGAGAGTGAATGTGGGGTTGGGCACGGGTATGCAGGCTTAGTCACATAGCCGCTCCTACTGATCTCTAGTGATTGATTTCACTCTGAGTTTACTGAGTCTACTGACCCCAAGAATTTCAGTTTGGAATATATAGGGCTTACTGATTTCTAATTTCACAAAGTATCACTTAACTGTTTCCTGGATAATCTCTTGAGTCCATAGCTTAACTAGTTCCTGGCCACTTCAAGGGCTAAGTATGGAAGATGTGAGCTCTGTTACACTGGTGCAGGCTTTGGAAACCAACTTGAACTCTCCTTGAATTTTCCTACTTGATTTGGCATTCCCTTCAACTGGCTTTTCATTATTGCTATGCCCAATTTTGTTACCCTTAACCTAGCCATAGCCTAGCCTCTGTTACCCTTAACCTTGCCTTCATTGTCTATTACCTCTGAATTATCTTTGACTACTTCCCAACATTGATCTATCTAAAATCCCTCCTCTAATCACCCCAGACTACTGGCTACTCCCGTCAAGATCCTCCATAGACCCATCCTCCAATCACCCCAGACTGCTTGGCCAACCCTAGATCCCTCCCACAGTCTTTCTGTACATAAAATCTATCTTGGCTTCCATGAAGGTGCTTCAATCTGGCTGACTTGTGTTAGCTTTATAAATATTCAAATTCCTTAAGAGTCTGGCCAATATGGTGGATTTTTAATAAATTTTGTTTTTCTCTGACTGAAAGAAGGCTTGGACAAGTTCATTCGGGCCGAACCCATTTGTAGCTATTTTGGGGTTCCAGCACCCCTAAACTTCAACACTTTCACAGCCAAAACTAATATGAAGCACTTCACTGGGGCTAGCAGAAAGGGGACATAAGGAGTAAGTCTATTCTTTCCAGGGTCTAATAATGGAAAGCACCTGGGTCAAGCACAAAGATAGTAAGTGCCCTTATGACAAGGCTCAGACCACCCTGCATATCAACTTCAAGGGTCTGTGCACCAGTAAAGAGGAACAGACCAAAAAGAAAAATGAAGCTGATGAGAATACATGCAAAATGCTGAATCATCAAAAATATATTTAAAAGAAAAAACAAAGTATCAATGAAAGTCCAGTATACAAGTAGATGAATCAGTAGAGAGAAGTCTAAAAACAGAAGGACTAATGAGCAAAACTTTACAAAGAAACCAAAGGGTTTTAAACAAATACTATAATATTAAGGAAAGTAACTAAATATTCTCCAACAAATGATATAGTACTGTGACTTCCTCAGAGACCATGGATCAATAGAAAAATGAACAAATACAGAATCATTTTAAAAGAAATAAAAATCATAAAAATTATGAAGGAATTTTGATCAAAAGCTAATGCTTTCAATGAAGAAATTAGAGGTCACAAGATAGAATTTAAACACACAATTTGCAGAATAAGAAAAGTGGAATATCCAAAGATGGAAGCCTTAAAAATGAGAGAACAGCAGGTATGGAACTCTCTCTCTCTCTCACACACACACACACACACACACACACACACACACACAAATGCTAAATTGGGAGGAAATTTGTCAGAAGAGAAGAAAAACGCAAGACCTGAATTCTATAAAAGCCAATTTGACTCACCTTGAAGATGAGAATGGATAATTTAAAGATCATAAGCCTTCAGAAAGAACATGACAAATTGAAAGAAAAAAAACTTGAACATCACAATTCAGAAAACAATATAAGAAAACAGTATAAAACTTTTGAATACAGATAAAGAATTCACCAACAACATCTACAGACTGCCAACAAAAGAGATGAATAGTGCTTACAGTTCAAAATCCAAACATAGAAAAACTAAATTACTAAAGAAAAAAACAAGAAAATACAATTGGACCTTAAGCCAGATTTTTTTATATAAGTAAGAAGTTTATTACTTCCAATGTATCTTCTTTAGGAAAATATTTTTGTTACCTGTTAAGGATGTTTCACAAACTTAATATACAACTTTTTCTCAGAAACTAAGAATTTAAGGAGATAGAAAAAATAACTCTTTTGAGATGTTAAATAACCCTGTTCTAACCAACTTAAGAGGTACATAGATTGATTTTAAAAATCCATTTGAAAATTGAAGATGTTCTCCCTACAAAACAATTACACATTACAAATACCTGTATTGTCCTGATACTGGAACAACTGAATTAAAAATTCAGAAAACCTCATTCATTGCTTTTAAGGAATTTTCCCTCTGCCTCAGGTCAGTGATTGTGCTCAATTATTTTTCTTTCCTTATTTATACTTTTTCTATAACTATGCAATATAAATCACCTATTTTCCCAAAGAGTCCAATATTCGTTCAGTTGCTAAAAGACAGAAATCACAAATCACATATTGTGTAAGTACTTCAATCACAGTAAATGATTTAAAGAGGCCAGCTCCAGTCCCCATTCCTCTAAAGCAGAGGTACTTAAATTATTTTTGTCATGGACTCCTTTGGCAGTCTGATAAAACTATGGACACCTCAGATGTTTTTAAATGAAAAAAGGCATAGTATTAAAAGGGAAAAGGGTATTTAATTCAATGATATGAAATAATGACATAAAGTTTATGAAAGGAAGAACTGATATAGAGGAAGCAGGTTGGGGTGGTGGGCTGATAGTGTTGGAACCTTACTGTCATCAGATATGGGTTGAAGAGAAAATAAATGTGTACATCTGAAGGGGTGTAGAAGTCTTCAGGACTTATAGGGAGGTGAAAGGAATGAGGGACAGGTTAAAGGAGGGATTTTAGAAGGGATTGTAGATGAAGATTTAGGAGGGCAGGGGAAAGGATAAGAGAGGCACTCTTAGAGGGGGTGGGTAGAATAAGGAATAGGAAAGTAAAGGGAGAAGATAAAGTTAACAATAAAAAATAAGAAAAATAATAATTATAAATAATAAAAATTTAAAAGATTTTTAAAAGAGACTGAGGACAATAGTGAGTAAAAAGGAGATGGAGGGAAATTAACAAATAGTAATTATAACGTTGAATGTGAATGGGATGAACTCACTCATAAAACAGAAGTATAGCAGAATGGATTAAAAATCAAAATTCAACAATGTTTTTATTTATAAGAAACACATTTAAGAATGAGAGATACACACAGAGTTAAAATGGATGGCTGTAGTAGAATTTATGATGCTTCAACTGATGCAGGTAAGGCAAGGGTAACAATAGTAATCTCAGACAAAGTTACAGCTAAAATAGATTTAGTTAAAAGAGATAAACAGGGTAACTATATTTTGATAAAAGGCATCATAGACAATGAAGCAATATCAATACTGAACTAACTTAGATGCACCAAGTAGCATTATATCTAAATTTTTTTTAGGTTAAATGAATTGCAGATTGAGATAGATAGCAGTACTGCATTAGTGGGAGCTTCAATCTTCTCTCAGAACTAGACCGATCTAACCAAGAAATAAAAAAGAAAGACATCAAGAAAGTAAATAGAATTTTAGATAAGCTAGATATGACAGATATCTGGAGAGAATTAAATGGAAATAGAAAAGAATACATCTTTTTCTCAGAAGTTTATGGTACTTTTATGAAGATTGACCATGTATTAGTACATAAAAATAGTTAAAAGCAGAAATATAAAAATTAGCCTTTTCAGATCAAAATGCAATAAAAATTATATTTAATAAGGGATCATGGAAACATAGATTGAAAACTAATAGGAGATTAAACAGTCTAAAACTAAAGAATGAGTAGGCTAGAAAAAAACTGATAATTTTGTTAAAGAGAATGAAAATAATGAAACAACGTATCAAAACCTATGGGATACAACAAAAGCTACAATGGGAGGAAAAATGTATATTTCTAAATCCTTACATCAATTAAATAGAAAAGGAGCAGATCAATTAATCAAGAATTCAATTTAAAAAGAAGAAAAATCCCCAATTTAACACAACATTGGAAATCAAAAAATTAAAGGTGAAATTAGTAAAATTGAGTGTAAAAATACATTGAATTAATAAAGAAAACTGAAAGATAATTTTGTGAAAAAAATAAAATAAAATAAACCATTGGCTAATTTGATTTTTAAAAGAGACAAGAAAATTAAATCACTAGTATTAAAAATGAAAAGGGTGAATATATCACTAACAAAGATGAAATTAAAGCAATTATAAAGAGTTATTTTACCCAATTACATATCAACAAACTTAACAATTTAAGTGAAATTGAAGAATATTTACAAAAACATAAATTACCTAGATTAGCAGAAGAGGAAACAGAACATCTAAATAAACACATTTTAGAAAAATAAATTGAACAGGTCATGAATGAGCTGTCTGAGAAAGAAAGAACCAGGATCAGCTGGATTTGCAAATGAATTCTATTGAACATTTACAAATCAACTAATTCCAATATTAAATAAATTATTTGGACTAATAGACAAATAAAAGATCCTACCAAACTCCTTTTATGAAACAAATATGACACCAAAACCTCAACCAGGAAGAGTAAATGTAGAGAAAGAAAATAATAGACCAATATCATTAATGAATATGGATGCAAAAAAACCTAAACAAAATATTAGCTAAAAGATTACAGAAATACATTGCAAAGATTCTATGTTATGACCAAGTGGGATTTATTACAAGAATGCAGAGATAGTTTAACATAAAAGATTATTAACATTATTGATTATATCAATAATAAAAGTTTCAAAATGATTATATCAACAGATGGAGAAAAAAAAGTTTTGATAAAGTACAACAATGATTTCTTTTTTAAAAAATATTCCCACTACAAATTATGCTTGCTGATGATTTTAGACACATACTTCTTTGTCACTTTAAGGAAAAATAAATTTATACCTATACTTTCAAGGTTTTTAAAAATAATCGTTTATGTTAAACTAAAAGGAATGTCAAAAACTCACTAAAGAGAATAACTCCTTCAAAATTAGATGGGAGCAGGGAGCAGAGCCAAGATGGCGGGGTAGAAGCAGCAAGGTCCCACAGCTCCCACAGAGCCACCCTAAACACCCAGAAAATATGAGCCCAGACAAAGTCTAGGAAAGTCTAGGACTCTCAGACTCACAAAAACACAGAGAACACAGCTCTCAC
>CM053598.1:9963826-9990790 GCA_028646575.1 Pseudocheirus occidentalis | reverse complement strand
ACCACAACTTGTTTGGTATATGGTATACCAAATTGGTATACCATTCCCCAATTGATGGGTATCCCCTTGATTTCCAATTCTTTGCCACCACAAAAAGAGCTGCTATAAATATTTTTGTACATATGGGTCTTTCTCTCATTTCTGTTATCTCTTTGGGATACAGCCCTAGAAGTGGTATTGCTGGGTCAAAGGGTAAGCACATTTTTATAGCCCTTCAGGCATAGTTCCAAATTACTCTCCAGAATGGTTGAATCAGTTAACAACTCCACCAACAATGCATTAGTGTTCCAATTTTTCCACATCCTCTCTAGCATTTGCCATTTTCCTGTTTTGTCATGTTAGCCGATCTGACCAGTGAGATGTGATACCTCAGAGTTGTTTTGATTTGTATTTTTCTAGTCAGTAGTGATTCAGAGCATTTCTTTATATGCTTCGAGATATCTTTAATTTCTTCCTCTGAAAACTGACTGTTCATATCCTTTAACCATTTATCAATTGGGAAATGACTTATATTCTCATAGATTTATCTCATTTCTCTGTATATTTTTGAAATGAGGCCTTTATCAGAGACACTGCTTGTAAAAATTCTTCCCCAATTTTCCACTTCCCTCCTAATCTTGGTTATATTGGCTTTATTTGTACAAAAGTAATCAAAGTTATCCATTTCACATTTTTTAATGCTCTCCTAACTCTTGTTTTGTCATGAAGTCTTCCACCCTCCATAGATCTGACAGGTAAACTGTCCCTTGTTCTCCAGATTGCTTACAGTATCAACCTTTGTACCTAGATCATGTACCCATTTTGACTTTATTTTGGTGTACAGTGTTAGATATTGGTCTATGCCCAATTTCTTCCATAATATGTTCCAGTTTTCCCAGCAGTTTTTGTCAAATAGTGCATTCTTATCCCCAAAACTGGGGTCTTTGGGTTTATCAAACAGTAGATTACTATAGTCATTGGTTGATGAGTCTCATGTACCCAATCTATTCCACTGATCCACTACTCTTTTCCTCAGTCAGCACCAAGTAGTTTTGATGACTGTTGCTTTGTACAGATTAAAGTCTGGTATGGCTAGGCCATCTTCCCTAGCATTTCTTTTCATTAATTGATATTCTGGACTTTTTTGTTCTTCCAAATGAATTTTGTTACTATTTTTCTAGCTCTATAAAGTAAGTTTTTGGTAGATTGATTGCTATGACATGAAATATGTAATTTAATTTAGGTAAAATCATCATTTTTATTATATTAGCTCTACCCTGCCACAAGCAATTGATGTTTTTCCAGTTAGTTAGATTTGACTTTGTGTGAAAAGTGTTTTGTAGTTGTGTTCATATAGGTCCTGGGTTTGTTTTGGCAGGTAGAGTCCCAAATATTTTTTAATATCTACAGTAACTTTAAATGGAATTTCTCTTTCTATCTCTTGCTGTTGGATTTTGTTACAGATATATAGGAATGCTGAGGATTTATGTGGGTTTATTTTATATTCTGCGACTTTGCCATATGTTTATTATCTCAAGTAGGTTTTTTTTACTTGATTCTCTAGGATTCTCTAAGTATATCATATCATCTGCAAAGAGTGATAGCTTAGTCTCTCCTTTGCCTAATTTGATTCCTTCCATTTCTTTTTTTCTCTTATTGCTCCTGTAACATTTCTAGTAACAAATTGAATAAGAGGGGAGATAGTGGACATCCTTGTTTCACCCCTGATCTTACTGGAAATGCTTCTAGCTTATCCCCATTACATATAATACTTGTTGATGGTTTCAGATAGATGCTACTTATTTTGTTTTCAGTAGGAATGGCTGTTATATTTTGTCAAAAGCTTTTTTCTGTATCTATTGAAATAAACATATGGTTTCTACTAGTTTTGTTTTTGATATGATCAATTATACTGAGATTTTTTTCCTCATATTGAACCATCCTTGCATTCCTGGAATAAATCCTACCTGATCAAAGTGTACTATTTTCATGATAAGTCTGTAGTCTTTTTGTTAATATTTTATTTAAATTTTTTGCATCTATATTCATGAGGGAAATTGGTTTATAATTTTCTTTCTCTGTTTTGGCTCTTCCTGATTTAGGTATTAGTACCAAATTTGTGTCATAAAAAGAATTTGGTAGGGCTCCTTCTCCAATTTTCCCAAATAGTTTATGAAGTATTGGAAAAAACTGTTCTTTAATTGTTTGATAGAATTCCCTTGTAAATCCATCTGGCTGTGGAGATTTTTTCATAGGGAGTTCTTTGATGGCTTGTTCAATTTCTTTTTCTGAGATGGGGTTATTTAATTATTTTACTTTCTCTTTAGTTAATCTGAGCAATTGATATTTTTGTAAACATTCATCCATTTCACTAAGATTGTCAAAATTATTTACATACAGTTGGACAAAAATAATTCCTGATTAATAATTTTCTTTTCACTGGTGGTAAATTCACCTTTTTTATTTTTTATACTAGTAATTTGGTTTTCTTCTTTCTTTCCTTTCTTTTTTTAAAAATCAAATTGACTAAAGTTTTATCACTCTTATTTGTTTTTTCAATAAACCAACTCAGTTTTATTTATTAGTTCAATAGTTTTCTTAATTTCAATTTCATTAATCTCTCCTTTGGTTTTCAGTATTTCTAATTTAGTATATAATTGAGGTTTTAAAATTTGTTCTTTTTCTAGCTTTTTCAGTTGCACGCCCAATTTATTGATCTCAGTTTTTTCTATTTAATTCATGTGAACATTCAGAGATATAAAACTTCCCCCATGAACTGATTTTGCTGCATCCCATAAATTTTGGTATATTGTCTCATTATTGTCATTCTCCTGAATGAAGTTACTGATCATTTCTATGATTTCTTCTTGATCCATTCATTCTTTAGGATTAAATTATTTAGTTTCCAATTAGTTTTTAGTCACCTTTCCATCGCCCTTTATTACATATGATTTATATCGCATCATGATATGAGAAGGATGCAATTAATATTTCTGCCTTTCTGCACTGAATTGTGAGGGTTTTATGCCCTAGTACATGGTCAGTTTTTGTGTATGTGCCATGTACTGCTACAAAAAAGGTATATTCCTTTTTATCCCCATTCAACTTTCTCCAGAGGTCTATCATATCTACCTTCTCCAAAATTCTATTTGCCTCCTTAACTTCTTTCTTGTTTATTATGAGGTTAGATTTATTAAGTTCAGAGAGGGGGAGATTGAGGTCCCCTACTAGTAGAGTTTTGCTATCTTTCTTCCTCCAACTCCCTCACCTTCTCCTTTAAGAATTTGGATTTTATACCACGTGGTGCATATATATTTAGTAATGATATTGCTTCATTGTCAATGGTGCCTTTTAGGAGGATATAGTTTCTTTCCTAATCTCTTTTAATTAGATCTATTTTTGCTTTTCTTTTGTCTGAGATAAAGATTGCTACTCCTGCTTTTTTTAACTTTAACTGAAGCATAATATATTGTACTACAGTCTTTTACCTTTACCCCAGTGGTTCTCAACCTTCCTAATGCTGTGACCCTTTAATACTTACATGTTGGTCTATCTGCATGTAAGCGGACCCACCCGGAGATGGATAGAGGAGCAGTGTCTCGGTTCCTAAGACCATCGGAAATATATGTTTTCCAATGGTCTTAGGCCACCCCTGTGACCCCTGTGAAAGGGTCATTTGACCCCCAAAGGGGTCACAACCCACAAGTTGAGAACCACTTATTTAACCAGTGTGTATCTTCATTTCAAATATGTTTCTTGTAGACAGCATATTGTAGGATTATGGTTTTTAATCCATTCTGTAATCTGCCTCAGTTTTATGGGAGAGTTCATCCCATTCACATTCACTGTGTCTTTCTCTCCATCCTATTTCCTCCCCATTTATGCTTTTATTTCTCCCTTCACCTTCCCCTCCTTATGAGTTTTCCTTTTGAGCACCACCTCCCTCAGTATTCCATCCCTATCACCCCCCTCCCTTTTCATACCCTTTCCCCTTACTACTTCTTCCCTCCCTTCTAACCCCCCCACCCTTGCTTTCCCCTTTTCCCTGTTACTACCTGTAAGGCTTGATAGATTTTTATACTTAATGAAGTATGTTATTCCCTCCTTGAACAAAAACCAATGAGAGTAAAACTCATATAATGTTAATCTCCCTCCCTTCTTTCCCTCAATTATGTTTTTATGACTCTTTATGTGTATACTTTACCTTTCTCTGCCTCCTCCTTTCCTCTTCTCCCATTACAATCCCTTTGCACTCCTTAGTAAGTTTTTTTTATCATCGCTTTAGTTAATTTATATCCACACCCTTTATCTATGTATATCTCTTTTAAATGTTGTGATAATTATGCAATTCTTCATATTGTCAGGCATCAGCTTCCCATATAGGCATGTAAACAATTTGCTCTTATTGAATAACAAATGTGTGTGTGTGCACGTGCGCATGCTTATTTTCCCTATTTTCCTTTTTATGTTGCTCTTGAGTCTTTTATTTAGAGATCCACTTTTCCATTGAGCCTTGGCTTTTTCATCAGCAATGTCTAGAAGTCCCTTATTTCATTGAATGACCATCTTTTTACCTGAAAAATTATGCTCACTTTTGCTGAATAATTGATCCTTGTTTGTAGTCCAAGCTTTTTTGCCTTACAAAAGATCATATTACAATCCCTCTAATCTTTTAATGTAGAAGCTGCTCGGTCCTGTATGATCCTTACTGTAGCTCCACAATTTTTGAATTGTTTCTTTCTGGCTGCTTGCAGTATTTTCTCCTTGACCTGATAATTTTGGAATCTGGCTACAATATTTCTTAGACTCTTCAATTTGGTATCTCAGGAGGTGTTCAGTGAATTCTTTTGATAACCATTTTACCTCTGATTCTAGGACTTCAGGGAAATTTTCCATGATTATTTTTTGGAAGATGTCCAGGCTCTTTTTTTCATCATGACTTTCTGGTAGACAAATAATTCTCAGATAATGTCTCCAGGATCTGTTTTTCAGGTCAGTTGTTTTTCCAACAAGATATTTTCATCTATTTTTTCATTCTTTAGATTTTATTTGACTGATTCTTGATGCCTCATAGAGTCATTATCTTGAATTTGACTGATTCTATTTTTTTTTAGCAAATTGTTTTCCTTGGTCAATTTTTGAAGCTCCCTTTCCATTTGTTCAAATTTTATCTTTAGGGAGTTATTTTCTCCAGTTAGATTTTGACCCTCTTTCCCATTTCACAAATTTTACTTCTTAAGGAGCTGTTTTCTTCAGTGAATTTTTTTTTCATTTTGACCATTGCTATTATAAAATAATTAGCCAATTTATCTTCTACCTCTCTAATTTGACTTTTAAAATTCTTCTTGAGTGCTTCCAAGAATGCTTTTTGGGCTTGAGACCAGATCATATTCCCATTTGAGGTTTCAGATGTGGGTGTAGGGTCAATGCTGTCCTCTTCTAAATTTGGTTCTTTTCACTTGCTATAGTAGGATTCAAGCATTTTTGTTTTTCCAATTTGTTTTTCCCATTGTGATTTCCTATTTCCTGGGTTTTAAAGTGGGTGTCTTCTCGTGGGGTACAGAAGGCTCAGACATCTGCTTCCTATACTGGGAGCTAGGGGCCTGGTTGTTACCTTTGTGTACTGTGGCCTCTGGATGTCTAGACTGAGGCCCAGGCCAGAACTTTTGGTGTTTCCCCTGGGTTACACTGAAGTTCACGGTGTGAGGAGTGGGGGAGGAATGGTCTGGTCACTTCAGGATTCATCCTCTGCACCACTGGGTTACAGCTCAAGCAGGTTCAGCCTCTGGTGGCAGGAACCATGCTAGTGTCTGCTGATTCCCCTGATTGTGTGAAGGCACACCTGGTGTTCTGATGTTAGCACTTGCTGGATCCTGGGTGAACTACCTGGGGTTCAGTATTTCCTGTTGGTTGGCTGAGATGTGGGGCATATTGGGATGACTCCCACCTTTCACTTTAGCCTCAGCATAGCCACAGTCACATCCTTTCTCCAGGACTCCCAAGCCTGCAGCTGATTCCACTCTTTAGGATTTTATGTTGGAGCAATATTCTCTGAGTTTTCAGTGTCAGAGAGGGAGATTATAGCATCTATTGTTTACTCCACCATTCTGACTCCCAGGAGTTCAGGTAGGTAATTTTTAAATATCCAGGCTGTGGGTTGATAGCCCCAGGAGTAGCTGCCAGTGCTAGAGGCCCTGTGCTTGCCTCTTACCTAGCTCTGTCCTGTTTTGAGGACAGAGAATTGTCTGGGAATCACCCTGTGGTGGGTGAATCAGCTCACCTGGTCTAGCTCTGGCTCTACTAAGGTTGGGTCTGCTCTGGTGCAGCCCCCACACTCCATACTCCCCTTGCCTGGCCTTACCATCTACACTTTCCTGGACTGGAAATCTGCCACGTTCTACCTCCTGATGGACTGTTCCACTCTAAAATCCATTCAGATTCCCTTTTTAGAGGTTACTGAAGGAATTCGTGGGGAATTCAGGTAAGTTCCTGTTTTCAGTCTGCCATCTTGGCTCTGCCCCCCATTCTTTCTTCTTTCATCATCCAGCTCAGTGCTGGGAACACAGGAGATATTTAATGAATACTTGTTGATTGGTTGACCTACCTTTAGACCCTTTGAGGGAGGGGGCATGAAAAGTGGGGCAATAGCCAGTCTGTCTAAAGATCATCATCAAAAGGAATGGAAAATTCACCTGAATCTCCAAGGAGGTCTTGGATGTGTGAGTGATGATATTCAAATTTGAAAGGCAAGAAGTCAGTGATCCAAGCAAGACTGCCTATCATTCTTTGTTTAATCATCCTCACCTCCCAGTTCTTTGGTGTAGGATGCCTGGGCTGTCATACATGACAGGTTTATGGTCCTTTCCCCACTTCTAAATAATATTTTATGGGGCAGCTAGGTGGCATAGAAGATAGAGCACCAGCCCTGGAGTCAGGAGGATCTAAGTTCAAATCTGGTCCCAGACACTTACTAGCTGTGTCATCCTAGGGAAGTCACTTAATTCCAACTGCCTCCAAAAATAAGTAGAATTAAAAAATAAATAGTATTTTATTTTTTCAAATACATGTACAGATACTTTTCAACATTCTTTTTAAATGAAATTTTGAGTGCCAAACTTTGTCCCTCTCTCCCCTTCCCCCCCTTAAACAGTAAACAATTGTATATAGGTTATATATGTGCAATCACATAAAACATTTCTATATAGTCATGTTGTCAAAGAAGAAACAGAACAAAAGGAAAAAAAACAAAAAATAAAGGGAATATATGCATGCTTGGATCTCATTCAGATTCCATCAGTACTTTCTTTGGATGTGGATATCATTTTTTTACCCTGTGTCTTTTGGAATTGTGTTGGATCATTGTTAATAGTTAATCATTACACAATATTGCTGTAACTCTATAGAATGTTCTCCTGATTCTGGTCACTTCACATTGCATCAGTTCATATAATTTTTCCAAGTTTTTCTGAAAACTGCCTGCTTATCAATTCTCCATCATGATCATATGCCACAACTTGTTTAATCATTCCCCAATTGATAGGCATCTCTTCAATTTCCAATTCTTTGCTAGCACAAAAAGAGCTGCCATAAATATTTTTGTTTGTGTGGGTTCTTTTCTATGGTCCATTTTCAAAGAGAGTCAGTTGTTTTATATAGAGGAAAAAGATCACTCTCAGGTGCACCTGGTTGCTGTGGACCTGCTTAGCTAGGAAGTTTAAGGTATTTGTTAAGAAGTTCCAGGCACAGAAGTTTCCAGACCGAGGGTCCTAGGCAGGAGAAAAGAGAACATGTAGGAAAGACAAACCATCTCCAGGAAGGTCAATCTCAGAAAATCTGAGTGTAGATCATTACACTCCACCCCTTGACAGGACGGTAGACCTCAAGACAGTTATGCAGAATTCCAACAACAGGATTAAATTAAACTTAACCATTGAGAATAGAACTAACAGAAGTTAAGAATTATATGTCCTAAAGTTATATATGTCCTAAACTGAATCAGTCTCTGCCATTCAAACTTAGGGGAATGGGTCCACAATTATAATATTATTTTTTTCTCCACTTAATATTTATTTTTTCCAATTACATGTAAAGATGATTTTTAACATTCACTCTTATAAGATTTTGAGTTCCAATTTTTTCCCATCCTTCCTTTCTTCCCCCTTCCTCAAGATGGCAAAAATCATGATATAGGCTATATAAGTACAATGATATTAAGCATATTTCCACATTAGTCATGTTGTGAAAAAGAGTCAGAACAAAAGGGAAAAACCACAAGAAAGAAAAAAAAGATAAAACAGTGTGCTTCAATCTTCATTCAGACTCCATAGTTTTTTTCTGGATGAGGATAGCATTTTCTATCATGAATCATTTTGAATTGTCTTAGTTCTTTGAACTGCTGAGAAAAGCTAAGTCTATCAAAGTTGGTCATTGCACTATGTTGCTGTTACTGTGTACAATATTCTCCTGATTCTGTTTACTTCACTCAGCTTTGGTTTTTATAAGTCTTTCCAGGTTTGCTAAAATTTTCCTGCCCTTCGTTTCATATGGTACAATAGTATTCAATTACATTCATATACCACAACTTGTTCAGCTATTCCCACATTGATGAGAATCCCTTTAATTGCTAATTCTTTGCCACCATAAAAAGACCTGCTATAAATATTCTTGTACATGCTCCTTTTTTGTGATCTCTTTGGAATACAGACCTAGTAGTGGTATTGCTAGATTAAAGTGTATGCACAGTTTGATTGCCCTTTGTTCATAGTTCCAAATTGCTCTCCAGAATGGTTGGGTCAGTTCACAACTCCACCAATAATGCATTAGTGTTCCAATTTTCCCCACATCTTCTCTAACATTTATCATTTTCCTGTTTTGTCATGTTAGACAATCTCGTAGATGTGAAGTGGTACCTCAGAGTTGTATTTTTGCTTATCTCTAACCAACAGTGATTTTGAGTATTTTTTCATATGCTTATAGATAGCTTTAATTTCTTTCTCTGAAAATTGCCTTGGCCATTTATCAATTGGGGAATGACTTGTATTCTTATGAATTTGACTCAAATCTCTATATGTTTTAGAAATGAGGCCTTTATTAGAGACATTGACTGTAAAAAATGTTTCCCAGATTCCTGATTTCCTTCTAATATTACTTGTATTGACTTTGTTTATGCAAAAGCTTTTCAATTTAATGTAATCAAAATCATCCATTCCACATTTCATCATGTTCTCTGTTTCTTTTTTGGTCATAAATTCTTCTCTTCTCCATAAATCTGACAGGTAAACTATTCTTTGCTCTCCTAATTTGCTTATGGTATCACCTTTTATTTCTAAATCATGTATGCATTTTCACCTTATTTTGGTATATGGTGTAAGATGTTGGTCTATACATAGTTTCTGCCATACCGTTTTCCAGTTTTCCCAGCAGTTTTTGTCAAATAATGAGTTCTTTTCCCAGAACTGGAGTCTTTTGATTTATCAAACAATAGATTACTATTGTCATTGATTACTGTGTCTTGTGTACCTATGCTATTCCTCTGATCTTCCACTATTTCTTAAGCAATACCAAATAGTTTTGATAACAGTTGCTTTATGATACAGTTTTAGATCTGGTATGGCTAGGCCACCTTCCTTTGTGTTTCTTTTCACTAATTCCCTTGATATTCTTCACCTTTTGTTCATCCAGATGAATTTTGCTATTATTTTTTAGCTCTATAAAATAATCTTTGGTAGTCTGATTGTTGTGGCACTGCATAAATAAATTAATTTGCATAGAATTGCCATTTTTATTATATTAGCTCAGCCTACCCATGAGCATTTGATATTTTACCAGTTGTTTAGATATTACTTTATTTCTGTGAAAAGTGTTTTGTAATTATGTTCATAAAGTTCCTGGGTATTTCTTGGTAGGTAGACTCCCAAATGTTTTATTTTGCTTACAGTTATTTTAAATGGAATTTCTCTTTCTTCTCTCCTGTTGGTAGGCTTTGTTAGTAATACATAGGAATGGTGATGATTGGTGTGGCTTTATTTTATATCCTGCAGTTTTGCTAAAGTTACTAATTATTTCGAGTTGTTTTTAATTGATTCTCTAGGATTCTCTAAGTATACCATCATATCATTTGCAAAGAACAACCCTATTTCTTAATTGGTTCTGGAGGCATCAGGGAAGGAAAAAAAATCCTTTAAATATTGGAGAGCACTATTTAGGGGTAAACATTTACTTTCTCTCATATCCACGCCTCCCTCTTTCTGTCCTTCACTCTACTTTCCCATTAGTAAAGAGTGGAGCAAGATAAAAGGGTCTCAATTCATTCATATAACCTCTAGAGGAGGGTACCCCATCACTGACACTGATGCAGAGAGCTCAGCCTTAGTCAGCAGCATTCTGCCCTAAGGGCCCTCTGACCTTCCTCCCATCGAGGATACCTTGTTACATTTGCCCAGGATGCTTCAGTGGACCATAGACATACAGAAGTTGCAAAAAATTTGAATCCTGAAATTATAATCCAATGCCACATATTTATAATCAATTTCATGGAATAATAGGCATACCTATAGTTTACTGGGTCAGGGCTACCCCTTCACCAAGTTAAGGGAAAACAAGATGATACCATTAACCACTACCTTCATGGATTAATTTTTCTAGTCTTTTCCATCTTACCTATGTATTTTAATTGGTTATGAGTTCAACATTACCATGACATACTCAGAACCTTTTTCTATTAGCACTGATTAAAATAGACTGCTGAGAATTTCCTCTTGTCAAAGGAAATATACGTAACAGCAAGCACCCCAGCATACCTAGGATAGTTGCTAGCATAGGTTCTTTGATCTGCTTTTATTTTATTTTATTTTATTTTATTTTGCTTTTTGGAGGGCAATTGGGGTTAAGTAACTTGCCCAAGGTCACACGGCTAGTTTTGGTGTTAAGTGTCTGAGGCCGGATTTGAACTCAGGTCCTCCTGACTCCAGGGCTGGTGCTCTATTCACTGCTCCACCTAGCCGCCCCTTTGATCTGCTTTTGTAAAGGAAAGCAATGTAAAAGGAATTAACTATATATATATAATTTACTTAGTTCAAGGGAAAAAGCCAGCACCCAAAACTTCAGAGAAATACAAATAACACTTACAAGTAGACAAAAAAATACAGACAGAGAAAATAACACAATTCAACAGACCCACAGACAGGGCTTCTAACTTTCTGACCATTACATATATATGGTTGGTTACCAGAGAGAGAAGTACCAACATCTGGACTTTTAAAGTGAGAGGGCTCAATGACTGCCCACAGTCTCATCTGGCCAAATCACACAACCTTTCCCTTAAGTGAGCCTCAAAGCAAAACCTCACCTCAAAGTTTATATACCTTTCTCCAGGGTTAGAGGAAATCACAGCCTTTGTGATCTGTTGCCCAATTACAAAGGAACAAAGGTGTGGGCCTTTTTCAAGTCTTCCCTAAGCAAGCTTCTCTTATTGAGCTCCAAGTGAGGCCCATTAAGGAGCAGGGAAGATCTTCAAATTCCATTACCATTGCAATACGGATCCACCAGAACACCTCCATATGAATAATCTCTGACACCAGTTTGGTATTTTCCAACAAAGCTGTTCAATTTGCCCTGAAAGTTGTGCTGCCTGCTCTTTTTGTGGTCGCTAAGTATTGAAAGTTGAGGAGATGCCCATCAGTTGGGGGATGGTTGAGCAAACTGTGGCATATGATGTAATGGAATGTTATTGTGGCACAAGAAATGATGAGTAGGATGGGATGATTTTAGAAAAACCAAGGAAGACTTACACAAATTTATGCAGAGTAAAGTGAAGAGAACCAGGAGAACACTGCGCACAGTAACAGTGATACTTACTATCAGATGACCAAATGTGACTGACTTAGCTATTCTCAGCAATACAATGATCCACTATAATCCCAAAGGACTCATCATGAAAAATGCTATCTGCCTCTAGAGAAAGAACTGATGGTGTCTCATGGAAGACCAAAGCACACTATTTCCCCCTGCTTTTATTGGGGGGGGAGGTTTGAGTTTTCTTCCACAAAATGTCCAGTATGGAAATATGTCTTACATGATTACACATGTATAACCCATATCAGATTGTCTCAGGGAATAAAGAGGAGGGGGAGAGAATTTGGAGCTCAAAACAAAAAAAGTGAATTTCAAAAATTGTTCTCATACGTGAGTGGGAAAAAATAAAAATATTATTGAAAAAGTTGTTCTGCCTGTCATACATCATAATGAATTCATGATACCTTTATTAAAAATGTGCCAGTTAGTCTTTGAATGCAGTTTTCAAGCTGCTAAAGGAAAATACCTATTAATGAAATGATCATATCTAGCACTGATACGTTGGCAGTCTTCCGTCCCTTCCTGCTCTCTGTCTCTGTTGTTGAACTGCTTGATCATTTTCAAAAAGGATCCCCCACTTCTCATACAGAACAACAAAAACAAATTGAATGTTGGGAAATGGAGAAAATATCAGAGAATTTCCCTTCCTCCTTTCATTACAGAAGTGGGCATACACGTCTAAATGCATGCATGACATAGAATGTCAGTCCTGATTAATGGACTGTTCATTTTTTGCCAGAATTCTTTCTTTTGTATTCTGTATTAAAATTGATGGTTTTCTTGCAAGGGGCAGGTTATTTTGAGAAATGAATGACTTTAAAACAAAAATATCACTAAGAATTATTAAGAAAAAAGAAACTATATATATGTGCATGTGTGTGTATATTCAAATATAGGTATGTATGATTCTGTATATGTGTATATATATATAGACATGCAAATGTAGAAATCACATTTACATTTAAAGAACACGATTCAGAGGACATGAATAACTACCAAATTGTAAGTCTGCTTTCTTATCTTTACTATATAAATATAGCATGTATATACATAACAAAGATAAACACATTGGCTTAACAATGAATAAAACTACCAAATATATAGAAATATATATTTTATTATATATAATTTATTATTTAATGAATAAAATATTAAGTAAATAAAATAAACTATTAAATGCATACAAAATTAATATTTAGCATATCATATGCATATATATAGTAAAGATATGAAAGAAGATTTATAACTTCACAGTTATTCCTGTCTTCTGAATAGTCTTCTTTAAACATAAATATGAGTTTTTCACATTTTCTTTTTCATTTTTTCTGGGTAGCATCTGTCCTCTGTGCAACGTCTTACAAATGGTCCCATGTTTCTAAGACTTTTGCCTGTGGTGGATTTTCCCAGTCTTGGTCTAGTTCCGTTTACCTTTCTAACTTGTTGCTTTTACTTATTTGCAAGGTGTTTATATTAATCATTCATCAACTGCTTACTAATACTAATTGCTGGTAATATACAAGGAAAGAATTAAGGACTAAGAACTAAGAACTTGGGAGGAATGAGTATGGAGGAACCCCAGAAGACAGCAAGGTGAAACAAGGAGAAGCTGCCTGCAGAGCTTTTATGGGCTTAAACTGTGCATGACTGGGAAGGGGACTTTTTCAAAAGGAGGTTCTGGGAAGGAATGAGATAATCAGGAAGGAGGCCATGTGTGGGGGGCAATGAGAAGGAAGAATTCATTTTCAACTTAAGAAAGATATGGGACTGAGACAGAGATGGAAAATTGCATCTTTCCTTGTGATTAAAATAGTTGATTAGTTAAATGCTCACAAATTTTCCCCATACTCTATCTCTTCATGCCAGTGTCATCTACATATATTCTCTGAGGGAATATGGCTAAGATGGCTCTTGTTCTTAATAGTATTTTATTACCATATTATTTATATTGTGAAAGAAGACACAGACCCAAAGGAAGGGAAAATATGAAAAAACCCACAGAAAGTGAAAAACGGCATGTTTCAATCTCATTCAGGTTTTATTGGTTCTTTATTTGGAGGTTCTTTGTCTATCTCTTCATCATGAGTCATTTGGAATCACTGTATTGCTGAGAAAAACTAAGTCATTCACAGTTGACCCCTGTAAATTATTGCTGTTGTACAGTCTTCTGGTTCTGTTCACTCAGCATCAGTTCATATAGGTCTTACCAATTTTATTTTTATAAAATCTATCTGCTCATAATTTCTTATGGCACAATAATATTTCATTATAGTCATATACCACTACTTGTTGGGCCATTCTCCAATTGATGGGCATCCTGTCACTTTCCAATTTCTTTGCCACCTCAAAAAGAGCTGCTGTAAATATTTTTGTACAAATAGGTCTTCTTCCCTTTCTCTACCGCCTTGTAGTGGTCATTGCTGGATCAAAGGATATGCATGATTTTACAGCCCTTTGGGCATAGTTCTGAATTGCTCTCTGTTGTTGGATCAGTTCACAACTACCAACAGTACATCAGTGTCCCAGTTTTTCCATATACCACCCAACATTTATTATTTTCTTTGTTCTGTCATATTAGTCAGTCTTATAAGTGCGAAGTGGTACCTCAGTTTTTAAAATTTGCATTTCTCTAATCAATAGTGATTGTAAATATTTTTATATGACTATATCTAGCTTTGACTTCCTCATCTGGAAACTTCCTGTTCATATCCTTTGATCATTTATCAATTGGAGAATGATTCATATTCTTTTAAATTTGTATCAATTCTCTACATGTTTGAGAAATGAGGTCTTTATCAGAGATAGTTGTAAAAATTGTTTTCCAGATTTCTGCTTTCCTTCTAATCTTGGTTACATTAGTTTTATTTGTGCAAATTATTTTAAATTTAATATAATCAAAATTATCCCCTTTTCACCTCATAATGTTCCCTATCTTTTGTCTGGTTGTAATTTTTTTCCTTCTCCATAGACAGGCTATTCCTTGCTTTCTTGATTTGGTAATGGTATCACCATTTCTGTTTTAATCATATACCCATTTTGATCTTATTTTGGTATGAGGTATAAGATGTTGGTCTATACCTAGTTTCTCACATATTGTATTCCAGTTTTCCAAGCAATTTTTTTTTCAAATAGTGAGTTCTTGTCCCCAAAGCTTGGGTCTTTAGATTTATCAAGTATTAGATAACTGTAGTCATTTGCTACTGAGTCTTGTGTACCTAATCTATTCCACTGATCACCATTTTATTTCTCAATCACAAGTGGACAGTTTTGATGATTACTGTTTTATAATACAGTTTGAGATCTGATACAGCTAGGTCATCTTCCTTTATGTTTGTTTTCATTGATTTCCTTGATTTTTTTTGACCTTTTGTTCTCCCAGATGAATTTTATTTTTTTTCTAGTGCTATATAATGTTTTTGGTACTTTGATTGGTGGGGCACTGACTAAGTAAATTAATTTACAGAGACTTGTTATCTTTATTATATTGTCTCAGCTTACTCATGAGCAATTAATATTTTTCTGGTTGTTTAGATCAAACTTTTATTTGTGTGAAAAGTGCTTTGTAATCATGCTTACATAGACCCTGGGTTTGTTCCTTTGAGTTTCTTCAGGAAAACTCCCGGTATTTTAAATTGTCCACACATATTTTAAAAGGAATTTATTTCTTCTTGCTGTAATTTGTTGGTAATATACAAAAATTATGATGATTTATGTGGGTTTATTTTATATCCTGCAATTTTACTAAAGTTGTTAATTATATCAATTAATTTTTTAGTTAATTCTGTAAAATTTTGTAAGTATACCATTGTATCAGCAAACAGTGATACTTTTGTTTCTTCATTGCCTATTCTAACTCCTTTTAATTTCTTTATCTTCTCTTAATGCTATAGCTAGCATTTCTAGTACAATATTGAATAATAGTAGTGATAATAGGCAGCCTTGTTTTACCCTTATCTTACTTGGATGGCTTCTAGCTTATCCCCACTACAGATAATGTTTACTGATATTTTTACATAGATACTATGTATCATATCATTTTTAAGGAAAGCTCCATCTATTCCTATGCTTTCTGTTTTTAATAGGACTGAGTATTATATTTTCTAAAATATTTTTTCTGCATCTATTGAGATAATCATATGATTTCTTTTGATTTTGCTAAGGCATGGACAATTATACTGATAGTTTTCCTAATATTGACCAGTCCTGCATTCCCATTTGGTCATAGTGCATAATCCAGGTGTAATCTTCTTGCTAGTATTTTATTTAAAAATTTTGTATGAATATTCATTAGGAAATTTGTTCTATCATTTTCTTTCTGTTTTGGCTCTTCCTGGTTTAGATGTGTGTGTGTCATAAAAGGAAACTGAGTGTGTGTCAATTACACAATTACATATGTGTCATAAAAGGAATTTGATAAAAGTTTGTATAATATTGTATATTGTTCTTTAAATGTTTGACAAAATTCACTTGTGAATCCATATGGTCTGGGGATTTTTGTACTAGGTAGTTCATTGATGGTTTGTTAAATTTATTTTTCTAAAATCAGGTTAAGTATTTTATTTCCTTTTCTGTTGATCTGGGCAATTTGTATTTTTGTAAATATTTATCCATTTCCTTTTGATTGCCAGATTTATTATTGGCACACACTTGGGCAAAATGTCTCCTAATTATTGCTTTAATTTCTTCTTCATTGTTCATGAATTCACCCTTTTAATTTTTGATACTGGTAATTTGGTTTTCTTTCTTCTTTAAAATAAAATTAACCAATGGACTATATTGTTTTATGAAACCAGATATTTGTTTTATTTATTAGTTCAATGATTTTCTTACTTTCAGTTTGATTAATATCTCCTATGATTTTCAGGATTTCCAATTTGGCATTTTGTTGAAGATTTTTTATTTGTTCTTTTCCTGTGGTTTTTTTTAGTTGTATATCCAATTCATTGATATTCTCTTTCTCTATTTTATTCATGTAAGCATACAGAGTTATAAAATTTCCCCTAAGTATTGCTTTGACTGCATCCCATACATTTTGGTATTTTGTCCCATTATTGTAATTTTCTTTGATGAAATTATTGATTGTTTCTGTGATTTGTTCTTTGACTCACTCATTCTTTAGGATTGGATTATTTCATTTTCATTTACAACTAATTTTTAATCTATCTTTCCATGGCTCTTTATTAAATGTATTTTTATTATATCATGATCTTAAAAAATTGCATTTAATATTTCTGACTTTCTGCATTTGATTGTGAGGTTTTTATGACCTAATACATGGTCAGTTTTTGCATAAGTGCCATGTACCACCGAGAAAGAGATATATTCCTCTCTATCCCCATTCAATTTTCTACGGAGATCTAACATTTTTAAAAAAATCACATTGTATCCATCTCCTTAACTTCTTTCAAATTTAGTTTGTGGCTAGGTTTACCTAGTTCTGAGAGGGAGAAGTTAAGGTATTTCCTGGTACAGTTTTGTTTTCTATTTCCTCCTGTAACTCATTTAACTTTTCCTTTAGAAATCTGGATGCTAAACCATTTGGTGCATATATGTTAAGCCTTGACATTACTGAATTGTTTATAGTATCTTCTATTATTTTTTAATTTAGTATTTTATTTTCCTCTTGTTACATGTAAAAACAATTTTTAACATTTGTTTTTAAAGCTTTTGACTTCCAAATTCTCTCCCTTCCTACACCACCACATTTGAGAATTCAAGCAATTTGATATAGCTTGTATATGTGTGGTCATGCAAAAAAACATATCCACAATAGTCATGTTATGAAGGAATACACAGATTAAAAAAATCAAGAAAAATAAAGTTTTAAAAAAGTATGTATGCAGACATCAATCTGTATGCAGATATCATCAGTTCTTCCTCTGGGGATGGACAGCATTTTTCATCATAAATCTCTCAGAGCTGTCTTGGATCATTGTATTGATGAGAATAGCTTAAGTCATTTATGGCTCATCATCCTACAATATTGCTGCTACTTTGTGTACAGTACATTTCACTTTGCATCAGCCAATACAATTCTTTCTAGATGTTTCTGAGAGATTCCTGCTCATCATTTCTTATAGTAAAATAGTATTCTATGACAATCACATGCCATAACTAATTCAGCCCTTTCCCAACTGCTGAATATCCCTCAATTTCTAATTCTTTGCCACCAAAAAAAATCTGCTATAAATATTTTTGCACATGCAGGTCCTCTTCCTTTTTTTTTTAAGATCTCTGAGGATACAAACCTAGTAGAGGTATTGCTAGGTCAAAGGGTTCACAACTCCACCAACAATGCATTAATGTTTAATTTTCCCACATCCTGTCCAACATTTGTCATTTATCTTTTACATGTTTATGATATTCCTTCTTTCAGTCAATTCTAATGAGAGTACAGTTCACTCACTCCCCCTCACTCTCCTCTTCCTTTCCCTTGTAAAAGCTTTTTCTTACCTCTTTTAGGTGAGATAATTTACCCCATTCTACCTCTCTTTTTCCCCCAATACATTCCTCTATCCCCCCTTAATTTTATCTTTTTAGATATCATCCATTCATATTCAATTCACACCTGTGCCCTCTGTCTATATATTCTCCTTCTAACTACCCTAATAATGAGAAAGGTCTTATGAGTTACAAATATCATTTTCCCATTTAGGAATGTAAACAGTTTAAATGTTAAATCCCTTATGATTGCCCTATCTTGTTTACCTTTTCATACTCTTTTTTAGTCTTGTATTTGAAAATCAAAATTTCTATTCAGCTCTTTTCTTTTCATCAAGGCTGCTTGAAAGTCCTCTATCTCATTGAAAATCCATTTTTTCCCCTGAAAAATTATACTCAGTTTGGTTGGGTAGGTGATTCTTGTTCATAATCCTAGCTCTTTTGCCCTCCAGAACATCATATTCCAAGCCCTCTGATCCTTTAATTTAGAAGTTGCTAAATTTTCTGTTATCCTAACTTTGGCTCCATCACATTTGAATTGTTTCTTTCTGACTGCTTGCAATATTTTCTCCTTGACCCAAGAACTCTGGAATTCAGCTATAATATTCCTGGCAGTTTTCATTTTTGGATCTTTTTTGGTGTTTGGTGGATTCTGTCCATTTTTATTTTACCCTCTGATTCTAAAACGTCAGGGTAGTTTTCCTTAATGATTTTTTTTTTTGGAGGGCAGTTGGGGTTAAGTGACTTGCCCAAGGTCACATGGCTAGTTTTTGTGTTAAGTGTCTGAGGCCGGATTTGAACTCAGGTACTCCTGACTCCAGGGCCGGTGCTCTATTCACTGCGCCACCTAGCCGCCCCATGATTTTTTAAAGGATGATTTCCAGGCTCTTTTTTTGATCATGGCTTTTAGGTAGTCCAATAATTGTTAATTACCTCTCCTGGATCTATTTTCCAGGTCAGTTATTATTCCAATGAAATATTTCACATTTTCTTCAATTTTTTTCATTCTTTTGGTTTTGTTTCATTATTTCTTGATTTCTCCAATAGCTTCCATTTGCTCCATTCTAGTTTTTTTTTTTACCAAGGAAGCCAATTGTATTGAAAATAACTTACCAAAATATTAAAAAAAAAACAATAAGTTTCTCAATGCAAGAAGCCTTGCCTTAGTGCATTGCAAGGAAAATAACAATGAATTAATTAGATGTAGATTCAAATCTCAGCTATGCCACTTGCAATGACCCTGAGTAAGTCACTTATTTAAAAATGTTTAAGTGTTTGAAATGAGGGGGTTAACACGATTCCAAAGAACCTAGGAATAAGATTAACAATGCTGCCTACCTTCTGACAATCAATGGCCTAATGTAGAATGAGACACTTTTAGGCATAACTAAAATGAGAATTTGTTTTGCATGATTATGTTTATTTGTCACAAAGGTTTTGTTTTTCTTTCTTCTTTGGGGAGGGAGAAGGAAGGCAAGATGAAAGGAGTAAAAAAAAATAAATGATTAAAAATTTTAAGAAAATTAAAAATTAAGGCTTTCATCTAGATGATCTCTTCAAAGTCCTTCCAGCTTCCTTATGACCCCAAAAGGTATTCCCACTTAAAAGAAAAATCTTCCCTACTAGTCACGTTCTTTGTGGTCTACATTTCAAAGGCAGCTTCCAAGTAGTTCAGCTTTCCTCTCCAAATTGCCTAGGAGGAGAGAAAAGTCAAAGTGAGCAAAGAGGAAAATCCGTATTTCAGCTGGCTCTCGTCGTCTCCACAACCCGTTCAAACAGTGAGGGCAAAAGCAAAAGACCTTCAGAGAAGGCAAAGAAGGGGAGCAGGCGGATCCTCTCTAAGAAGTGGCGGTGGATTAATAACCGGCAGCAAAGAGGAATTCCATCACCACACAGCCCGGCTCCGAGGACAAGCCAAATGAAGACACTGGCCAGGCTGCCCTTACTTTTCACTTCCACATCTTGGAAACCCTCCCCTCTCGAGGTTCAGCTCAAACATAACTCCCTGCACAAAGTTTTGGCGATGCTGCCAGTGGCGGGGGCAAGAACTGGCCCATACCGATTTTGCAGGTATTCACATATGCTCACTTTACTTTCACCAAAAGGACGACAGTCCTTGAGAAGGGTAGCCACGTTTCTGTCTCTTGGTTCAAAGAGCTCCAGCAGCTTAGTAGACACTCCATCACCGCTTGCTGACTAGCAGACCAGAATGGAGCACGGGCGCCGGCTTTAGAGCCTTTTCGTGCTTTCAGTGAGGACTCCCACAAGCACAAGGCTCCGGTGGGGGCATCCGTGCTCCGGTCCCTGATCCAGGAGAGAGGCAGGAGCTTCTCCTTTTTGGGGAAGGTGTGAGGGCACACCCCGTGGCTGCGCGCTCGCCCCGCTTCTCCTTCCCGCCCCCCTCCCCCTGTTTCTCCCCGACTCCCCGCTGCTCCTGCCCCGCAGTGGGCGCCCCGCTGTGCAGCCCCGGAGTCTCAGAGACTCTCCGAACAGAGTGCTGCTGGAGGGCTTAACTGGATGAAGCCACGAGGTGAGCGCCAGCTTCGGCCGCCTCTTTCTCCACCTTCAGCCGGGCACAGAACGGACTCACCTGTGAATGTGATACACTCTCCCATAAAATGTTCTGCTCGTAGCGTGGCTCCCCAGCTTGTCACTCCCAGGGCTGCTCCTGCTTCGCTGTGGCCAGGGCTGCGCTGTGGCCAGGGCTGCGCTGGCCTGGCCTGCACTGGACTCTCCTCCTCTCTCACCCTGCTGCGGTAGGCCTTTCCTGCCGACCTTCCAGTGGCCTTGGCCGGAAATTTGTTTCACTCCATCTTTTTGTGGGTTCTGCTGCTTTAGAATTAGTTTAGTCATTTTTAAAGGCATTTGGGAAGATCTCAGGTGAGTCCCGGCCTTCACGCCACCTTGTTGACTCTGTCCATGGTACCTTTTAGCAAGATGCAATTTCCTTCCTTGTTTCTTTTAATTAGATCTACTTTTGCTTTGTCTGAGATCGTGGTTGCTACCTTTGATTTTTTTTTTAACACCATCTGAAGCATAAGTGCAAATGCTCTAGTCTTTTACCTTTACTGTGTCACTGTGTGTGTGTGTATGTGCTTCAAGTGTGTTTCTTGTAAACAACATATTGTAGGGTTCTGGTTTTTAAATCACTCTGTTTACATTTTATGGGAGAGTGTATCACATTCACAGCTATACTTACTAACTATATATTTCCCTCCATCGTATTTCCCCCCCCCCCTTAATAGTTTTCTCTCTCTCTCCTTTCATCCTGTCCCTCTTCACCAGTGTTTTGCTTCTGATCACTGCCTTACTCAATTTTCCCACATGTTATTCTCTCTTTGGACCAAATCTGTTGAGAGTAAGTTTCATTGTAATTGGTCTTTCCTGCCTCTTTGTGTGATATAATTTACTCCATTCTGCCGTTCCCTTTCCTCTTCTCCCAGTGAAATCCTCTTTCTCATCCCTTAATTTTTTTTATGTCATCTGCATCAAAGTCAATTTATACTCACACATTCTGGCTATGTATCCTCCTTCTAACTGCTGAAATAGAGATACAGTTCTTAGGAGTTACAAGTATCATCTTACTGCGTAGAGACACAAAGAGTTTAGACTTACTGAATAACTTATTTTTATCTTTTCTTTTTTTACCTTTTTATGCTTCTCTTCAGTCTTGTATTTGAAAATTGAATTTTCTGTTTAGCTCTGATATTTTCATCAGGAATATTTGAAAGTCCCCTATTTCACTGAATATCCCCCCCCCCCCCCAAAGAAGCTTATGCTCAGTTTTATGGAATAGTTGATTCTTTGCTGTAATCCAAGCAACTTTGCTTTCCAGGATATTATATTCCAAACTTTCCAATCCTTTAATGTAGAAGCTGCTATATCCTGTGTAATCCTTACTCTGGATCCTCAATATTTGAGTTGTTTCTTTCTGGCTGCTTATAGTATTTTTTCTTTGACTTGAAAGTTATGGAATTTGGCTATGATATTCCTGGAAGTTTCCATTTTGAGATCTCCTTTAGGAGATATTTGGTGTACTTTTCTTGAAAGATACTGTCCAGGCTCTTTTTCAATTGTCTCTCCTGGATCTGTTTTATTTGATTGATTTGTTTAGTCTCATAGAATCATTAGCTTTTCACTTGCCTATTCTAAGTTTTAAGAAATTATTTTCTTGAGTTAGCTTTTGTAGTTTCTTTTCCATTTGACAAATTCTACTTTTTAAGGAGTTGTTTTCTTCAGTAAATTTTTGTACATCTTTTCCCATTTCTTGTTCTTCTTTAACCAAACTATTGACTTTTTTCATGATTCTCTTGCACAGCTTTCATTTCATTTCCCAATTTTTCTTCTACTTTCTTATTTGATTTTTAAAATCCTATTTGAGCTTTTTCAGGAGACCTTTTTGGACCTGAGACCAATTCATATTTCTCTTTGAGGCTTTACATATAGGTGTTTTGACATTATTGTCCTCTTTTTGGTTTGTGTTTTGATCATTCTTGTCACTGTAATAGCTTTCTATGGTCAAGACCTTTTCTTTATGCTCAATTTCCAGTCTATTTCATGACTTTTAAGATCACATTCTGCTTCTGGGACACAAAGGACATTATCTAAAGCTTCTTGTGCCTGGGGAAAGGGGGCTGGCCCCTGGATTGCAGCAGGTCTGCTGAGCTGGAGCCTCAGTCCTCAGTTGCTGATCTGTGTTGGAATTAGGGGTCTCCTACTGGTTTTCCCAGATATCACTTGTGCTGGGCAACTCAAGTGAGACAGGTCTTTCCTGAAGTCCTAAGTAATCTTGGGCTTGGAAATTGTTTTAACCCATCTTTGTATGGCTTCTGTTACTCCAGTATTTATTTTGAGGTATGATTTAAAGTTATTTCCATGAGAATTAGGAAAAGTTTAGGCAACTTCCTGCCTTTTCTCCCCATCTTAGCTCTGCCTCATGCCAAGTTTCATGTAGATAAGCCTTCTAACACTGAATTTTTATTATTCTATCCAGCAAGATTGTTCCTAATTTTTTTCAGCATCTTCTGTGATGTATTTTAATTGATAAGCTTTGTTTCAATACATCATATACAGCCTGTAATACTCCAAATTAGCACTCCCCCTCAAAGCACAATTTTTCAAAACAGTTAAGTCAAAAAAGCACAAATGCAGAGTCCTCCAACTCATTGCCCCTACTGTTTTGCTCCTCCCTTAGAATGAAACTATTTTAAAACAACTTTGAGATATCACTTTATACCTACCAGATTGGCTAAAATGATAGAAGGGGAAAGTGACAAATGTTTAAGGGGATGTGAAAAACTAATTAATTACTCGTGGAATTGTGAACCGATTCAGCAGTTTTGGAGAGCAATCTGGAATTGTGCCCATAGAGTTATTAAAATACCTGTAACACTTGACTCAACAATACCACTACTAGGTCTATTTCTGAAAATAACTAGGGAAACAGGTGATAAAACAATATGTTCTAAAATGTTTATAGCAGATCTCTGTGATGGCAAAAAGGAAATCACAGGGATATATAAATTTGCTATTCCAGAAAGATCTCTAACTTTCCCCCTAGAATCAAACAGAGTTGGAGGGAACTTATTCCAAGATCATATTAGTTAGAATGGGAGAGGATGTACCTTCCCTGTCAGTCTTAGATCTTCTCATCCAAGCAATCAAAAGGTTCAGACTTTTAACACTGAATTTGTAAGAGTTATTGTGGAGCTAGGAATTCAGTTATAAGTTATTATCAGTATCTAATTATTACCAAAGGAATGGTAACTGGGAATAGCTTGCAACAATGGCATAATTTCTAAAGCAGAAATTCTTCACCTTTTTTGTGCTAAGTACACCTTTTGAAGTTTAGTAAAGCCAAGGGATCCCTTTTCAGAAAAAAAGTTTTTAAATGTGTCAACTACATAACAAGGTACAGACCCCCAAGTTAAGAATCCCCTCTGGAACTGTGAATATACATACAAGTAAGAATTCAGTGTTGAAGAGAAGGTATTTTCTTTCTGCAATAGGTAAGATGACACAAAATAAAGCTACTTATTGCTCAGTCAAACTCTGACCAAAAGGATGTTTTTTTGTCTTCCTCACACACTGTATTCTATCCTTCTCTGTGCCTTTCCACAGGTTATCATACCTCATGTCTAGAGATTTCTCCTTCTTCACCTTGACCTATTAGAATCTCTTGTTGTTCAGTTATTTCAGTCATGTCCAACACCATTTGGGGTTTTCTTGGCAGAGACACTGGAGTATTTTGCTATTTCCTTCTTCAGCTCATTTTACAGATGAGGAAGTTGAGCACACAAAGTTAAGCAACTTGCCCAGGAATTCCCTGTTAGAATCCCCACTTTCCTTCAAAACTCCCCTCAAACACCACCTCCTATAGGAGGATTTTACTGACTTTGCTCCAACTTCTACCATTATCTCCCCCTCTACCAAAATTGCCTTGTATTTATCTTGAAAATATTTTATATGGGTTGTATTTTATACATTTCATATATACATATGGGCGTAGGTATTATTTAATTAAGCTATTGAGAATAAAAATGCAAATGAACAAGAGAAATTACGTTGATATCAATTATAATAATTTAATCTAGAAATCAAACCAATCTAAATTAATTGCTACAACAAAGATGCCAAAAGAACCCAGAAATCACCCTAATTAGCCAACATCTGACTTACTTGCCAAATGGAGAGAGATGACTGCCAAAGACAAGACTGTATTAGGACATAAAGTTACCTTTAAAATCTTATTAAAAAGAATAATGGGTGCTATGAGCAATATTGTCTCACAAAGCATAGAGATAAAATGGAGAGTAAAATCAGATTAAAGAAAGTTAGCAAGATAACTCTTCTAAACAAAGTCATTCCAAGGGCATTCAAAACTCAAAGTGGAAAGAAAAAAAGACTAAAAATTAGTCTGGATGACTAATTGATAACAACTGATAATAATGGGGCAACACATTGGTGGGGGTTCATGAACAATTTTTCTCAGGGTTGTTCCTAGAATCAAGGGGGAAAGTAGTAGTTGCCTTCTGAGGACCTGACTTGCCATTGTGAGTGTGGGGATTAGAAAATCGAATCCCAGATTCTGTGTTCATGTTCCCCCTAAATCTTCTCTTTCTCTGGCTAAACATACCCAGATCCTCAAGGTCTCTAGCTCCCTCAGTATAATCACTGCCTTATTTTATCACAGAATCAGTCAATAAACATTTATTAATTGTTGTCTATTAATTATTATGTGCCAGGGACTGTGCTAAGGGCTAGAGAGGTGAAAAATGAAGAAGATAGTCCCAGCTCTTGAGAAACTCATAGTCTAATGGGGGAGACAACATGCACATAACTATGTATAAACAAGGGACATGTGGGATAAATTGGAAATGATTGGAAGATGAAAGACACTAGAATTAAGAAAGATTAGCAAAGGCTTCCTGTAGAAGATGGGATGTTAGTTGGGACTTCAAAGGAAGCTAAGAGAGCCAGGAGGTTGAGATGAGGAAGAGCTTTTCAGACATGGGGGGCAGCCAGGGGAAATGTCTGGAATGAGGAGATGGAGCATCTTACATGAGGAACACCAAAATGAGCAGAGTCACTGAGTCACAGATTATGTGGTGGTGGTCAATTATAGTATAAGAAGACTGAAGGGAGTGGGGAGGTTATAAAGGACTTTGAATGCCAGAAGATTTTCTATTTGATCTTGGAGTTTATTGAGCAGACAAGTAACATCATCAGACCTGTGCTCCAGGAACTTTACTTTCACAGCTAGTAAAGAATGGATTGGAGTGGGAAGTGACTTGGGGCAGGCAGAACAAGCAGCTGGTTATTGCTATAGTCTCATCATAATGTTATGACGACTTGTAGCAGAGTGATAAAAGTGTCAGAAGAGATAAGGGGACACATTTAAGAGATTTGGCAAAAATGGACAAAATTGATGAGTTGGAAGGAAGCTCAGTAGTCATAGAATCTAGCTCTGTCCCACTCCCTTTAGGTCCTTTCTATAACACAAGTTGACATTCAAACTTTGTTTGAAAAGGCCCCTTTTCAGGGGGTGGAGCCAAGATGGCAGCATATAAGCAGCAAAGCACCGCAGCTCCCACACAAACATGTTAAAAAACTCATAAAATGGGACTCTAAACAGATTTTCAAGCTCCAAAACTCTCCAAAAGACAGAAAGCACATCTGTTGCTACAGGCAGCACAGCAGGCAGGGCTCTTCTCAGCAGTCTGGGAGCCGAAGGCCGAAATCCCGGCTGGGTCAACCCCTGGGGCATCGGGCGGGGAGCCGAGTCTATAGCAGAGCAGATCGGCTGCACTTGAGGCACAGTTACCACATTTATCAGGCCAGAAGAAAAAAAGGTTAAGAGAAATGTCAGTGGATTTTGCTAACTCGGGAGGAGAAGAGCAGGTCCGGCCAAACTGCTCCCAGGGCAAGGAAGCAGTGGGAGGCGGCTATAACAGCAGGAATGGAGCAGCTGTGGCCTCCACTGGGCTGCTTCAGAGCACTCGGCCTGCAGATAGCAGGGGGGCTGAGGTGATCCATCAGGGCCAAGGGCTCTTGTGTTGAGCGGCCTGGATCTGTATCGTGGTCTTGAGTGGTGGTCCTGGGATGTGCTTTCAGTGAGCAAAAGCTGGGGGGGGGGTGCTGCAGCATCCCACTAATAGCTCCGGCAGCTGTGAGGGCCCCAGTGATTTCCCCCTC
>CM053598.1:9944704-9963326 GCA_028646575.1 Pseudocheirus occidentalis | reverse complement strand
ATTGTAACAGTTATCCCTTGCCTCTTCTATATGAAATGATTGACCCCATTCTGTTTCTACCTGTCTCCTCTAATTCTATTCCTCTCCCACCTCTTAATTTCACTTTTAAAAATATCATCCCTTCCTATTCAATCGATCCCATGCCCTCTGTCTATGTACACACACATATACATACAGACCCATATGTATTCATATGCATATATACCCTCCTATATAGACATATGTGTATACATACATACATATGTATGTGTATATATATATGTATATATGTATATATGTATGTGCATATATATGTATATGTATATATATATATATATACATACACACACATTTATATTCCCTTTACCTATCCTCATACTGAGAAAAGTTTTGTAAGTTATCATTCTCATTTTTCCATATTGACATGTAAATAGTTCAATTTTGATAAGTTTATTATGGTTTCATTTCCATGTTTACCTTCTCATGCTTCTGGTATTTGAATGTCAAATTTTCTATTCAGTTCTAGTTTTTTCCCCTAAAGAATGCTTGAAAGTCTTCCACCTCATTGAATGACCATATTTCCCCTAAAATATTATACTCAGTTTTGCTGGATAGGTGATTCTTGGTTTTAATCCTAGCTCCCTTGATCTCCAGAATATCATATTCCAGGACCTTTGGTCTCTTTACGTAGAAGCTGCTAGATCCTGTGTTATCCTCATTGGGTTTCCATGGTTTTCAAATTGTTTCTTCTTGGTAGCTTTTAATATTTGCTCCTTGATCTGGGAACTCTGGAACCTGGGTATACCATTCCTAGGAGTTTCCCTTCTGGGATCTTTTGCAAAGGGTGATTGGTGTCACCAATTTATGGTGTCACCAAATGAAGGAATTCAAGTTCTATTTTGCCCTATGGTTCTAAAATATCAGGGCAGTTTTCCTTGAGAATTTCTTGAAGGCTGATTTCTAGATTCTTTTTTTGATCATGGCTTTCAGGTAGTCCAACAATTTTTAAATTGATATTCCTAGATCTATTTTCCAGGTCAGTGGTTTTTTAAATGAGATATTTCACATTGCCTTCTATTCTTTCATTTGTTTTGATCTGTTTAATAGTATCTTGATTTCTCATAAAGTCATTTGCTTCCATTTGCTCCACTCTAATTCGAAAGGAATTATTCTCTTCAGAAAGCTTTTAAGATTCTTTTTCCATCTGGCAAATTCAACTTTTTAAGCCATTCTTCTCCTCATTGGCTTTTTGGGCCTTTTTGTCCTTTGAGTTAGTCTATTTTTAAGGTGCTCTTTTCTTCAGTTAGGTTGTTGACTCTCTTATCATGATTTTCTTACATCATTCTCATTTCTCTCCCCAATTTTTCTTCCACTCCTTTTATTTGGTTTTCAAAATCCTTCTTAATCTCTTCTATGGCTTGTAATCAGTCTATATTTTTCTTGGAAGCTTTTGGTGTGAGAGTTCTGACTGTGTTGTCTTCCTCCCATTCTGTACTTTGATCCTTTTTGTCCCCCCAAAAGGAATCTAAAGTTGGATTGCTTAGCTTTCTTTGCTTCCTTTGCTTGCTGATGTTGCCAGTCAGTTACTTGACTTTTGGGCTCAGTAGAACTCTGCTTTCAGAGAGGAGAGCTCTGTTCCAAATTGCTGGGGTTTTCACAGCTGCTGGAGATATTAGGGGCCATAGTCTCTGTAGCCTCACCAGCTTTGGTTCACTGAAAACGTACCTTAGGACCACGACCCAAGACCACGATCATGATCCAGGCAGCTCAACGCAAGAGCATTTAGCCTCTGAATGATCACTTGGCCCCCCTGCAATCTGCAATCCTCAAGCTGTGAAGCAGCCATGTGGTGGTAGCTGCAGGGCCACCACTTCAGACTGCTTCTAGTTCTGGAGGCAGTAGGCCAGACCCTCTCCCTGAAATTTAGCGAAGTTCCACTGATCTTTTCCCTTTGTACTTGGCTCTTATGGGTTGGTAATTCTGGAAACTGCTACTACAGCCAGCGATCTGCTCTCCTGAAAGCTTCAGCAGGGGCTTCTCCTAGACGGCCTGGGCCTAAAACTCCATGGGGCTCTGCTCTGCTCCCAACACACTGCAATGAGCCCTTTCTGTCCGTCTTCTGGGATGCATTCAGCAGGAGCCTTGTTTCTCTGTCACTTTATGAGTTCTGGAGCTCTAAAATTTGTTTAGAGTCATATTTTATAGGTATTTGAGGTGGTTATGGTGGGAGCCATGGAGTTTTTCTACTTCTATGCTGCCATCTTAACTCTGCCTACGAGTATGCACTATTTTTCAATTGTAATTAGTCCCTTACTTGGGCCAGTTTTGGAACTCTTTTGGATTTTTACATATTTTACCATATTTTGAGAGCTCTATCTTGTAGTCACCTTTTTCACTCATGTATGGAATGCTATGCCAGTTTCTAAACCAATAAAAATTCTAAGGGGGTGTCAATTTACCAGCAGATTATTCCCCTGGTCTCAAAGCAAAACATTTTTCTCCAAGGTGGAATACCATGGAGGAACGCATAATTCTTTTCCACCCCTGGGGAAAAAACTAATCTTATACCATACCACTCCCTTGGGCAAACCATATCTAATCCTATACTTCCCTGATTCCTGAGTCAAACCTATATTTAAACCTCCCAGCAAAACCTCCCATTCATAAACATCCCCAGTCCCTGGGATGGGTCCAAACCTAAACTGCCTCAGTCCCTGGGATGGGGTTATGAGATTCATGTTGGACCCCTAAAAGGAAAAGACTATGTCTTTGAACACAATCCCACCCTGAACTTTCTCACACATGTCTACATAGTGATTCAATATTCCCTTTAACTGCTCATTCACTGGGGCTCTCTGAAGCAGCACTGACCATTTAAGGCCTATCATTGTCTGCACCTGGACCACACACGCTTTTTACCATTCCTTAATCCCATCCAGATCTTCTCACAGTCTTTTCTTATATCTAAGTACCAGTCTTATTCCCATTAAGTTGCAGACTCACTAGGAATTTGGCTCTCCCCATACTGGTCATACAATAACAAAGATTTACTAGGAATCTTGTCTGCTTAAGTTGTGTTACAATAAAACCTTGCTACTCTGACTAAAATAAAACTCAAATGGTTTAATTCTTTTGAGGCAGACACCCCTGTGCCCTTGTATTTTGGAGTTCCCATCACCCTAAAAACAACACCAGGGGCAAACTTAAACTAAATGCCCACCAATCTCTGGGGAGTACCAAATCTAACCCTAATTTTCTCCAATCCCTGGAGCAAACCTAAAAGTTCCATGGGGGGAAAAAACAATCCACGAATCCCCTCGTCTTTTAAAGGAGGGCTGCTCACCTGGGGGCATTAAAAACCCAACCTAAATCTCACCAATCTCTGTAACAAAGGCGATCGCTAAACCACCCACTCCTTGAGGAAAAGCTTAGAACTGGAGCATACCTTAAAGTCTAACATTCTCCCAATCCCTGGGGCACTGAAAAAAAAAATCCCAATTCTTTCCTGAACTCAGAAGAAAAAGGAGTCAAGAGTCTGTTGTTCAGTCATTTCTGTCATGTCTGACTCTTTGTGACTCCATTTGGGATTTTCTTGGCAGAAGTTCTGGAATTGTTTGCCATTTACTTCTTCAGCTCAATTCACAGATGAGGAAACTGATGCAAACTCAGTTAAGTGGCTTGCCCAGGGTCACACAGTTAGAGCCTGTAGCCAGATTTGAATTTAGGAAGATGAGACTTCCAGACTTCAAGCCTAGGATTCTATCCACTAGGCCATTTAGCGGTGTATTGGGATGGTGTGGGACGTAAAGACCCTTACTAATAATTCGCAGAGAGTCAGAGAATTGTAGTAAAAGCAGAGGAGTCTTTATTGTGCTTTTTTGAGAAAGGGTACTCCCAGAGCACCTAAAATGGCACTAAATGAGGAGTGCAAGTGGCAGAAACTCACAGATCTCTTTTTCATGATAATCATTAAATATCATATTTTGGCCAAGGTCTGAATTTATCCAGCAAACTTCTTTGACTGATTTAAAAATGCCTTTCTTTGTGTCAGCAATGTCAAAGACGAGGGGTGAGATTCCCCTTATCTTGGGACTTATTCCACATGAGAGAAAAACAAACCTCCTGAGATCATAAAGTGTAAATAGACCCTGGACTGGTCATTGTGAATTTGCATTTACAACCCTTTCTCCCACATAGATGGTAACAAATGGAAATCATTAAGATTTGTGACATGGACATCCTGAATTGGGATGGTTCTAAAATGTATAAAAAAGTCTTTTGATTTGTCTGTTCTGGAGTCAGACTTTGCTCTTGGCTCCTTGTACAAGTACCGCTAGCCTTAAGGGAATAATGAATAAATATTGTAATTTTTATATTGCATTTATATTTATTTTTGTCTCCTTTAACCCATTCTTAAATAGAGATCAACAATCATAATCCTAACCCCACCTCCAACCCGTGTCCCACTTTACCATTGATTGGTAAGGCAAGCTCATATCTTCTTACTAATGCTAACTAATCAGCACAAAGTAATCTCATTCCATTATCATAATTATTACTAATGAGGCTCAAATTTTGTTAGATAACATTCATAATACATGAGCTTTGCTAAGCAAGCACAGTAACAACCCCAGAATACTGAACTTAGTTATAAAGTAGAAGGTAGAAATAAGAATCTAATAGGATGTTCAGAATGGGGAAACTTCACTGCAAGTCATCCCTCACAGACTAATTTGGGACCCAGCCTGCGGGTGAAAGGTCAGAGTACTAGGAGTTTTGTTCCAGAAACCCAGGGCAAAGAAATGGTCAAAACAGATGAGGAACATGCCAGAGAGAACAGAACATAAATCCAACCCGCTTTATACTTTGCCTTGACCAAGCCTGAGGGGAAAAGGGATGAGGACAGATGGAGCCTTCTAATTAAGTCACAGAACAGATAAGAGATAATTATTGCAAAGCATTGCTGGGCCATTACTTTTAATTTCATACCTCACTTTCTTGTGCCTTGAGAAGCAGAAGAACAAGCTTTAATCCTCTGCTGGTGTGTCCATGTGACCTCACGTGAGAGTATTTAGTGTATGGTCTGATGTGTCATCACTGAGGACCCATCAGGTTGGTCAGGTCAGAGGAACTTTGGCCTAATGGATCCCCACTCTCTGAGATGCACCGATCTGTGTTCCTTTTAGCCTCTCTCTTATCTCTTGCCTCATGCCCTCAGTTCTGCCCTTGGGTGTCTTATGCTCCTTAGAGCCCAAGCATCCTCTATTCTAAAGTCATCAGAGGCTCCCAAGGACCTGCTGAGATTCCAGCTGGAAATCTCACACTTTCTCCAGCACAGGAGTTCTACTAAGGTAAGGTCCCAAACACCATGAAGGCTCCATGAGGCCCTGTCAGGACATTTGATTCCTTTAGGTAGCACAGAATAATTGCAATTTTAAATTAATGACTGTTCCCCCATACAAATTATAGATTGTTGAACATGCTATTCATCACTGTGCTATCCAGAAAAAAATAAATCTCCAAAAAGAACTGAAATTATGTTCAAAAAGATTAAAAAGATGAAATGCATGCAGAGAATAAAAGTGACCAAGGATGTGCAAAACTGAAGGCATTGTGGAAAAGGGGAGGGATGGCCAACTTTGTCATCAGGATGTGAAGTCAAATACCACCTCTGGCATTACCTGTGTGATCTTGGGCATGCCATTTAATTTCCATGAACCTCATTTTTCTTATCTGTAAAATGGGTCTGGATGGCCTTTGAGCTACCTTTTTGCTCTTGAGCTACAGTCTTGAGTTCCCATGACATGACCCTGCTACTGAGTAGATCAGTATCATTGGTTGAGTCATGTGGGTCCCCAACTTTTTAATCTATAAAATGGGATGGTGGGATTAGGTGATTCAATTTAGCAAGCATTGACTGAGGGGAGAGATTGGGACTCAACCTGGATATATAGGGGTCTCTTGCACAGAGGATTAAAACTGTGGCAGCCAGTGAGTTTGTGAAGAGAGTGTGCAGAGAAAGAGGAAAGAAAAGAGCCTAGGACTGACCCTTGGGGAATACCCAAGGTTATAGCCTATTACCAAGATTATCCTTCCCCCAACCTAGCTTCCCTTCCAACTCTCTCTCTCCCTTTCTTTCTCTGTCTCTATCTCTGTCTGTCTCTGTCTCTGTCTCTCTGTCTCTCTCTGTCTCTCTTTCTCTGTCTCTCTTTCTCTGTCTCTCTCTCTCTCCCCCTCCCCCCCTTTCTCTCTCTCTCTCTCTCTCTCTCTCTCTCTCTCTCTCTCCCTCTCTCTCTCTCTCCCTCTCTCTGTCTGTCTCTCTCTTTGTATCTCTCTGTCTCTCCCCCTCTCCCTCTCCTCTCTCTCTGTCTATCTGTCTGTCTGTCTGTCTCCTCTCTCTCTGTCTCCTCTCTCTCTGTCTGTCTCTGTCTCTCTGTCTCTGTTTCTCTCTCTCTCTATCTGTCTGTCTCCTCTCTCTCTCCCTCCCTCTTTCTCTCTCTCTCCCTCTCTCTCTCCCTCCCTCCCTCCCTCCCTCTCTCTCTCTCTTTCACCCTCTGTCTCTCTCCCCTGCCCCCCCTTTCTCTCTCATAATTTCTACCTTTACTGCTTCTTTGTCACTCTGTTCCTTCCCTCCACTTACAGCTACCCCTGCATTAGGCTTGTTGTCACCTGCTGACTGGGTCATTGTAACAGAGTTCTGATTGTTCTCCCTGCCTCAAGCCCTGCCCCATTGCAGAAGATTCTATAAGCTGCTGCCAAAGTAATTTCCCTTACATACAGATCATACTCAGTCTACTGTCCTAGGGAAAGTAAGATATCTTCTTTTTAGCTTTGAATGCTTAAAGAAGCCTGGCTGCCAGCTAGCTTTCTTTTTTCACCTAAGTGGCTATTGCACCCTTCAGCCCCCTCTCACCATGATGCAGAGTGCACCCATGTTCACCTCATTGGAGTATAAAACCTTTGAAGGCAAACTTTTGTTTCCTTCTTTGTGTTTGTATCCCTAGAATCTAGCCACAGTGCCCGGCAAATAGAAATTTCTGAACAAATTGTTGTTGACTGAGCATGGATTGGATCCCTGTTCCATTGTAATCAGGCTAACAGTTGTACCCAATCTTTTGTTCTCCTATTTCTTCCATCTTTTCACAACCACAGAAACCTTGCTTCCCCAGAATCTGCTCCGTCCTTGGTCATGAGGGCATACTGTATATATGTGACTTCTATCTCTGCCTCCCTTTCCAGTCCTATCTCCCTTTCTCAGTTGATCTGTTTGTTGCTTACCACAACACTTATACTGGTCCTGGAGGAGGAGTGGTCATCCTCCTTGGTCCTCATGGTCACTTTTAGACCCTCTTTTTCCTCCTTTTAGATCTATTCCACCTGCTTTTATGACTCTATTTAATCTTAGAAGCCATCATCTCCTGGTCTCCAGGTCATTTCTCCTCCCTTCTCAAGAAGTTCTGTGCCTAGCTTTTCTTGAACCCAATCCACAACAACATAGCCCTTTAGTAACCCAGTTCATTCACTTCAATTCTCACAAACTGCAACTTTTGAAACTTCAGGTATACACAGTGATGGTCATGACTTTGATCCCATCACCACAGAACTCTCAAATTCCTTCTGTGAACTAGACCCTCTTATCTTTCTGTCTTTCCCTCTCCCTCAGTTCTCCTTAATCTTTCACTTCATTCTCATTTTGACTCCTTTGCCACAAGGAAAGCAGGGAAATCTCCCTGCTTTCTCAGTCCATAAACTCTCATTCTGGGATCTCTTTCCTCCTTTCTTGAGCCTATGGTTTCATTTTCCACTATTACCTATCCTTGAATGCTTAGTTTCCTTTCACATTGTACTTGTATTTCCTCAATCACCAGGCTTCTTCCCCCTTACTCCATGACACTGAACATTGCAGGAATAAGACCTTCCGTTCTTCCATGATTGGCATTCTATCACACTCTCCATAGCTACAATTTCAAACTTTCTTTTCTCTCCTTAAGCTTCCTATATTGAGCACCCCTTCTCCAAACACACACTTTGTGAAGGACCTCCTTTCATTAAGGAGATGAGCCCTTTTTTCTTCAAATGCTATGCCTCATTTTCTCTCAATTCCCTGCTCAGAATTTTGCATGACCTTTCTCACTAAGGTCAATCTTTCTACCTGTGCCCTTGTTCTCATCCTCTCTTCTAACCCTGGAGAGTCTCCTGTGTGATCAGCCCCTCATTCTCTCTACTCTTCATTCATTTTTATCCAATGGTTCCTGATCCTGATGCCTGCCAGCATTCCCGGATCTCCACCAGCCTTCTAATAAACCTTCACTTACTCTTGCCAACCCCTCAAGTCATGGTCCTTTATCACTCCTCCTTCTTACAGCTGAACTCTCAGAAAATTCAATCTACAGCCAAGGTCTTGTGATACAGCTTTTGAACCACTCCACTCCACTACAAACTCCATTGGCCTTTTCCCAATTCTTATCTTTTTTGACCCCTCATCAGCATCTGTGACTGCTCAGGTGCCTTTAGTCTTTCCGGAGCTTTTGGAGAGCTACTCCCCCCGGTTCTCCTACAGGTATGACAACTCCTCAAGTCTTCTTTCCTGTGTTATCATCCACATCATCCCTCCCTCACAAGTGCATATACTGGAGCTCTGTCTTTGGTCCTCCTCTCCTTTCTCTCTACTTTCTCTCTCAAGGTGATGTCATTAATTCATTCATCCCAAATCTATCTGTCCAGCCCCTATCACTTTTCTGTATCACTAGCTATCTGCTGGGTATCTTCATCTGTATAACCCACAAGAATTTTAGTTCAAGTGAATTCAGAGTGGAACTCATTGTTTTTGCCCCCAAACCAGCCCTAATGGGTATTGAAGTGAGAGATATTGGAAAAACCATCTGGATTCATTGTCTCCCTTGGGTGCTGAAAGCCTAATTTGAGGAAGTGGAATTACTGTAACTGGGGCCAAATGATCTGGGTTTGTATCCTGGTCTCAGCCATTTCCTTTCTCTGTGATCTTGGGTAACTTTCCTTGTCTTTTTAGGACTCAGTTTCCACAGCTATCCACTGATAAGGTTGAAAGAGATAGCTTTTAAGGTTCCATCTGTATCTAAGTGTATAATCCCAAGAACTTATTCTGATTTTCTACTGATTTGAGCTTTTCAGTCTATGATTCTAAGACCATTGGCCTTGTCAGAGCTCATACAGTGTCACTAATTCCCATGATGCAGATGGAAACAAAATGTGGAGACTTGTCATTGCAGTGTTTATGATCCAGGCCCTGGGAACAGAATGTGTTTTTCAAGATATTGGCAAACCTAAGAATCCTGAAGTTGAATTGAATGTTGTAAGTTTTATTCTCATTAGGAAAAAAAGATCACACTCAACTCATTGGTGTATCTAAGATTCCAAGTATTTAAAAGGTTTAGGAGTCTGAGAAATAATGCAGTAGAAAAGTCACATGTTTATTTAGGAAATAGGATATCAGGCTTGTCACCATAAAATGGATGTGTCAATAACCTCAACTAAACGCACTTTTTTTTCCAACCAGAGTCAGATCATTTGTTACTGGCAATATCCAGTTGAAGAGCATGAAGTTGAGACTTAAGATTCATATATTCTTACCCTAATAAGGATTCCCCATGGAAGAAGGGGCAATAATGTATCAGGTATTTGTCGAGTCAAAGAGATCCAGCTTTGGACCCAGTACTATTGTTTACTAGTACCTCAGACAAGTCACTTTTTCCAGAGTAGCTGTCTTCTCTGTTCAATGGGAGAGTCATACTGAATAACCTAAGGTTCCTCCTACTTCTAATAGTCTCCATCATCAAGGGAAATCCAACTCAGGAAAAGAATTTTGAAGACAATTGAAGCCTGGAAAAGGGTTAGAGACCTCATTCTTTGAGAGAATCAGATTTGCCAATCTCTATGGCACCCTGGTCCCAGAATGACCTGACAATGAGATTCAAGGCAATGAATGGTCGGTGGCTACCCAGAGTGTAGGGTCTGCTGATTTTCCAGGTACTGCTGACTTCTCTTGATAAGAGTGACTGACAAGTCTTTTCTGTTGACAGTGGTTGGCTCTTGCCCATGGTTATTTGGGAACATGCCTAATATTTCTTTGATAGCCTACAGGGGTGGGAAACCTGTGACCTTAAGATCATGTGTGGCCTTCTAGGTCCTTAATTGTGGTCTTTTAACTGAAGCCCTTTTTTGCTTAACAATGAAATAAAGGGGACCCATGATATCTTTCTGAAGTTGAGTTCAGAAATGCATAACTCAGAAAAACTTATTTTATACAAAATATCAGCCTTTCTCCACCTCTACCCTCACACAAAATGCCTGACAATAAACTCAATTGTTAGGTCCTGTAATCTATACAATGTCTTGAGAACCCAAAGTCTATGGGTCCAAGGAGAGATTTTTTTAATGTCAACATGGCACAAATTTGTTTGTGAGTGTTCACCATGTTTCCCTTTCATCTCGGCGGCCTGTGGTGTTTTTGCAGCATGGTTTGTTGGTAACATCTATCACCTGGGTGTCCAACCTGCCCAACAACAGCCTGGGCTTCATTCTAGCAGATGCAGGTTTTGATGTGTGGATGGGGAACAGCAGGGGGAGCACCTATTCCCTGAAACATGTCTTTTTATCAACAACTTCCAAACAATACTGGGCTTTCAGGTAGGGGAAACTCAATGGGGGTTTCATGTGCCTTTGAGCTTTCAGTCAAATTATATTAAAGGATGAAATCTCATCTTTATTTAGTTTCCCTCAGTGATAGATTCTTTCAAAGATTCGCCTTGAAAAATCATCCAATTCTGATGACGTTCTGTCCTGCTTTTCTGTTATATCTTGGCTTTCTTTCAAATGAACCTTTAGATCAGTGGCCTCAAACCCAAAGGGAAACAGATCCCTGCACAAGTTCACACAATCAGTGTTCCACTGTATTTTAATTTATTTTAGTAAACATTTGTCAATGATGTTTTCATTTATTTCTGGCTACTTTGGGGAGTTTTTCTAGCATAGATCTGACACATCTGTTAGATCACCAGACACAGAGATTTTGGTAGAACAAGAATTTCATTCTCTATTCATGTAAGACAAGGAAGGAGGTGTGGCTAATCATATATTGACATCAGAGTTCTGAAGTAGATCTGACTTTTTTGTACTAGTTTGTCTTTTGACAGTGTTGATGAATTGGCTCAATATGATCTTCCAGCATCAATTGACCACGTTGTGAAAAAAACTGGACAGAAGATATACTATGTGGGCCATTCTCAGGGCACCCTTATTGGTTTGATCAGTATGTTGTGCTTATGATCAGTATGACTGGGATCTGAGAACTTCAGCCTTGTTCCTCCTTCAAATCCAAGCTTTTTTGGGTGTGTAGCAAGAATGAGTACCACACCTTTAACTGGGAACTAGCTGTGAGCCAGGAGAAGAGAAGATGGAGGAAGGTAGAAGGTGCAGCCAGTAGGAAGAGGGATATTTCACATCAACCATCTTCAGGTTTCTGGAGGGTTTGCTGTGCAAGAGGAAAGATTTATTTAGTTTGACCCCAAAGAATGGAAGAAGGAACAAAGTATAGTGGGTGCAGAAAAATAAGATTTGAGTGAGTTAGGAAAACCAAGACACCTCTCTGCAGGGGGAATGGACTGATAAAGGAGGTAGCAAGTTCCCTTACACTGTAGACCTTCAAGTGGAAGATAGATAAGCAACTGTCAGGGCTCCCACTTGTGTATTCTGGGGCTAAGTAAAAGAAGTCTAATCTCTTTTCTAGGGCAGCTAGATGGCACAGTGGATAGAGTGTGCTGCATGGAGTCAGGAAGACTCATCTTCATGAGTTCAAATCTGACCTCAGACACTTGGGCCTTGGGCAAGTCACATAACCCTTTTTGCCTCAGTTTCCTTATTTCTAAAATGAACTGGAGAAGGGAATCATAAACTACTTCAGTATCTTTGCCAAGAACACTCCAAATGGGGTCATAATGAGTCAGCTATGACTGAAAAATGACTAAAGAACAACAGTCCTCTTTCTATGTGAAAACCATTCATGTAGTTGAAGACTTCTACCATGTATTCCCTAAGTTTTCACCAGTCTTCATGAAGGATCCTGACAAGGCCCTTTGCCATTGTGGTCACCCTCCACTGGGGGCTCTTCACATTATGCATTCCCTTCCCATGCTGCAGGGGAATCCCAAATGAAGACGTGACTCCAGGTGTAGTCTGACAAGAGCAGAGAAGTCTATGGTTATTTATTTAATTCTAAGCTTCTCAATACCATCGAAATCTGTATCGTTGTTGTAGTTTTGAACTTCTGTTTGTTTCCTGGTGATCATGACAAACTGTTGTTTCCCACTGAGTTTTTATTCCAGTGTAATTCTCAGATATTTTTAGATTGAGTCACACCCCACCTACTTTGTGCTTATGAACTGTTTTTTGAATCAATGTTTCCAGTTACCAATGTCACAACTGGTCAGTTCAATGGCCATTTATCCACCCTCCCCTTGATTCCTTTGGGGTTTGTTTCACTGCCCTCTTTTTATTCCCTCCTCCTAGCTTTCTCCCTGCTTCATTATCTCCTGTGTTGGATCTTCACCCACATCAAAGCCCCTAAATGTGGATGTTCTGAAAGCTCACTATGTTCTCTTTTCTCATTCCCTCTCACCAGGTGATTTCATCAGCTGCCATGGACTAAGATATATTTCTCCTGTATATGTCTCTCTAGCCTTTTTCAAGTCTAATATCACCCAGATGATTGGATTGTTCATCCTGGGGGTCCTATAGGCATCTCACAGTCGATGTAATCAAAATGGAACTCCTTGCCCCAGACTAACGCCTCTTCTGAGCCTCCCCTGTTCTCTCAAGGATGCCACTATCTTTCCAGCCTTCTACAGCCACAAAACTTTCAGTGTTACCTTCTATTCATCATTATCCCTTAACCCACACATCCTAGCAATTTTTAACTCTTCTTGCTTCTAACTTCACAAAATTTTTCCCATAAATGCCCTTTTGTGGACTTGCCCAACCAACACCTTAATTCAAGCTCTTATTGGCTCTTGCCCAGACTATTGCAATAAAATTTAGACAATTGGCTGAGTCATTAGAATAATATCAGTGATAGCATTCATTTCAGTTGAGAAGAGAATGAATTCCCTAAGAATCACGCATGACTAAAAAAAGTCAGCAACAACATCTTCGGAACTCTGGGCCCAGCACTCTATGCATTGTACCGCCTACATGTCCCCAGTTGTTGAGCTTTTAAATGTTGTGCTTTTAAAATACCCCAATGTTACTTTCAAAGAAATCTTAATTGATGTTCATTAGATTGAGTTAACTGAATTGAGCTGAGCTTTGTTTATGTAGGCACAAACTAAGATCAAATGAGTTGAAAAAAAGCAGTAGGAAATATGATTGCTTAGTGAGAAACTTGTTGCTCATTGGCCAGATGGTGGTATAGGGTGAGTGAGGTTACATGATCTGAGGTCCAACTTGGAGACTGAATTCTGTGATTCGCCCATTGAGCAGGGTCAGTAGTTATGATTTCTAGGGTCGTTGTCCAAAGTGCTGAACACCACCTCATGGTTTCTGGTTCACAGACTCACCGGGTCCTTGGTTAGAATTAGAAGGCACTGAGGAGGTCACCTAGTCTAAACAAGTACCCTGTTGTCTTTCAGGTTTCATAGCATTCTCTACCTTACCCAAGCTGGCTCAGGAGGTCAAAGCTTTTTTTGCCTTAGCTCCAATCTTTTACGTTCAGCATATTCAAAGCATTCCATTTCTACTGCTTTTGTGGCTGCCCAGGCCATTGTTAAGGGTATGTAATTTCTTTGGAAAACTGGAAGTGAATTAGAGGAGTAGAATATGGACAGTGGTGATATCTATGTGTCTCTCAGAATGATTGAACACAAACATACTCTGCAGGAAGACCATTTACCTAGAAATGGGGGGTGGGGGAGAAGGCATTCCTTTTCTCTCTAAGAATCCAGATAAAATCTACTGTTTCAAAATGAAAAAGAAAAACCTCCAAGTCAGAGAGAAATTTAGGGTTAGACATATCTCATTCATGCCTTTATACAGGCATCTTGTTGGAAGAGACTGTTTAAGGCAGAGGTCCTTTAGGAGGTTGGGGAATAGAGCATCGATGCACTTGGATGGTGAAAAACTGCATCCGTATTTTTCACTAACTTTTGTTTTCCATTTAATCCATAGACTTTATTATATACATTAAAAACTCATTTCTGAGGAGGGATCCTTTGGCTTCATCAGACTGCCCAAGGGGGCTATGATGCAAAAAACAAGAAAATTTTAAGATCTCCTGCTTTAAGTCAGTGGCCATTCTCTAATTTGAAAAAAACTTTTTTATACACAACAAACCAAAAGAATGAAATCTTTCCTGTACATGTTGTAATTGGTTTTGTGTAAAGATGTAGAGATCTGCTGTTGAATATCATTTATAAAAGACAGTCTGTTTCCTTCTACTTCTCTCAGTAAGTGAGGATACTATTTGCTGAAATTTTTGTATATATGTAAGAATAGGGCTATGTGTTGGGCACATTTGGTAATTTCTTGATTGCTTTTTTTGTAATATCCTTTGTAATTTTTCCATGACTTTATTATCTACCCGTTATTCATATTCCTTAAGGCCAGATTCCTTAGTCCCTTCCCACACTTCCCTTGTGTACCAGAAGGGACACGGTCTAGTCCTTTTCCCATTCTTCTTTCCTTTAGGGTCATTTCTTGCACAGGATGCATTATTTGCTTTCATGGATTGCTCTGGCTGCAGAATTTATGACCAAATGTCCAGCCAGATGGTGGTGAGCCTCTCTAGTATTAGTCAGAATGGTTCTCAGAGGGAAGCCCAGTTTCTTGCCAGGACTTGGTCTTGAGACCTTTCCAGTACACCAGAATCTGCCCAACATGGATGAACCTTCAGGAGCCTAAGATCATACTGCCATGACTCCTCCAAAGAGACTTTATAGAGAAAATCAGTGACTGTTTTTTCCTCCTAGAGTAGAATTGATGTATATGTGGCCCATTCCCCAGCAGGAACATCTGTTCAGACCATTTTACAAGTATCTCAGGTACCAGTTTCCAGTGCTTCTAGACTTCAAAGTTCAAACCTTTGTCTTTTCTTCCATCTTTTCCTTGAAAAACTTTCATGAAGTTTGGAAAAATAACCTAGTCACCAAGTGCTGGACCCTCCAAATTTCCAGTATACTGACTGGAGTCCTCAGCTTTATGCAGGTGGCTCCCAAGGAAAACACTGAGTGGTTGATCCCCTGTGCTTAGTGACAGCTCTCTCCTCAAATGGGCTTGGCCAGATTTTTCTGTGTATTAAAATGAGCTTGTTGTCAGTGACTTGTTCTTGGATTTTCATCTTTTATATCTAGAGGATATGTTGTATTTTCAGCACACCTCAGAGATCCTATGACAGAAGCCATTCCAGGAACAGGAATAGATGAGGCTGGTGACCAAAGCATATCAGGAGTTGCACTGACTGCCCTTTCCACCCAGCCTTGGGCTCCCTGTCTTCTCGATATCAACAGGGAACTATCTGTCACCTCTGTAGATATCCTGAATTAGAACGAAATCTCAAAGGAAAGGCTGCCCAGTTTGGAGCTGCCCAGGGAAAATTCCACTGTTCCATTTCATCTGCTCCCTCCATGCCTGTAACACTGATCGACACAGAATACCTGATGGTCTCTATGTGACTCACCATGTAATATATCTTAGCTTTGAACTGGGCTGGACTTCAAAGCAGCATTCTATCCATGATTGAAATACTTGTGTACTTTAGACCTATGAACACAACCTCTGTTCCAAGGAAAGAAAAGGAGCACATGAATTCCAATCACGGATGTTTTGTGGCTTTGAACTCTAGTCCAGGTCACAGCTGTGATGCACAGTCACAGTAGAGACCATCAGGTGTGCTGTGTTGATTGGAGTTACATTTGGTGATGAGGATGGGATCCTAAAGTATAATCCCTCTATTTGGCAACCCCTAAAAGGTATTCAGGATCCATGGCCATAACAATCTCTTGTTCACCACTATAGATTGTAAGCCTCAAGTGTTGGATTGTAAAGGCCAGGATCCTGGAGGGGGTGGAGTGTGAAGCAAGCAAAGTTAAATTTTTGTTTTGTTTTGTTTTTTATTCTTATTGTTGGAGTTCAATTTCCCAGGCTCATGCTAAATTGAAAACATCTGAAGGATCTATTGCCTTTGAACCCTGGATATTCACAGCTGTACTAAGTCACATAGGTTTTAATGCCTTCTGGCTCTTGGCCTATTAGTTGAAAGCATACATATATTTTTAGGTGAGATATTGCCTTAGGGTTTGATTATGGAAGGACATTTAGTCATTATCAAGGGGTGCCCTAGCTGTAAATATGAATCATTCATCAAGGTTTGGAGAGGAGACCTCTGATACAGAGAAAAGACCTCTGAGGGGAAACCTCTGATATATGTACATATATCTATATCTATATCTATATCTATATCTATATCTATATCTATATCTATATATACAGACAGACAGACAGACAGACAAAGAGAGAGGGAGAGAGAGGGAGGGAGAGAGAGAGAGAGAGGGAGAGAGAGAGAGAGAGAGAGAGAGAGAGAGAGAGAGAGAGAGAGAGAGAGAGCACTCTGATACCACCCCTTGTGAAAGTACTGGAACACTAGACTGATAAAAAGTACAATTGTTAACACCTTTGAGGAAAGTATTGGGTTTAGTGAGACTAGAAGAGTTGTATGTTATTTCCCAATTATTATATCATTTTTTCTGAGCCCAGAGCCCAGAACAGAGCAGCCCCCCCACATGTAAGGCTTGTGGAGGATGAGGTGCTCCAGAGTTGGGGTGGTAGGAGCCAGAGACAGAAGCTGGGGGCAGGAACCCCTGGAGCCAACTGTGCCTAGACTCAGAAAGGAGCAGGGAGAGCTTGGAGTAGAGCAGTCCCCTCTCCTGTGAGGTGAGACATGGAGCTGGAGTGGAGACCTGTCTGTGTGCAGACTCAGGCAGGAACCAGGAGTCATTGGCCCCTGGCCTTGCAGGAGGAGGAACCCTGGAGATCAGGATCAGTTCCAAGTCAAGATGAAAACTTTGCAGCAAGGCAGGAGCAGTGAGCATGCTTTCCTGCTATGTCCACCTGGGATGCTTTGAGACCCTGGGCTGTAGTTGTCTATGGTGGAATGGGGGAAGTTCCATGGCCCCTGGGGAACCACATAGTTACCCCTCAGGACTTGGAAGCTAGAGTGGAGCAGTGTTAGGACTTGGATTCTTTGGCTCATTAGAGGATGTGTGCACCTGAGAGTGCCAGGTGGGAGCCTGCAACAGCACCATGGGGTAGAAGGACCCCAAGAGGACTTTACTCGGACACTCTGTTTGCATTGAGGTGATTTTAATCTACTATGACATAGGAGTGGAGGGTGCTTTGTTCTCTGCTACCATTGGGGATGTTCTGTGTGAAGGGGAGACCCTGGCCTAGGATCCCCTGATGCTGTAAACAAGTGTTTTGGGACAGTACCTAAGTGAGGAGTAACCAGTTGCTCACTCCCCAAAGATTTTGACTCCCCAAGAATGTATAAGGAGGGGAGTATGCTATGTTATGTTTTACACTGTGCTGTTACTGAATGGCATCTTTTGTTTTAGGCTTTGTGGCTACCCTGGTAAGAAGCTCTTATGTTGCTGTGAATGCTATGCTTTAGTTTCTTGAAAAAAGATTTAGTTTTGAATAGAGTGCTTCTACCTGTGATTAGACCCTTCAGATCCACAGCAGTAGGCTCAGGAGTGTTGCCTTGACAAGTGTTACATTAATGAAGGGTTAAGGGAGTAGAAGATCTTCCTTCTCCATTAAAAGGCCATGTGACCACACGTGTTCCCCTTTTCCTTTGGAACAGGGGCCATGTTCCCAGGTCTAAAGATACACACGTATTTCAGTAATGGATGTCTTGCTGCTTTGGACTCTGTCCCAGTTCACAGCTCTGACACATTCCATGCTGAACCACATAGATGCCATCTAATGCTGCCTTGACATCACAGTGCCCCAAAAGGGCAGCTTTGGTTTCCTAGGGATGACCTAAACTCCCAGGGGAGAGAAGGGGCGGGGGGTCAGTAAAGGATCAGAAGACCAGTGGTCATCTGAGGGGCTTTGAGCTCCAGGCACTCTGCCTTGTCTGTTCTCACTCTTGACTTTCTCAGTGAACCAGGGAAGACCAGAGGCTTAAAGATTTCCCCCCACCCCCACCCCCATTTCACTGCTCTCATCCAGGATATAGCCTGGAGGGGGAGTAATAACATATCTGCTTTTTCATTTTGTCAGATTGGACACAGTGGGTTCTTAATATGTTGAACTCAAGGATGAACTCTGTTTCCAATTTCTGTGTTTCTTCCTTTGTGTTGTTTCAATTTTAGAATGTTAATGAAATTCAACCCATACTCCGAGCCTATGACTGGGGGAGTCTGGCAGAAAACTTAGCCCACTACAATCAGGTAATTTTATTTTTAAAAAGCAGTTAGTGAAGACAGGCAGGAGACTTGATTTCTAATTCTGCCTCTAGGCACTAACTAGCTCCATGACCAGGGACACATCACTTGGCCCCTCACTGCCTCAGTTTCCTCATCTGTAGAATGATAGAGTGGGTCCAGATCAAGGATTT
>CM053598.1:9915974-9938072 GCA_028646575.1 Pseudocheirus occidentalis | reverse complement strand
TATGTCATTCCCTCCCTAAGCCAAATTCAATGAGAAGAAGGTTGACCTATTCTCTTTTGCCTTCCTGTTCTTCCCTTCCATTCTAACAGTTATCCCTTGCCTCAGTAATTTACCCCCATTGTGCCTCTCTTCATCTCTCATCTCTCATTATATCCCTCTCTCACCACTCTGCTTCACCTTTTTATTGAATTGTTTATTTACTTTTAGTTTACAAGATTCAGATCCAGAATCACTTGAGTTTCAGATTTTTTCTCCCCTTCCTCCCCACCCCATCCCCATCATGGTGGCATACAATCATGTATAGGATCTGCAAACTCTTTCACATTGTACTATGATCCGGTTGTATAGAAGCAGTGTAACCAATGGAGTGAACAATGGGAAAAATGAAACAAAACCAGACATAGGAAAGAATGATAGCATGTATTGCTTCAGTCTCCATTGAAACTCTGGTCTTTCTAGATCTTTCTCTGAATGTAGACATCTCCTTCCATCCTGAGGCTTGTAGAGTTGTCTTTTAACTGTGCATTGCTGAGAAGAGTCCAGTTCATCATGGTTGGTCATCACACATGTGATGTATCTGTGACTGTGTACAAATTTTTCCTGGTTCTGCTCTTCTCACTTAGCATCAATTTCTATAAGCCTCTCCAGGTAATTATGAAGTCCACCTCCTTCCCATTTCTTATAGCATAGTAGTATTCCATTACATTCATATACCATAACTTGTTCAACCATTCCCAAATGGATGGTCATCCCCATCTCATTCAGTGAGTGCCTCAAGGCACACCCTTTCTACCCCTGCCCCAATGGTGATCCAGCCTCTGCTCTAGGACTTTCACAGGGAATGTCACCTGCCTCGTGCAGGACAGCTTATGCACCACAAGGACATGTCTAAGGTTTACAAGTTTATCAGTCATTTTTGTTTTCATTGCTCACTAAGGCACTGATTTGTTCAGAAAATCTTTTTGAAATTACTATCATTCAAATGGCAATTTTCTAAAACTTTCTCTAGCTGTAATAATTTTGCTTTTAGGTCAGTGCTACTCAGTTTACTTCACTGAAGAAGAGACTTTTCCCCTGGTGTTGACACAAGTATTATATTTTTAAAACAGTACCATACCCTTGAAATGTAAATTAGGATTGTATCACTGAAAACAAGTCATCTTTTCTAATCAGGTCAAATACTAGGTTACTAACTCCTCACTTCCTCAAGCCCAGTGGTTCTCAACCATCCTAATGCAGCAGCCTTTTAATAGAGTTCCTCATGTTGTGGTTACCCACAACCATAAAATTATTTTTGTTGCTACTTCATAACTGTAATTTTGCTACTGTTATGAATTGTAATGTAAATATCTTATATGCAGGATGTATTTTCATTGTTACAAATTGAACATAACCCACAGGTTGAGAACTGCTGTGTCCATTAGACAGAGAGTAGGAGGGAGGGTGGCATGGAGCTTTGTTTTCTCACATATGAACCCCATACCTTTATATCCCTCCTGGGACAAACAGTTCCATAGCACACCCAAAGCACCTCAACTGGGGAACCCTGCCAGCTGAGTGGGAGAAATATCCTGCAGGACAGACTCAATGGTAACTCTAGGTTATGATCAGGGGCCAGGAAGACGCAGGAAGCAAGGAGAAGACAGTCAATCTAGGCAATTGTATTGCTTCCCTCAGATAAGAGAACAGGGTATCTTAATATTGAGACCAGCACACAGGACACAATCTTTGTGGAAACTATTCTTTCATATGTACAAACATGACTAAATGCATAGCTGGTACAATGAAAAAATGAAAGAAATCAAAAAGGAAAGAGAAATAAGTGCAGAGACACTTTCCTTCATGAAAAGCTACCTTATTACCTACAGACAGACATATTTGGTGTAAGATGGTTTCTTACTCCTAGCTATTCAAGGTCAGAGCAACCCCACAATTCCAACCTGATCTTGGTTCAGAACAAGCTCAACTTAGACCTTCCCCATAAACAGCAAAGATGCTTCTGCTTGGTGGTTTAGTATGAGTTGTGTCATATCAATGCCTGGAGCTCTGTGCTTGGTTGGCAGCCCTCTCTCTCCCATTCTCCTCATGTGAAAAAAGTGTCCCATAGCCAGTGTTACTCACCTAATGATTGGGTTTTGATAGAGGCCGAGTATCTCAGAATCACCTTTATTATTGTTAAAAGACAAATATTTCATTAACTCACACTTTCACCCCTACTTTCCCTCCCCCTTCCCCAAATGGCATCCAGTCTGTTAGAGGCTCAACATATACATTCATATTTGACAGATTTTCACATTAGTCATGTTGTAAAGAAGAATTAGAACCAATGGGAGGAACCAAGAGAAAGAAGAAACAAAACAAAACACCAAAAAGGGAGAGCAAATAGCACGCTTCCATCTGCATTCAGACTCCAGATTTCTTTCTCTGGATGTGGATGGCATTTTCCTTCATGAGTCTTTTAGGAGTTGTTTTAGAATCTTCCATTGCTGAGAAGATCTGAGTCTATCAACGTTAGTCACTGTACACTGTCCCTGTTACTGTGTTTGATGTTCTCCTGGTTCTGCTCACTTCACTCAACATCAGTTCATTTTAGTCTTTCCAGGTTTTTTGAAGTCTTCTTGCTCATCATTTCTCATAGCACAATAGTATTCCATCACAACCATACACCACAACTTGTTCAGCCATTCCCTGATCAATGGACATCCCTCTAATTTCCAATTCTTTTCCATCACCAAAAGAATTGCTATAAATATTTTTGTACACATATTCTTTCCTCTTTTTTAATATTCTCTTTAGGATGCAAATCTAGAAGTGGATCAAAAGGTACACACAGTTTTATACCTCTTTGGGCATAGATCCAAATTACTCTCCAAAATGGTTGAATCAGTTGTAAGGTTAACACGATATAAGATCTTCCCAGTCTACTAATAGGCCTCACATGGAGCCATGGTGCAGAGCCAATTAGGCTGTGGACCACAGGGATTCCCACACCTTTCTGACTAAAGTGCTGATTTCAAAACTTCTGGACACTAAGCCAATCAAGTGCCTTTGACAGGAAACAGTATATATTGTATTGCTTGGAGGGAAAGATGACGGTGGAAAGAGACTGGGATTAAGAGAGAAGTGAGTAGAGGGAGGAACTTGCCTAAGGAACTTGCCTTTGAGGATCCTTGACAGAGTGAATGCTTGAGAAGTCAACACTCTGGATTGGTGATGAGTACCTTGCTCGTTTTAGCCTTTTAGCATGCTAGTAGCAACTTTTCAAATAAATATTTTGGTTTGTTCTTGGATGAAAAGTTTATTATATTTTGCAAGCTAATCCTGGAAAATATGCATTTATATATACACAGCAGGTGCTATGGGTATTGCATTGGCATTACATCAGTTCACAACTCCACCAACAACACATTAGTGTTCCAATTTTCCGACATCTTCCCCAGCATTTTTCTGTTTCCTGTTTTGTCATGGTAGCTAATCTGATGGTGTGATTTGGTACCTCCCAGTTGTTTTGATTTACATTTCTCTAATAAAAAGTGATTTAAGCCATTTTTTTGACATGACTATAGATAAATTTAATGCCTTCATCTGAAAACTGCCTGTTCATATCCTTTGACCATTTATCAGCTGAGGAATGATGTATATCCTTATAAATTTGACTCAGTTCTCTACGTATTTTGAGGCCTTTATCAGAGATACTGCGTGTAAAAATTGTCTCCATCTTGGATGCATTGGCTTTGCGCAAAAACATCTCAATTTAATATAATCAAAATCATCCATTTCATGTTTCATAATGTTCTCTATCTCATTTGGTCATAAAGTCTTCCCTTTTCTACATATCTGAAAGGTAGTTTGCTTATACTATCAACATTTATAGCTAAATCATGTACCATTTTGATTTCATCTTGGTGTAAGATGTTCTTCTATGCCTAGTTTCTGCCATACTGTTTTTCAGTTTTTCCAGCAGTTCTTGTCAAAAAATGAGTTCTTATCCTATAAAGCTGGATTCTTTGGGTTTATCAAACAGTGAATTACTATAGTCATTGACTACTGCATCTTGTGTCCCTAATTTATTCCACTGATCCACCACTCTATTTCTTAGCCAATACCAAGTAGTTTTGATGATTGTTGCTTTATAATGCAAGTTAAGATCTGGTATTTCCAGGCCACCTTCTCTTGCATTTCTTTTCATTAATTTCCTTGTTATTCTGGACCTTTTGAACTTCCAGATGAATTTTGTTATTTTTTTCTAGCTCTATAAAACAATTTTTGGCAGTTTGATATGGCTCTGAATAAGTAAATTAATTTATGTAGAATTGCCTACCCATGAGCAACTGATATTTTCCCAGGTATTCAGATCTGATTTTATCATTGTGTTCATATAGTTCCTGGGTTTGTTTTTGGCAGGTAGACTCCCAGATATTTTATAATGTCTATAATACCTTTAAATGGAAACTGTCTCTTGCTATTGGGTTTTGTTAGTAATATATAGAAATGCTGATTATTGATGGGGGCTTATTTTATATCCTGCAACTTTTCTAAATTTGCTTATTATTTCAAGTACTGGATTGTTTTTCTTAAACGTTGAAAATGTTGATTAAAAATGACCCAAAGATTAACATTTTAAGAAGTCTTCAAAAGTCAAGTTTACCTAGTTCTCCCAAGCAGAGGGGTCAAGTTTATCTTCGTTTGAGTCAGTTTGAACAAATATGAATCCCTTCTGGCTGTGTGACTAGGGACAAATTACGTAACTACTCAGAGCCTGAAGTACTGTTGTGTGTGGACAGTTCTGTCAGTTAATGAATGCCTTCAGAAAGAATAAAGGTTCCATTCTGATCTTTGAAAAAGGTCCCTCTAGCCTGAAGACAAAGGTTCATTTACTGTAACTTCCCCTCAAATACACAGGAAACAGGCCCACTCATTGCCTGTGGCACACGCAGATACTTTCAGCTATAAGTAGATCATGCTGATTGCAAATGGTAATTCTATTTCTTCTTTTCCTCCTCCTTCCTCCTTCTTCCTCCTCCTTCCTCCTCTTTCTTCCTCCTCCTCCTTCTCCTCCGCCTCCTTCTTCTTCTTCTTCTTCTTCTTCTTCTTCTTCTTCTTCTTCTTCTTCTTCTTCTTCTTCTTCTTCTTCTTCTTCTTCTTCTTCTTCTTCTTCTTCTTCTATAAAGATCTTAAGCAGAGGAATCAGGCCAAAACCATAAACATTCAAAAGTCCAAGTGACAATTTTAAAACCACTAACTCTGTTATCTGCAGCTTGGAAAAAAATCTTTATTACTTTTCATGCTATACTTGGATACAGGTATAATATCATCAGTGAAGGTCTGTTCTCTAATGGTAGAAGGAAATAAAAATATAGCCTCCCTCTACCCTATTCCCCACCCCATTAAGTGTGTTCTCTCTTAAATCCTCCACATGGTTACACCCAATGAATTGGAGGTCTCTAGAACTCTCTCCATTGCCAAATGCAAAGGAGATTTAAGGAGACAGTTGGGGTGGGGGATTGTTATTGTTTGGTTTTTTCCCTTTTTTAAAGTTGTCTACAAGACTAGATTTTGTTTTTATTTTGTTTTTATCTTTTATTAAAAAATAAAAAATGAATAGTAGGATTTTTTCTTTTTTTCACTTAAAAAATAACTTTTGTTTATTTTTAGTTTACATCATTATTTTCCATGAGATTTTGAGTTACAAATTCTCTTCCCATCTTTCCACTACCCACCACCCCAAAACAGCTATCCCCTGTTTACACCCTCCCCCAATCTGCTATCTCCTATATCCTCCCCCATGACCCCTCTGACTTTCTGGTAGGGCAAGATGGATCTCCTTACCCCAGTACCTATATATCTTAATTCTAAGTTACTTGTAAATAATAATAACAATAATATACATATATACACACATATACATACATATATACACAGAAATATATATGTGTGTATATATACATGTATATGTATATATATGTATATATGTACATGTATATATATATGTGTGTGTGTGTGTGTGTATATATATATATATATATAAACATTTGATTTTAGAACTTTAAATTCTAGAATATTTCCCTACCTCCTTCATCACCCACCCCCACTGGAAAGACAAGCAATTCGATACAGGCTGGACATGTGTAGTTACACAGAACATCTCCACAATGGACATATTGTGAAAGACTGATAATATTTCCCTCCTTCCTATCCCATTACCCACTTGTTCTATTCTCTACTTTGTCCCTGTCTCTTTACAGAAGTGTATGCTTCTAACAACCCCCTCACCATCCTGCCCTCCCCTCAATCATCCCCCGATCTTATCCCCATCCCCTACTCTCCTGTAGGGCAAGATACCCAACTTAGAGTGTATATCATTCCTTACTGTTCTTCCCCTCCATTGTAACAGTTATCCCTTGCCTCTTCTGTATGAGATGATTAACTCCATTCTGTCTCTCCCTGTCTCCTCTCCTTCTTTTCCTCTCCCACCTCTCAATTTCACCTTTTAAAATACCATCCCTTCCTATTTCATCTGTCCATGTATACATATATGCACACACTCACATATGTATTCATATGCATATATATCCTCCTATATAGCATATGTGTATGTATACATACATACATACACACATATATATGTATATGTGTGTATATATGTGTGTGTGTATACACACACATATATTTATATTCCCTTCACATATCCTAATATTGAGAAAAGTTTCATAAGCTACAATTCTCATTTTTCCATGTTGGCATGTAAATAGTTCAACTTTAATATGTTCCTTATGATTTCTTTTCCATGTTTACCTTCTCATGTTTCTTGTATTTGAATGTCAAATTTTCTATTCTGCTCTTTTTTCAGCAAGAATCCTTGAAAGTCCTCCACCTCATTGAATGATTATATTTTCCCCTGAAACATTATACTTAATTTTGCTGGGTAGGTGATTTTTAGTTTCAGTCTTAGCTCCCTTGATCTCTGGAATATCATATTCCAGGCCCTTTGATCCCTTAATGTAGAAGCTGCTAAATCCTGGGTTATTCTGATTGTGTTTCCACACTATTCAAGTTGTTTCTTCTTGGCAGCTTTTAACATTTTCTCCTTGATCTGGGAACTCTGGAACCTGGCTATAACATTCCTGGGAGTTTTCTTCTTGGAATCTTTTCAAGGGGTGATCTATGAATTCTTTCAAGTTCTATTTTGCCCTCTGGTTCTAAAATATCAGGGCAGTTTTCCTTGAGAATTTCTTAAAGGATGAGCTCTAGATGAGTTCTAGGTTCTTTTTTTTTATCATGGCTTCCAGGTAGTCCAATGATTTTTAAATTGTCTCTCCTGGATCTATTTTCCAGGTCCATGGTTTTTTCAAGGAGATATTTCCCATTGCCCTCTTTTTTTTCATTTGTTTGGATCTGTTTAATAGTATCTTGGTTTCTCATATAGTCATTTGCTTCCATTTGCTCTACTCTAATTCTGAAGGAATTACTCTCTTCAGTAAGCTTTTGAGATTTTTTTCCAAATGGCAAATTTGACTTTTTAAGTCATTCTTCTCCACATTGGCTTTTTGGGCCTCTTTTGCCGTTTGAGTTAATCTGTTTTTTAAGGTGTTATTTTCTTCAGTCAGGTTGTTGACTCTTTTTCATGCTTTTCTTGCATCATTCTCATTTCTCTCCCCAATTTTTCTTCCACTTCTCTTACTTGTTTTTCAAAATCCTTCTTAAGATCCTCTATGGCTTGTAACCAGTGTACATTTTTCTTCAAAGCTTTTGGTGTGAGATTTCTGACTGTGTTGTCTGCCTCCTGTTCCATGCTTTGATCATTTTTGTCTGCAAAAATGTAATCTAAAGTTGGATTGCTGGGCTTGCTTTTCGTCCTTTGCCTGCTCATTTTGCCAGCCAATTACTTGACTTTTGGGATCAGTAGAACTCTGTTTCCAGAGGGGAGAGCTTTGTCCCAATTCACTGGGGTTTTTGCAGCTTCTAGAGCTGCCATCTCTGCAGCCCCCACCAGCTTTGGCTTACTGAAAACACACTTCAGGATCACCACCCAAGACTGTGATCCCAATCCAGGCAGCTTAAGACAAGAGCACTTAGCCTCTGAATGATTGCTTGGCCCTCCTGCAATCTACAGGCAGGGAGCTCTGAAGCAGCCATGTGGAAGCCCCTGCAGGGCCACTGCTTCTGCTGCTTTCTTGCCCTGGGGGCAGATGCCGGGACCACTTTTCTCCCCCAAATTATCTAAGTTCTACTGACCTTTAACTTTGTCCTTGTTTCTTACAAGTTGATAAGTCTGGAAACTGTCACAGCTGCTGGTGATCCACTCTCCTGAAACCTCCAGGCATGGCTTGTCCCAGCCACAGAAGGGCCAAACTGCAGTTTCAGGCTGGGCTGGTTTCTATTCCCAGCATGCTGAAATGAACCCCTCCTGTCCCATATGCCAAGCTTCCTTCAGTGGGAGCTTTATTTCTCTGTCATTTTGTGGGTTCAGGAGCTCTAAAATTTGTTTAGAGTCATATTTTATAGGTATTTGAGGTGGTTATGGGGGGAGCTGCAGAGTTTTCCTGCTTCTACACTGCCATCTTGGTTCCACCCCTTGTTGATTTCTTTTCAGTCCATTCTGACTGTGATTTCATTTTCAGTTTTCTTGGAAAAGATCCTTGGTCGTCTTGCAATTTCTTTCTCCAGATTACCTTACAGATGAGAAAGCTGAAGCAAAAAGGTTTTAAGTGTCTGAGGCTGGATTTGAACTCAGGTCTTTCTGTCTCTAAGATGAGCACTCTACAGTACTCACCTTGGTGCAACCAGGTAAGAAATGAAGTCAATGAAGGGTTAAAGGTACAGCCCCCACCCTCCAGTCAGAACCCACAAAATAACTTCCTGGTTTCACTCTAGAGAAATTCTTAATAGGGATCATCAGAACATAGGCTAACTTTGTTTTAGAGACAGAGATGGAAAGGGCCTTAGAAACCTGCTATTCCAATCCTCTCATTTGGCAGATGAGGACAAGAGGTGACTTGCCCAGGGTCACTCAGAACTGACCTCCTCTCCTCTGAGCCCAGAGCCAGAGAAGGGCAGTGTGGGACAAAGCAGAGGGTCCTTGAGGTCAGGGGTCAGAGACCTGGGTTTGAATCCTGGGTCTGCCCTTCACTGTGTGGCCTTCATAGCTCACGTAACCTCTCTAGGCTTCGGTTTCTCCATATGATGAAAGGGCTGGATTCAGTGACCTACAAGGTTCCTTCCAGCTATAAGTCCATGAATTCCTATGATCCTTCTACAGTTATCAGGTGGCCTCAATGTGGGGAAAGAGGGAGGGAGGGAACAAGCATATGTGGCCCCACCTAGCGGCCTCTCCACTAAATGGAACTTCCAAGCACAGGGACCAGCAGAGGAATCATTAGCTCAACAATATGCAAATTGATCAGTAACTGCATAGAGAAGGGAGGCAAGGCCAAGAGTCAAGGACAAGAATCTCAGCCTACTCCTGTCAGTCAAATTATTTCACCTGCTCCTGAGTACACTGGCTACTCAGAGGCATCTTGTGATGCAATGCCTATTCACCTGGTAGCTCTGCCAAAAAAAAAAAAATCAACTTGGAAGCTGACTCCCGCCCTGCCCTACTTATTAATAACAAGAGCTAGCATTTATGTAGCAGTTTAGGGCAGCTAGGTGGCTCCATAGAGCACAGAGTGCTGAGCCTGGAGTCAGGAGACTCATTTTCCTGTGTTCAAATCCTGCCCCAGACACTTATCTGCCTTGTGACCATGAGCAACTCAACCCTGTTTGCCTCGTTTCTTCATTTGTAAAACGAACTGGAGAAGGAAACGGCAAACTAGTCCATTTTCCTTCTGATTTTGACTGCACTGTTTTTTCTTAGTGCAAAACTTAAAATTTCGTATAATAAAAAATCATTCATTTTCGCTCTGACGGTCATCTCTGTCTTGTTTGGTCATAAACTCTTCCCTTATTCAAAGATTTGCTGGGTAAAATTTTCCGTTCTTCCCTAATTTGCTTATTGGCATCCCAGTGTATATCTAAAGCACGAGCTCATTCTGACTTTATCTTGGTATGTGGTGTGAGATGCAGGTCTGTGTTCAGTTTCTACCAGACTGCTATCCATTTTCCCAGCAATAAAGTAAATTCTTGCCCCAAAGTCTGAATCTTCAGCTTTATCAAAAACTAAATTACTGTGGCCATTTTCCTTGGTATATTGTGCGCTTCGTCTGTTACACCGATTTGCTGCTCTCTCTTAGCCAGCAGCAGATAGTGGCAATGATGTCCTCTTTGTTCTATAGTCTAGGGCCTCTTGTTTCCTATTTTTCATTACTATTTTCCCTTGATATTTTTGACTCTTTGTTCTTCTAGATTAATTTTGTTATTATTTTTTCTAGTTCTATAAAATAATTTTGGGTGGTATGACTGCTATGACACTGAATAGGTAAATTCATTTTGGTAGAATTGGCATTTTTATTATATTATTTTGGCCTAAGGAGAACAATTATTGTTTCTCAGATTGTTTTCTCATGCACTTTAAACTATGTCCAGAATCATCTTGACTCTTATTCTGCCTCTAACTGGTGTCACCTTGACCTTCAGGCTATTAACCCTGAGCTGACCTCACTTACCTATCTTTCCAATCTCAGACCCTTCATCTGACCAATTCAATGCTGTCCTCTCCCCTCCCTTCTTTTCCCCTCCCCTCTCCTTTCCTCCTCTCCTCTCCTCTCTGCTTCTCTACAACTTTCTTTAATGCTTTAACAGGTTATTTTTTTAATCTGCATCATTTCAAAAAATATAAAATATTTCTTTAAAGAATGATGCATCTTAAATTTAATAATTTATGTAAATTTGTGGGGGTTTCCTGAATTGAAATCTTCATGAGGAAATATTACAATGTGTACCAGTATAGTATCATATTGTGAACAATTCATTATGGATATACATTCCTGCTGATGAATGATGGACTTACTGATGGCTGGAAACAAGCTTGAGGATTGGAAACATGCTTGCCTGCCAACACTTCCTTGTTAATACCTGTTAGTAGACTTGACCACTGATCAGTTGTAACTTGAATTTTGTGTCTTTATGCAGAAAATAATGTAATCACTATGACTTTAGCTCTGTTACGCAATAGATAAAACATGTATGAATGGTTTTTCAAAATTTTCTCATGTTCTCTTCTTTCTTTACATTTATACTGCCTTCTCATGTTTATTCAACAGCTCCCAATTGTACCTGAGGCTCTTGCTAACACCCTGGATGGTTCCAGAACTCCCAATGTGTCACCACCAACAGTGGGAACATGAGCTCTACAGGCCTGCCCAACCTGTGGCCCACCAAAGGATTTGGGGTGATCCACAAAAAATAGAGAGGATATTTTCTTCTACAGTTTTTGAGGTCCACTTGAAATCCTTTGGTGGGCTACAGGTTGTGCAGGCCTGCTCTACACCCTCTGCCTCAGGAAGCTAAGCAGCTTTCATGACCTGAATACTCTACTGTAGGATTGTTTTCATGTCAAGGTATCTGTAAGTTTCCTTCCCAAGTTCAGTTTCCACATCTCCAACTGTACATTAGATTTTTAAAGTGGATACCCTATACCAGTGGTTCTCCACCTTTCTAATGCCATGACCCTTTAATACTCGTATGTGGGCGTATCTGCATGTGGGCAGACCTGCCTGGAGACGGATAGAGGAGCAATGTCTTGGTTCCTATGACCATTGGAAATATATGTCTTCCTGTGACCCTGTGAAAGAGTCATTTGATCCCCCAAAAGGTCATGACCCACAGGTTGAGAACCACTGCCCTAGAGTAATTTCAAATGATCCATGTCCAAAATAGAATATATTATCTATCTATTTATCTACCTATCTATCTATCTCTCCATCTATCTATCCACCCATCCAACTATCTATCCATCCATCCATTCATCTGTCTATCCATCTATCCATCCATCTATCATATATCTATCACAGACTATATCTATATCTTACATATGGAGAGATATAGAATCATCAACATATAGCTATACATTTCTCTCTATAGACATATCCAAACATATATGTCAGATATCAAGATTATATGTCTATACAATTATGTAAGTCTAGACATGTCTATTTATAAATATTTCTATAATCTAGATATATAAATATGTAATACATATATATTGTGTGTATATGTGTGTGTGTGTATACATATGGGCAGCAAGAGTGCCTGGCCTGGACTCAGGATGACCTAAGTTCAAATTTGGCCTCCAGACACTAGTTCTGTGACACTGCACTAGTTACTTTACCCTGTTTACCTCAGTTTGCTCATCTGTAAAAAGAATTGGATACATTCCAAAGCCCCCAGAAATCTCTGTTTTGGCTAATAGACCCCAAGAACATAAAGAAGATGAAAGAGCCTCAGCATAGAAAGGGAGCGAGGCACTGTGCTAAGCCCTTTATAATTATTATTTGATCCTCACAACAGTCCTGTAAGGTGGATGCTGTTATTAGCCCCATTTTAGAGTTGAGACAATTGAAGCAGACAGGTTAAGTGGCTTGTCCAGGGTCCACAGCTATTAAGTATCTGAGTCTGGATCTGGACTCTGGGCCTCCTGACTCCAGGCTAGGTGCTCCATTCACTGGACCACTTAGCTGCAATATGGAAGGAAGTTAAATGAAAAACAATAATGCCACCAAAGAACAGGTAATGCCCCCCCTCCTCTCAGCAGAGAGGCGGGGGCCAACCACAGCAGAGAACTGTGCATATTTGGCAATAAGAGACACTCCTGACAATATTTCTGCCAAAAGAGAAGAATATTCTGGAACTGACTATGTCATAGAAATAAGTGACATCAATAAAATTTAATTTTTAATAACAATTTTATAAAGAAATTGCGGAAACTTCTTATAGTAGCATAAAAAGCTAGGGACATTCAAGCCCCAAAGGACCGTGAACTGACAGAATCAGAATACCACCAATGACAAGGGTGAGGATGCAGGTCATTTATTTATGTCAGTGTATTTAAATGGAGAAAGCAGCCCTGTTATCCCTCCAAAAGACCCATTATAGAGGAGAAAATGAGTTCAAATCACAGCTCTCAGAAAAGGGCAGTGATTGCATCCACAACACCATCTTTACAGGGTTTCCTTGATCATCTTGGTTATTTTCATAGTACACTGTTTGAAGTGCATTAACACCCAAAAGAAAAGACAAATGACCAAATGTAGGCAGAATCTTGTAGCAAGTCATATTGGGGATCTGGGGGACCAAATTGGAGTTGTCTTTTGGGTCAGCCACCAAATCTCTGAGGCCACTCTGCAAAGCAGTTGGCACTTTCATTGTCGACAAGGTGAAGGTTGGAGGAAATCGTCTGCATGGACACAAAAGAGGAGAGAAGTTAGAGGACCCAATTTGACATCTTTTCACTTCAGGCTGGGGGGGCAGAAGGGAGGGGAAGTCAATTGTTTATACATTTTTTAAAAGTATATACTTCCTCATTTCTGCTAAATGAGAAAAATTACAACAGATGGCTTGATTTAACTTTATCATTATGGTTATTATTTTTTAAAGAAGAGAATCATTGTGATTGGGGCCAGTGAATGCATTATTTCTTGGTAAGAAATCATTAAGTGAAAATACATAAATGAATTTTAATATATATACATATATTCACATGTATGGTACATATTCACGTACATGGCACATTTATGTATAGGATGCGGATAACATATATTAATTCATTTATATATGAATTTCATCTGTCTCTGTCTCTATATCTGAAAACCATTTTTTGCCGCCGTCCCCCATACTAAATCCAAGTAAGGGTAGGATTTGACCCACATTCCAGAAGAATGTGTCATCTTTTTTTGTTTTAATCTGATCATTCAATTGGTGGCTGGAGTGTTCTAAGCTCAGGGGATTTGTATCTTGGCCAGGTATTGGGAGGACTTTTCATGACATCTCTGTGAACAAAATACATACGTGTACCCTAAAGGATGTTAATAATGAGGTGGTTCTGTAGCTGTTTCAATGATCACCAAAGAATATTGGGGGTGATGTGAGGAGGCAGAAAGAGAGTGGGATTTGGAGCCAGAAGACCTGGCTTTGAATCCTGGTTTGCTGTTTCCTATTTTCATGGCCTAAGACAAATCACTTATCCTCTCTCTATGCCTCAGTTTCTACATATGTAAAGGGAAGAGGCTGACTCACATGACCTCTGAGGTTTCCTATAGCCCTTAATCCATGAGCTGCCCTGGAATGTGCCCTATTACATAGAGACTAAGAAGAAAAGAATCAATCCTGTAGTTACTCAATGTGCCAGGCACTGTACTGATGGTCCTGGGTAGCTCTCCCTAAAATAGAAACTCATAGAGCTTTATAGCCAGAAGACATGTTAGAGATGCATCTGGGATTCTAAACCTGGGAATGTGTGAATTTGTTGGGATTTTTTTTCAAATATTTGGATACCTGTATTTAAATATAAAGAATCATTTTTGTAAATCTAGACATCTTATTTTAAGTACTCAGCTGTTAGTCGATAGTTGATAAGCATTTATTTATTAAGCATTTACTATGTGCCAAGTCCTGTGCTAGAAGCTGGGATTCAAAGAAAGGCAAAAACCCAGAGCCATCCCTCAAAGAGCTCACATTCTAGTGGGAGAGACAGAGCAACTGTGTACAGGGAGACAAGAGATGTGGGCGTAATATGTCAGGGAAGGGCTGAGATGGAGAAGGCCTGGGAAAGCCTTCTTAGAGCAGGGACGACATCTGAGAAGGAGCCCATCAGCTTCCCCAAACTGCTCAAGGAGTCACAAAGAGACACAGAATATGATTAAAATCCTTGATCTGGACCCTCTCTATCATTCTACAGATGAGGAAACTGAGGCAGTGAGGGGCCAAGTGATGTGTCCCTGGTCATGGAGCTAGTTAGTGCCTAGAATCAGAATTAGAAATCAAGTCTCCTGCCTGTCTTCACTAATTGCTTCTTTAAAAAGAATATTATCTAATTATAGTGGGCTAAGTTCTCTTTGGGACTCCTCCAGTCATAGGCTCAGAGTATGGGCTGAATTTCATGATAAGCCTAAAATTCAATCAAAAAGGAACAAACACCAGAATTGGAAACAGTGTCCATCCTTGAGTCTAACAGTTTGAAAACCTGCTGTGTCCAGCCTGGCTAAATGAAGACGAATGTAGATTATTATTCCTCCTAAAACCAACATAGAAGATAAGTGAATATCTCTTTTGATTTCGCTCAAAACTACATCTTCTAGAGTGGAGAAATCGTGGTGGGTGGTTGTGGGAGGGGGGAATCTTTAAGCCTCTTGGTCCTTCCCTGGTTCACTGAGAAAGTCTAGAGTGAGAATAGACAAGGCAGAGTGTCTGGAGCTCAAAGCCCCCTTGGGTGTATGTTGGCCTTTCGATCCTTTCCTGAGGACTTCTTGGAATTAGGTCATCTCTAGGAGACCAGAGGTTGCCCTGTTGGATGGAAGGAGCAGGTGAAATGGAACAATGGAATTTTCCCTGGGTGGTTCCAAACTGGACAACCTTTCCCTTGAGATTCCATTGTAGTTCAGGGTACCTGCAGAGGGGCCAGATAACTTCCTGGTGATATTGTAATAGCCAAGTGAAATAGTGAGTATCAACAAATTGACCACAGAGTCCAATTAAAAGTTTTAAGGAGGTTTAATTTAGCCAGCTTGACGATGTCCCATATAGCAATTAAAGGGGCAGCAACATAACAAAGAAGTACACGCTCTTTTATACCATTTTGGATTTCTAACAACATAACCAATATCTAAGTTGGTATCCAAGTGTAATCTGTAACTACAACTAAATTGGTATCCAAATACAATTTGTAAACAAAACTAATTGGTTTTAAGGTATAAGCAGTTACTTTTCTTTAATTAATTGATTAATAGTTGACATCCAGGTACAGGGATCTATTCTTTATCTTCAGGAAACCGTGAAGTAGAGACCAGAAGAATGTGATGACCTCAATATTGATTAATGAAGAGTTAGGTACAGAAGCCAGGAGAATGAATATGGAGTTGGACATGGGGATGCAGATTCAGTCACATGTCCACTCCTACTGATCTCTAATGATTTATTTCACTCTGAGTTTACTGAATTCTGCTTTGGATATGGTTTCAGTTTGGGTACGCTCACTGATTTCTTATTTCACAAAGTATTACTTGCCTGTTAACTGGCTAATTTCTTGAGTCCATAGCTTAACTAGTTCCTGACAACTTCAATAGGGAGAAGACATGGAGGCCAGGGGTGGGTGGAAGGGGCAGTCAATGCCACTCCTGAAATGCTTTGGTAACTGTATCCCAGCCTATTCCAGTCCCTGGAATAGCTTCTATCATAGGATCCCTGGGGTGTGCTGAAAATATGAAGTATCCTCTAGACATACAAGATGAAAATCCAAGAGAAACAAGTCACTTTCAATGAGCTTGTTTTCATACACAGAAAAGTCTGGCTAAGCCCCTTTGAAGAGGGACCTGACACTTAGCACAGGGGACCAGCCACAGAGGGCCTTCTGTGGGAGCTACCTGCATAAAGCTGAGGATTCCACATATACAGATATAAATTTCTACAAATGCTGTCCTCACCTACTGAGAGCAGTAGAGGGGAATAGACTGTCTTTTACAAGTGATATCCAACAGTCTCAATGTGTTTACACAAAACCAACTACAATGTGAAAAGGAAATAAGATTGTTTAGGTTTGTTGTGTATAAAAAATGTTTTCCCATGAGAGAATAAAACACTGACTTAAAGCAGACATACTTAAATTGTTTTTTGAATCACATGCCCCTTGGGCAGTCTGGTGAAACCAAGGGATCCCTTCTTAGAATCATGTTTTTAATATATATATATAATAAAATTAATAGGATTGAAAGAAAACAAATGTTAGTGAAAAATACAGATGCATATTTTTTCCCATCCAAGTGCATTGATTCCCTGAAATCTAGCCCCAGTTTCCTAAGGGACCTCTGCCTTGAAGAATCTCTTCCAACAAGATGTCTCCCCTCCCTACATAAAAAGAAAACAAGATTCTTTGAAAGTTATACATAAAGAGAGGGATAATTTGGTTTGATGATCCTCAGCACAGTTCCAATTCAAGACATTTTCTGTGAATGGGGAGGTCTCTAGATATTCCTTCATAGGCCATGAAGAAGATGAGAAGACCCAGCATTTTATTGGTTTATGAATCTCCTGGAAGAGGAAATCTCTCTACAAATTTAAGTGGGCACCTTCTCCACAATTCATGGCCTTAGACAGTTTCCTAGAGCCCTGATAAGCACTGACTTGTCCAGAGTCACACAGATCATAAATGTCAGTCAAAAGAGCACAGTATAAGCCAAGCAAGATCAAGTAAATAAGATGCTGTTTGGAAAAATAGAGTCAATTAGTCATTTCAAACAAATAGGAGTTAGGATGGGGAGGCAATAAAAGGAAAGGAAAAATCAGGGAAGATGGCCCTATGGACACAGTCCACCAGATTCCTTCTCTTGAAGAAGTAGTGTGGAATAGTAGAAAACTCACGGGGTTTGTCATTCTAGACCTGAAGTCAGAATTTCACCTGGTCAACATTTAAAGGCTGTGCAATTGTGAGTTATTCTGCTTCCAGAACCCTCTTTCCTTTAGCCGAACACACAATTTCTCCCTCTCCACCTTTAGAATAAACATTCAGGTGCTGAAGGGGCTCTTAGCAAGAACATTTCCTGCAAGGGGCCCTTTGGTAGTTTCATTTGAAGGCATAGGGAAGTAAACAGGGCAGTTATTCATTAGCCAAAATACTGCATCAGAATCAGCTGCGGTTTGCTTTGGGTTTCGGTTTCTGCTGCTGCCTCCTATACAGAATGCTTGGGGCAGGCCAGGTATGTGGAGGTAATGACTTTGCTAAGTAGAAGTTCTTATCTTTTCTTCTCACTCATGTTCTTTTGCATCCCATGTCAGAAGGATGGAGGCCAGGAAGTGCTAACTTCCACATTGATTAGTGGGGTTCTCCCATAGAACCCCAGGGAATGGATTTGGAGAGCTCAGGATTCTCATAAGGAGTTAGACCTACAAGGTCTTATGACCCAGGACAATGTATTTCAATTCAACCACAGACTCCTGTGATTTAACAAAAGGAATCTCAACTTGAGGGTACTGTGCCTGACTTTTGCTTGGCTCTTCCTTAGTTGGGTGCTGCTACTTATAGTTTGGAAGATACTCACTACATTCCAGAAGATGGGAGCTGAGGTAGGCAAGACGTGGAAGAATTGAAGCCCAAAGGAGGGTAAGAGGGAGAAATGCAGTGGCCATGACATGTGCAAAAAATACCCAGAAGGGATGGCATGATGATCAACAGAGAGTGGAGATGGCACAGGAAGCAGAAAAAAGGACAAAGGGATGGCATCAGCAGAGGACAGTAGTGGCCTTACAGCATCAGAGGCATGAGGTATCTCAGCATTACATAAATTGCTGCTTACTATTATTTGGCTTTTGAAGAGATGAGGCATAGGCTAAGAAGGCTCATGTCTGAGAAGGAAGGCTTATGCACTACTTGGAGTTTAACCACTTAGTGGAGAAAAGTTTCTGGAGGTGCCTGTGGCTACATAACAGGTGATTGGTTAGGGTTTTGAAGACAAAACCCATAAGTTAGCATCACTCTCAGGTTAAGTGTGACAGCAATAGATAAGGAAGGCAAAAGGAAGCCCTCATACATGTTTAAGTTTTCTGGATCCAACCCATCACAAGAAAGATGACTTTGTCACAGTCAACACCAATTAATTCATTGTCAAATCTTTCAGTGGCCAGAACCTTATTGAGTGGAGTCTCTGGCAGAAAGTCCTTGTCACCCAGTAAAATCTGTGAAAAAACCCAAACAGACACAAATAGGGTAGCCACTGAAGTCCAGATAGTCCAAAGCAACAAACCGCAGCCCCTCAGCCCCATTACCTTATGAAACACCGTGCCCACTGCTGGCATTCTGGCTTGTGTTGGTAAGAGACATAATGTGTGGGCCCCTAAGCATTATGGCCTATGGGATCCAAGAATCAGAGTCTCCAGAGTTTGGTAGCCTGAGAGGGGCTAAAAAGACCCTGACAATGTCCCTCCAAAGTGGCCATTCAGGCCCGGCCTGAAGGGTTGTAGTGGGGGGGATGGCACTAAAGGAATAACCATTAGGGAAAGCATCTTCTCTGTGCCAGGTGCTATGCTAAGCCCTCTTAAAAATATTATCTCATTTGAGCCTTCCAGCCCTGAAATATCGGTGCTATTTATGACTGTCCACATTGGGCAGGTGGAGAATATGGGCCAGATAAAAGAAGGTTAAGTGACCCAAGGTGAAACAGGTAATAAGCGTCTGAGATGGGGTTGGAGCCCAGGGAGTAATTATTATCATTGTAACCTGCTATTATCTCCCTTACCCACCATGCTGCTGCTTCTACCAACTCCACCAAGATGCCTCATGGTGTCAAGAAGAATAAATGTAATCTTCCTTCCAAATGACTGAATCTCAGATACTTGAAGACAGCTATCATACTCTCCCAGCACCCTGATTCTTCTCTTTTTCAAGACAAACAATCTCAAGCCTTTAACTCAAACTCCCCAGGCTCTTTGATACTGGATGGTATCATTTGGGCATCTCATTTCCTATGGGCTACATTTATTACGGGGGACAGTTATGTAGCACAGTGTGCAGAGTTCCATTCCTGGAGTCAGGAAGACCTGAGTACGAATCCAGCCTCAAACATTTACAAGTTTTGTGGCTGTAGGCAAGTAACTCAGCCCTGATAGCCTCAGTTTCCTCATTGCAAAAACAAGCTACAGAAGGAAATAGCAAACTGCTCTAATATCTTTCCCAGAAAACCCCAAATGGGATCGCAAAGAGTCAGACGTGACTGAATGCCACAACAACAATGAAACCCACTTTGGACTTGTTTGAATTCTCCATCATGCCCCCCAGTAGACTCATCATTGGGAAAATCTCATCATCTGGCAAGGTCAAGTCAGCTCTGGTCTTCCCAACCCATTAGTACCCTCTGACCCTCTGATTGTAGGGTGAAGTCATAAATTCCTCCTTTTAAGGCGAGGGGGCTGGCATAGACATCTCCTCAGATATCTCTTTACTTCCCTCCAGCCTGAGCCCGTTTTGGACTTCTCTGATCTTTCCTCCACACCCCTACCATGCATGAGGGCATACCATGCTCTCTCTTTCAGCTTGCTTTCTTTTGTTCTCTTCCCCTGTTGTTCTGCAAGTTCCCTGGGGACATGGACCATTTTCCCCTTTTGTATGTGTATCCACAGCGTTTACCACAGTGCCTGGCACATGGAAGTACCAAATAAATGTTTATTGACTATAAGGGAAGACAATTTGGACACATATGAGTATGCTGAAACATGTTTGCAGAAAGGATAGCATCCGGGACTGAGCTCATGCTTTCATTGCTCTGGCAACTGCCTGGAGAAGGAAACTTTCTACCACTGGAGGTTGGCCCTTTCGTCAAGCTTACAGTCCTGGAGTGCTGCCCACTTCTCTGAGTGCATCAGTGACTTGCCCAATATCCCCCAGGCAATATGTGGTAGAGAAAGGGCAGGAACCCAAGATTTCCTGGTTTCAAGGCCAGCTCTCTCCCACTGTGCCACATTGCCTATAACTATACATAGAAAGTATATACAATAAACATACAAAATGAATAGAAGGTAGAACTCCTTCTTCACCAATTTTCCCAAATAGTTTATGGACTATTGGAATAAATTGTTCTTTAAATGTTTGATAGATTTCACTAGTAAATCCATCTGACCCTGGAGACTTTTTCCTAGGGAGTTCACTTAATGGCTTGTTCAATTTCTTTTTCTGAGATGGGGTTATTTAAATAATTGACTTCCTCATCAGTTAATGTGGACAACTTAAATTTTTGTAAATATGCATCCATTTCACTAAGATTGTCAAATTTATGTGCATACAATTGGGCAAAATAATTGGTAATTATTGTTTTAATTTCCTCTTCATTGCAGGTAGATTCACCCTTTTCATTTTTGATACTCAAAATTTTCGGGGTTTTCTTTCTTTTTTATCATTTTGACTAAAGGTGTATCAATTTTATTGGTTTTTTCATAAAACCAGCTCTTAGTTTTATTTATTAGTTCAATAGATTTCTTAATTTCAATTTTATTAATCTTTCCTTTGGTTTTCATTATTTCTAATTTAGTATTTAATTGGGGGGTTTCTATTTGTTCTTTTTCTAGTTTTTTCAATTGCATGCCCAATACATTCACCTCCATTTTCTCTATTTTTTTTTCATTTATGCACTCAAGGATATAAAACCTCCCCTAAGAACTGCCTTTGCTGCATCCCTCAAGTTTTGGTATGATGTGTCATTATCATCATTATCTTGAGTGAAGTTACTGATGGTTTCTATAATACCTTGTTTGTCCCATTCATTCTTTAGGATTAAATTATTTAGTTTCCAATTAGTTTTTTTTTTGCCTATCTTTCCATGGCCCTTTATTGCATATAACTTTTATTGCATCATGATCTGAGAATGATGTGGACTGAATTGTGAGGGTTTTATGTTCTAGTACTGTAATGGTAATCAATTCGTTGGATATTTAGGGCTAAGTGGATAGGACACTTAGGGCTAAGTAGATCAGATACTTACGGCTAAGTAGATCTGTAACTTAGGGTTACGTATAGAACTCTGTCCATTGGTGAAAAGGTGTGAATTCCCCTGTTGACATGGAAGAACGCTATTGGCTGAGACACTCCCCTGTTGACTTGGGAGAAGGCCAATTCTTATAAGGAATAATTTAATAGAGTCAAAACAGATTTTGTATTTGGCTCCTCCATGAAGCTGACTGAAGACATGAACAGGATGGGACTTTGTTTGTTGGTGGCCTTGAGATCCTTGAGTTCCAGGCAAGAGAAGTCCTGAAGGGTTTGAGGTGTGCTGAACCTTGTGAACTTCAGTGTGTGCTGGGGATTGCCCTGAGGACTGGACAAGGACCTGGGAACTGTTCATCTCTGAGGACTGGATGAGAGCCTGGTGGCTTTCAGCTCCTGGATCTAGGTGATTGTCTGGCAGATTCAGGAGGGATCTGGGACCAGGGAAGAGGATCCAGGGAATCAGAGAGACCACCCAGAGT
>CM053598.1:9903651-9915474 GCA_028646575.1 Pseudocheirus occidentalis | reverse complement strand
AATGAAAAACCCAGTGAGTTTTCTACTATTCCACACTATCTCTTCAAGAGAAGGGATCTGATGAAATGTGTCCGTAGGGCCATATTCCATGATTCTTCTATTTTTTATTACATACCCATCCTGCCTCCTATTTGTTGGAAATGGTCAAATGGCTCTATGTTTCTTTTTTTTTTCTTTTTTGGAGGGGGTAAAGCAGGACATACAAGGTCACATGACTAATAATTTTTAAGTGTCTGAGGCTGGACTTGAATTCAGGTCCTTCTGATTCCAGGGCTGATGCTCTATTCACTGGGCACCTATCCTCCCTGACTCTATGTTTCTTACCAGATTTTTGACATGTTTTTATTTACATTGTGCTGTTTCAGCTGACATTTATGGGCTGTGTGACTCTGGACAAGTTAGTACTTATCAGTGCTCTAGGAAATTATTGAAGACTATGCACTGTTGAAAAGGTGCTCACTTAAATTTGCAGAGGGATTTCCTCTTCCAGGAGATCCATAAGCAAATAAAATGCTGGATCTTCTCATCTTCTCCAATGCATGTGAAGGAACATCTAGAGACCTCACCATGAGCAGAGAATCTGTCCTGAATTGAAACTGTGCTCAGGACTTGCTGAGGATCATCAAACCAAATGATCCCTCTCTTTATGTATGACTTTCAAAGAGTCGTTTACTTTTTATATCAGGAGGGGAGATATCTTGTTGAAAGAGATTCTTCAAGGCAGAGGCCCCTTAGGAGCTTGGGGCTAGATTTCAAGGAGTCAATGCACTTGGAGGGGAAAAACCGCATCTTTTTTTTTCACTAAACTTTGCTTTCCTTATAATTTTTATAAAGTTATTATATACATTAAAAACATGATTCTCAGGAGGGATCTCTTGGTATCACCAGGTTGCCCAAGGGGCCCGTGATGCAAAAAATAATTTAAGAATGCCTGCTTTAAGTCTGCTTTTTTCCTCTCATGTGAAAAACTTTTTTATATACAACAATCCCAAACTATGAAGTTGTCTTTCCTCTATATATTGTAATTGGATTTGTGTAAAGATGTTGATACTGTTGAATATCACTTGTAAAATAGACCATCTGTTCCCTTCTATTGCTCTCAGTAAGTGAGGATACTACTTGCTGAGATTTTTGTATATATGTAAGAATAGGGCTATGTGTGAGGCATAATTGATCACTTCTTGATCACCTTCTTTCTTTTGTAATATGCTTTGTAATTTTTTTCCATGCCTTTATTATCTTCCATTTATTCAAATCCCTTAAGGGCTGATCTGTAGTGACTAAAAAAACTCCTTAGTTCTTTCTGACACTTTGTCCTGTGTACCGGAAGAAACATGGTCTAATCTGTATGTTTTTCTCATTCTTCTTTCCTTCAGAGCCATTTCTTCTTGCACAGGAGACATTTTTCTTGCTTTTGTGGATTTCTATGACTACAGAATTCATGACCAAATGGCAGTGAGCCTCTCTAGGCTTAGCCAGGCTGGTCCTCAGAGAGAAGTGCGGCTTCTTGCCTAGACTGGTCTTTAGACCTTTCCAGCATGCCAGAATCTGCCCAACATTGAGCTCTACTGATGAGCCTTGAAGAGCCCAAGATCATGCTGTCATGAACCCTCCAAATAGACTTTGTAGAGAAAATAAATGATTGTTTTTTTCCTCCCAGAGTCGAATTGATGTATATGTGGCCCAAAATCCAGCAGGAACATCTGCCCAGAATGCTCTCCATTACTACCAGGTAACATTTTTTGATGCTTCAAGACTCCAAAGTTCTAGATCTTTTTCCTTTCCTCCATCCTCTCCTTGAAAACTTTTCATCAAGTTTGGAAAAACAACCAAGTCCAGCTACCAACTGAATGATCCGATTTAAAAAAAATTAAAAAATTATCTAGCATACGAATGTCAAGAAAAATGTTTCACAATGGAGAGGAAGAGGGGGAGATGAGAGGGAATGAGTGAACTTACTCTCATTGGATTTGGCTTAAGGCAGAAATAACATCCCCACTCAATTGGAAATGTTACCCTACAGGAAAATAAGGGGGAAAGGGTTAAAAGGGAGGGGGGGATAATAGAAGGGAGGGCAGATTGGGGGAAGGAGTAGTCAGAAGAGAGTACTATTGCAAAAAGATAGGGTCAAAGAGAAAATAGAACAAGTTGGGATGGGGGAGGACGGTGGGAAATATGGTTAAGTCTTTTATGACATAACTATTGTGGAATTGTTTTGCCTAACTACACATGTATAACCTATTTTGAATTGTTTACCTTTTCAATGAGGGTGGGTAGGGAGGGAAGAAGGGAGAGAATTTGGAAGTAAAAGTTTTAAAAACAGATGTTAAAATTGTTTTTACATGCAACTATGAAATAGGATATACAGGCCTATCTTGCCCCACAAGAAAGTAAGAGGGAAAGGGGATGGGGGGGGAGATGTAATAGGAAGGAGGGCAAACTGGGGGAAGGGATAATCAGAACACATGCCGTCTTGGGGTGGGAGGAAGGGGAGAGATGGGGAGAAAATTTGGAACTCAAAACCTTCTGGAAATGAACGTTGAAAACTAAAAATAAACAAATAAATTAATTTTTAAAAAGAAATAATAGGCAAATTTAGCAAAGTTGCAGGATAGAAAATAAACCCACATAAATCATCAGCATTTCTGTATTTTACTAACAAAGCCCAAAAGCAAGAGGTAGAAAGAAATTTTATTTAAAGTTACTATAGACATTATAAGATATTTGGGAATCTACCTGCCAAAACAAGCCCAGGAACTATATGAACACAATTACAAAATAGTTTTGATACAAATAAAATTAGATATACTTGGAAAAATACCAGTTACTCATAGGTAGACTAAGATAATATAATGAAAGTGAAAATCCTACCTAAATTAATTTAATTATTTAGTGCCATACCAATCAAACTACCAAAAAATATTTTATAGAGCTAGAAAAATAATACCACAATTCATCTGGAAGAACAAAGGGTCCACAATATCAAGGAAATTAATGAAAAGCCTAAGCTGTGCTAGATCTTAAATTATGTTCTAAAGCTACAATCATCAGAACTATTTGATACTGGCTCAGAAACAGAATGGTGCATCAGTGGAATAGGTCAGGAACACAAGACACAGTAGTCCATGACCATCATAATCCACTGTTTGATAAACTCAAAGACTCCAGCTTCTGGTACAAAAACTCATTATATAACAAAAACTGCTTAGAAAACTGGAAAACAGTATGGCAGAAACTAGGAATTGAGCAACAACTATACTAGTCATTCAGCAAAATGTATGCCAAGATAAGGTCAAAATTGGTAAACCATTTAGATGTAAAGGGTAAAACTATAAGCAAATTAGCAGAACAAGGAAGAGTGTACCCTTGAGATCTATGAAGAAGGGAAGAATTTATGACCAAACAAGAGATAGAGAACATTATCAAATGTGAAATGGATGATGATGATTTTGATAACATTAAATTTAACATTTTTGCACAGTCAAAGCCAATGCAACCAAGATTAGAAAGAAAGCATAAATCTAGGAAACAATTTTTACAGCCAGTGTCTCTGATAAAGACTTCATTTCTAAAATATATAGAGAACCAATTCAAATTTATAAGAATACAAGTCATTCCCCAATCGATAAATGGTCAAAGGATATGAACCAGCAGTTTTCAGATGAAGAAATTAAAGCTATCTATAGAATATGAAAAGTGCTCTAAATCATTATAAATTAGAGAAATGAAAATCAATACAACTCTGAGGTATCTCCTCACACATATCAGATTTTCTAACATGACAAAACAGAAAAATGACAAATGCTGGAGAAAATATGGGAAAATTGGGAGACTAATGCATTGTTGATGAAGTTGTGAACTGATCTAAACATTCTGGAGAGGAATTTGGAACTATATCCAAAGGGTTATAAAATTGTGCATACTCTTTGACTCAGTAATATCACTTCTAGGTCTATATTCCTAAGAGATAATCTTAAATAGAAAAAGGACCCAAGGGTACAAAAATATTTATAGTAGCTCTTTTTGTGATGGCAAAGAATTGAAAATTGAGTGTATGCCTGTTGTTTAGGGAATGGCTGAAGAAGTTGTATTAAATGAATATAATGGAATACTGTTGTGCTATAAGAAATGATTAGCAGAGAAATTTCAGAAAAACCTGGAAAGACTTATATGAACTGATGCTGAGTGAAGTAAGCAGAACCAGGAGAACACTGGACATAGTAACAGCCACAGTGTTTGATGACTAACTGATAGATTTGGCTCTTCTTAGCAGTGCAAAGATCTAAGACAATTACAAAAGACTCAAGATGGAAAATGCTATCCACATCTAGAGAAAGAACTTTGGAGTCTGAATGCAGATAGAAGCATACTATTTGCTCTTTTTCTGTTGTTTTTTCCCCTTCTTTCTTGTGGTTCCTCCCGTTGGTTCTAATTCTTCTTTACAACATGACTAATGTGAAAATATGTTGAATATGAATGTATATGTAGAGCCTATATCAGATTGCACACCATCTTAGGGAGGTGGTATGGAATGGAGGGAGAGAAAATTTAAAACTCAAAATGTTATGGAAGTGAATCTTAAAAACTAAAAAGTAATTGATTAATTAAAGAGAAATGTGATGCTTTTTATTCCTTATATTGCCTTGCACCAAAATTTATGATTTTTGAAGGTAAAGATGCAAGCCCTGGGAAAGTTTGAAAGTGAGTTAATATTTGTCTTTCAACAATAATGGGGGTGAGTGTGAAATATTAAGTCTCTATCAAAACCTAATCAGTGGGTGAGTAATGCAATGGGACTTTTTTTTTTCATTATGAAAAGAATGGGAGAGAGAAGGGTTGCAACCAAGAACAGAGCTCCCATGCATCAAACTGACCCAGTGGATACTAAACCACCAGGCAGAAGCATCTTTGCTGTTTCTGGGGAAGGTCTGAGTTGAACTTGTTTTGAGCAAAGTTAAGGTTGAAATTGTAAGGTTGCCTTGATGCTTGACTGACAGCTCAGAGAAAGAAATGATCTTATACCAAATATGTCTGTCTGTGGGAAATAAGGTGGAGTTTCATGAAGGAAAGTCTCACCACCCTTATTTCTCTTTCCTTTTTCATTTCTTTCAGTTTTCCATTGTACCAGCTATGCATTTAGTCATGTACATATGTATGAATGAATGATTTCCACAAAGACTGTGTACTATGTGCTGGTTTCTATATTAAGCTAACCAGTTCTCTCTTTTGAGGGAAGCAATACAATTGCATAGATTGTCTTCTCCTTGATTTCTGCCCAGGTCTCTCCTTGACTCCCTCTGGGTTGGTGGACTGTCTGGAAGCAGAATCTTCCTGGCCCCACTAAGTCATAACCTAGAGTTGCCAATGAGTCTCTCCTGTAGGATGTTTCTCCCACTCAATTGGCAGGGCTCCCAAGTTGAGAGACTTTACATCTACGTAACAATGTTTGTTGCAGGAGTGGTATGAAGATATGAGATTCGTATGGGAGAAAATAAGGCTCCCTGCCACCACTCTCCACTCTAATTTCTTTCTAGTGGTACTTGAGGAAATGAGAGGTAAGCAGCCTACTATTTGACCTAATTAGAAAAGCCTGAATTATTTTTATTCGTGGTGGACAATGGCATTTCTATGGTCCCAAAGTTTTATAAAGTGCTTTTCATGTCTCATTTCTTCAGATTTTTTTAATCCAAATGAACATGTTAAAATACCTGAAAGGTAAGTCACAGACTAATGACAAAACATAATAGAAGGCCTGTTCTCAGAAGAAGGCTTTATTTCAGAGCAACTGGCCAGTAGTTAACACTTACCTTCCACTTCCATGCTCTTACACATGCTGTATCCCTCACTCCTGAAATAATCTCCTCTGGGAGTCTTTGAATTTCCAGTATTGGACGTGGTGCCTGGAACATGATGAGCATGTAATGCATGCTTGTTGAAATTGGTTGAATTGAACTAAATTGTCAGGGAAGTCCATAAGACATTCATGCCAACAGGGCAGAAGGACATGACTGAGAGAGATAGAGTTATTCAATTCATTGTGCAACATTAAGATGACTGTGCAACATCAATGCGTCGATGTAGACTAGGTTTTGATCACAAGCCCATAAATTTGAGGATGCAAGTTATCTTGAAGATCATCTAGTCTAAACCCTCTCCTCTCCCCTCACAGTGTAGCTCAGGCAAGTGAAGCCTAAAGAGGGGGAGCTCTTACCAAAGGTCACACAATGGTGTCAGAAGTTGAAGGTCCTTTAGAGACCACCAGTAAAACATTCTCAGTTTTCAAATGAGAAAACTGAGTTTCAGAGAAGGTTAGTGCCTTGCTCTGGGTCACACAGGGTGGAGGAAGCTATAACAGTCCAATGTTTCAGTCCCTTCTAATTGAACTATGCCTGTAAAGAAGACTAAGGGTTTTCTACATTCGAAAATAGAAACTTGCTATTGGCAGTATTTTATGGGATGACAATCACAGAGCTAGAAAGGTCCTAAAACGTCATCTGGTCCAACTTTCTCATTTTACAGATGAGTAAATTTGATCCACTTAAGAGAGGCTAAGACCCTTGTGTCCCACTGCTAGTAAGCATCAGAAGTGGGATTCGAACCCAGTCCTTCTGACCTCAGAGACAAGATACTTCTTACAGTGGAATGCAGCCACTAAGCAATGGGCAATAAACAAGAACAAAAAAAGTAGTTTTGATCAAGGGATATGCTCTTGTACTCCAGTTCCCCAGACTAATTTTTTTCCCTCCCCACAAACGGGGAGATATTTAATGACCTAGACCAGGGCTATGGAACCTGTGGTGTTGAGGCCACATGTGACCCTCTAGGTCCTCAAGTGTGACCTTTTGACTGAATCTAAATTTCACAGAACAAATCCCCTTAATAAAAGGATTTGTTCTGTAAAAACTTAGACTCAGTCAAAAGGCTTAGAAAGCCATGTGTGACCTTGAGGTCATAGCTTCCTCACCCCTAGCTTTACCCTTTCTAAAGGACAGGAGTTCTCTAGATGGTAACCTTGGCAAAGATGATCTCAGGGTCCTTCCGGTAAGTGGCTCTAAGGAGTCCCACAGAAGACCAAGATTTTCACTTTGTCTATCTACATTGTACTGAACAAAGATTTTGACCAAAAGAAACTGAAAGAAATATTTTGGTGAACTTGACTCCATGGAAGTGATTTGAATGTTGCTACTCACTCTTGTATATATGCTATTATTTCCCCCTGGAAATCCATGCTTCCATATCTATATGACCTCATGAAGACATCATCTGTCTTTCTATTGATTCCATTAAATCCATTTTGGTATGTGGCCAGTGATAGGAGGAACAGCTGAGAAACCACCAGACGATTATCCCATTGACATAGAGCAGTCCACTGCTCACTTATGTTATAGCCAAAGGGCTAATTCTGGAGCAGTTGATAGAAAAGCTACCTTAGATAATTTGATGATGGAAAATCTTCTAAGTTAGAAAAAATAATAACAAAATTCATTTGGAAGAACAAAAGGCCAAGAATATCAACATAACTAAAGAAAAAAAGAGGTTTAGCAGTACCAGATCTTAAACTATTTTACAAAGCAGTAATTATCAAAACCATCTGGTACTGGTTAAGAAGCAGAATGGTAGATCAGGAGAAAGAGTAGACATACAATGCACAGTAGTAAATAATTATAGTAGCCTTGTGTTTGACAAGGGTAAAGACTTAATTCTTGGGAATAAGAATTCATTACTTGGTAAAATTGTTAGGAAAGCTGGAAAGCAATTTGGCAGATATTGGACATATACCAATATATTATAGCATTTGCCAAGATGAGATCAAAATGGATACATGACCGACATATAAAGAGATTTATTATAAGAAAATTTGAAGAACATGGAACACAATACTCTCAGAACTATGGGTAAGTGAAAATTTATGAATTATCAAATATTAGAGAGCATTGTGAGGTGTGAAATGGATAATTTTGACTACATTGAAATAAAAAGGTTTTGTGCAAATATTAAAAAATGTAGCTGAGATCAGAGGAAATCAGAAAATGGGGAAAAATTATATCATTTCTCTGATAAAGGTGTCATCTCAAATATGGAAAGAAATTCATCAGTTCTGTTTGATTTTCCAATGAAGAAATCTAAACAATTTATAATCACATGAAAAAATGCTCTAAATCATTTTTGATTAGAGAAATGCAAATTAAAACAGTCTTCAGATATAATTTTATACCTATCACATTGCATAAAATGATTGACTGAAAAAGTGGAAAATGTTGAAGGTAATGTGGAAAATTTGGAACACTAATTGGCTATTGATAAAACTGTATCAGGATTACACAGGACTCTGCATCTTCTACGTTAAAGGAGTGTAGGGCCTGTAATATAATATTCCAGAAGGCAAAGGAGCTTGGATCACAACCAAGAATCAACTATCCAGCAAAACTGAATATACCCTTTTAAGTGTAGAAGAGGAACATTCAGTAATATAGCAGACCTTCAAATACAAACTCAAGGGAAGCATATAAAGGTAAACAGAAAAGAAAAAAAATGTTATTCAATAAGGTTAAACTGTTTACATCCCTACATGGGAAGATGATAATTGTAAGACTTGCAAAATGTACCTTTATTATGGCATTTAGAAGGGGAAAACATATACAGAGGGTATGGGTATAAGTGGACTGATGTGATGATAAAAATAAATAAGGGGTGAAAAATGATTGTACTGAGAGGAGAGGAAAAGGGGGCAGAGTAAGGTAAATTACATAGGAAGAAGTTCAAAATCCTATTGCAATAGAAGGAAAGAAGAATTGTTTGAACCTTATTTTCACTGGCTTTAGCTCAAAGAAAGATTAAAATACACATTCAGTTGGTTATAGAAACTTATCACACTTTATTTTTTTTTTTTTTGCTTTTTGGAGGGCAGGTTGGGGTTAAGTGACTTGCCCAAGGTCACACGGCTAGTTTTTCGTGTTAAGTGTCTGAGGCCGGATTTGAACTCAGGTACTCCTGACTCCAGGGCCGGTGCTCTATTCACTGCGCCACCTAGCCGCCCCTAACTTATCACACTTTATAGGGAAGTAGGAGGGATAAGGGGAAAGAAAAGGGAGGGTAGTGGATAAAAGGTAGGGAATAAAGGAGTGACAAAGTAGTAGGGGATAGGTAAAGAAAAAGAAAGGGGACTGATAGAAGGGAGGAGAGATTAAGGGAGGCCATGGTCAGAAGCAAAAAACTAGTGAGAAGGGAAGGGGTGAAAGGAAAGAAAAAAGTATAAATGGGGGTGAAGTGGTAGTAAATAGAACAGAGAAAAAGACATAGTTGGTAATCATAATGTGAATGGGATGAACTCTCCCATAAAACAGAAGTAAAGCAGAGTAGTATCTATCTAAAACCATCAGCAAGCATTATTTGTAATGGGGATAAGCTAGAAGAATTTCCAATAAGATCAGTGGTGAAACAAGGATGACCATTATCTCCATTGTTATTCAATATTGTACTAGAAATGTTAAATTTAGTTACAAGAGGAGAAAAAGAAATGAAAGAAATTAGAATATTCGACAAGGAAACAAAACTATCACTTTGCAAATGATGTAATGGTATACTTAGAGAATCCTTGAGAATCAACTAAAAAACTACTTGAAATAATGAAGAACTTTCTAGCAATGTCACAGAATATAAAATAAACCCATACAAATCATTGGCATTTCTATGTGTTACTAACAAAGCCCAACAGCAAAGGATAGAAAGAGAAATTCCATTTCCAGTAACTGTAGACAATATAAAATATTTGGCAGTCTACCTATCATTTGAGTAATGCAATTCCAAAAAACTCATGATGGAAAATCCTACCCACACCCTGCTAATCAAGGAACTATATGAACACAATTATAAAACATTTTTTCACACAAATAAAGTCATATCTAAATACTTCAGAAAATATCAGTTACTCATAAGTAGGCCGAACTAATATAATAAAAATGACAATTCAAAATTAATTTAGTTATTTAGTGCCATACCAATCAAACTACCAAAAAGTATTTTATAGAGCTAGAAAAAAATAGCAAAATTCATCTGGAAGAATAAAAGGTCCAGAATTTCAAGGAAATTAGTGAAAAGTAATGCAAGGGAAGGTGGCCTAGCCATATGAGATCTTATACAGTATTATAAAGCAGCAATCATCAAAACTACTTGATACTGGCTAAGAAATAGAGTGGTGGATCAGTGGAATAGATTGGGTACACAAGACCCAGTAGTCAATGACTATAGTAATCCACTGTTCAATAGATGTAAAAACTCAAGGTTATGGGATAAGAACTCACAATTTAGCAAAAACTGCTAGAAAAACTGGAAAATAGTATGGCAGAAACTAGGCATAGAACAACATCTTACGCTGTATATCAATATAAGGTCAAAATAGGTTTATGATTAAAACATAAAGGGTGAAACTATAAGCAAACTAGGAAAGAAGGGAATAATTTATTTGTCAGGTCTATGGAGAAGGGAAGAATTTATGAGCAAAGAAGAGATAGGGAACATTGGGAAATTCAAAATGGATAATTTTGATTATATTAAGTTAAACAGGTTTTATATAAAGACAATGCAACCAACATTAGAAGGGAAACAGAAAGTTGGGAAACAATTTTTACAACCAAGGTCTCTGATAAAGGACTCATTTCTAAAATATATAGAGAACTAAGTCAAATCTATAAGAATACACGTCATTCCTGAATTGAGAAGTGGTCAAACGAGATGAACAGGTAGTTTTAAGATGAAGAAATTAAAGCTATCTATAGTTATATTTTTAAAAATGCTCTAAATTGCTCCTTATTAGAGAAATGCAAATTAAAACAACTTTGAGGTAGCACCTCATACCTATCAGATCGGCTAACATGACAAAACAGGAAAATGATAAAGAAAATGTGGGAAAATTGGAACACTAATGCATTGTTGGTGGAGTTGCAAACTAATCCAACCATACTGGAGAATAATTTGGAACCATGCCCAAAGGGCTATCAAACTGTACATACCCTTTGATCCAGCCTCTAGCTCTGGAGCCAGCAGCTCTTTTGTGGTAGTAAAGAATTGGAAATTAAGGGAAGGCCCATCAGTTGGGTAATGGCTAAATAAATTGTGGCATATGAATATAATGAAATACTATTGTACTATAAGAAATAATGAGGAGGTGAATTTCAGAAATGCCTGGAAAGACTTACATGAACTGAGGCTTGAGTGAAGTGAGGAGAAATAGGAGAACATTGTACACAGTAAAAGCAACATTGCATGATGACCAACTTTGATAACCTTAACTCTTATTAGTAATGCAATAATCTAAGACAATGCTAAAGGCTTCGTGATGGAAAAAGCTATACACATCCAGAGAAAGAACTTTGAAGTCTGAATGCAATGGAGGCATACTATTTTCACTTTTTTTATTGTTTATTTTATTTTATTTGGGTTTTTTTGTTTGTTTTTTCTTTTGGGTTTTCCCTTTTGTTCTGATTCTTCTTTCACAACCTGAATAATGTGGAAATATGTTTACTATGACTGTACATGTATAACCTGTATCAGATTGCATGTTGTCTCAGGGAGGGGTGAGGGAAATATAAAGCCAAGCACAAGCAGCTTTCCAGAGGACTACTCCTGTGAACAGCTTTCAAGGTTCTGATTACATGGTATAGTGAACATTCTATTTAGTAACAAACTTATGCAGAGCAAAATATTCACAGAAAATACAGCATTCATAATATTACAACTCATCACAGAAAATGGCCACATAGCTTTCACCAGAGTGGTCATATAGTTTTGAACAAAGTACATTCATTTAGTCACTCAGTCATTTAG